>OFHU01004715.1:0-600000 GCA_900245905.1 Lacerta viridis
CCCCACCCTCCCACTATATATAAGGGTCTGGTGACTTCTGTTTCAGTGTATCTGAAGAAGCATGCATGAACACGAAAGCTTATACCCAGAACAAACTTGGTTGGTCTCTAAGGTGCTACTAAGCTATGGTTTTCCCAATAGTGACGTATGGAAATGAGAGCTGGACCATAAAGAAGGCTGATCGCCGAAGAATTGATGCTTTTGAATTATGGTGCTGGAGGAGACTCTTGAGAGTCCCATGGACTGCAAGAAGATCAAACCTATCCATTCTGAAGGAAATCAGCCCTGAGTGCTCACTGGAAGGACAGATCCTGAAGCTGAGGCTCCATACTTTGGCCACCTCATGAGAAGAGAAGACTCCCTGGAAAAGACCCTGATGTTGGGAAAGATTGAG
Source organism: Lacerta viridis (assembly GCA_900245905.1). Taxonomy (NCBI): domain Eukaryota; kingdom Metazoa; phylum Chordata; class Lepidosauria; order Squamata; family Lacertidae; genus Lacerta; species Lacerta viridis. The sequence goes on from OFHU01004715.1 coordinate 395, forward strand.
GGCACAAGGAGAAGGGACAACAGAGGACGAGATGGTTGGACAGTGTTCTCGAAGCTACCAACATGAGTCTGACCAAACTACGGGAGGCAGTGAAAGACAGGAGTGCCTGGCATGCTCTGGTTCATGTGGTCACGAAGATTTGGACACTGCTAAACAACTAAACAACAAAGACGCTACTGGGCAGTTTAATTATTATTTTTTTACAAAATACCTCTGAAACCTGCTTGCCAGAAGCAAGAGAGATGACTCTTAAAATTACTTGGAAGCCATTTGGGCATCTAAGCAGTATATAAATTAGTAATTACCAGTACTTGATAATGATAATGTCACATTGCCTCCAGCAGGTGGTGCTTTTACTGCCCTTTGGCACACCCTGCAGGAGGACAAGGTGACTCGGACAGGCAGACTCCATGGGTTCCTGTGCTTTACCCAGGGTTTGGTTTCCTTTGGCATAGAAGTCAGTGGAGATGGTGATATGGCTTTATTTTAGTGTTGCCATGTGTCCTCTTTTTCCAGGGCATGTCCTCTTTTCCAAGGGTATGTAAAACGAGGGTCATCACAGCCATCCATAGTTAACCGTAGAAGTTGGCAAATGTGTTTTTTTTTTTTTTTTTTTTTTTTTGCTCTTCAAAAATATGGGAACCCTACTTTATTTACACAAATTTACAACCTGAGCATAGGATGGAGGGGTTCACAGCATCAACACCCCCCAATGGATATTACTTCCCCCTTTGGGTTTCCAGGGCAACCACAAAGTCCACCGTAGAGCAAACATGTCTCTTTTTGTCCCCAGCTTTCAGCATCACTCCAGCGCACACATGCAACCAACCAGGGGTGGCCCATCACGTTTTGCTACTTGAGGCAAAACAGGATCGTACCACTCCCTTCCCCCACTGCCGTCCCATCCCACCCCACCCTGCCATTGACAAAATGCCTCCCCCCTCTTCCTAAACTCACCAAGAGCCTCAAAGTGTTGCCACACACTGGAACACATATTCCACAGTCGGGGGAAGCTGTGAAGCAGGCAGGTAGCTGCCTCTTGTGCACGCAACATTCTCATTTTCATTCCCCCTTCACCTGTTGTTCTTCATCCTAGGATGAGGTGTCACCCAGTCAGATGACTGGAGTGGAGAGAATGTGTACCTAGCTTCCTGGAGACCACCGTCACTTTGCTGTAGCAACTGCAACCCAGCTCATTCTTTGAGATGCTGATAAAGAGCAGCTAAGTGGCCAGCTTAAGGCCATTGTATCATGAAGAAATCTGTGTGGTGGTTCAGCAGCCTCTTCTACTAGATTCTAACTCTCACAGGCCTGGAAGGGATCCAAGAAAATCTTCCAGGCTGACCCTCCGAAACCAATAACAAAAGATTGTCCAAGGTTATTTATTATTATATATCATCTAGGTACCATCTAGGGCCGTTCTCAGGAAGGTCACTGGTGGAGGGAGAGGGGGGTGGGGGGCGCACCGCCCCCGGTAGCATGATCCCGGTGGGGTGCCATCGCAGCTGGGCCCCCTGCCCGTGCTGGGCGCCCCGCCCCCACAGGTGGCACACCATGCCCCCCAGGATGCACACCACACCCCTGCAGGCAGCACGCCATGCCCCCGGGATGCACCATGTCCCCAGGACGCGCGTCATATGAAGCTCCGCTACTGAGGCAGGTGCTGGTTCACAGTTCAGCCTCCTCACCATCAGGCTCCACCAGCTTTCAGCAGATAAAAGAGACATTCTGGGTCAACATTTTTCAGGGCTCAGCAGGTAAATTCAGATTTAGGGCTAAGATACTGGGGGTGATAAGTTATAGCGAACACCAGCACCCCACATGCCAGACAAGTTGATCAAATCCTCCCCATCTGCAAAGCCAAGAGGGGGAGCTGGCAGGAAGGAAGGAAGGGATGGCCAAAGGGAAGAGTTTGCAGGGTGCAACGGTTGGGATATCAAAGCTGCGCAGCTGTTGCAAAAGCCTCATCGAGGCATCCGTCCCTCCTCGCTTCCCTTGCACCCGATTAATCAGTGGCTACAGCAGGAGGCTTTGATCCCAGAAATCAAGCCCCCCATCTGATGGGTGACTTGATGTTATGCTAATCCGGGCTGATTGAGCTGAGATAATTACACTTCGCACGGGTTCCCTGGGAGTTTCGGATAAATATTGATGCACATCTGTCTCCCTTACTCAGGTGTCGCTGGGGGAGAAACAATGCCAGTGATGCCTCCCCTTTGGGCCTCTGGGAGGGCTGGCAGCCTCCTTGCTAGGCACAGCTTGACCTCTGCTCCAGGGACCCTGGCGCTGCTGCCCAAAGGGAAGCCAGCTTCCGAAGGCATGCTGGCCGCCATCACGGGAGTCAGGAATGGAGGGCAAGGAAGCCAGCATGGGGATCCGCTGAAGAGCAAGCAAAATGTCTGTGCTTAAATACAGTACTTTGCAGTTGAGGGAGGTCTAACAGAGGCAGCAGAGAAAACAGGGGGCCACCTGAGTGTGTGCATATATTTTCTTATATGCTTCCCTCACTTAGACCTTGGGGTAAAGGTATCCCATCTTCCTGCAATTGAGTGCACCATGGCTTCTTGCACTCCGTGGCAGCCTCAGGAAGACGGTGGATAAGGAAGGGAGCCACTATTCCATGGGTAGGCAAACTAAGGCCCGGGGGCCAGATCCGGCCCAATCGCCTTCTAAATCCAGCCCACGGACGGTCCGGGAATCAGCATGTTTTTACATGAGTAGAATGTGTCCTTTTATTTAAAATGCATCTCTGGGTTATTTGTGGGGCCTGCCTGGTGTTTTTACATGAGTAGAATGTGTGCTTTTATTTAAAATGCATCTCTGGGTTATTTGTGGGGCATAGGAATTCATTCATTTCCCCCCAAAAAATATAGTCCGCCCCACAAGGTCTGAGGGACAGTGGACCGGCCCCCTGCTGAAAATGTTTGCTGACCCTTGCACTATTCCATCGCTCTGCCTTCCAAGCCAGAAACTCCTTGTGCTGCTTCTCAGACACCATGTGCATGCAGGTTCATGCACATCCAGAACTGACAGCTCCAGAAGAATTATTTCTGAATGTTTTCACACTAATAAAGCCAGTTGGGGGGGGGTGTTTGGAAGACAGTGTAAAAGACGAAGCCCCTGGCAAGCCCCCCTGCGGCATTCTGTTTGTTTGGCGAGGCGTTCACCATAATGCCAAGGCAGCAGCCCACCAAAGGCCAGGGGCATAGAAAGCTCTAGAGAAGGAAAAATAAGATGAGGAACAGCAATTCCTAGAGTGAAAAAGATGCAGCTGAGCACCTGATTCTCCTAGCAAGTTCACCTGCTCTTGGTTTGCCCTGATTTGAGAGAAATTTCTGGGAAAGGAAGCAAAATTTATTTTGTGTTTTCAAAATATAAATATATACTTCACCCTGTTTATTAGAAACACACATGGACAGCTTGCAAAAATATAAAAAGATCAATGTTTAACAGAAATTAAAGCATCAAAAATGTCAAAGAAATAAACAACAACAAACAGCTGTTGGAATAATAAGAGAGAGAGAGAGAGAAAGAAAATCTCAGGGAACAGTGACACGCACAGAGACACCCAAAAAATCTTCATAATTCAAAACCTGGGCAAATAAAAGGGTATTAGCCTGGTGTCTGGGACGTAGGTGGCGCTGTGGTCTAAACCACAGAGCCTAGGGCTTGCCGATCAGAAGGTTGGTGATTCAAATCCCCGCGACGGGGTGAGCTCCTGTTGCTCGGTCCCTGCTCCTGCCAACCTAGCAGTTCGAAAGCACGTCAAAGTGCAAGTAGATAAATAGGTACCGCTCGGGAAGGTAAACGGCGTTTCCGTGTGCTGCTCTGGTTCGCCAGAAGTGGCTTAGTCATGCTGGCCACATGACCCGGAAGCTGTACACTGGCTCCCTCGGCCAGTAAAGCGAGATGAGAGCCACAACTCCAGAGTCGTCTGCAACTAGACCTAACAGTCAGGGGTCCCTTTACCTTTACCTTTTAGCCTGGTGTCTAAAAGTTCCTTGTGAAGGGAGATTGATTTTTAAACCACTGTGAGAATCCTAGTGCTGTGAGGGGAATAGGGACCACCTAACAACTCTCAGCACCCTTAATAGACTACAAATCCCAGAATTATTTGGGGGAAGCCATGACTGTTTGAAGTGGTATCCCAGTATAGTGCAATGTATAGCGCAAATGTGACCATTGGCTGCTCAAACCAATGCTGCAATGCAGTGTAGGGATGCGGGTGGCGCTGTAGTCTAAACCACTGAGCCTCTTCAGCTTGCTGATCGGAAGGTTGGTAGTTCAAATTCCCGTGACAGGGTGAGCTCCCATTGCTCTGTCCCAGCTTCTGCCCACCCAGCAGTTTGAAAGCACACCAGTGCAAGTAGATAAATAAGTACTGCTGTGGCGGGAAGGTAAACGGTGTTTCCTTGCGCTCTGACTTACATCACGGTGTTCCATTGCGCCAGAAGCGGTTTAGTCCTTCTGGCCACATGTCCTTCTGTTTAGTCCTTCTGGCCACATGTGGGCAAACACCGGCTCCCTCAGCCTGGAAAGCAAGATGAGAACTGCACCCCAGTCACCTTTGACTGGATTTAACCATCCGGGGTCCTTTACCTTTACCTTATCTGCAATGCATGGGGTGGGGGGCTGCCCGAGTGAGTGGCTGGGCTGTCTACATCTCTGCCCACTCTCTTTTCCAATGCTCTGGGACTTGGTGAGACAGACAGCCCACCTAGGGTGACAGCAACATTGCCTTCACTGGCTCAAGATAACAGGGACAGCCACCTCTGCCTACCTGTCCTGCCCCACCCCACCTGCCTCACTTTTGACAACTTGCAGGCATGTGGAGGAGGGCCTCTGATGGTGTCCCCCTTAACATACTCTAAAACATATAGGTATGGTACCTGGGAGAAGCAACATGTCGGATGGATGAATTTTAAATATTTGTCCCTGTTTCTTCCGACCTTTCCTCCCCATGCACTGCCCTAACTAAGAAACCCACAGCCATCTCCAACAGGGACTAAAGGATGAATCTTTCTGGCTGAAAACAAAAAGACAAAACTGGCTCAGCCCAACTTTAGTAGCATCCCTTTTGATTATTGAAATTCATTGACCCCTCAGGGAGCTTATAAAGTTGTCACCTCCTCCAACCCAGATCCTTACGAATATAAAAGGAATATCAATATATAACCAACATTTGTTAACCATCAATTACCATTACCAGGAATAATAAAATGTGAAAAATTGTTGCATTGTGGAATCATCTGATTCAATACAGATGCTTCTCACTGGCGAGGGAGCTCCACTCTGCACATGGCCAAGGCCCTTGACTTCTGAGGCTCATGCTTCCTAATGACATTTCTCACACCATTCCTCCCAAAGTTCATTCCCACCCCATGGCCTTTATTCATTCCCTGCAGGGTCTCGTCGACCTTTGTGTGGGGAGGTTGTCACTGTCAACCACTTTTGGACACCCTGGCCCATGGGGAGCACATTGGGATAAACAGGGAAGCTTCCTTGGGATGAGGCCCTGGATCAGCCATAGGCAAACCTTGTGCCCCCACAGCCAGGACGGCTGGCACAGCGAGCAAATTCTGATGCAAATGAGGCAGATCCATCAATGTGACATGCTCCCTTCAGGTGGGATGGGGAGGCAGGAAGGTGCTATAAATCACTGCCTCTTCCATCTCTGGCTGGGGGTGGGAGGAGGGAGGAGAGCAAATGGAACGTTCCAGGCCAGCCTCACTTGCTAGCCGTAGCTCAGCCATGAAGGAGATGGATGGCCTAGCAAAACCTCCAGACCTTCCAAGTGCCCCTATTTTCCAGGGAGTCCACGTGTTTGCCTAACCCCCACCCCACCCCAATGACCTGTTGTTTTTCAGCCAGAATCCAGCTGGCCAAACTATTGCAAAATGCTGTTTTGTTTAAGCCAGAAAGGGCCAAACTATTGCTGCTTTTGTAACAAGAAAACACAAGGTGGCCACAGCTCTGCTTTTGGTTTTAGGGGAGCTCTTTCCACCCCCACATATCACCACATATCACCAGGGTATTTCAGCCATTTTCTGGCCCATGCCAGGGTTGGATATCGCTGACTCAAGGATCTGGGCTTCACTCTGTCCCACGCCGCATTCAAAGCTTGCCAATGTGTGGATGTCGCTATTGAGACTCAAGGATCTGGGCTTCACCTTCTGTCTCTGACTCCCCACATTCATAGCATCTCACCGGTTCTCTTACAGACAATGCCAGCTATGGCTGAGCAGGAATGTGCTTGAGACAGGTGCTCAGCCTCTCGCTCCCCGGCTCCCCACGCTTCACCGTGATGTCCTTATTTTCATCAGCGAAATGTTGGAGGAAGAAGAGAAGAGGAAGCTTAAGGAAGGAGCACTCTAGGGCTGAGCTCCATCACACATAATGCAGAAGGAGAGAGTGCTCTTGAGCATGTGCAGAATGGTTTCCTTTCATCACTGAGTGACAGCACAACCAAGCCCCATGCTTGGGAAATGGGAAGTGCAGTCCCAGCAAGGATTTCCAGGGAGTTGTGATTCTTCCAGCACCTCTTGTTTAAGCAGTGAGCCCAAACCTTGTATTTTTAAAATTCAGATGAAAATTAGAGACTTGGGACTTGGGAAAGCCTTGCGGCTTGATGGTTTAATGGCACAGACAAGGGGAAATTAGCACAGATTTCAATTGGCTGCTATGAGGTGCTGCTATGCCTCTGTTTCCCCTTCCCTTCCCTCCTTTTCCTCCCTGCAAGGAAAGTGGGAAAGTGGGTTTTGTAGACGGGGGAGGAACACCCTCTTCATGGCTGTAGTTGGATGTGTTTGAATTAAAGAGTCATGCCACCATTGAGAGTGGTTTGCTTGGAGTGGTTTGCTGTTGACGTGGATAGGCTTAGGGGAGCTGGCCACTTTCATAAATCTTGTTAGGTAGGCAGTGGCCTCTTCTATGGAAATCAAGGCCTCTGCAAAGGCGCATGAGAGTGATGCCTTTGGCACCAAGGATTATAATTGGAGATATGCGCATGAACACGGCCTACCTTGTGCTGCTCAGCTGTGCCCAACCCGAGCTGAAATTCTGCAGCAGAAGGGCCAGTGTATAACTAAGCGTGTGTCCCCCCCCCCAGCACAACTTATTCTGAGCTGGTGAATATCTTGCATTTTGCACGGAATGGAGAGGGGCTGCCCCCTTCCTTTCTCGCCTTGAATTCAGTGGAGCCCTAATTCCCATGCAGCCTTGATCCCGATAATGCGAGTGCTAGAGCGCTTTGAAAATCAGGGCATGCCTGGCGCTGCTTCTTGGTACCCCTGGGAAGTGGCCAGGGTGCCATCTTATTTCCACGGTCATTCAGGTGCTGTTGTGTCCTGATTGGGGCAAGGCAGGCTGGTATTTGCAGCACCACGGAAAGCTCCAAGTTGCCAGATTTGCTCCAGTGAAGCTTAAAGGGTGAGTTGAAGCCACAGTGATTCACACCTGAGTTGCATCCCGTCTGGACTACTGTAATGCGTTCTGCATGGGGCTGCCTTTAAAAAGGGCTCAGAAGCTTCAATTGTCTCAAAAAGCTGCAGCCAGAGTGTTGACTGGTGCTGCTTATAGGGAGCATACAACTCTCATGGTCTGTTTCTGGGCACAATTCAAAGCGCTGGTTATGACCTATAAAGCCCTACATGGCTTTGGTCCAAGCTATCTGAAAGACTGTATTCCCTCGTCTGAATCTGCCCAAGTTTTGAGGCCCTTCTCTTGGTCCTGTTGCCCTCACAGGCATGCTTGGTGGGGACGTGGGAGAGGGCCTTCTCTGTGGTGGCTCCTCCCCGACAACTCCCTCCCAAGAGAAGCCAGACTGGCTCCCTCCTTGCTGTTTTTCCATCAGCGGGTGAAGACTTCCTTGTTCCAACAGGCCTCTCAGAACTGACTGCTTCTAATGAAAGGGCTGGTGCCATGCTGCTTTCATTGTAATTATCTGTATGTTTTAAACAGATTATCTAGATGTATATATTTCAATTTCTTATCAACATTTATTTTAATGATAGGCTTTTCTGTGTTTTTAGCAGTTATTATTTTTATCTGTAAACTGCCTTGAGTCCTGTCAGGGAAAAGGGCCGGGTATATAAATACATAGGGGAAGGTAAATGGACCCCTGACCATTAGGTCCAGTTGCGGACGACTCTGGGGTTTGTGGCGCTCATCTCGCTTTACTGGCCAGCTGAAGAGCGACGGCGTACAGCTTCCGGGTCATGTGGCCAGCATGACTAAGCTGCTTCTGGCGAACCAGAGCAGCGCACGGAAACGCTGTTTACCTTCCCACCGGAGCGGTACCTATTTATCTACTTGCACTTTGATGTGCTTTCGAACTGCTAGGTGGGCAGGAGCAGGGACCGAGCAATGGGAGCTCACCCTGTTGCGGGGAATTCGAACCTTCTGTCTGATCAGCAAGCCCTAGGCTCTGTGGTACCACTTAACCATCACAGCACCACCCGCATCCCGTATAAATACATAGGAGTACATATATCATCAACAACATCTTTGGATGAAGGGCAGTCTATAATTTTAACAACTAATAATAAAGGAATGAATAGCATTCCTGCCTTGTGCTTCCTGCCACTCATTCAGCTCCTGACCCAGGACAGGAGCTGCAGAGCGTCTGGAGCAGCTGCCACAAAACCAGCTTTTGCAGCATGCCGTCCGCACTGAGCATCCAGCTCAGCCGTGGAGGTAGCAAAAGGTGAGAGATGCCCCCTTGCCATTTCCAGGTGAGTCACCGTTGGACCTCCCACTGGGCAGCTCTTTTCTCTGTGTTTGATGCCTGCTTCTTCACCACCATCGGGATTTGGAGGCCCAGAGCAGCCTGCAACATCCAGCTGGAGCCCAGGCTTCCCCTCCCTTGTTTCTGTGGCCTTTGACCATCCTCTCCAACCCCCGCCCAGCCCGGCCGGAGAGTAAAAGCGGCTGGTTGGAGTTTCTGGAGCTAAAGAGTCTTGTACCAAGCGGTGCACGATCTAGCTTGCCTCTAGGGGCTCCAGTCCTCCAGCTCTGCTTTGTGTCTTTTGGGCACGGAGCCGCCGCTTCTGACCTAGGGCAGCAGCACCCCCTGTTGCGCTTGGCCTCCCAGCCGTGACCTGGGCTCGGGGGTCTTGCTCATTTGATGTGGCTTTGCCTGGCTCACCTTTCTGTGCTCCTGGTAGGTGAGCTGGCCCTGAAGCAGGCCTCCCGAGAGCTCCCCCGCCTGAGCAGACAGCAGTATAAACAAACGCCCTGTCCTGTCCTGAGCACGCTCCAGCCTCTCGGAGGCTTGTTTTCGGCTCTGACCCCGCAACCTTTCCTCCGGTTGGCAGCGCGCTGGCGTTGACAGTCCGGGTGGTTCAGCCAAAGTTGAGAGCGGCTTAGCAGGAGGAGGAGCAGTGGCTGGGATGGTCTGTGTTACTCTGCAAGACCCCCTCGAGGCTGCGCTTTGAATCTGGTGCGCATTTCAAAGCATGTGTTAAACTTTATGCGATACTGATTATTTGATGTGGCTTTGCCTGGCTCACCTTTCTGTGCTCCTGGTACGGAGGGCTGGGGGGCTGAGCAGACAGCAGTATGAATTGGCGCGCAGCCCTGCAGCCACATCTGCCAAACGACATGCAAGGAAATGTCTTGCTGCAGCCGAGAGGGGCTGAAAGGCTCGTCTGAGCTGCGCTGCCAAACGAGCGATGAAATGGGGGCCGGAGGGTGGGAAGGACACCCAGTCGGAGGCATCTTGATGCGTGCTGTGCCCGCACAGGCGTTCTGCATGGGCCTGGGTGAGCCCTCTGCTCATATGGTATTTTAATTTAGCGCCATTTATTTTGCAAGCCCATATGGTTGTAATAGTGAGCCTTTTATCGTGTACTACTTGCTCTGCCTTTCAGTTTGGCAGATGTAAAAAAAAAATGGAGGACTTTAAATGAGCACCGTTTCTCTTAAGACCTGTGTAGGGTTCAGGTGATGTTTGAGCAGCCTGCCTACCCAGGGATGTGCTTGTGAGGGTGGTACTGCTTTGCAACTGGCTCTCCAGGATGGCACAAAGAGAGACTCTCCCCATCACTGTTTCTGAACTGGGGATTCTGCCAGGGGTTGGACTTGGAACCTTTGGCACCCAAATCTGATGTCCTGTTGGGCAGCTGTGATACCTCCCGGTCTTTCCTGCCACAATTTCCTCCTGGTTTTTCCTTTTGATTGTGATTCTTGCCTCGTTCTGGAGCACAGGACCCTGGTGACTTTCCTTCATTTGGTCTCTTGTTGAATTTTGGCGTTGCGTATGTTTTGAATTTTTCTGTGACCAAGGCTGGCCTATGGTTGAAATGAAAAATAGGCTTGCCTCATACCATTTCATCAAAATACAATTTACACGGTGCCTGGGATACTCCTCAACCAGGAGCCCTCCCCAGGACCCTGCGGATGGACTGGTGAAAAAGTCTTGTGCTCCTTGTGGACCATCAGAGCAGTTGGCTTTCACATGGCTGGGTTCTCCCTCCAAGTCCTCCCGTGTCACTCAAGCTCTCTTTGCCGCCCCATCAGTGCTGGTGGTCCAAGAACCAACATGCTCTGAAGCATTTGAAAGAGTCTCAAATCCTTCAAGAAGTGAGGGGGACCCTGGGGCGTCTTCTGCTAACTCCTGTGTGGTGATGCTGAAATTTGCTGCCTACAATGCAGTCTGCATAGTTCTGAAGAAGGCAAGCCAGAGTTGAACCGTGGCTTCTAGTTGTCCTCTTAATTTTTTTCGGAGGAAGAAAGACATCAAAGTGTCTTGAGAGCTGCTTATTTCTTCTTCTGTGGGTGAAATGTGACCCTTTTGGATGAGCCCAAATTCAGAGACTGGCAGAAGAGGGGCAAGTCAGACAGGAAATGCTACTTTTTAGACAGTCTCCACCTTGTGCTTGTGTTGGTCCTATGGATAAAGTTAATCCCTGCTTTCTGACTCCTTAGAATTATTTTGTTTATTTGCTTATTTCGTAAAACTTATATGCCGCTTGGTTGTATTACAAACCTCAACCAGTCGTGAACAAGAATGGTTTTAGGTCTCTAACGTGGTTGACTTCTTAATACTCAGGGAAGGTTTCTGATATTTTATTGTGAGAAAGACAAACCACAATAGATAGGGAAGAGCCACAGTTGTTTCCTTATTGCCGCCTCCTATTTTATCCTTTCATTTTTTGGTGCCACTTTCTGTTTCAGTCATTGTGGTATGACTGTGTTTTGATTTTATTGTGTTGGTGGTTCATTGTTCAGCCTGGAAGGTGGGGTGAGCTCCAAAGAGATGCATAAAAGCATGCTCCAAACATGCATAAGAAAACGCTGGTGGGATCACAGCCTGATCTCTCCCCCCTCCCAATGTCTTGACCACGAGAGGCCTTGCTTCCTGACAATGGCAAGCCTCAAATTCTACTGGACATCTGATGGAAGAGCAGCTGCAAGGATGGCCCCGAATCCCTTGGCTGTTTCTACATAGTCCAAGGGATCCCTAGTTGAGAAGGCTGCCCAGCAGGTAGTGGAGATGCTGAGGGCTGGACAGTGGCGGCAGCAACAGCAGCAGCATAACTCAATGACATGCTGCTTTGAGATGCTTTTAAACTGTCACTGGGTCAGAGAATTCCCTAAGCAATGGCTTGCTTCTCCCCAAGCCTTCTACGTGCTCCATGTGCGTGACGCCTGTTCCCACCCCCTCACAAGAATCGCAGTGCAGATTCTAAAGAACCTCTGTTTTCACACTCGGTTGTTGCCTGCCAGAATCTCCTGCCCAAGACGCGGCTGTGCCTTCCATGGCAAGAAGCTCTCCACCACGGACTCGCTTGTCGCTTTCTGTGTGGCCACTCACTCACTCCTTCTACAGTTTGTTCAGGTTAAATTTAGAAAAACCAGAGCAGAAATATTGAAGCCACATCATTGCGAAATAAACAAACCTGAGCACCTCACAAGCCAGTAAGATGCTGAGTGCAAAATCAGAGTTGAGCTTACGATGTAGCAACTGGTTTTCTGTATGCTATTTATATTTTCAATCATGGCGAAGAAAACAAGGAAGCAGAGTTAATGTTCTCCAATCTCTTGAATGCCTAATTCACATCATAGTTTGCACTCTTTGAACTTTTCTTCTCAATGAATGAGGAGTGGGGTGTCCAACAGGGGAAAGCCATTATCTTGGATTGAGATATTTAGCATAGCGTTTCTTTGAATCCTTCAGCCAGGAATGCAGGTGATGAGGCTGCCCTTATCCATGGGAGGGCACAACACATGCTTGGTGCAGAAGAAAGGGTCAGTGACCATCTCCTTAAACAAAAAGCTGTTATGGTCCCAGCATGGGATGCCTTCCCCTCCCTTCCCCCCCCAAGCCGTGTTTGCTTGGGGAGGGGAGGGGAGGGGAGGGATGTCAGGTAGAAAAACAGCCGGCAAGGGAGGGGTGAAGTGCACCCCTCCCTGTACACTGCTTCTTCGTTCCCACTTGCAGCCTCCCAAAGCTGCGCTTCTTTATTGAAAAGGCCCCTGGGGCTTCTTTCACATGTTTGCATGTGGTGCGTAAAGCTCACCCCTGAGATGTCGAGGGCCTGGAAGAGAAGATTGAGAAGAGAAGATTGGAAGAGAAGATTGGAGGTCCTTGCAGAGATTGCGGTTGCACTTTTTCATCATCCCACCCAACACGAAGTCAGTCCTGCTCTTCTGCCTCAGCCAGTGCCCACGACCAGCCCCATTTCAGCTGCCCCTTGAGGTTGCCTGGGCACCAGTGATGGTTGCTTGGTCTGAATCTGCAGGTCCTTCCTCGCCAGCTGGCCTTAGGGTTGCCAGGGCTCAGCTTCCTGCTCTCAGCTTTGCCGTTGCCTCTCTGCGTGACTTTCGGAGGCCAAGTTGCTTTGCCGTTCCGTGACCCTGCCCTTACCACCCAGCTCCGGGAGTGCTGTGGAGCCACCATTAATTGGTGTTTTGAAGCTCTCTGCGATCTCTGGATGACGAGTGATCTCTCTGTGTGGCAGGCCAGGCTTCTCCTGCCCCGGCTGCTCTCGGGACCATCCAGAATCGACGCCGAGAGCAAAAGAAGCCGGGGATGGCTTTGGTTGTCTCGCTCCTTCTTGGCTGACAGCAGGGTGTAACCGTGGGGTGCTGAAAACATTAATGAGTGTATTTGTAAGAAAAAGGGAATTTGGCGTCTCCAGATCAAATAAATTTGTTGTATATTATAAATTTTATATATTAACGAGCGAAAAGGAGTTTTTAAAATGTTTTTCTTCTGTCCTGTTTCTATTAGCAGCAAATAGGAATATGTTTCTAATAACCTTCCTTGTTCCTAGCCAAGTTGGCAAACGCAATTGTTTTCTGTTTCATCTTATTTCAGGGTTGGTGGCATTGCCTCAGAGTGAATAACCCTTTTGGTAGGCTCTCGGGGGTTGGGTTTAACCCCTTGGGTGGCGGAGGGTGTTGACTGAAGGCCAAGGACGTAATTTCTGGAAGGTTCTGGCAGAGGTCATGGAAGAACTGGGCGAGCCCTGGAGAGCAAACCGTTCCTGACTTACAGTCGAAAGGTTGCAAACTGGGTTTGCACGAGACGCGGCAGTTGGTCAAAGCCCAGTTTTTATTAGCCACCTGTGTGGCCCTATAAACCCGATGCTTCAGAAGAGACAAAGAGGATGCTGTTTAAGTGGCCCTTCCATCGTCTGCAGGATCAGACCGAAGGCCCCATTTCCAGCAGCGGCCAGAGAGGTGAAGCCCACGTATTCAGCAAGATGCCCCTGAATGCGGAGGTTTGTGTGGCAATTTGTAGAACTGTAGAGTTGGAAAGGGCCCCTGAGCATAATCTGGCCAGACCCCCTGCAATGCCCGAATCTCAATTTTGTGGGAAAGTTTTGCTCTCCCGAGTGACTTTCAGCAGCCGGGAGATGATGATGATGATGAAGAAGAATGTATTTATTTATACCCGACCTTTTTCCCTGATAGGGACTCAAGGCAGCTTACAGATAAAAATAAGAGCAGGAAAAATCAATTATTAAGAAACGATTAAAACATTGCTAGAGTTAAAACTATCTATATCTATATATGGACATCTACATCTAGAAAATCTATTAAAAACATACAGATAATTATAATAAAACCAGCCCAGTACCAGCTCTTTCCCCGTTGAGTGTGTTTGATCAAACCACCCCTGCACCTTATTAAGGTACAGCACAGGGGAGCGAATCTAGCGCTCACCTTATTTGGCCAAATTACGTTGCGAAAATTAAGGTTCACAGTAGATTTGATGTCGCATTTGCATTGGCCAGCAAATACATTTTTTGGTTTCAAGGTTCTGAAAACTGAGGCACGCATTAGATTCGATGGTGCATTAGACAGAGGACGGGCATCCCTTTGACTTCAGGAGGGAACGCCTGCATTGGCCTTGTTTCGTTCCTCTTCTTCTGCCCCCCCCGGGGGGGGGGGCTGCTGTGGCTGCGCACAGATCCTGAGGCCTGGCAGTCTCCCGGTGCCAGTTGTGTATCTGAGGGAAGCAGCCTCTGCCCTCCGTTCCTTGCAGCTCAGCAGGACAGCTTGCGTACATCTGAGCTGTATCGCAAACAAGGCTCTCCATAAGCACAGAGTGATTTGCATCTTAGAAACCGCACAATAAAACCTGGGCTTTTGCCACCCTAGCCAAGTTCTTGTCACTCACGGCTTCCTGGGCCCAACCGTTTCTGATTGACTTAAACAACAAAACATTCCCTGTGCGGATTAAGCTGCCGAAATGCCCCCAAGGCCTTGTTTATAGGTCTACGTTCTTTCTTTAAAGAGCGAAAGTGAGTATTTTAATAGTTTCCATATTCCATAAATCTCCTGAAGTAGGACAACACAGTTGGGCAATGTTAGATGCTTCTCATTACCCTTAACAGGAAAAGCCTGACTAAAACGCTGGCAGATGTGTGGGCTTCTGCCCCTCGAGGTGAATCTGTCCTGACTTGAGGATTCGAGACATCCAGCCTTGGAAGATGCGGAGGAGCCACCGGGCCATGGGCGCTTGTCTTTGGCTTTCGAGAGATTGCTCTTGGGGACTTTGGCTTTTAAAAGTTCGCACTCTCTCCCCCTCACCCAGTTTTTAAATTTTATCCTCCATTTAGTCTGCATCCATGACTGCAGGGACAGGGACAGAGAACTTGCTTGGCCAGGGCTCAGGGATGATGGGAGCTGCAGTCCAGCATTGCCTGGAGGGCCACAGGTTCCCCATCTCTTACCTCTGGAGGGCCGCACATTCCACAGCCTCACCCTCACGTACGGCAACTGAAGCACTGGCTCTCTAAACAGAAGCTCCAGGTCTGAAAGTGATAAAGACAACTGGATTGTTATTGCACTTATTCCACTTGCTAGTGGCTTGCTGGCATCCCCTCGGCTTCCTGAGTTCCCCCCTTTCTTTATTGGGGGACTGGTCCCAGCTCCTCTGTTTTCACCGAGAGTGGGCTTGCTGGTTTTGCACGAGGGGGTTGCTGCTGCACAGAGACCCCTTGTATGGTGGTGATCTCGGGGATGATCACTGACAGGGGAGAGCTGTCTAGGCTTTCGAGCTTTTGCCTTCGATAAACAGATTGTGACTTTTGCATCAAAAAAAGATGTCTAAGTACCCCAGTGGAGGTCTCCGCACTTCAGTTTCGACTGCTCAGGGCGATGTGTCTGCAGAGCTTTCAACATCCCCGCCTCTGCGCAAGCGTAATATGAACCCTCACGGGGGTCTGAGCACCCCACTTATTTATGTGTCTTTAGGGCAGATGGAATGTGTCTTTAGGGCAGATGGGGAAGCCCGGCTGCTTTGTTGGCGGGCTCTTGGTGCCAGGGCTGTGGGTTTGCAGATGGCGGGCGAGAGGGAGCCTGCCCTTGCGCAAGCTCTTATCACCCTGCAGAGAAAGATTGCCTAGGAGGCGTCACGCAGAGTCTTGAGCAGCCCTTGGAGACCTTGCCCAGCCGCCAGCTCAGCTGGGCCGCCCACCGCTTAATGACCACAGACCCTTCAGGGTTTTTCCTCTGACTGCGTTGTACGCTGTGCATTGGGTGGCTGTGGGACCCTGTGAAGCCATGTGCCAGCAGCTGGAAGCGATTTGAAGAGAAGCCCATGTTCTTTTATTTAACAAGACAAAGCCTATTGTGTCCAGGCCTCGTGCATGAAAGATTGTTCTCTGCTGTATGGTGCTGAGGGATAAAGGATTGAAGCCTCTGGTTTGAAAAATGGCTTTGCCAGACAACAGAGCCGAGTGCTGCCCGATCCAAGTGTGTGGAGAGGGTTGAAATTGTTCTTTGGTATGCAGCGGGGTCGTGCTTTGAATGTCTTGCTGACATTTCGATCCAGCGGGGAGCACTTGGAGAGGTATTTAAAGTGCATTTCACGAAAGGAAGTGCTTTGTAGTGCTGGAGCAATTCTTTTAATGTCTGGCTAAAAGGTGCATTCAAAGTTCAGATGCCAGGTATCAGATAAAGTGCATTTCACGAAAGGAAGTGCTTTGTAGTATGCTGGAGCAATTCTTTTAATGTAACATGGCTAAAAGGTGCATTCAAAGTTCAGATGCCAGACGGGACTTTAGAGTATCGGAATGGGTTGTAACATGCTAAAAATTAATGGTGTTTTTCTTACCACACGTTTTTGGTAAAGCTCATATCCAGAAGCAAATTTCTTTAAAGCCATATGACCGAATACGTGACCTCCACCCCCGCCCTTGGGGCGCCTGGTGTTCAAAATCCTCCTTCCTCCCAGTGTAAATCTTTCCTCCTCCCTCCTTTGCTTGCTCTTCCCCACATGTGTCTGAGTATGGAGTGTCTTCACCTTCCCCAATTATCCTTGAAGTGTCTGTGATAAGAGAGAGCGGCTGATAAGGGAACACAAACCCTGCTTTTGCTCCGCTGCTTTTCAGTTGCTAGAATTTTAAACGCAATCAAAATAAAACATCTTCTGACCACCGAGAATGTCTGTATATGTGTGAGTGTGCGCATGTATTGGAAATAATTTATTATTTATACCCCGCCCATCAGGCTGGGTTTCCCCAGCCACTCTGGGCAGCTTTCAACCAAATAAAAACAATACAGCATAATGTCATAATGTATCAGAGTTCGAACAATTTCTACCCTCAGACAACTTTCTACTCTCAAATCTGCTCTAATGTTATTTATTTAGTTTTTAATTTGCATGCTGCCCTTCATCCACAGATCTCAGGGTGGTTCACAGCAATGTTTTGATTGTCGTGGGCGGTACAGATCCTTCAAAAGTACTCTATCTACTTAGGAGTAAGTCATGTATTTTTTATGATGGAATTGTAAGTGTAGGTGATCTAGACATAACACTGGATAATTTTAATTGGTGTTTGCAAAGCAATGGAGGCCATTTATTTTTTACGTGGGAAGGGGCGGTTTCTGTTCTCAATCCCTAGCACTGTCTGTTTAACAAGATTGCAGCTTGGAGAGGCCATGGCTTTCTTCTGCCCATCCATGTTTATTGCACCAAGCACCAGAGATTTATATTATTTATATTCATTCATACCTCCGCCCATCTGGCTGGGTTTCCCCAGCCACTCTGGGCGGCTTCCAACAAGATTAAAAATACATTAAAATGTCACACATTAAAAACTTCCCTAAACAGGGCTGCCTTCAGATGTCTTCTAAATGTCAGATAGTTGTTTATCTCTTTGACATCTGATGGGAGGGCGTTCCACAGGGAGGCGCCACTACCAAGAAGGCCCTCTGCCTGGTTCCCTGTAACTTAGCTTCTTGCAGTGAGGGGACCACCAGAAGGCCCTTGCCACTAGAATACTCGCTCTTAGTGTGTCCCGCCCACCTTGTTGTTGTTGTTCAGTTGTTCAGTCATGTCCGACTCTTCATGACCCCATGGACCAGAGCACGCCAGGCACGCCTATCTTTCACTGCCTCCCGCAGTTTGGCCAAACTCATGCCAGTCGCTTCGAGAACACTGTCCAACCATCTCATCCTCTGTCGTCCCCTTCTCCTTGTGCCCTCCATCTTTCCCAACATCAGGGTCTACCCACCTTGTAGACATTTCCAAAAAGGTGGAACGTATGTACACTGCCAAATTCCATCTTAAACATATCCGTGTGAGATGAGAACTTGATTCACCCCGGTAAGATTCTTGAATGGCCATGGGCTGTGATCTGGACCGCAGGCTGCAGGTGTGCCTGGGCACTTGGGCTGTTTGTGTTTGACTCCTGGATCCCACTGGGAGTGAAAGAGGGAGGACCCAAAGGATTATAGCCATGCAGCCCCAGAAGCCGCACCTTGAATTGTCACCATTTTCATTACTGTTACCATTTCTGATTGACTAAAAACCACTGGAGTTGTGGGTTTTGAATTCTGGGTTTGAGAACAGGACAAAAGGCCCAGGAAAGTCTCTTTTTTTTCTAAGGGCATTCTCTCTTTCCTCCTGCCCGGGGTCCACACTTCTGCAGAAGTTCCTGAGTAGCAAAGCCAGGCAGAAGAGACACGGCTAAGTTTAAGCCCTGCCCAAGAGGGCCGTGTCTCGTTTGAAGTGCCTTCGAATTCCTCGGAGAATCAGGCAACTGAAGGGATTGTTTAAGCAGCTGCCCATGTGGAAGTTCAGGAGAATAAACACCGTCATCTTGTCTTTTAGTTCAATGGTTATTTTTTTTCCTCTTGAGAAGTGAATGTTTCTAATTTGAGGGGAGAGAAAGTTTCATTCGTTTGTTTTTCCATGGGTCAGAACTCCAGGAATATAAGAAATTAGTGCTCTAATCTAAACACACCATTAGTTAGGTCTGCTCTTGGCTTCTTGGCACAGATTTCTGCCCACACCAAAAACAATCTTCCCCCTTCCTGTCATTTGGCTTCAAACTCCAGTATAGAAAAAAACATAGAAAACCCTGTCCCTCTCAGGACTAATTCAGAAGTTGCATCTGCTAGGTGCTCTCAATGTGAGAATGTCGGACGTTTCAGTTTACCTGCAAGTAATCCCTCATATGCAGCTCTTTCCCTATGATCAATTGCACGTCCTGAAATAATCCGTTTTTATACACAGATGTGATTCTGGTGAGATCTGTACTTGAGTGATTAGTACATAATGTTTTTAATGGGTAAACCAGAATGACAAATGCATGCCTTCTGCTTACAGTGTCTGTCTGTGCTGGACTGCCAGACCCAAATCATGCCTTCCAAAGTAAAAGGTTAGTTTTTAGCTGTTGGAGATGCTTTCCCACATGTTCCTAACCCAGAAGCTTGATGGTGTCTCACCCCAAGGTTTCCCTGGGCAGAAGCACAGCCCTAGTCTCTCCTTCAGCTCAGCGGTTGGCTCTGCAATGGTCCAAACTCTGCAGCATGGCTTCCCTTGCTTTCCTGTTGACGCATTGGCCCAAGGCCACTTGCATCAAGTCCAGTAGCATTGCTGGTGCTTCTGTTTACACGTATTTGCAGAAGTAGAATTTTGTGCCAGAGTGGCTATTGCAGAAGAGGCCCTGCAGCAGAACCAGAGGCCCTGCAGGCACACCAGAGGGGGATTTTGAAGTGCCATTGATTGGGGTTTGGATTACGTGCAGGTAGAAAGACAGTGAAACCTGGGAAGGTAGAGATCAGAGGGAGAGATGAAGCGTCAGTGCAGTAACTCGCAACTTAAGCGCATGTAACTTGTGTATATTCAGCTTTATACACTTGGCTTTTTTTGGGCAATCCCACCCACCACTGAGCCTGATTTTGAACATGATGTGGGCGTTAGACACTATCCCTGGAACATGACCCCAACGTAGGTTGAAAGTCGCCTGTAATTACCTTTCCCAAGCATTTTTGTGTGTCTTCCTGGTTCGCAGGCACGGCTGGCTTCTGGGATTTCAGCAGAGACTAATTCTGGAGTTCTTGGGTGGTTATTCTGTCGGCGATAAGGAGTTGGCTCCCAAGGGATCGAGGAACTGCAAGGTTCATGCATTGATGGGGAGGGGGCAGACCTGAGGTGGCCCTTGAGCCAAAGCCCAGTAGCAACACTAATTGGTTGAAAAACAGACTGCACTTGCTGCAAGGGTCCTAAGAACAAACACTGCTGAGAGGCAAGGAGAGAGAGAAGGCAAGATAAGGGATCTAGCTAAATTCAGGTAGGGAGCCGTGTTGGTCTGTCGCAGTCAAAATAAATAAATAAATTGTCCAGTAGCACCTTAGAGACCAACTAAGTTTGTTTCTGGGTATAAGCTTCTTTGGGTATCTGAACAAGTGTGCATGCACACGAAAACCAGAACAAACTTAGTGGATCTAGCTAAGTTGAAGAGAGGCCTGGTCCTGTAGGCATCAACGGGGTGGATCAGGCCTGAAGAAGGGGGGGGCATGGATCAGACCCCTGGGTATCCAAAAAGCTCAGCAGTTTCTGGATCTGCAGGATGCCTGCTAATAGCAAACGGGTTTCTTGATGGGCAGTGAGCCGTACTCCCTTAGGCAGCAACAAACTACAAACTTGTTGTAAGGAATAATTAATGCTGGAAGTGGTTTTCTCCCTCCTCCTTCCTGGTCCCTTTCTCTTTTACGGACTCAGCCATACAGCTGCAAATAAAACATTCTGTTTTAAGTGCAATATACAATGTGACACTAGATGGCGATGGTGAGCCTTATGGGAAATTCAATGTATTTTTAAAAATATTTTTTAAAAGGCATTTTCAGAACGGTTTTTATATGTGTGTAGATTCCACCCAAGGTTCACGGCCTGCCCTTTCCTAGATATTTGCAAGCTGCTTTGGGAGCAGAGCAGGATTAAAATATCCTATGATCATAACTGTAATAATCATAAAGGTAAAGAGACCCCTGACTGTTAAGTCCAGTTGTGAATGACTCTGGGGTTGCGCCGCTCATCTCGCTTTACTGGCCGAGGGAGCCGGCATTTGTCCGCAGACAGCTTCCGGGTCATGACTAAGCCGCTTCTGGTGAACCAGAGCAGTGCATGGAAACGCCGTTTACCTTCCCACCAGAGCGGTACCTATTTATCTACTTGCACTTTGATGTGCTTTCGAACTGCTAGGTGGGCAGGAGCTGGGACCGAGCAACGGGAGCTCACCCCATCGCGGGGATTCGAACTGCCAACCTTCTGATCGGCAAGCCCTAGGCTCTGTGGTTAAGATAATCAAAAGGTGATTATCATAGCAACAGGGCCGGACAGAAAGAACATCAAGTGCTAATTGCCTCCAGGGCTGTCGTTACCTGGCAGATTGCTGCAAGTTCTCCATTGCAAGGTGGCCATGAGGGATCGTGGCCCTTCAGGAACAAGAGCCCTTGGGGTCTCCCTGGTGAGCAAAGGCAGTGGCGTTTTCCTAGGGGATGCAAATCAAGACTCAGTCTCATTACCAGTGGAAGGTGTTTGCTGGATGGAAGCCTACTTGCCTGGGCTAATTAATAGCCAAACAGAGGCACACGCTCACATTAGAGGTGGAAAAGTCCCGGGGACTAATGAGGCTTTTGCATATGTGTTGTCACAAATGCACAGTCCCTTGCCTCGGGAGGTCATTAACTGAAGCTGATACTGCTGTCTCTGTAATGGCACCACACTCGGTGCGCAGAGTGCAGCCAGGCTGTAGTCCTGGGGCGTGGGCAGCGCTCAGTAGCAACAGAGTGCACTTGCGAAGGGCAATGGGGACTTGGGGAATAACCCCGCATAACAGTTGTTGAGTTTATTTTATGGGCAATGTCTTCTTCCTGTGTGCCAAAAATCGAGGTGTGTGTAACTGTACTTCCTGAAAAGCCCCTGTGACCTGCCTGCTCTGTGCGAAGTCCTGCTCTCCTCGAACTGTGCCATTTCCCCAAAGAGGTGGTTCTTTGGGAGGGGTCCATTGCTTCTCCTTTTCCCCTTCTGATTTTTGTGGCCCCTTTGAAAGCGGAGGGTTTAGAAGTTTCACAAGGAGAATACCTTGCGTTCAGTGGCATGTGCAGAACAAATGTGAATTGAACTCCAGAATAATTCCTTCAAGGACCGGGTGCCTTGATGTGGTAGCTTGCTACTACTCTGTTTACACTAGAGAGCTAAGTGGGATTTAGGGGTTGCTGGGAAGTTGACAGCTTGTGGTCCTGTGCAAAGTTTCTGCTTTTTGTGGGGATGAAAGCAGAAAAGCCTAAACGGTTATTTCTAAACAGTTTGAAAGTTTGCTCTCTTTCCAGGTCCAGAGACAGCCTGCCAGGATTGTGGTTATTGCCGTGGTAAAACTTTGGATGTGAAAGAAGTTTCAGAAGTCGGCTTGCGTTAGAATAACAAGATAAAGGATCTTATGGGAGTTGGAGTGGGGAGGGTCTAGAATGGGATGCAGCTGAGGGAGGATTCATCTCGGGGAGTTTCTCTCTGACCTCTGGCTGCGGTGGGGAAGAGTGGGCGAAAGCTGAGCTTGAATCGAAGGGAGGGAGGGTTGGGGGTGAACATGGCTGCTGTGCTGTGGGGCCTGGCTTTGTCCTCCTTGCCATCTTGGCACTTATCAAAAACACACATGTGCTTGGCACAGACTCCCAAGTTACTTCCCTGCGTAGAAAATGATGCTTGTAGCCCCCTTGATGTCTTGAGCTGGGAGTTCCTGAAATGACTCTAGGTGCTCTGGGGTGTTACTGGCCATGTTCCTACTTCTCCTTAACAAAGGAAAGCGGCCATAGCTGTGTGGGAGAAGGTCCCAGGTCCAGTTCCTGGTGAAGCTCTGCAGTGGTACCTCGGGTTAAGAACTTAATTCGTTCTGGAGGTCCGTTCTTAACCTGAAACTGTTCTTAACCCTGAGGTACCACTTTAGCTAATGGGGCCTCCCGCTGCCGCTGTCCCGCCGCCGCACGATTTCTGTTCTCATCCTGAAGCAAAGTTCTTAACCCAATACTATTTCTGGGTTAGCGGAGTCTGTAACCCGAAGTGTCTGTAACCCGAGGTGCCACTGTACTTAGAAAGGCTCTTGGCTGGCAGGGCTGGGAGAGGCTGTGCTGAAGACCCCAGTGTTATCAGGCACCCTGGGCTGGAGATGTAGCAAGAGGCTGGCTGTGATACACAACAGCTTCATGCGCCTGGTTCAAAACTCCGTCTGTTCTTTCCAGTTTATTGGTTTACTTATTCATCTGACCTATTTCTATGCCACCATCACGGGGGTTTCCATGAAGATTACCCAAAGCGATAGATAAAATCAAATGAATCCTAAAAGCACAAGCCTGCGTTAAAATACCTGCTAAAGCAGAAAGGTCGTTATCAGTTGCTGGAAGGGGAGGGGGCCTGTCTAATTTCAGTTCCGAGGTGGGGAGGGGCCCACAATAAATAATGCTGAATGCCTGGCTCCTGGTAGATGCAAGCTGTGCACCTGAGCCATGGGGCACCCCCAAAGGAGACCCCTTCTTTTCTCCTCCATTGCACCCTTAACAGCCCTGCCAGGTAGGCTAGGAGATGGCAACGGGTTCAAAGCCACCCAGTGAGCTCCAGCGCTGAGTGGGGATTTCAATCGAGGTCCCCCAGGTCCTAGTTTAACACTTTGACTGCTGCTGCTGCTGCTGCACCACACTGGCTCCGGGTTTACTACCCTTTGGAACAGGGGTAGCCAACATGGTGCCCTCCCAGGTGTTTTGGACTGCAACTCCCACCAGCCTTGGCTCCTGGTCAGGGTGATGGGTGGGACTTGTAGTTCAAAGCACTTGGCAGGTGGAGACCGGCCACCAGCTGGCTTGGTTGTGTGCAGGAACCGTCTCTTTCTGCTTTGGTCTTTGCCCTAGCAGGCTCAACAGGGCCAATGCGCGATTTGGGTTGAGTGCTAACAAAATGCTACAGTGTGAATTTCTTCCACAATATACTTCAAATATTAAGCGGAGGGTGGGGTGGGGGGAAGCAGCTGAGCAGACAAGCAGCCGCTCATTCCTCTGAAGCCCAAATCAAAAGCATCTTGGGGCATTCCTACATAAACTGGAGCTCTTATCTAAACCATCCGTAAGGACTGGCTTCAGAACCATCACCATCAGTGAAGCCGTCAATGGAGATATCCTTTTGTGCCTTTGATTGTTACAAGCATTTGGGGAGCCAAAAGTTAAACACTCTTTCCATGATAATTCAAACCTGTGTCTTAGGCCTTGCAGACAGCTTTCATCAGCTCTGCTCAAGATCAGCGCTTGCTCTTCCTCAGCAAACAGCCCCCCCATTGCATGCAACAGTTGTGGATGAAAGGCAGAGATGAAAATGGCAAGAAGGGCTCTCACCCTCAAACCTGGGGCTCCTTGGAAGGCGGCGAAGACATCTCATGGTTTCAGACTCAAGAGACTCAACAGGGACTCCGAAGAAGGAAAACCGGGGCTTTTCCAACACCTTGTCTGAGAACTGTGGCATCTTTTGCCGATTATCCTGGAAGAGAACTTGCTTTGCTCTCTTGCGTTTACCGGCCAGCAGCATGATACCCTTTTAGCCTGGCTGACCTCATTTATTTATTATATTTATGCGATGTCTCATACAATAAATCCTCCTGATGGCATGCAAATAAAAAGAGAATAAAAATGAAGCAATAAAACCAAAGTAAGCTAAAGAGCACAAAAACCCAAATATAAAACCAGCACAATTGAATGCTGTATACAAAACAAAGCATCCCTCAGGTAGGTACATTCACCCCACTCACTGGCTGCACCAAGGGACTCGGAACTGGACCTTGAAAGGCCTGTGAGAGCAGGAAAAACAGCAGTTGTGAGCACCAGGTGGGCTTCCCTAGGGGAGACCATTCTATAGCTTGGAAGCCGCTACAAAAAAGGCCCCCTCTCTCATTTGAGCTTCAGGTAGAGGAGGCAAATGCATTGGGGCTCCTCTTCATCACAGTGGCCCCTTGCCCTAAGGAAGAGAAGAGAATGTGGCCAATTGTCTGCCTAAAGGGATATCGAGTTGAGTATTTTCTCTTGTGTTTGAAAGATGGCGGTTGTATGTTCTTGAAGGTGGTCGAAAAGCAATGAAGTCATTGGGAAAGTGGAACCCCCTGCTGAGACTGTGGAAGACTTGACCCCACTTAAGGCTGGAGGGACATCAATGTAGCTTATTAACTTACTTAATAACAGTAATTATCGGACTCTGGGTGGTGTTTGCTATAGTTTCCCGCTTTCAAAAGGACCCTCAACTCTCCCACCAAGTTCCATTCCCTGCCAGACATGCTGGTGGTATTATCCTGCACCTTATTCCAGAACTTTTTTGATGCCTAAATTAAGACTTTCCCAGCTCTGTAGAGCCTGCATGAGAGGGAAAGACGTGGCTATTCCTCCCCGCCTGACGGTTGGCTCTCGCTGTGTCCACGGAAGATCTGAGGCTTCAGATTTCAAGCTGTGCTGTCAGTGGTTGTCTCTCATTTAGAAGGTGTGCAGTGAAGTGTCGGGCTTGGCAGCTAACTAGCCGCTGGTCTTGCTGGGTGTCTTGCCCGGAACAAGCACTTCTCTGTTCATGCCCCAGAAGGACTTCAAACTGCATGCAGAGAAAAATGGGGGAAATGTTGATGTTCTCATTCTGGAGCAGAAGCAAAACCGGCCAAAGGAATTGCCTTGCCTGCGACTCTCTCCTGTCGGAGGAACTGCCCATTTTCAACAGCTATGTCTTCTGTTGGGAGTTGCCGTGATCCCACCTGTACACAGCTTAAGCCTTGTGGCATTAGCGTGACTACCTTGGGTTCCTTAATTTCAGTGGATCTACTCTGAGTAAAGCTTAGTTGGTTGCTTGGGGTCAAAATCTGCTCAGGCATGCTCACAATCTCTCTCTCTCTCTCTCTGCTCTCTCTCTCTCTCTGCCTGCAACAGGGCAAGGCATGCGGTTCTGACGTGCGTCAACTTTCAGTTTGCAAGATGTTTCTCTTCCCAAGCAGTTCTTTTGTTTCCCAAGATGCATTTTGTGTCTGAACACGCTCCCCACAGTCACTTAAGGTGGTAGCAAATGCTTAGGAGTTTTAAAATGAATATTTATAAAAGGCCCCTGGTGGGAGTCGCGGCCCTTGACCTTTGGGGAAGCAGGCTGGGGCGGTGGGTCTTCTGTGTTCTCTCTGCAGCTGCAGTGAGGCATGTTTAATTAATACTGGAACAATTAGCTTGACAAGTAAATCAAACTCAATTTGAACAATAACATTTCCCCAGACCTTGCATGGTAGCCAGATGCAAATGCAAACCATTTTGTAAGGGCTTGGCTCTCCCCGTGCGGCTGAGGCTACTTACGGGTAAGCGGAGCTGCTTGGTTGTTTGCCTCGGAACAGGCTGGGGACTGGGGCTGGGGCTGCCCATCTTGGGGAATTCTTGGGGCTCTCTGAAGCATCTTTATGGCTCAGGGCAGGCAGGCAGGTGGTTACCATCTTGGAATACAGAACCCCACAGTACTCATGTGTCCAGGTGTGTGTGTGTGTACACTCAAATGGAAAACAGGCCTTTAAAAGACATGGGCAGTAAGTCTTTTCAGAGGTGTGTGCTTCCTGCCACCAGCGATGACCAGCTTATGCAGAGAAGGTTCAACTAGAAGTTGTGGTTCACATAAAAGTCTTGTCTGGACTCTGAAGCCTGGAGCAGGTCTTAAGCCTGGGACCTCCGGCACGTCGGGCAGGGAGGTCAGTCTGTGCATTGCCACAAAGGCTGGCCAAAGGGGGAGTGTCATGCTGGGGGAGCCTTGCAGGACCCCAAGAGGACCTGATAGTCCTGCGAGGCTCCCCCAGCATGTTCCCATCAGCCAGAATGGATGCCCTTTGCTAAGAGCTTCCTGGTCAAGCCCCCTGCTTTTTTTCTGAGCCACAAAGGGGCTCCTCTCCTTCCTTGCTGCCCCATCAAACCTCTTCTTACTTCCAGCCACAGCAATTTCCCTGCTTACGTGGCAGGAGCTGGCCAGGAGAAGAACCTGGTTTGATCTGGGAGGAGGGTTCACGACATGCCTACCTGGGATTTCTCATGGAGGGCTTGCTTGGCCACCTTGAATTCCTTTGCTCGCTGGAGTCACTCAGATGTCCAAAGCCCCAGAAACCCTTGAAGGCTGCCATGGTGGGCAACCTCAAACATGGTGGGCATTTCAAACTCTTACGATACAGGTGAAATACACAGTGAGAAATCTTGCCTTAGGGCTGCCCCAAGTTCATGTTTTGAGAGAGTCTGGTTGGCCAGATTAGTGATCAGAGTTGGAGGCTCCAGGGACGATACTGTAGCCCTCTGGGACCCTTTGGGTTCCCATGCTTGGTACACCAAACTCTTTGCATTACCCACCCAAGACTTTGCTGATGAATCAGGGATTGGGTCACCTCCACAGAAATAACAGGCAACCAAACAATACATTTTTTTCTTCCCAAAATGAAGGCAATATTGAGATCCTGAGCCAGTAGTTGGGTTCCTGCATCTTGAACCAGCTGTAGTTTCTACCCTCGGGGGCAAACCCAGCACCGTCCCTCTGATGCGCATTCATGTGCCGTGCCATAAGGAAGCAGGGTGGCTGGAGGGAGGCAGTGTTCCATTCCGCCCGTTGAGCGACACGGCTTCCTTCCATCTCCCTGGCATATTAATTGCTGTCCTTGTTCCAAAGCATGCTTTTTAAGTTAGCTCAGAGAATGTAAATGGGTAGAATTGGAACACAAAGCGTGAGTCGTGTTGGGCATCGTCCTGAGTGCCCTGCAGACCCTCCAGTTGGCATTGCCTGTGCCCTTCCGAGCGGACTTGCGGATCAGGAGCTCCTCCCCTTTTTCTCAAGCAGGAAGTGGGTCTGGTCTGGTTCAAATAATGAAGAATGGAAAGTACAAAACGTTCCATTTAGGTTGTGAAATGAGGGCAAAGTTCTTTTTATTATTTTCCTCTGGGTTTAATATGGGACTTTAACTGCGCTTAGAATGGAGGTATTGCAGGGGACAGTGTTTAATACTTGCTAATATTTTCCTTCTCCTTAGAAACAATTCTGAAGTCTACAGACCATCAGGAAGCTGTGGTCTTGCGGTCTTTCTTCCTTTCTTTCAAAATCCCTTCATGCAAAACCCTTATTTGTATATTCATGAAACCATTAAGCAAGCCTGAAATGTACATTCAAGAGTCATCTTTGGATTTGTTTGGCTTTTTCAAGTGAGGTTCTGCCATCTTCTGCCCATGTAGACCTGGGCAGCATGACCCGGCTCCTTCTCCCGCCACACAAGACCCATTGTCCCTTTATCTTAGGGGTGACTAAGCAGTTGCTCTCCGTGTTTCTGGACTCCAGCTCCCATCACTCCCTGACCATTGGCCAATCTGGCTGGCGCTGGTGGGGGTCTGGACCATCCGCACCTGGAGAGGCCCAGGTCTGCCATGCCTCCCTGCAGAGTGCCATCGGCCGATGGGCAGTGGTCCCTCGTGAACGCCCTGCACCCCCGCCTCTCCTTCCATGCCCTTTCTCGCATCCTGGATTCCACTGTGTGTGTGTAAAAGAGGGGTCAAGAGGCCTCTGATTCTGCCACCGCCTTTCCCCAGGGCATGGCATATGTGGAGAGCATAGTTTTTTAGGAGCTTCCAGTCCAACATTTCTAAGAGAGGTTCCCCCTTCCTCTGTCCACCCAGGAGCATCACCCCCTCTCCACCCCGACACGTAGGAGGCTCCTGTATTCCACCAGGCCAGGCTGTTTGTCCATCAGGGCCTCATATTCTCTACTCTGACTGGCAGCAGCTCTCTGGAAGATGTCAGTCACACTGCCCCCCCCCCCCCGGGAAAAGCTGCTTTCTCCCAGAGAGAAGTTACAGAGGCGTGGAACATTTTCCTCTTGGGGAGAAAATTAGCTGGGAGTGTGAGTGGGACTTTGAGTGGGTAAAGTCAGGAGGAAAGGCTCCATCAGTCTGCCATGAAACCCGAAGTATTCATTAAATGGCAGGAGCCTCCTGATGGCTGCTTGGCACTTTCTTCCTTTCCCACTCCAGAAAGCGATCCCAAACTGGCATGGCAGTGGGCTCTGAGCTTATAGCTGCTGCTGCCGCTTGTTGACCATTACCATGAAGGATAGCGAAGGTGCCACCCTTCCTTTACCAGCTGGAGGCAAACAAGGCCCCGCTTCTTCTTTGGCCGTTGCCACCCATTCTGAGCCCTTGCTCATGAAGTGGTCTTTCCCTCTGCATTTCTTTCTGAGTACTGGCAGGAGCATTCTTTGGGGTGGCGGGGAAGGAAGAGAACTCGCTGTTGCGATGAACTTAAGCCACGTGGAATAAGCTCAGCAAAGGCATTCTTGGCTTGTGCCTGTGGTGGCTACTGCAACAACTCAGCCGCCACAGGTACAAGCCAAGAATGCCTTTGCTGAGCTTATTCCACACCCGCCGAGAACCGCTGCCTGATTCTGCAACAAGTCAGATGTCGAGGATTTTAGCGTTCAGTCCCGACGAAGTTGTGCAGGCCCCAGGAAGGCGGCAGAGGAGGAAGGGGCCAACAGGGCTTTGCGAGGTGGGGAGTGGGGGTCACACACAGGCTTCCATGGTTGGGAAGCATCTCTTTCTCTTCCCTCTGTTTTGAAAGCATTGGATTGTGATTTTGTTTTGCTTGTCTTCTGCCCTGTAGCTGAAGGGCTACAGCAGAAGGAGCCAGCTCTACAGCATGGCCTTGGGCAAAGCTCCCTCTGGCTTGTGTCAGGCTCATTTTTCCGTTCCCCTCCAAGAGAAGTGCTAAGCCGCTCTGAAGCTGTAGATAAACACAACACAAATGCAAATGCTACTAGCACATTTCCCCCCTTCGACCAGCTTCTTACATGCAAGAAGGCAGGGATGATAGCTCATGTGGAGTCTACCATGTCATTGCAGAGCCTTCCACTGTGGGCGGGTGGAAGGGTCAGTGAGAGTCCATGTCTCTTCCACAGGACAGGCTTCTGGGAGCCAGCGGCTGTTGGAGAAGAAAGCCACATCACATTCTGAAACTTTGTTGTTGTTCAGTCGTTCAGTCGTGTCCGACTCTTCGTGACCCCATGGACCAGAGCACGCCAGGCACGCCTATCCTTCACTGCCTCCCGCAGTTTGGCCAAACTCATGCCAGTCGCTTCGAGAACACTGTCCAACCATCTCATCCTCTGTCGTCCCCTTCTCCTTGTGCCCTCCATCTTTCCCAACATCAGGGTCTTTTCCAGGGAGTCTTCTCTTCTCATGAGGTGGCCAAAGTACTGGAGCCTCAACTTCAGGATCTGCCCTTCCAGTGAGCACTCAGGGCTGATTTCTTTAAGGATGGATAAGTTTGATCTTTTTGCAGTCCATGGGACTCTCAAGAGTCTCCTCCAGCACCATAATTCAAAAGCATCAATTCTTCGGCGATCAGCCTTCTTTATGGTCCAGCTCTCACTTCCATACATTACTACTGGGAAAACCATAGCTTTAACTATACGGACCTTTGTCGGCAAGGTGATGTCTCTGCTTTTTAAGATGCTGTCTAGGTTTGTCATTGCTTTCCTCCCAAGAAGCAGGCGTCTTTTAATTTCGTGACTGCTGTCACCATCTGCAGTGATCATGGAGCCCAAGAAAGTAAAATCTCTCACTGCCTCCATTTCTTCCCCTTCTATTTGCCAGGAGGTGATGGGACCAGTGGCCATGATCTTAGTTTTTTTGATGTTGAGCTTCAGACCATATTTTGCGCTCTCCTCTTTCACCCTCATTAAAAGGTTCTTTAATTCCTCCTCACTTTCTGCCATCAAGGTTGTATCATCAGCATATCTGAGGTTGTTGATATGAAACTTTTGTTGATCTGAAACTTTAGGGGCTCCTAAAACGTTGGTGCCACAGGGGAGAGTTGAGTGCCAGGTGGGGACCAAAGGTGGACAAACTCCCCCAGAAGGAGCAAGATGTGTCCCCCACCAAAGGTAGTACCCCTTCCCTAACACCCCATACACAGAGTAGACCCATTGAAATTAATGAACCTAAGTTAGCCACACCTGCTAACTTCAGTGGGTCTACTCTGTGTAGGGCTGGCATTGGCTACAACCCCATGTTTCCACCAAGTATTGGCCTTGTCTTTTCCTGTAACATTTCAAGGCTTTTGTTTGTCCGAAAACACCCTGTTAAATGTGCATTTGGGGGGGAGCTGTTGGCTATGCTTGATCTGCAGTGGAAATGCCAGTCTTGCAAAACGTTCCTGAGATGGTGGCTGGGAGACCTTGGAGTGTGATGTCATGCAACAGATTTTGCTAGGCAGTCTTACCTAACGCTTTCCTGTCTCATTTCTTTCTCTGATCTCCTTTTAATGATAAGGAATGTATATTTTGGGGTTTGTGTCATGGTTCTAATCCCATCTCCAGGATAAAATTGGCAGTGGAAACTGCTATTTAGTTGTTGCATGGGGGCTGGCATGGCAAGAAAGGGGGCTGCTGGAGAATCGGAAAGGGTTTAGTGAAACTTTGAAGGGGGACCAAAATTCAGAGAGAGTTTCTTTTGAAGACGTGGAAAATTATAGCTCTGGCATAAACCACAACGAAACCCATTGGAAGCGATTCCTTATCGGGAAGGGTGAGCAAATGTGAGCTGTGGGTCAGGCAGCTGTGTCTGGCGAGGGCACTACCTGGACAGTAGTACCGGCTCCAATGGCCCTCCGATGACCATCCACGTGGTCCCATGAATGGCATTCCGGGTCTCCAGAGGCTGCTGCTTGTTGGCTCCTGCTTAGGCTTGGGGAGAAATCCTCGTTCCAGATGTTGCGCTGAGCGGTGACTGTGTGAAGCTAGGAGTGTTCCTTGAACTGGATATCTGGCTGGGACAATAATTGGGGTGGCGGGGCAGGGAGGGAAAGAAAAGCTGATGTTCATTTGTGAGCTGCCTGAGGAGGCACTTTGTATACAGACAATTATGTAAAAGAGTTGATTGAAGCTTTGAACTCACAATCATTGCAGTCGTGTTTCTGGAAACTATTCTGTTTTGTGATTGCAGGTATGGAGGGACTTAGGACGCTAATAAATTAAGATGGAATCTGCCCATCCGTAAAAGTTGAAAGAAGTGTAGTGTAAGCCTGTCCCTGGAGAGGCAGTTCTTCCTACTGGTTCTCTGGAGACCTGCAAGACGGGCCCACAGATTTCTGCCACGGCTCTGCAGTCTTGCTGCTGCCTTCTGCCTGCCTGTGGCAGCTGAAGTGTTATTGGTGCATTGTGCAGTTACTGTAGCATCCTTAAGCCTTGCATGCCAGCTGGGTTGCAAGCCAGAGTTCTCAGCGATGGATGTGAGGACGGCTGCTCATGCAATTTAGCTTAAACCGAGCAGAGCATTGGGCAGAGTTCCTTGCGACCTTTGGCGAGTGGTTCTGCTAAATGTGGAAAGGATGCTTGGGTGCTCACCAGGGGCTCCTCGTAGAGAGGACTTGAGTGGGTTGGCACCCTTTGGCTTTTTCATCTGCGGCTGTGATGTCTTCCACCCCTCCGTCGAATTTGCAGATGACTTTGACAGAATGAAAAAGTCACTTGAAACTAATGAAAGGAAACCCAAATGAGACAAATGCAACATTCTGCATTGAGTTCAGAGTCAGGAGGAGTTTTGCAGAGGACATCATGTTATTCGGTGTAATAAAGTTCTCCAGGCTGTGAAGATAACCTCTGCAAGCTGGGTGACCAGGCAAGAGAATGGTAGATGAGATTCAGCGTTGCACGCTGGGACAAAAAGCAATGTGTCCTAATCCTGTTTATAGCATAAGAACAGAAGAGGCTGCTGGATTAGGGCGATGGCCAACCGGGAAGCCGGCAAGCAGGATCCGAGCAAAAGAGCAGTCCTCTCCCTGCTTGTGGTTTCCAGAAGCATTTATGCCTTCAACCATGGAGTAGCCACAGATAGCCTCACCTGCCATGAGTTTGTCGAAACCTTCTTTGGTTGCCACCACTGTTCATCTCTGTGCTTTCGTCTGTCCTGCATCTCCCAACGTTCTGCCTCCTTGGATGACCATGAAGTCCAGCGTTATGTGAAGGAGAAAAACTTTGCCTGCTTTCTCCTGGCCCGGCATAGTTTTATAAACTTCTCTCATGTCACCTCTTACCGGCTTGTTCTTTAAACTAAAAAGGCCCCAAAGGCTGATTCCTTTCTTTCGCTGCAGCAAGATAGTTCAGTGCCAGGAATGGGAAGGGAATTTAGAAACAAAAACCAACAAATAATGTAGACATTTTTTTTAATTTAGCAGGAAAGAAAGAAAGAAAGAAAGAAAGAAAGAAAGAGACAATGAATTGTCTCTGTAAAGTTGTGTAGAATTCTGGTTGTTTGGCTTTTAAGGGGACCTAGTGAAGGTGGTGCAGAAAAGGGGCAACAGAAGTTATTCTGGGGTTGGTGCAACTGCCTGATGAAGAAAAGGCTTAAGGAATTCGGGACTTCCAAGCTAGGTAAAACAAACAGCGGGAGAACATCATGGGGATTATTTGTATACCACCTGTCAATGCCAGACTACAAAATACACGCACAGGACACCCTATATGAAGAGCACATGTCTGTGAGAAATCTCTTTTTGGTGTAAAATTTGAGCAGTCTGCAAGAACGGACCAGTCCTCTGCTTGGAATGTGCCAAAGACGGAAGCAGTATCTCTGTCAAAATGCCCCCGTTCCTTTCTTTGGCAATGTCAAGGTTGCCTGTATTTGCAAGTCGTGCCCTGGCCTGGCCCTGCAAGAGAAACCTGTGCATTGACTGCAGTATTCGTTTGGCAGCATTTGACAGAGACTATGGGTGGAATTTATTTATTTGGAGGAGTCCATGGGATGATGTTCCAGCACAAGTGAGGCAGTAAGGAATTCCAGGATTGTGTTTCTGGCTCTGATGAAACTTGTTGTGTGGTCTTGAGGTTATCGCAGAGGGCTGCTTATTTTTGGCCTTGGCCACGCGCAGAACACAAACCGAGCCACTGGGCCAGGTAAGCCACACCGTAAATATTCTGAGAACCATTTTAAAGCTGAGCCGCGTCAAGTGCACCCTGGACTCAGATCTGCTTGTTTGCATTAGAGATGCAGTTGTTCATGGCAAGGGAGGGGGGGGGATGTTCCAGATCCAGTAATGGATTTTTCTTGAATGGTGGCCATTGCTGTGGTATTTTCCCATGGCAATTTCAGTTTTCTTCTGGATACAATGAAGCATGTTTGAATTTTGATGACACTACAACATTCCTATGTTATTAAAACGTGCTGTGCTTGAAAGAAAATGAACTAAGG
Organism: Lacerta viridis; assembly: GCA_900245905.1. Taxonomy (NCBI): domain Eukaryota; kingdom Metazoa; phylum Chordata; class Lepidosauria; order Squamata; family Lacertidae; genus Lacerta; species Lacerta viridis. The sequence continues at coordinate 34,388 of OFHU01004715.1, forward strand.
CCTGACTCGTTTGAGCAGGACTCTTGGTTCAAAGGCAGGAGAAAACTGAATTCGCTCAACTTTGGTGGCTGCAGAAGTTTGCCCAGGGATGCTTTTGGCCCCCATTTGTCCCCTTTCATTGTTCTCATGTTTATCTTCTGCTCTTCCTTTAGTTTAATAAAAGGCTTGTGTTATGAAGTCTTTGACTTCAATGGACAGCAGTCACAAAGAAGATGCAGCTTTTTGTACAAGGCAATATTCTTTCTGCCAGTTTGGTTTTTAGAAATCTTTGCTTTACTCTGTGCCTGGGCTGTAAACTTAAGACATGCGAGTGGACACAAGAGTGGTATTTATTTATTTATTTAGTTGAACAAATGGTAAACCATCTTTCATCCAAAAATGGATTCCAGGATGGCCTGCAATTATTTTTTTTTTTAATCAACAGAAGTACCGGTAATTTTACCGAGACCCAGCAAGGAGCCTGAATAGTTTCGTTTCAGTGGGCTTCTCATGATTCGTCAGTTGCTTTATTCTTCTCATTTGGTCTTATCTTACGACTTCAGGTTAATTTGGCACAGTCCCTAAATGTGCTGCGGACTAAAGGATTTGACCTGGTCCTTGATGAAGCACCCGGATTTCCACTTGTGGCTGCTCGAAAGACAAGATTTTAGGCTTGGAACCTTTGGTAGGTTGCTTGCAGAATGCAAGCTCCTGTTCAGGTTTCTCTCCATGGTTCCCATCTGCCCAACTTGCCTTAATGGTAAAGGTTAAGGTAAAGGACCCCTGGATGGTTAAGTCTAGTCAAAGGCGACTATGGGGTTGCAGCACTCATCTCGCTTTCAGGCCGAGGTCATGTGGCCAGCATGACTAATCTGCTTCTGCCGCAAGGGCACCATGACGGAAACCAGAGCGCACAGAAACACCGTTTACCTTCCTGCTGCAGCAGTACCTATTTATCTACTTGCACTGGTATGCTTTCGAACTGCTAGGTTGGCAGGAGCTGGGACAGAGCAACAGGAGCTCACCCCATTGTGCAGATTCGAATCGCCAACCTTCTGATCAGCAAGCCCAAGAGGCTCAGTGGTTTAGACCATAGCGCCACCCGCATGCCTACACATCCCTTAATGGACAGACATGCAGGGTTACATCCTCATGTTTCTGGCAGGTGGCTTCAGAGAACCAGGCAAAGAACTCAACGGTGTGGTTATACCTGGCCACACATTGACTTCAAAGACGGTGATGGTGTGCTTCCGCGAATTGTTCAGAACATAAGTGGGTTGCAGACAGGATGAAAGCCCTGAGAGTGACTGGAGGGGCCGGGGTGACCATGGTGCAAGGTGTCAGTGTGCTGCAATGTACCTCCTCTGGCGAGGGTTCCTCTGGCTCCACATGGAGCCTTTCCGTCACCCTTCTGTCTGCAGTTGGTGTTTGGTCTTCAGAGGGCGGTTGGGCTCCTAGGTACCCCCTTGCCCACTGGCTGACCTTTGGATCTGGGTGGAAATGATCACCTCCGAAAATGTCTGGATGAGCTTTTTCTCCCATCTGCAAATGGTTAATTACAAGTTCACACAATGTATTGTCAGAGGGCATCTGGATTTGGTTTCATCCTAAACAGAAGTAAATGTTGAGAACATATTTTTCTACATCCAATTTCACTTGTTGTGGATATTTGGCATACTTTGCAACCCACATCTTTGGGCTTTCGATTAGGGTTCCTGGTCGGAGAGCCCGGTGCCCACACTGGGACTTTTTCTGAAAGAAAAGTGCCCTGAAGGTTGCATAGTAGAGACTTTTCATTGTGCAAAACATAAAAGAACTCTGTTTTTTTCAAATTGTAACCATATTTTTCATTAAAATCGGTCGGAGCCCCAATAAACAATTGACGGTGAAGATTTTTCCAAATGCTTTTGCCACAGTGCTCTCTCTCTCTCTCTCTCTCTCTCTCTCTCTCTCTCTCTCTCTCTCTCTGTGTGTGTGTTTACATGGTTTGAAGGAGGAAAAAAAATTCAGAATACACATCTTGGCTTATATATATTTTTTGAAAAAACCACACACCCTGATCTAGTAAATCAGAAAAATGTACATGCATTTAGCTTTTTATTACAATATAATTAAAACCTACTGTGTGTACGAGGGCAAGAGTATCTTTGCAGGGGTGTCTGAATTCTTCTGCATTACAATTTATCATGAGCACTTCTGTTTTTTATTTGTTTCAGTCCCCTGTTGGGAAGGCAGCGCAAGGGGAGAGGCCAGCATGGTGGGTACACATTTCAACTTGTGTGTGCTCTTTCTACACATGCTTGCGCCCCAATTCAGAGCGCATGCATGGGGAATGTGGTGCGCATATTCTCGTGCCGCAGTTGATGGCATGACTTGTCTTAGGTGCCCAAATGCACTGAGAGAGGACTTTGGCTTCTGGAGCAAGCCTCTTTCTTGCAGGGAACTCAAAGGCTGTAGCTCTGTGGCTTGAGCATCCTGGGACAGCCTTGGAGACTGCTGCCTTACCTTTCCCACCTGCTAGTCTAGCCCGTAGCCAGTCTTTAAAAGTGTGTGTGTGTTTGTTTTGAGAAGGACAAAATGGGCTGCTCCAAAGGCAGCCAGCTGCTTCTGCCAAAGGTCTCCAGTGCGCACACACGCACACACGACTTGCTCTCGGTAAAGGTGCCCCTAGCCTTGTATCATCTTTGTGCGGAGGGACGATTCTACTCTCTTGTGTTTCAGCCTTTGCTATTGATTTGTAATGACCTCCCTGTAACTTTCATGTGAGCGGAAAGGTGGATTTTATAAAACAAAATGTAATAATGTGTTGACCAATTGGAGCAGAAAGTGTAATGTGCTCTCCTCTTTTTGAGGAACTAACCCCCATTCATTTGAGGGGGGAATGGGAGAAAGTGCTGCCCAGTCCTCCCAACGCCCTTTGAGTTCCGGCGTTGACTGCCAATCAACTCCAATAGAATATGTTCCTCCACAGCTTGCAGTTTGTCCTCCATTTGGGCTCCCACTCCAAAAAAAGACCCTTGAGCAGGATCATTCCATTCCTGCTCACAGAGCTTTTCTGAGCAACATAGGGACATAAGAAGAGCTCTTCTGGATCAGGCCCATGGCCCATCTAGTCCAGCATCCTGCTCTCCCAGTGGCCAACCAGACTCTTGCGCGAAACCCACCAGCAGGATCCAAGCACAAGGGCCCTCCCCACCCTCGTGGTTTCCAGCAACCGGCCTCCAGAAGCATTGCTGCCTTCAGCTGTGGCAGCAGAGCAGAGCCATCCTGGCCAGGAGCCACCGAGAGCCCTCTCCTCTTCCATGGTTTTCTCTTACCCTCTTTTAGAGACGTCCAGGTTGGTGGCCATCCTTGCCTCCTGCCGGAGAGAGTTCCCTAGATTAACTGTACTGTGTGAAGGACTTCCTTTGACCTGTCCTGAACCTCCTGACATTCAGCTTCCTTGGATGTCCACAGCTGCTGGTGTTGTGAGACAGGGAGGGAACCTTCTCTTTCTCTACTTTCTCCATGCCGTGTGAGGAGCTGCTGCTTGTCTTCTGAGTGGCTGCTTTGTGGCTGGGTGACCTGCCCGTTGCCTAGTCAACATTTGCAGAACCAACCTTTGCCTACATGGGTCATTTGAAAGAGCAGCCCGGCCTGCCAGGTGCTACTCAAGGAAAAGTGACCCCACAGAGCTAGGGAACATTCAAGGAGCCTCTCTATTAAATGGGCATTACGCACCGTATGGCACAAGGTATCGTGCCCAGGCTCCACTGTCTTGAAGGGAAAGAACACAGGAAGGTCACGCCACTGATGCAGCCAGCTCTGTATTGTCTACACTTGCTGATATCAGCTCTCCAGGCAGGGCTCCCCTGCCAAGCAGATGCTCTATCAGTGAGCAACAATGGCCCTTCCCAAGCGGGAGACGTGCAAGCGCATGGGAAGGGCATGCGCAGAGGACCTTTGTGCCAGATGGCGCACCTGCTGGGGTTGACAAGTATGCCTCATGGAAATAATTCCCGGCACGACTTGGAGGAAAATGAGTGGGAACGGGAAGAGGTCACAGTCGTTCAAGAGCAGATTGTTAGCAGTCCCAGGACTCTAAACGAAGAGCATGTGGAAGAAAGGAGAACATTTTGACCACATTGTTTTGTTTTGACTCCCATCCCAGGGCTGACATGGACAGTATCCTTCCGCCCGTGCCGTTTTCAGATGAATGAATATCTTTCCATCCTTACGCAACAGCCAATGTTTTCCCCTTTCATGAAGATCCCATATGTGGGCCAGATTATCTCACGAAGAGGGATGTTTTTCTGGAATGCCATGGAGGGCAGAGGCGTTGAGCCTGGCGTGGCTTGTGAGCCTCGGCTAACGGAATGTTCTGGGGGTGAACCAGAGGCCTTGTTTTTCTGGAAGAAGACAAAGATTGCTATGGAAGCTGCTCCAGTCTGCCATGCTGGCCGGGAATGCTTCAGAACCATCTTTGAGGCCCTGAGGGGACCCTGGTTCTTGAGAAAACAAATAAAGAAGAGTGGACATTTTCCTCTGACACGCTTCCACAAACTCCTGTTAAGTCCACCCAGGCTAAATATGGTGCTTCAACAGGTTGTCTTGCTCCTTGAGAGAGACAGAGAATGATGGGAGAACTAGCAATCCAAATTCTTTCCAGTCCTTAGAGACAACTGAGTTTGTTCTTGGTATGAGCTTTCGTGTGGCTAAAGTGTGCATGCACACGAAAGCTCATACCAAGAACAAACTCAGTTGGTTCAGGTGCTACTGGAAAGAATTTTTGTTGTTTTGACTTGGCAGACCAACACGGCTACCCACCTGTAACTTGAGAGAGACAGAGAATGATGGGAGAACTAGCAATCCAAATTCTTTCAAGCAGGCAGTGGGTTCAAGATGGGTGTGTGAGCACATGTGCCTGGAAATAAAAATTATTTATTATATTTATCTCACTGTCTGACATTGTACAAACCTTGCATATTAAATAGGCCATTGTTTGAAAATGGCTCAGCTTATGAGTTGAGAAACAGGCTAAGCAAAGGAAGGAGAAATGAGAGAGGGAAGGAGGGAGAGGGAAGGAAAGTGCCGGAGATAGAGAGATGATAGATAGATAGATAGATAGATAGATAGATAGATAGATAGATAGAATCCTAGTTAAGCTTCTGGAAGCTGGAGGTCTGGGCAATAGTGGGATAAAAGTAGTTACAGTGCTACCTCGTGGTGTGTAACCTCCAGGTTATGGAATCTTCAGGTTACGGCCACGGCAACCCGGAAGTGTGTACTTCCGGGCAGTGGCAGAGGAAGCCGCCTGGCCACCCGGGGCGCCAAACCCGAAGGCACCCCCCCGGGGCAGGGCGTTGCTCCGTAGTGTGCATGCGCCGTGCGGCATGCCGTACGAGGCACAGCTGGCGGCTGCTTCCCCCCCTTTAAAGGGCTTTTTTCAGTGCTAGCCCGGGCAGAGGCGAGGGGTGGGCCAGCGAGGAGGGGCATCATGCCAGCCACAAGCGTGACGCCTCACTGGCCCGCCCCTCGACTCCGCGCTGCGGCTATGCAGCCCAGCGCTGAAAAAGCCCTTTTTTAAAAAAAAGGGAAGGAAAGCAAACGCCGGCCTGCTGAGCAAGCAAGCCAGCCACCATTGTGCGCCGAGCGAAGTTTTGGGCTCAGCTTTGGAGTTGCTGATCGCAGGGGTGGGGCCCCAAGTGTCACCCCCCCAGGGCGGTACCTGGGGCAGGCCGCCCCCAATGCCCCGCCCTTGCTCTTGCTCTGCCTCTGGGATTCGCCGCTCGCGCATGCGCAGAAGTGGCACCTGTAGTTATAGATTTTTCGGGGTGCTCATGGCACCCCGAAACAAATTAAATCCGTAACCAGAGGTACCACTGTTGTTGTTCAGTTGTTCAGTCATGTCTAACTCTTTGTGACCCCATAGACCAGAGTACGCCAGGCACTCCTGTCTTCTACTGCCTCCCGCAGTTTGGTCCAGACTCATGTTGGTAGCTTCGAGAACACTGTCCAACCATCTCGTCCTCTGTCGTCCCCTTCTCCTTGTGCCCTCCATCTTTCCCAACATCAGGGTCTTTTCCAGGGAGTCTTCTCTTCTCATGAGGTGGCCAAAGTATTGGAGCCTCAAGCTTCAGGATCTGTCCTTCCAGTGAGCACTCAGGGCTGATTTCCTTCAGAATGGATAGGTTTGATCTTCTTGCAGTCCATGGGACTCTCAAGAGTCTCCTCCAGCACCATAATTCAAAAGCATCAATTCTTTGGCCATCTGTCTTTTTTATGGTCCAGCTCTCACTGTATAGGACAGCTAAACATAAAAAATCAAGATTTTGGGAAGAGATTTGTACATAGAATTTTTGGTGGCTTTGAGGCTGTGATCCGGAAGGGAAGGTAAAGCCCTGTGTAGGCATTGCTGTGAGTGAGGCTATGAAGCTAGAGACCTCTAGCTGGCTCCACCATGCAGTTCTTTCTGCAGGCAAGATCCACAGCTCCATCAGGGCCTGCTGGGAGGCTGCATGTTATGTGTCAAATAATACGATGTCATGCAAGGGATGAGCATGAACTGCCGCCTACCATATTTATGTGGACACCATGTGCACCCACTTACCTGTGAGTTGGATGGTGCCTTCAGTGTGCCAGACATTCTGGGTTAGGGCCACTGCTGCAAACTCTGCACTAAGGTGGAAAGTTTCCCTTCTCCCCATGAGGTCCAGCTTGAGAAGCTGACAAGCCGCCTCCAGTTGATCAGCAGCAGGTATTTGTTCTGGCTACGGGCGAAGCTTTCCCCTCCTGTGCCTCTCCTTAGCCGCCCAGCGTAGTTGAGTCCAGCACCTGCCTTTGAGACGCACACCTGGCCGCCATTTGTGCCATTCACTGGAGGGAATCCAGGAAGGCAAGAACCGCCAGCACACGGGAGGTTTATGGCTCATAAATTAAAATTGGAAAAGCGGAGGGGCTTGACTTGTGGTACTTTCAGAGTTATGCTTTTGTCCTTATTACATCTATAATGTGTAGGTCTCTTTATTTGTTTCCATAAAATTAGCCAGTAAACTTAAATTGAAAAGAGGGAGAAGGAGAGAGAGAGAAAGAAAGAGAATAATAGGAACCAGGCAAAGCCGGCTGAAAACTCCACTTGATGAAATATAGTCCGTGGTGTTGCTCTTCCAATCGTGTTTTATAGCTGAGAGCCACATGTAAGATGGTTATAAAAGTTTTACTAGACAGAAGTAGCAGGCCTAATTTTCAAACGGCAATTTCTGAAGGAGATGTTTGTTTTGGCATTTTGCATGTAGTTAAGAGTTCTGCAGTCTTTAAATGCAAGTTAACACCTGGATGCTTTGAGTTTGAAAGTGAGAGAGGTCAAATGTACCTTTGCTAAGCTCCTTGAAATCCTGGAATGTATTGGTCTGTCAGAATGGAAACAAGTTCTGCTGTGTGGGGTTTTTTTTTTTTTTTTTGGTAGTTCATGAAGCGGTTGACATTGCAAAGAGTTCTATGAAACACGGGATGCCATGTGGCAAACTGGATATTATTTTTTATTTATAATGATTGCATTCCTGGATTGCTTCCTATGAAGCATCTCAAAGTGATTTCGCAATACAGTAAAAACATAAATAAAACAAGTGCATATATAAAAAACAGCTAAAGCAATATAACATAGAAAGACAATTGGCTCCCAGTACGTTTCCGAGCACAATTCAATGTGTTGGTGTTGACCTTTAAAGCCCTAAAAGGCCTTGGTCCAGTATACCTGAAGGAGCGTCTCCACCCCCATCGTTCATTCCAGACACTGAGGTCAAGCTCCGAGGGCCTTCTGGCGGTTTCCTCATTATGAGAAACCAAGCTACAGGGAACCAGGCCTTCTCGGTAGTGGCACCCGCCCTGTGGAACGCCCTCCCACCAGATGTCAAAGAGAAAAACAACTACCAGACTTTTAGAAGACATCTGAAGGCAGCTGTTTAGGGAAGCCTATTGCATTTTAATATTCTGTTGGAAGCTGCCCAGAGTGGCTGGGGAAACCCAGCCAGATGGGTGGGGTATAAATAAATTATTATTATTATTAATTTCAAATCCAACACATATACCAAGTGGGGCAGAAGTATCCACTTGGAAAGCTTGCTAGAAGAGAAGCCTTGCAGCAGGCAGGGAGCAGACCATGGAGATGGTTCCTGCCTGACATGTAATCGGAAGGGAGATCCTAAGGGGTGGTGCCACCACACTGTAGGCCCCGTTCTGACCTTGTGTGGAATGGACCTTTTGATGAGATGGTACCTGCAGGGTGCCTTTTCCTGCAGTGCAGCGTTCGGTTGGGTTTATAAGGGGTGAGAGGTAATACGATGGCAATATTCTGCCCCAGTGAGCAGTTGAGCTGCCCCCCTTTGCACCTGCTGCAGCTTCCAGGCCAGCCTCAAGGGCAGCCCCACGTAAAGTGCATTGCAGTAATCCACCTGGGAGGTTACCAGTGCATTGGTGACAGTGGTCAGGCTGTCTTGGTCCAGAAATGGCTGTAGCTGTCTTCCAAGCCAAAGCTGGTAAAAGACTCTTCTAGCCACTGCAGTCATCTGGGCCTCTGGCAACAGAGATGGAGCCAGGAACACTCATAGGCTATGAACCTGCTCCTTTGGAAGAAAAAAGAGGCATGCAAACAACTCTTAAAAGGCCTCTACGCTATATAGGGATGTGTGGAATGCGGTTATTCCCTGAGAGTCACCCAGCCTGCTTCCGAAAAGGACCCTGTTTGTTTGCATGCCTGGGTGTCTGTTTGGAGGCAGCCACATTCTCTGTTTCCCAAGGAGTGCATGTAGCCTATCCATGGTCTTTGTTGCAGAGCATGGGGGAAAGCATATTTGATTGTGGAATGTGGGGCTGATGGCCAGAGTCATGCAGGCTTACCTGGTTTTATGTGTGAAACACTGCTGTTTTACCTCTGCCTGAAGTCTAGTTTCCTTCAGCATTAGAGGTGATTGTCTCTTGGACTCCTACTTAGTTTGCAGAAAGCCACAGAACTGGGGAGGGTGGAAATTGGCATGTTTGTTGTTTGCATGTTTTCGAGGAGGAAAGTGACTAACTTTTCAACCATCCTAGAGAGGAGCAGGGAGGGCTTTCGAAACAGCCCATACTTGATGACCACAAATGAAGTGTTGTTGCTCTTGACAAACAAGATGCCTGCCTTTGAAGGCGATGCGGAATCCGTCTGCACATGTCCTTGACTCTACATGCAGAGGATGGGCACATGTTCAGCAGGTGTCGTGCACAGCAGAAATATGTATGGGATTCTGAATATGGCGAATTAGGTAAAGGTAAAGGACCCCTGGGGGATGCGGGTGGCGCTGTGGGTTAAACCACAGAGCCTAGGGCTTGCTGATCAGAAGGTCAGCGGTTCGAATCCCCACAACGGGGTGAGCTCCCGTTGCTCGGTCCCAGCTCCTGCCCACCTAGCAGTTCGAAAGCACGTCAAAGTGCAAGTAGATAAATAGGTACCACTCCGGCGGGAAGGTAAACGGCAGTTTCCGTGTGCTGCTCTGGTTCGCCAGAAGCGGCTTTGTCATGCTGGCCACATGACCCGGAAGCTGTACGCCGGCTCCCTCGGCCAGTAATGTGAGATGAGCGCTGCAACCCCAGAGTCGTCCACAAATGGACCTAATGGTCAGGGGTCTGTTTACCTTTATCTTAAAGGACTCCTGGATGTTTTAAGTCCAGTCAAAGGTGACTATGGGTTGTGGTGCTCATCTCGCTTTCAGGCCGAGGGAGCCAGCCTTTGTCCACAGACAGCTTTCCGCGTCATGTGGCCAGCAGGACTAAACTGCTTCTGGTACAACGGAACACCGTGATGGAAACCAGAGCGCACGGAAATGCCGTTTACCTTCCCACCACAGCGGTACCTATTTATCTACTTGCACTGGCATGCTTTCAAACTGCTAGGTTGGCAGGAGCTGGGACAGAGCAGCTGGAGCTCACTCCGTTGTGGGGATTCAAACCACCGACCTTCTGATTCGGCAAGCCCAAAAGGCTCACTGGTTTAGACCACATTGCCACTCGCGTCCCTTATGGGGAATTAGGGATGTGACATGAGCCAAAGATTCAAATAATCTCATGTGGTTTATCACCAAAATGAGAAAGATCAATTACAGTGGTACTTCGACTTACGAATTAAATCCGTTCCGAATGCATATTCGTAGGTCGAAAAATTCGTAAGTCGGACTTCCGGCGGCAACGCCATTGAGGGTGGTCGTGGGCTGCTTTGGCTGCGAGGCGCCCAGTCCATCCCGGGGGTTAGGAGCCCTGCCCCCACATAGCGGGGCTCCGGTTGGGGTGCGGGAAGAGCGTCCCGCACCCTGGGCTCCCCGGCTGTGCCCATTGTGGCTCCGAACCCTTCCCCCGCTCCCCCTGTAAAGGGGGAGTGGGGGTGAAGGGACGACGGAGCCGGGCTATAGGGGACATGCCCCAACCGGGATGTAAATGCGGCGACAAAGCCTTTGATGAGCGTCTAAGTTCTACCTGTCTTTAACGAGCTGATAAGAACCCAGTGGCTGTGAGTATTTGAATGACTCTTTGTATTCTTGGAACGATCTGGGGGAAAGAAGAAAGGCAGCCCGCCTCCCTCCCTTCGGGAGACGAAAGAAATTAACTGTTTAAGTGACTGCTGCTACAATAACGATAGAAAGTATCGGGAATTTTAAAACTGAGACTGCTGAGATCTCCCTTCGGGGGTTAACTGGGGATAAAATATCTCCTTTTGAAGTTTTGGTCTTTATACTTCGGCTTCGGAGAAATGGCGACGACCGGGACTGCCGTGGGAAAAAATTGAAACAAAGGGAGGAAGAGACAGGAACTGAAACTTGACACTCACTCTCCCTTCGAAAATGCTGGACTTTGTGTTTGCATTGGTATTGAACTCTGGTTTAGAGGATGAGGAAAGGCTTACTGTCTTGAGGCTGGAACTGCTTAATCGGAAACTACAAGCTTTGAGTGGAATTGTAAGTAAAAAGAATCTACATTCCACAGAGGAGGCTTTTCAAAAGTTTTATGAAATGGAATCAAACCTTGGCAAAGAGCTGGGAGGGGTGCTTGAAGGATGCTTTGAAGTGGCTGGGCAACTCCGGGAAAAGGAACCGGTTTCTGGGGGTGGCAGCCCTGGAAGGGAAATTTACAATATCCAGACTCCGAGGTGGCAGCTCGGGGTCAAGGGACATGGAATTAAGATTTTTACAAGAAGAAGAAATATGGCAAAAGAAACGGAGGAGCCCAGAAGGAAAATGCTGAACACCCTGAAGCTCGATGCAAGGTTGGTTGTGAATGCTGCCTGGATTTGTGGACATCTGGAAGAAGATAATTGGAGATCCGGTTCTGGTGAAAGACAGAAAAAGACAATGGACAGAGGGGGAGTGGGTTGAAGCATTAAATGTATAATCCAAATGGTCTGCCATGGTATCCGAAAGCGGAGTGTGAAGTCTGTTAATCATAAGTTTACTTTAAGTAAGAAAGGAGATATTGAATTTTAAGTTTAAAGCAGCATGATAAAGGATAGAAGAAATAAGTTTAGTTATAAGAATATTTGGTTATGATTTAGGTTATAATAGTAAGATTAAGATAATTGTGTTATTTTTTACGAATTTAAAACCGAAGGTGAAAAGGCGGGGGAATCCGATTCCGAATGCATATTCGTAGGTCGAAAAATTCGTAAGTCGAAAAAGCGATTTCCCATAGGAATGCATTGGAAACAAAAAATTCAGAAAAATTCGTAAGTCGAGTAAACCGCATCTAAAATTCCGTAAGTCGAGTAAACCCCATCTAAAACCGCCAACGGATGTCCTTCGGCTGTCGAAAAATTCGTAGGTGTGCGGTCACCTTTTTCATTTGTAAGTCGAAAAATTCGTATGTTGAGTAATTTGTAAGTCGAGGTACCACTGTTATTACATGACATTTAGACTGCATCAGCGACTGTTTGTCAGATTCAATTTAATAACAACAACAAGAAAATCTTTCAGTTTAAAGGGTTCCATTCTGTGTGGAAAATGTATCTGGGGGGTCTCAAACCTTGATGGGTACTGATGGTTGTTCATGTTTTTACCTGTGGTTGACACAGGCATGGAGATTTCCTTTTCCGGGGCTCTAGGGAGGGTGAATTCAGGGCACACCTTGGCAAGGAGGAAGGCACCTGTATATTCTGGAACTGTGTGCTTTGCATAGAGAGCGAGAGTCACTCTGGCTGTGTGGGGATAAGATTTCCCCAGGGATCTTGTCCTGGTTCCCCTTCGCTCCGGCTTTGTTCATCTTCCTAGTTCCTTAGAGTCAGTGCACTGAGGAGGCAGCCTTAAAACAGGAGCAAGGAGGAGCTCATTAGTCATATCAGGTCACACAACAGACATATTTCAAGCTTGATAAGGACTAAATAGGTAGCAGCAGGATTTTGCAACACTGTCTTCATAATGTTTGGGAAACATAAGCTTTCTGATTATGTCTAACCATATGTTTTATTTTCTCTTTTGTAAAAGAATTTAGAAATGGCAATAAATACCTAAAAACGTAGGAGAAAAGACTGTAAACTGCCTGGAGCCACTTTCAATAAGCGTTGTTAAGCATGCTGTACATGGAAAAGATTCTAATAATAATACTAATGAAGCTAACTTGAAACAAGATGTTCCATGTTAGCTGCTCACAGTTCAGCATAATTAACTATATAAGTTCCCTTTGTCTTTCTGTGGCACCCTGTCTACTGAATGGAGAATGTGGAGTGTTTTTAATATTGCCGTCTGGTTTGAGATGATTGTGCATGAAAGAACTGTACACCCATTCTTGAAATAGGGGTGTGGGGTTTTTGCTTTTGTCTTTTTGCAGAAGACTCGATTTTCTCCCATGGCAGAGAGAAGGGGAAAGAAGTATCTCACAGCCAGGCATAAAAATGTGTCCATGAGCACAGTGCTCTCAGCACTGTAATTCACTCAGTCACTCGGTTTAAAATTGGAAACTCCAACGTGCAAAGAAATAATCCCCAACATTTGCTGGCCAGCTAGTAAGAACTGTAAGAAGAGCTTGCAGCATCAGACCAGTGGCCTTTCCAGTTCAGCATCCTCCTCTCACAGTGGCCAAGCAGGATGATGGGCTTGAGAGCATCCTGATCAAGTTTGCAGATGACACCAAATTGGGAGGGGTGGCTAATACCCCAGAGGACAGGATCACACTTCAAAATGACCTTAACAGATTAGAGAACTGGGCCAAAGCAAACAAGATGAATTTTAACAGGGAGAAATGTAAAGTACTACACTTGGGCAAAAAAAAATGAAAGGCACAAATACAGGATGGGTGACACCTGGCTTGAGAGCAGTACATGTGAAAAGGATCTAGGAGTCTTGGTAGACCACAAACTTGACATGAGTCAACAGTGTGATGCAGCAGCTAAAAAAGCCAATGCAATTCTGGGCTGCATCAATAGGAGTATAGCGTCTAGATCAAGGGAAGTAATAGTACCACTATATTCTGCTCTGGTCAGACCTCACCTGGAATACTGTGTCCAGTTCTGGGCACCACAGTTCAAGAAGGATACTGACAAGCTGGAACGTGTCCAGAAGAGGGCAACCAAAATGGTCAAAGGCCTGGAAACAATGCCTTATGAGGAACGGCTTAGGGAGCTGGGTATGTTTAGCCTGGAGAAGAGAAGGTTAAGGGGTGATATGATAGCCATGTTCAAATATATAAAAGGATGTCATATAGAGGAGGGAGAAAGGTTGTTTTCTGCTGCTCCAGAGAAGCGGACACGGGGCAATGGATTCAAACTACAAGAAAGAAGATTCCACCTAAACATTAGGAAGAACTTCCTGACAGTAAGAGCTGTTGGACAGTGGAATTTGCTGCCAAGGAGTGTGGTGGAGTCTCCTTCTTTGGAGGTCTTTAAGCGGAGGCTTGACAGCCATCTGTCAGGAATGCTTTGATGGTGTTTCCTGCTTGGCAGGGGGTTGGACTGGATGGCCCTTGTGGTCTCTTCCAACTCTAGGATTCTCTAGGATTCGAGCCCTCTCCCCTCCTGTGGGCTCCGGAAACTGGCATTCAGAAGCATACCATAGCCACCATGGCTTGTAGCTATCGATATCTTAGTCGCCATCCCTGCCTCCTGTGGGAATGAGTTCCACAGTTTAACTTTGGGAAGGCATTTGCTCAGGTAGACAAGCCAAAGTTTCCCACCAGTGCAACTATGGAATGGGGGAGATAAGTGGGAAGCTGAGATGTGGGGAAATGATATGATACACCAAGCTGGAAAAGGCAGGGAGAGTTTGAAGGATGAAAGGGAAGTGGTGACAGGTGGATATGGGGATTTTTTTTTCTAGCATGGGATTACCAGGGCAGAACAAAGGAGGCTTTGACAGAATGGGGAGAAGGAAGAGGGGAAGGACAAGCAGCAATGGGCCTGGATGCTTCCGCTGGCTGGTGAAGAACGCAGAAACTAAAAAGGAGAGGGAGCTTGTATAGAGGAACAGTGATCCTTGGAGGGGTGATCTTAGCCTCAGCCTTCTGAAGAGGTGCCAGGTGGGATGTCTGGCAAAGAGGAAGTTCCCCCAGCCTAGAGTTCCCCCAGCCTAGAGGGCAGGTGGGCAGGTGGCACTTAGCATTAAGTGCAGATGGGGAGGGTTTGAGGGGTCCGTGGCTCAGTGGTAGAAGGGCATGCACTGTCAGTCAGAGGTGGGGAACCTGTGGAGATTCTCCTGGTGTTGTTGGACTTCAGCTTCCCTCAGCCCCAGCCAGTGTGGTCAATGGTCAGGGATGATGGGAGTTGTAGTCCAGCAATTTGTGGAGGCCCCCAGAGGTTCCCTGTCGCTGCTGTTAATGCATAAGCTCCCAAATGCCTAAGCTCCTTAGATCTTTGGTCACAGGGGTAGGAAAACTCTTGGGGTCCGAATTCAGAGCCGCGGAGATTAAGGGTGACTTTTGCAAAAAGAAGCTCTGCTTCCTCAAGCCTTTGGAGTTCTTTGAGAGTGTGAACAGACATGTGGACAGGATGATCTGGTAGCCATTATGTACTCAGACTTCCAAATGCATTTGGACAGAGATCCTCACCAAAGGCTCCTGAGTAAACTTAGCAGTCACCATCATCCATCAACAAAATTTATTATTTATACAAGTGCCTAATACACACTAGACACTGTGCAAAATAGAAAGCAAACCACAAGCTCCTGTCTGCTAACGCTCCGTCTAAAAACACGAGACAAGAGGAGACAGGAGGCATCGGAGGAAAAGGGGATGTCATGGGATAAGCCATGGGCTTCTCTTCTTAGTAACTGGTTGGTTGAAACAAAGAGTAGGAAATTCTCAGAATGGAGGGATGGAAGAAGCTGGGAATCCCACGTTGGTGGCAAGGAACAATCTAGGTGTACCAAAAGGAGAATTCCTGTGCGCCAAGATCCAGGTTTGGGGCGCATACTCTTTGCAACTTCAGCATGTTGGTTCTATGAGGCTGTTTATCCCATGCCCCAAGCATTTTCCGTGGGGCCTGTGCTTTTTAACTTGTTCATATATGATCCGGAGTTAGGAATGAGCAGATGGCACCAAACTGTGCAGGGGGTGAACAAAAAGAACAAAAAGGGATTGTGGGGATTTGCAGACTGGCGGGAGGGCATTAAAATGGCAAATGCCACTGTGTGCTCTCCTTTCATGTGACTTAAGTAGTGCCTGACACTTAGCAGATCTATTTCCCGCAGAATGTATTTAGCAAACCAAGGAGAATTTCAAATGCTGCCAATGCAATGCCTGGGCATCCCGGAGACCTTATTGGACATGTGGTGGGGAAGCCCCTGAGAGGGAACGGTTTTATTTTTTATTTTTTGCTCTGGTTCTAAATAGAACCACAGAATTAAATATGAAACTTTAACTTCTCACCTTCCTGCACATAAAAATAGCATACTATGCAATCAGTAACAATTGCTGGCATACATGATAACAGTGGCAAGAGTTGGGGGGAATGAATAGTATTCCGACCTTGACAAAAAAAGCTCCAGTTTGTTTGTGCAGTTCCATCAAAGCTTGCAAATTAAGCACGGATTAACAAAGGAGCGCTGTGCTTTACTAGAAAAGAAAAGCACATTGAACAGTGAGGGATATTCTTTGCCTGTTTCGCTTATTATAGTCCTAAAATTAACTGCAGCTTTATCTTTAGCGCCACTGGTTTCCCCCCCCCTTAATGCAGTGTTGAAACAGTGCGCCCCCACCCACTCTTTCTTGGAAGAGACGCAATATCTGGTGCTGTTGTGGCCAGGTGGGGAGAGACTCCCTCCCTCCCTCAAGCACTGCCCCTGCCCTCCAGCTTGTCTTATAATGAGATGTGTCTCTGGATCCATTCCCCCAACAGACATGAGAGACACCCTCCGCCACACATGAACCCCAAACCATCTAAGCCTCATCTATTCCCTCAGGCCATAGATAGCAGAGACAGGACTGCAAGACAGACTCTCCATCAGCTGTGTTGAGGGACCAGCATCTTCTGGCCCCTTCTCTCCGGGAGCACCTTCCACTTGAGTGGCATCCTTTTCCCTCCTCCTTTCCAAGCCCCTTTCCCCTCTTGTGTCATGCCTCTTAGGCTGTACGCTTGAGGGCAAAAACTGTCCTGTTTATATTTATAAACCACCCCAGGAGCCACTTTTTGATGGAAAAACATGATTATAAAATACTTGTAAGTACAGCGGCATTGTGGATTTGGAGCATCACCCACCCCCAAGTTGCCTTTCTTGATCACCAGCTAATAGTCCCTGATAGTCCAGATGTGTGGCTGGATTTTAGTTAGAACTTGAGCCAGGAGCCATGTCAGTGTGCTGAGTTTACACCTTGCCTTCATAATACCCCTCTTATCTGATCTTGGAAGGATTTTATAACTTTCAAATGCGTCTCTGGCAGAGGCCCAACAGCACTGTCGTTTTTTATTAACTTTCTCCTCTCTCCTCTGCAGCCTGCCTCCTTTCTGTAATATTGTTTTAAGGAATATGTATTCCATTGCAAGGGATATTGTGAAACGGCATTTTAAAGTTCTGCGTCTCAGTCCATTAGAGGGCTCTATAAAACAATTGTGGCAGCGGCAGACTCTCGGGAACTAATCAAAACCACCGATGAGAGCTACGGAGAGCCTTCAGCCCTAATAAATCTTCCTCGTCCTCCAGTGCTGCCGTGCCTTATCTCTGGGCTCATCAGGAAGGGGCCAATTAGCTGCCCAGATTGAGAGTAAACTCTCTCTGTGTGTGCTGGGGGGGGGAAGCGGCATCAGCGTGTGGAAGTGACAGGAGAGCGGAGACATTTGCTTGCACTCAGCGCTGCAATAAACCAGGAGTCCTTCCGGCTCGGCTTGTTAAGGCCGTTTCTTTTGGTGAGAGATCAGCAGAAGAGAATACGGGAAGGAGCTGGTGGCAGCTTTTGATCAGGAAGTCCAGTTGGGAGCCCAGCAGCCAAGCATGGCAGGGAGAGGTTGGTGGCGGCAGCAGCAGCAGCAGCAGCAGTGCACATCGCAAGACCTAGCACAGAGAGCCAGTGTGGTGTAGTGGTTAAGAGCAGTAGACTCATAATCTGGGGAACCGGGTTCGCGTCTCCGCTCCTCCACATGCAGCTGCTGGGTGACCTTGGGCTAGTCACACTTCTTGAAGTCTCTCAGCCCCACTCACCTCACAGAGTGTTTGTTGTGGGGGAGGAAGGGAAAGGAGAATGTTAGCCACTTTGAGATTCCTTCGGGTAGTGATAAAGCGGGATATCTAATCCAAACTCCTCCTCCTCCTCCTCTTCTCATGCATGGTGAAACAGGCAGTGTTAAAGCATCGTCTCTGCTGCACAATCCGGAGGCAGTCATCTGTCTTGCAGCAGAGTGGTTCCGGGAGTGGAGCTTTTTGTCCCCAAGACCCCTTCACCTCACACTTTCATGGCCTGTTTTCAGCACTGCCCAAATTAATAGAGCTCCTGCCTGCTTCACCCAATGGGCTCCAGATATTTGCATCCTGCTCAGCTGGTTTGGGGGACCACGGCAAGAGGCAGGCTGGGGGGGTCCAGCAACATACCCTTATTTTTTTTATTCATCCCTAAAACCGAGTCTAAAGCTCCTGCTTTCGCCCTCTTCTTTTGAGAGCACTGGGAGCTGGCTCTGGACACCACACTGCTCAAGTTAGTGCTGGCGGCCCTGAAGATGCCCTTTCGGAAGTCAGGCCCAGGAGTGATTTGGGCTGTTGGAGGATCGCTTTAGGTCCCCTTTTGGGGGCTCAACCCTGGGGCCTGATGCCTGCAAGCCGTGTGAATGGCAACCTCCCCCCCGTGCTGTGGCTTATGTTCCCAGACTAGGACTGACCCTCGGCTGGCCTTGCGAGGGAATGGAAAGAGCCATAAACGGAGGGGATGGGAGGTACGTGGCCCAGGCACCTTTTGGCGTTACTGCTCAAGGTGCTGGAACCAGACAGGGCTCTCTCGACACCCTCCGCTGGCAGAGGACAATAAAAGGGGTGGGGTGGGGGGGTTTCTCCAGATTGATTGCCCCTCTGTGAGATGGCTGCTTTTACCCAATAGTTGAAAAGAGAAAGAAAAAGGGCTGCCTTTCATGTAAACCACACCAAAAGGTAAAGGTTTTCTGGTCCTCCTCCCTCCCGGGGTTCCTCTGATTTCTGAGGGTGGGGTGGAGCATCGCCGGGCTTTGATGTGGCTTCCAAGTGTGCCTCTCCAATGGGCGCCTGGCAGATGCCTTTATGCGAAACAGAACGCGGAGAATCGAAATGTGCCGGCCGGGCAGGTCATTTTTCTTTCTTTATGTGCAGTGTCAATTACAGTGCAGAGAGCTTCCTTCCCAAATCCATAACGGTAAAGGGATTGGGGGTGGGGGTGTGTGGGTCCTTTGTGGCTGAGCGGCACACCTCCACTAGCCTTTTCCTTCTGGGCTGAGATCTTGCAGGAGGGGAAACCGAACCCCTGGTAATTACCATCCAAATTGGAGGAACTAGCAGCGCCTGCCGGCCCGCCCTTGCTTGGAGACTGGGTTGTTCTGTGCAGTTCCATCTACTTAGCTGGGGCTCTGGAATCTCCTCCCATGGAGCGTTTTCCCAGAAATGGCTGTAGGGGAATCTGTCGCCCGGTCTCAGTTAGGAGGGCACAGACCACGAGTTGTGCAGGGAAGTCTTCTCTTTGGAGGGAGGCAAGATGGCGGGCTGCTTGCCGCCTGGGGCTTGGTCATGAGGTGCTGGAGAGGTTAATCATGTGACTCCCCGTGGGGCGCTCACCTTCTGTGAGACAAACGCAAGGGAGGCTTCATGTGTTCTCACTCCATGGTGTGGTCCAAAGGCCCTTCCCTTTGGCTAAAGCATGGGTTGGCAAACTAAGGCCCACGGGCTGGGTCAGGCCCAGTGGCCTTCTAAATCTGGCCCGCGGACGGTCCGAGAATTGCCGCATGGATCGCCTGCGTTCTTTCCCTCCCACGGCAGCGATGGCGCCGCCTCCTCCCTCCCTCCTCCCGCCTTCTGCCCGCCCTGCCTAGAAGAGGAAGGGGGTTGGGCTTTGTTGCTGCCAGCCCCTCTCTGGAGCCCTTTCGTGCGCCACTCATTGTCCCTCTGCCGCCGCCGCCAGCTCCTGCCGCTCGCAAGACACAGGAGCCGTGCTTGGCTGAGTGCCCCTCTCGAGCGGCCACCATTTAAAGCAGCCGCTCTCCGGAGCCCTTTCACGTGTCACTCATCATCCCTCATTCATCTCCCCCCCCCAAAAAATATAGTCTGGCCCCCCACAAGGTCTGAGGGACAGTGGATCAGCTAGAGATGTGAAGGCCTGGGAAAAAAACTGGAAAAATTAGGGGGGGGGACGGTTTCCCCCCGTTTTTTCCGGAAGCCTTTTTTGTTTTTTCCGAAAAATTGGAAAAATAAAAAATAGATTATGGAATGTTTTATTTTAACATGATGAATAAAATATTTTAAGATAAGGGGTTCAAATATTTTATAAATCATTTCTAAAAAATATGTATGGTATCAGATTATTCTAATTTCTGTGAGGACAAGCAAGTCCTAGGTTACAAACTGAACTCTCCAATGCAAGAACAAGATACATTTCTTCCTTTAGGAGGTCTGTTTCACCAGAAAAGAAAAAGGTTTAGTTTTGTTTTTGATGTGTGGTATGCATTGTTCTGTTCCTCTTCACTAGGCCTGTGGCGGAGTAAGGCTCCCGGTACCCGGGGCGGCAAAGGAAACGCCCCGGGGGCGGGGCGTCGTGACATCACATTGTGACGTCATGACGCTCCGCCCCCAGGGCGGTTCCGGGGGTGCCGGCGCCGCTTCTGCAGCCCTCTTTTAAGCCGAAGAGCTCGTTTTAAGTTCCGGCTCAAAAGGAGGCTTGGAAGCGGCGATCCGATGACAGAGTGCGCCTGCGGTGCAGGCGCACTCCGTCGTCGGGCCGTGCGCTGCCGCTCCCAGGGTGACGGAGGGAGCGGCAGCGCGTGGAATGGTGGGAGGGGCTGCCTCTTTCGCCCCACCCGCCGCTTCTCGCCCCTGTCGCCCGGGGCGTACCGCCCCCACCGCACCCCCCTAGCGACGCCTCAAAGCACTGGAAGAAAATATAGAGCAACAAAAAGGGCCTGAAAGTATATACTTAATTACAGCTCAGAAAATGATTCTGATTAAATTTCATGCCCATTCATTGAAACTTAGTCCCACTTCCTTCTTCAGTTCTTTTTATGAGAATGTTTTTTAAATACTGTGGAGAGGAAATATGAATAATTGTTACTTCTGGATTTTTAAAAATTGTTTTGTGGAGTTTTTTTTGTTCCACATAAACTAGTAAACAGTTCAGGAGATTGTTGCTCCATTTGTTACAAATACAAATAAATATTATTTTAAAAGTAAATTCTGTTTGTAATAATTGTTTGGATACACTATATTTTTAATATGCTAGTTGTGATAATTTTATGCCCATTAAAATTGTCCATAGTTATATTTTATGTTTCTAAAGTAACAGAATGACTTTCAATCTGGAAAAGAAAAAAGAAGTGCTAATGTAGCATTTTTTTCCCAATTTTTCCAAAAATTTTCGTTTCCCCCTGGAAAAAACTGGAAAAAACGGGGTTTTCCCAGGCTTCAAAATTTCCAGAAATTTTACATCTCTAGGATCGGCCCCCTGCTGAAAATGTTAGAGGACCCCTGGGCTAAAGCAATCTTTGAGCTTTTAAACTGTGTGTGACGGGGTTATTTTTTGTTCTTATGCTGCATATTATTGTGTTTTTCTCTTTAAACCACCCTGTGATCTTAGGCTGAAGGAAGGTATGGAAACTAACTACCGTCGTGAGTTTAGACCTGTGCTTTCCAATGTTCGAATGAGGGGAGATAATGTAAAAGACAGAACTTGGCGAAAAACGATTCCTAGGGCATAGGGACGCTCAAGGATTCTTTGGTCTGTGTTTTTAACTGAACCAGCTTGATTTGTCTTTTCTGGACTTGCCTGGGGATCTGAACAAAGTTCTTCTCTGAATTTTGCAAAAACAGTTCTTGGCGCTGAAAAAGGTGCAAAAACAGTTCTTGGCACTGAAAAAGGTAGCAAAATGCATATTTTGTTGCATTATAGTTTTATTGTGGTATAAAAACCCTGCTAAATAAAATAACAGCAATATGTACACAATAAAAAAACTCAAAGCAGTTTACATAAAATAGCATAAAATATTCATTAAAATAGCAATAAAAACAGACCTTAAAAATAGACATAATAAAATTATCAAAATATTGATTAAACTCACGGGTTTTAAAAAATAAACTTACATAATAAAATTACATGCTTGTGTAGGCTGCCCTGAACAAAAAACTTTTAAGCAGGCATCAAACATTTCATTGTGCATTTTATATCTGAGTTTCATGTAACCTTGTATTGCTTTGGCAACAAAGAACAATAAGAAATATTTTTTAAAAAACTGAATTTAAAATATCTTTAAAAATAATTTGAATTGTCTTGGATTTTTTTTTAAAAAAAATTGCAGTTTTGAAATAGCAAATAAGCAAATAAGTTACAATTGCCCATCTATATAGTCTAACACTTTAACTCCAAAGCATTTCGGTCTGCAGGACGATATGGAAACATAATGGAAAAGGGATGCTTATGCAGAACTGACCTGCCCAACCCCACGAGGAGGATAGCGAGCAACCCGCTTTGGGTGCTCTGACCTGCTGTGCACTGGCAGGAAACTTTTCCCGAGTGCTTCCGACTTTCGGAAAACTGAAACACCACTGGGGCTCATGAAGCTGTGAGCTGAGGTGCAAATTGTGAATGCCACACTTAGACAGAGGTTTGCCCGAGTCGCTTGAATCTCAGAGGAAGGAACTGGTTCCCTTCTCTGCTGGAGGGGTGTAATCAGAGGGCTTCACAAGGGGCTTCTATTAGGATTCCTCAAGAGGAATCTGTAGATACCAAAGACCCTTCTGGTTTGCCCCTAATTGAGTGCACTTCAATTTTAGGATGTTTCCGAAAACAACATAAAATTATGTGCATGTGTCTGTGGTGGTGCTGGTGGAGGTTGGGCCATTCCTAAATACTGGAGGGTGAGGAACCCTTACCTGAGCAGGTTTAGGGTGAGGTGCACTGATTTCCTTCAAAACGTTTGGAAGAGTGCAGCGTATAGGATGCCCTTTGCACATTGCTCTTGTTGTTCTTGTCCATTGACTGCATCTGGGCTGCTACAGAGGAGCACAAGCAGTGAAGACAGACCCTGCCCCGAGGAGGTTACACAGTCTGAATATTCCTCCCAGTAGCACCTTAGAGACCAACCAAGTTTGTTCTTGGTATGAGCTTTCGTGTGCATGCACACTTCTTCAGATACTTCTTCATGCATGCACACGAAAGCTCATACCAAGATCAAACTTAGTTGGTCTCTAAGGTGCTACTGGAAGGAATTTTTATTTTTATTTTGTTTCGACTAAGGCAGACCAACACGGCTACCTACCTGTAGTCTGAATTTTGGCAGCAATGCCAGGAATGGCAATGGGAGGACAGGAAGCAGCAAGAGTTGTGAGCAGGGGGTGGGGTGTCGTTGGGAGTTTCATTTTGGGTCGGGGATGAGAGCAGAAGGGAGACAGCAGAGGTTATAGAATTGTAGAGTTGAAAGAGGCCCCGAGAGTCACCTAGTCCAACCCTTTATTTATTTATTGAATACAGTCAAAGCTCAGTTGTCGAATGCAACCCATTCTGGAAGACCGTTCGGCTTCCGAAACTTTTGACAACCGAGGCGTGGCTTCCGATTGGTTGCAAGAGCTTCTTGCACTCAAGCGGAAGCTGCACCGGACGTTTGGGTTCTGAAAAACGTTCAAAAACCGGAGCCTTTACTTCGGGGTTTTCAGCATTCAGGAACCAAAACGTACGATAACGGAGGCATTTGGGAACTGAGGTTTGACTTTAGTTATTTAGCTGCATTTCTATCCCTCCATTCATCAGAATATGAACACAGGGTGGGCTGCATTGATACAATAAAAACCATCAAAACCAGTATCACAGTGCGTAAAAGCAGACATTGCTCCATAGATGTTCTGTTCAGCGTGGACAAAGGCCTGGGTGAACAGGGGCATCTTCAGCAACCCCAGTGCTTGCCATATATTGGGAGAGGGTGAGGAAGGATGTCCGCAGCTGGAGCGCCACCACAGCAAAGACCCTGTCCCTGCCCACAGCACAGTGTGCTTGCCCCGTTGGCAGGGCCAGAAGAAGGGCCTCCCCTGCAGATGTGAGCCCAGGGCCAGGCAGGGGAGAAGGACCCCTGTCTTTGTGAACTTGTTTGTGTGTGTGTTGCTTAAAGGAGAATTGGTTGCAGGAGAGCCTGCTGCGTTTTGCCACTAGAGGTCAGTGCTATGCTGTGGCACAAGGGACTTGGCTGCCCAGGGTCCCGCACGGTCTCTCCATCTGGACTGGACGTGTTCTCGCACTGGCTTTGACCTCTGGGAATGCCGTTAGATTTTGGGCAGACTTCCAGGCGGAGTTTGGGAATGCTTAAGTCCTCTTTGACTTCAGTGGGACTCCAGTGTGTGGAACAGCTAAAGATTTGTCTCCATTAGTACCTTGCAGTGAAAGCTCTCATGCCCTCCCCCCTGCACCCTGGGTGATTTCCCCCTGATCTTGTGGCTGTCGGTTATCTCTGTGGGTTTGCATGAACCCACTTGCACCCACCCACATATTATCAAAAGCTGCTTCATTCTCCCCTTATGAGAACATTTTACTGTGACGATCCAGGTGTGATGAAGGCATCAGGAGGGCCCTGTGTGGGATGGGGTGGCCAGCAGCGGAGTCCTGGACCCTCGAGGCCCCTTGCAACCATTGGATTCCTGTGGGCACAGCTTTAAGTCTCTCCCTCCCACCCCCCTCTCCCTGTACAGCATCCTAAAGTGCAGCGCTACAGCCAGCTGTTTCAGCTGTGAGTGAAGAGAGGGGCTTGCCCCCTTTGGCTCCCTCCGAGCTGGGCTTTTGAAGACTGTCTCTGCATCCTAATCCCCTTCCAGTCACATCTATATAGACTCTGTCAGTGCACACATGCACATTTGAGGCTGGTGGATTTTCCTTTCTGTCATGGATATGGTGTTATCTAACGAGAAAATCCCTGCTCCCTTTCAGGCTGTCAGTTGAGCTGCAGAGCTCAATGGCATGTTTCTCCTCCATTAAAAAAAGAAAGAAGGAAGTCATGACATTTCCCCCCCCCCCAGCTCCTTGCAGGCTTGTCCTTCCCCAATGCCCCCTTGTCCTGTGCTTCCCTACAGATTAAAACATTAGGATTACGAACTAATTTGGGGAAATGGGAGGGGGGGGAGGGCCTCTTGCTGCCAGGTTGCCCTCCCTCCCCATCAGGCTGAGCCTTTGGGGTAATCCTGATCTGAGCATGTTGGCGGAATACATTTTGCAGACGGTGTCAATCAACTGTGCGCAATTCAGATTTCCCAGGGTGCTGCGGGAAGAATGCTTCCATGGATCTCTGGGGTCCAGATGTGGGAGGCTTTTACTGACATGGGATGAAAAGGGGAACACATCCAAAAGCAAAGTAACTCTTGGTCCTTAATGCATCCGGTGACAGCTGCCACATGGCTGCCGGGCCATCCTCAAGGCAGCTGGCTGTAAACCGATCAGTCTGGCAAAGGTGCTGGGCTTAAGAAGATGATTTGTGAAAGGAGGCGCCGTTGATGCAACGGCACAGCCTCCCAGGTGCGTTAGAAATGGAAGGTAAAAGCAGGAGTTCGGGGCACAAGCATCCGTTCCAAAATAAGATGGTGGCAGGACTGAATTTTCCCACCTGTTTGTGCTTTTTAGGCTCAGCAGCAAAGGAACCTGGGCAACGTTGTGTCTCAGCCCTCGAAAGCTGGTGGTCGGCGGTTCAAGAAGGATCCTTCTGCAGGATCGGAGCCAGAGGTCAAAAGCACAAGCCCAACGTTTGAGCAGGATTCTGGGATCTTGGATGTCGAAGAGGAAGAGGAGGATGAGGAGGCAAGTGCCAGCCCTCTGGGGAGGAGAGAAGCCATCCCCTTGGACTTGGGGTGTGTGGGCCCCCCTGGGTGCGCCTTGGATGGCTGTCAGTGCCAGGCTGATAAACTGGTCCTTTGTGCCCCCGGACATTCAAGGTTTATCAGTGAGCACTTTGGTTCCGAGAGGGAAGTAGCCCCTTCCCTCCCCCCCCCCCCAATTTCAGTTGCTCCCTGTTCCTATTGCAGCCTGACAGCCACAATTCTCTCGGACAGCCAGAAGATGGCTGGAGAGACGCCCTTTCCAGGGAAAAGAAAGACCCTTCTCTTTCCAGAGTCAACCACTTGCTGGTAATTTTTGAAGAAAATAAATGGAAAACCAAGGGATCTATGCACATGTGCTTGTCCAGAGTGTAAAACTTGAGTCTCTGTAAAATCACCCTACTTTTAAAAATCCCTTCTCTGTACCAAGCCCCGGTTTCCAGGTTGCTGCAGAGCTGAGTTGCCTCACCCAGAGCCCTGTACAGATGAGGATATACCCCATGGTGGGGTGGAGAGCTAGGTCTGGCTGGTGGGTCAGATCCTTCCCTTCCCCACCCCTTGCAGGCCAACTCTGAGAAGTGGATGGGAACTCCCAGAGGTCAGTCACAGAGGCACCAGGTGATTGGCACCTGCCATCGTCCAGAGGAAGTATCACAGACAGCTGATTAGCGGTTACAGCAGCCTCCTTTGAAGATGCACTTTCTGTAGCAGCCAGCTGATTGGTGCCTTCAAAGAGGGTTGTTTTAATGCTACAGGGAGGGCCCCCCTGCCACCCCGAGGGGAAAGTGCTCCTGAAAATAGGACAACTTCTCCCCTCATCAGAAAAGTGGTTTGGACTCAAAGCATTTCCTCCAGCCGGGGGAGGGATAGAATCATAGAATCATAGAGTTGGAAGAGACCATAAGGGCCATCCAGTCCAACCCCCTGCCAAGCAGGAAACACCATATCAAAGAATCAAAGAATCATAGAATCATAGAGTTATGAGGAGGAGGAGGAGGAGGAGGAAGAGAGGCGTGGGGACGGATTGGCTGTGGTGCAGTGAATCTAGGGGGAATCAGTTGCCAGGTGGAGAAAGGTCTGACTGAGATTGGACAGCAGTGGAAATGTGTGGGTGCTGTGGCCACTGAGAAGCCATTGGTCAGAAGAACCACCACTTGACGCATTTCAGGGGGTGGAAGTAGATGACCCTTTGGGCCCCTTCCAACTCTACAATTCCCCGATTCTATTTTATGACCCAAAAGGGAGAAGCTGCTTCCGGGCGTTGTCTCGGAGTGCCACCTGTGAAGGAGGTGGTTTAATGCCTGCCTGCCTGCAGCTCTCAAGCCCTGGGGAGCTGCCTTATACCAAGCTAGCCTGGTGCCACCCAGGGGCTTTTGGCTACAACTCCTGCCAGTCGACCTCAGCTGATGTTTCAGATTCCAGGAGCTGTGCGTGGAAGGCAGCAGGTTGCAAAGGCTGGTTGAGCTCAGCTGGCATAGCTGCCTGGGGCCTTAGGCAGAGAGGAGTCCTTTTGCTGCCCCCCCCCCGGAGATCCTGAGATTGGGATTGGGACCTTCTGCAGGCAACCACTGAGCTGCACCCTTTACCCTCAGCAAGTGTGCCACCCTTGGAAGCACAGGAGGCTGCCCAGGATTGCCGGCTGTGACTGGCTGTGGGTCTCAGGCAGAGAAAAGCCTTTTGCACTGCGTGTTCCCTGGCCCTTTTGAAACTGGGGGAGGGGGGGCGAGGAATATATGTTTGCAACACACTCTCTCTCTTCTGCTGAGCCGCATCCCTTCCCCAAAGAGCTCAGCCATCAAAGGGGGTTCTCAATGTGAGTTTAAAATAATGCGATGCCATAAAAGGCAAACTCCAAAGCTATCATTGTTTCAGCAGCAGTGTCAGAGTCAGGCCACATTTCCCCCTTTCTCCTGCCACCTTCATGAGCAGATGACCATTACTATGGACTTCACTGAGTTGTTTAAATTGGCGTTCCACCTTTCTTCCCATCACGAATCCATGGCAACACCCACCTGGCTCCCAACAGGTCCTTCCCTTCAGGCATTGGCCAGACCTGGAGAGGTGGTGGCCTCATCCTGTGCCTTAGGTCAGGGCTTAGGGGTGGGCAGTTTCCCACAGAGCTGGGGCAGTGACGGAGAGGGTGCTGGTCCTGGTCTCTGACCATCTTCACTCATGTGAGAGGAGGGCGCTTGCAACAGGACCTGAGAAGGACCGACTCCGTTCAGGAACTGGCAGTGGGTGCTGTCCTTGGTGATGAAACTGACGGTGGAGCAGAAAGGGTGCGTCAGCAAGGGAGGAAGTTCTTTGGGGAGCAGGAGCCTTTCTTCCTGCCTGTCAGAATTAGGTTTGGGAAGTGTTGTGCCAATGGGGAAAGGCCGTAGCCCATTGGTAGACCACCTGACCAGGATCAGTCCTTGGCACCTCCAGGTAGGTCTCTGGTGCTGGAGGCTGAGAGACAAAATCCTTCCTCATGACCTCCTGGGAACTGCTGGGCTGACCAAACTTGGCTAATAATAATAATAATAATTTATTTATACACTGCCCATCTAGCTGGGTTTCCTTAGCCACTCTGGGCAGCTCCCAACAGAATGTTAATAATAATAATAACCACCACCACCATCATCATCATAGCGATAAAACATCAAACATTAAAAACTTCTCTAAACAGGGCTGCCTTTAAATGTCTTCTAAAAGTCAGATATTTGTTTATTTCCTTGACATCTGCTGGGAGGGCGTTACCACAGGGCAGGCCTCACAGCCAAGAAGGCCCTCTGCCTGGTTCACTATCTCACAGGGAGGGAACCGCCAGAAGGCTCTCGGAGCTGGACCTCAGTGTCTGAGCTGAACGATGGGGGTGGAGACGCTCCTTCAGGTTTGGTTTTGCCGGCATTTAATTTCTCAGAGGACCAGTCCTAGTGGAATGCCATCCCCTGAGCTTGCTATGCCTCCTGGTTTTCCCCCGTCTGTCCTGTCCCTCTCCAAACTGGAGGTTGAGGTGAGTGGCGAGAAGCTTGACAACCCCTGACAATCTGTGGGGCTTTTGACACACAGGTTTCTTTCCGGATAGGTGATCATGTAACCATCCGTAGGGTGGACTTCCTATACCCCCCAGATAGAGGCATTTCTGGAGGACTTGAATTGTGACCCCTCGGCCTCCCTCCTGACTTCCACCACAGCTTCTCACCTTCTCTTTCCCCCCCATCACCACTCAGCCTAGTACATGTCACCAGAAATGTATCCACGTTTCAGCTGACCTGTGTGCTTCTGTTAATATCGTCTTAGGTGCCCGGTGCCCAGGATTTGGTGGACTTCTCCCCCGTCTACCGCTGTCTGCACATCTATTCAGTATTGGTAAGTGAGCTGCCATCTCTCCTCCACCCACCTGTTAGAGGTAAAATGTCAAAAGGTGGTCTGGAATCTTTGAGAAGGTGATTATCTGCCCCCTTTCTCTTGTAGATTTTTGTGTGTGTGTGTGTGTGTGTGTGTGTGTGTGTGTTTTGCATAAAACATTATTTTTTTTTTCCCTGACAAAGGGTGATTTGGAAGATATGGCGTGTGTGTGTGTGTGGTGTGTGTGTGTGTTTGCTGCATTTTTAGTTTTAGATTTGGTAAAGCCAAATCACCTTTGGTTCGCTCTGTTTCTGGGATCACATAAGAACACAAGAAGGTTAGGCTGCATGAGGTCAGTGGCCCACCTAGTTCAGTGTCCTCTTCTCACGGTGGCCAGTCGGATGCCACAGTGGGACATTTGCAAGCAGGACTTGGGAACAAGAGCAACTCTCCCCTCCTGTGGTTTCCACCAACTGGCATTGAGAAGCATCGCTGCCTCTGACCGTGAAGGCAGAGCGCAGCCACCCTGGCTAGTAGCCCTCGATAGCCCTCTCCAGGAATTTGTGTCACCCTCTTTTAAATCCATCCAGGTTGGTGGCCATCACTGTCTCCTGTGGGAGCCAGTTCCATAGATTAACTAAGATCTGTGTAAAAAAAAAAAAGGTCTTTTCTTTTTTGGTCTGTCCTGAATCTTCCAACGTTCAACTTGGTCGGATGTCCATGAGTTCTACTGTTATCTCTGCCCACACTCTCTCCATGGCACACATAATTTTGTACACTCTTACCATGCCTCCCCTGACGTGACTTTTTATCATGGATATAGAATTACAGATTTAGAAGGCACCATGAGGATCATTTGGTCCAACTCCCGGCAATGCAGAATCTTTTCGACGAATGTGGGGTTCGAACCCACAACCTTGGGATTAAGAGTCTCATGTTCTACTGGTTGAGCTGTCTCTTGGGACCTTCGTTTAGAGAAAAGTCCCAAGTGCTATAACCTTTCCTCGCAGGGGAGATTCTCCACCCCTTTGACCATTTTGGTCCCTCTTTTCTGAACCTTTTCCAGGTCCACCAAATCCTCTTGAAGAGATGCAGCCAGAACTATACACAGCATTCCAAATGCAGCCGCACCATAGATTTCCATTCCAATTTTCATATTTTTTCAATTCCATCCCAAGATTTCTTCTGATCTGGACCCTCCACAGCTCTTATCCCCTCCACCCCTCACAATCGAGTCTAAAAACTGTTCTGCCACCTTTGGGATTTTAAGTGCCAACAGTCTGACTCCGTCCTGGTTCAGGTGGAGCCCATCCTTTATGCACAGGCCTGGCTTGCCCCAGAAACAAATCCAGACCCGCCCCCTCCCCTCCTGACGCCATCGTCTTATCCATGCATCAAGACTCCATAGCTGCCCCTGTCTTCCTGGGTCTGCACACAGACCCAGCAGCATTTCAGAGAAAGCTACCTTGGAGCACCCGGCTTTCAGCATCCTACCCAGAAACCTCAATTTGGCTTCCAGCTCTCTAAAGTACATGTCCCCATGTTGTTGGTGCCAATGTGCACCAGGAGCACTGTCTTCTGCACAGCAGTATCTACCAGGCTATCTAGGCAACGAGCGACACCCACAGTCTTCCTGCCAGGCAGCAAATTCACCCTGCGGCCTGTGTGCCCATCACACACCCAGCTATCTTGTCCACCTAAAAATCACCCACTGCCGGGACCCCTCCAAGTATCCTCTGCACAAGAGCATGGCTGCTTGTCCTCCAGGGAATGGGTCCCATCCGAGGGATTGCCCCCCTCTTCCTCAGAGTCATGCTTCTAGGAGAAGTAGCCATTGCCTTTTTGCCTCCTGTCATAAAGTCCCTGCTGTGTTATAGCAAACATGCTGATTATCGTCCTGCATTCCTGCCGGGAGGCAGACATCTCTGCGTCTGACACATTCTTCAAAGGCAAGTCTGACTCATCCAGCATAATTTAGGCCAAACAACCTCTCAAGACCCATTGAAACTTTTACGGCAAGACTGTAGAGTCGCCCCGGAGTTTTAAAGCCTGTGCTTGTGGGAAGGAGGGGGGTGGAACTCGGGTTCAAGTCAGTTGATGTTGTGCCCCATCCCCAAGCAGTAGCATTCGTAACAGGGAAATGACAGAAATTGCACAGGGGGTAAATGTTAACGTTTGAAATAGCCTTGCTGTATAAGGGATGGGGGATCTGGGTGGATTCTCCTTCACCAAGTGGGAACTGAAGACCCTTGACTGGCCAGAGGGATCCCCCCCCCCGACACGGAATGCTGTGTCTGTTCAGGAATAATAATAATAATAATAATAATAATAATAATATCCTTCCAGTAGCACCTTAGAGACCAACTAAGTTTGTTCTTGGTATGAGCTTTTGTGTGCATGATGGGGTGAGCTCCCGTTGCTCAGTCCCTGCTCCTGCCAACCTAGCAGTTTCGAAAGCATGTCAAAGTGCAAGTAGATAAATAGGTACCGCTCTGGCGGGAAGGTAAACGGCGTTTCCGTGCGCTGCTCTGGTTTCGCCAGAAGCGGCTTTGTCATGCTGGCCACATGACCCGGAAGCTGTACGCTGGCTCCCTTCGGCCAATAAAGCGAGATGAGCGCCGCAACCCAGAGTCGACACGACTGGACCTAATGGTCAGGGGTCCCTTTACCTTTAAGGTAAAGGTAAAGGACCCCTGGACAGTTAAGTCCAGTCAAAGGTGACTGTGGGGTGCGGCGCTCATCTTGCTTTTCAGGCCAAGGGAGCCGGCGTTTGTCCGCAGACAGCTTTCCGGCTCATGTGACCAGCATGACTAAACTGCTTCTGGGGCAACGGGACACCGTGACGGAAACCAGAGTGCATGGAAATGACGTTTACCTTCCCGTCGCAGCAGTACCTATTTACTTGCACTGGCGTGCTTTTGAACTGCTAGGTTGGCAGGAGCTGGGACAGAGCAATGGGAGCTCACCCCGTCGCGGGAATCCGAACCACCAACTTTCTGATCGGCAAGAGGCCCAAGAGGCTCAGTGGTTTAGGCCACAGTAAGACTGTGTTACTCTTGCCGTTTGAGCAGGTGAAGGTGTGTCTCGCAGGTGCCAAAGATCCTGAGCATCTCTGTTAATGTCCTGAAGCCTTAAGCCCTGGGCCAGAGGTGGAACTCTGAGCTAAATCCAAGCTTCCTCTGTGTTCCTTTCATGTGATCTCAAAGTGCACGGCCTGGTAGCTTGCCCACCCTGGAATACAGGACCGCAGAGGTTTTTCTGCATGTGTTTCTAGAGACTGACTAACGGGTACATCTCCCTGTTTGGGGGTGCTTCCTTGGGACACAGCCTCTAAAGAATGGATACCAAGAATGCACAAATCTGCTTTCAGTCAAAAGGCAGAGAACCAAAGGGGTCCTGCCCCACGGCGTGTGTTGCACAGCATTGAGCCTGGCCTGAGAACGACCTGGGAGGGCAGCTGTCCACTTCCCTTGACCTGTGGCTCATTCCTCTGCAGCTTTCGAGGCTGTGCTCTCGGAGTGTGCGGTGTCAGCGGCCAGGCAGGCACCAGAGAAAATGTTCACATCGGCTCCAGCCGGAAGGATCATAACGTAACCGTTCTAAGAAATGCAAATATTTGTCATTTACAATAGCGTTATCTAAGTGCTTAGCCTGCAGTTGAAAAGGCCCACTTTGAATAAATACTGCAATATTTATTATTTTTAGTGAACCCGACCTTCCTGTCACCTCACTTTTATGGCTGAGCAGCTTGTAAGTTCCCAAAGGATTATTTGGAAAAGAAAAAAGTCCTGCTTCTATCTGCCAGTCCTCCTTATCAGCAGGGTAGGAGTTCACGTATTGTAACACAAGGTCAGCGCTCGGTCATGGTCTTGGAGGCAGGGCCAGGCACCTGTAAATCCTTCTTCCTTCACCAGCGGAGGCAACATACAATATCAAACAGGCATGGAGACTTTCCAGGAAGTGCTGAACTTTGGCAGGAAGGGCAGGCGGCGGGGGCGGGAGGGGGGCCGCAGAAGCAAACCAGGGTCAGGTGGTGGTGAACAGAGAGTGGACTCTTGCATGACTGGGGACAGCAGACTCCAGCAAGGACTCTCGCTTTCTCTTCTGGCCGGTGCGTGTGCGTGCAGAATCTTCGCTCTGGATCTTCTCGGTCGTAGGGAATCAAATCAACTAATGTGCCTTATCAATACCTACAAGCCGAGTGAGCTGCAGGGTGTTGGGCACCCCCAGCCAAGAACTCGCTCGCAGCAGCTTCCACGATGCCCCAGTTATACATGCACACAGGCTTCTGGCCTCCAGGCAGCTGTCCACAGCTCTACGCTCTGTGGGCCAGTTGTAGCAGCAGGGGAACCATGCCCCCCCCCAGCTTATGGACCCTCATCTGACGGGACACACACGCACAACCTGAGGCTCCACCTCTAGCAGTGGCGTAGCTAGCCTCTGCGCTGCTGGGGGTGGTGGCAGCGCAGAGGCACCCCCCTGGGGGAGGGGCACGACGCGTGCGGTCGTGACGTCATCATGACGTCACGATGCACGTGGATGCAGAAAGGGGGAATTTCCCCCTTTCCGAGGCTTTTTTTCGGCGGGGGGTGGTGGCCAGCGAGGAGGGGGTGACAAGTTTGACACCCCCCCTCGCTGGTCGGCCCCCCCGCCGAAAAAAGCGGCGGAAAGGGGAAAAAGAAGCAGAGCAAGCGCTTGAATGCGCCTGCTCTGCTTCCTTTCCCCCCCCCAGCGGTTTTTTTCGGCGGGGGGTGGGC
Organism: Lacerta viridis; assembly: GCA_900245905.1. Lineage (NCBI taxonomy): Eukaryota > Metazoa > Chordata > Lepidosauria > Squamata > Lacertidae > Lacerta > Lacerta viridis. The sequence continues at coordinate 67,875 of OFHU01004715.1, forward strand.
CAGCGAGGAGGGGGTGTCATGCCAGCGTGACACCCCCTCCTCGCTGGCCCACCCCCGCCGAAAAATAGCCGCTGGAAGGGGGAAAAGGCGACATGCCCCCGTTCGGGTCCGCCCGGCGGGGTGGGGTGGGAGGGGCCAGCCAAAGTGTCACCCCCCTCCCCTGGAACTAGGGGGCCTGCCCCCCTGCCCCCCCATGCGACGCCCCTGACCTCTAGGAAAGCCATTTTTGCTCTTCAAGCCCCTCCTGGTTCTGGAAGATGGGGAATGGTGGAGGGTCTATTGGGCCACCCCTCACCTGCCCAGTCTCTTCTTCCTGTGCTGCATCTTGCACGCCTGCCTCCATCTCGGACTGCCCTGACCCTTCCTCCTCCCCCTGCCCTGGCTCTTATCTTGCCCCCCCCCCGGACTGCTCCTCTGCCCCCCTGCCTCTAGCACACACTTTTCAGGGTCCCGCCAGTCCCAGCAAGCAAGTTTTGTCTCTCGTAAGCCTCAGAGCAGGGGGCTCCTTTCTCCGACAAAATAGGTGACACAAGGTTGCTTGTGTTGAAGCCAGAGGATCAGACTTCCTCATGTTTTTTGTAAGTCATGGGCTATGGATGACTCCTAGCTAGGATGGCTCTGCTCTGCCTCCATGGTTGGAGGCAGAAATGCTTCTGAATCTCAGTTGCTGGAAACCACCGGAGGGAAGAGTCCTGCTCTTGTGGTCAGGTCCTGCTTGCTGGTTTCTCATTGAGGCATCTGCTGCCCCCCTGCGAGAACAGGATGCTGGACTAGATGGGCAACTGGCCTGATCCAACAGACTCTTCTTGCGTCCTTAAGTGGCAGTCTGTTGGTTTGGGTCAGACATGTAGGTACCATTTGGGGAACGGTAGTGTGTTGCATGTGGGGTACCCCTTGTTTGCAAGAAGGGTTAATCCCTCCCCCCCCAGTATTGTAGGGGTACCATGGAACAGGAAGGCAGCAGCACTGCATGATGATGCCAAAGGCACGCGATGAAACTGCCCCATATGTACCCATGGGATTGATGGAGGGTGCCTTGCGTATGAAAGATGGCAGCCAGTTCATGATCAGCATCTGTAACGCTCTTCTTTCCACCCTCCGCCTGTTCGTATGATAGACCTACTTGGAGGCTCTTACCAGGCATGACTCTGCTCAAACATCCCCTCAAGACCCCTTCTCTGTCCGTCCATCAATTCCTTTTGTAGGGGGCCCAGCCCTAGCCCACCCCATTCCTTCCTGCATTTCTAAGGTTGGGCCCCTTCCAACTCTGCAATTCAATGGTTCTATGGACATTGTGGCTGTTGACAACTGTGTCCCGGGAGTGGCAAAACTAGAAAGCAGAGCTTCTCCTCCTTATGTTCTCCTCCTTCTCCGTCTCCATCTGTCTCTCTGTCTCTCTCCACCCCCCTCCTTCATCAGCCTGCCCTGGCCTGTCTCTGAGCCTCCTGTCCTGACTTGGCTGACCCAGCAGTGCCTGGTGGAGTTAGATAGCTGTAAACACAGGGCTGAGATCATAGGGAACGGCCAAAGGGAGATGCTTTTGTGTGCTGCGTTGATAAGGGCACAGGAAAAGCCATTAGAATGAACAAGTGTCAGTGACCTGCGATAACCGCTTTGGGCTGGGGGCTAATGGAATCTGGGGAGCAGCCACCGCCAGAGCTTTATTTCTCTCTCTCTCCCCCCCCCACTGCCCCCAGTTTGCCCCTGCCCTGTTGCTCACAAAACCCGGTGGCTTGGTTTTTCACATGGGTGTAACATCGCAGACGGCTGCAATTCCTCCTTGCAGACTGGTTCATGTGAGTCTCCCAAGACTGAACAGGGAGAGCAGGCAGAAGGGAAAAGGGAAAAGAGCTCCACGGCTCCCGCAGCTGCTGTCCAAACACCAGCCACCCCTTGGCACAGTCAGGGAAAGAGTTTGAAAATAACAATTTGAGTTGACCTGAACAAGTTTCTCACCCTGCCAGAGGCGGATTTAGGGCCGTGTGTCTGGTTCCCCCACCAGGGGGCCAAGGGACCAAGGGGCAGCCTCCTTCCAGTCGCCTTCCCAAAGCCAAGTTAGTTCCTTGCAAAGCTTTGGGAGGGAGGCTGGGGGGCTCCAGAGCCTTGCACCTCCTTCCCAAAGCCCAGCGCCTCTCCTACCCATCTTTGGGAAGGCACCACAAGGCCTGGAGTGTGTGTCAAATGTTGGCCTTGCATAGGGCACCCTGTTTCCAAGGCCCACCCCTGGTGGGATCTCGGTGGGTGGAAGGGAGCAGATTGAGTGAATCCCAGGAGGTCAGAGAGGATGTCCTGAGTGAGGGGGTGTCCAGAGAATGTCTTGATATTCTAGGGGAGGCTTCTCTTCCTTTGCTTCAGGTACAAAAGAAACAGGTGTGGGATTGGCCAGGCTGGGCAGGGCAAGAGGGAGAAGGAACCAATGACAAGGGCTGTGGCTCATTGGGAGGGCACATGCATCATATGGAGAAGGACTTGGGTTCAATCCCTGGCAGCATCTCCCAAGATGGGCTGCAAAGAGCCCCATCGGAGACCCTGGGGAGCAACTGCCCCTCAGCCTGGACAGTCATGAGTTGGATGGGTCAGTGCTCTGACTTGAGAAAAGACAAGTTCATGTAGGTTCACCAGAACCCATCCCAAGGTCTCTTCCTCTCAGTTAATTCACTGGTTCTCAGCCCTTTCTGTGTCCTGCACTTCCTTCCTTCCTTCCTTCCTTCCTTCCTTCCTTCCTTCCTTCCTTCCTTCCTTGGGGTTCATTTCTTGCCTGTGTCTACGCTTTGGGGGCTGTGCATTGCTGCTCTTCTGCAACCAGCTTTCCTGGGTTTCAGTGAGTCAGACAGTTGCTGGTGGTTCCTATCTGTGGATTGCCATTCTTCCTCCAGGATGCACCTGTGTCTCTTTAAATACAGGGAAATGATTGGTATTCAGCGCTCCTTTTCAAGGCTGTTCACAATGCAGAGGGTGAGCAATGCTTGGGGTCTGCTTCTGGCTCATGTGCTTTTTTCCAGGGCCCTTGATTTTGGATGTGCGCATCCAGCTAACAGTGGACAGACACATCACACTTCCGTGTGCAGTTGTGCTGTCTGGATAGACAGCAGTTATATCTCGGCAATGGGGATAGAAGAGTCAACGGTGTTTTCAGGTGTGGGGAACCCTTGGCCCTCCAGATGTCACTGAAGCACAGCTCCCATAACCCCTGTCTCTTGGCCATGCTTGCTGGGGCTGGCGGGAGTTGTAGTTTGACAACATCTGGAGGGGCCCCATCTGGCACAGAGCTTTCAGTGGTTGTGCTTCTTACAGCCAACTCAAAGCAACTGAAAAATGCCTGACACTTTTGACCGCAGTCCCTCTCCTGATCTGATATGTGCCAGATATTAGCCGCATTTCGCAGCCTGCTCAGCAAAGTGCATTTAGCCGGGGTCTGGCCTTCCAGGAATCTGATAGCTGCAGCCCACTGGGCTGACTCATGTGAGCCTCGTCCCTCCGTGTTGAGGCTGGGGTGGAGCTTGGCTGCTTTGGCCGCTGGCTTTGCCAAGCGCTTCGGAGAGAAGCAGTCACAGAGGTGAGGTCACTTGCCTGAAGATGTGCAAAAGTGGGGAAGATAAGGCCCAGTGCCCACTGGGGAACCCCTGTCGTTTTAGTTGCATGGCTTCTGAGACACACTTGTTCCCCACTTCTGCCTGTGGATTTCCTTCCCTCTGTGTGACAAAAACCTAACTGAGCTGGACAGATCCCTTTTTTGGATCCTGACTTGGCAAGTTAGGGCACTGTTCAGCACGTAGCCCCTTCTGCTTCAACCACCGAAGCAGGCGCTGGGGAGCAGGACCAGTTGCAGATTCCCTTGTAACGCCTAGAATTAACGGGTTGTGTGTTGCGCAGACTAAGTTGCTGTTTGTATCTCCAGAGATGATGAGCAGAGGAAAGGCCATGCGGCAATGATGGCCCACTGACTTTTGACTCAAACTCTGCGGGCAGCAGCATGTGAAGGAGAGGAGTGCATCTGGTCCGTGCGCCACCCTCCGTGCCTTGATTCAATGAAGTTGCATGTTGGAAGACGGAGCAAAAATAAAACAAAGTCCTTCACACGGTGCAGAGTAAACTATGGAAGTTCCTCCCCAAAGAAACAGTGATGGCCACCAACCAGGATGGTTTAAAAGAGGTTTAGACAAATTCATGGAGGGCAGGGTCAGCCATGGCCACTACCAGGGGGGGGGGGGAGATATGCTGTGCCTTCACAATTGGGAGGTGGCGGTGCTTCTGAATCCCAGGAGGGGAGAGTTGCCCTCGCACTCGGGTCCTGCTTGCGGGGTTCCCATAGGAGGCATCTAGTTGGCCACTGTCAGAACAGGATGCCGGACCCGGTGAGCAGCTCTGATCTTCTTGTGCTCTTATCTCTGGCTGGAGGAGAGAAGCAGGAGATACCTTCAGGCTCCTGCTTTGGCTGCTGTTCTTTGAGGACGAGAATGTGCTTGACTTTAAGGTTCTGGGGGCTTTGGGCATCTGTTCCTAGTCACTTCTTTGGAGGAGCGTTAATGAAGAAGGAAAGGGCAGACAGCGCTGGCACCCTGCCTATCATCGGATGAAAGGGGTCTTGTTTGCAGCCCCTCTCAAGAACAGCTTTCAAAATGTTGCCTTCTTATGAATTCAGTTGTCCTGGGTAGGTTTGTGAAGGAAGATTAACCTTCCCCCCCCCCCCATTCCCCTGCAGTGATTTGTAATTGAAGTGGGCACACAGCGGGTGTGGGGGGGTGCATGCGTGTTGCTGTGGGACTCTCCTGATTTCTGTGACTTAGGGCCAAACAAATGACCTCCAGGAGGCAGGAAAACACACCTCCTGCACTAGCTCTTGGGCTTTGAGCCTTGGAGTTTGGGCTGCACAGGAAAAGGACAGCCTGCTTGCCATGTGAAATTGGAGTTGTCCCTCACATCGTTTGTACCGTATGTCATAGTTATCTCTTAAATCATAAAATGTGTTCCTTGGGTCGCCAGAGGTTCTGGCAAGAGAACAAAAGTTTCCAGACTTCTCTCCTCCTCCCCCTTCCAGCGCATGTAATACCCTTGACTTAAATACCAGATTCATCTTGTCCGGGGGAAGATGATGTGGATACAAGGAAATGAATGTTCAGTAAACAGCCGACGACGTGGGGTCTAACCTCCTTGCAAACTCTGTGCATACAAATCAGGATGAAGGCTCAGTAAAAAGGTCACCTGGAAGTGACCTTAAAGCTCAGAAAATAGACTTTTATTGCAGTGTCTAATACGCATTGCAACTAGTTGTCTTCAGAAGCGAGGAAATCTCCCACTGCCTTCTGCCAGTGCCCAGGAGCAACAGATCACAGAGCCTGTGCTTTCTGTGCAGAGTGCATGCAGTGCACCTTTTGGGTGCTGATGTCCGTCTCAGACAAATGCCTTCAGCTTCTCACTTGGGCACTCCAGATCAGTGCCAAGGTGTGTGTTTACGAAGAGTGTGTGCGAAATGTTTTTTTTTAAAAAAAGTTTTTTTTTTTAAATGAGCAAATAATCCTCATATACATTAATTTTTTTTATCATATTGGGTTGTAGAATGCACTGTTTCTGTGTGGCCACGTACCTTTCCCCTTGGCTCCCCCATGGTCTTATGTGGCCTTATGCGTCAAAGTTCATGGAAAGTGGTGATCACAAGGACTGACCATGAAGTAGGGCTTTTAAATACATTAGGGAGGAGGGAGGGCATCTGTGAGCAGGGGCTAGACCCATTACGAATGGTGTTTGGCTGCTTCGAAAGCCCAAGCCCCTTCAGCCTCTTCCTTGCTGGCTGCTGTCAAGCCCTCCAAGGAGAGGCTCCCCTGGGCCAGGCCTGGGGCTTGCCAAGACAAACCCAGGCTGCTCTAAGGGGCTGCTCCGCTAGTGAAAAGAGCGGTGGAGAAGCCTCTTTGTCACAGAGGGGCAGAGAGGCCCAGACTGCCGGCCTCAAGCAGGGAAGGGCCTCTCCCAGGACTTAGAACCATAGAATCGTAGAGTTGGGAGAGACTATCAAGGGTCATCCAGTCCAACCCCCGGCCAATGCAGGAAGCTCAGCTTGGTTTTTGGGAGGTCGAGGGAGGTGTTTAAGGAATCCCAAGGGCACAACTGCACAGTGGAGACCCAGAGATGCTGCCCAGAGCAGCCATCCATCTTGAGCTCCTTACTCCCCCTGCCCACCCAAGGCCTGTGGGGCTGGGTCATGTGCTCAAAAGTGGGGCCTTGAAAAAGGGAGCTTGAAGGGGCGAGTGGGTTGAGGACTCTGGAGGGAGGGGCTGTCCTGGCCCAGCACCCTGGTGCGAGATGTGTGGGGAGGAGTCCAGGGAACAGGCAAAGCCGGAGAGGAACAGCAGCAGTCCAAAGAGGAGTGCAGAAGGGCACATAAGAATATAAGAAGAGCTACTGGATCAGGCCAGTGACCCACATAGTCCACCATCCTGTCCTCACAGAGGCCAACCGGATGCCCCAATGGGAAATCTGCAAGCAGGATCCAAGCACAAGAGCCCTCTCCCCTCCTGCGGTTTCCAGGAACTGCAATTCAGAAATATTGTTGCCTCCAACTCTGGAGGGCAGAGCAGAACCACTGTGGCTAGTAAACCCATCAATAGCCCTCTCTTCCTCCATGAATTTGTCCAGTCCTCTTTCAAAGCCACCCCCATTGGTGACCATCACTGCTCCTGTGGCAGGGAGTTCCATAGCTTATCCATGTGCTGTGCATTCTGATGGTAAGAGCTGCTTGACGGACTCCTCAGGAGGTGGTCCTGGCTAGGATGCTTTAGTTGAGATTCCTGCATTGCTGCATGTTGGAATAGATGACCCCTGGGGGTCCCTTCCAACTCTACAATTCAATGACTTCCTTTCTTCCCATGGCACAGATGCTCACCACAGTCTCCCCTCCATATCCATCTCCCTTCCAGCCATGGCATCGGGTGGTGCAGGGGACCCTTCTGCCCTGTACTGATGCCGGGATGGTGGCCGTTCCAGGACGTGGCCAGTAGGGGGCATCTCTTGACCACCCTTTTAGCCTTTCCGCTAGGGCCAGCCTCTGCCCCGCTGTGCAAATGAGCCAGATGGCGAAGTGTGATATCCCGCTGACCCTCATTAGTGAGCCGTATGAAAAGGGCTCCCCTCTTCACATGCAAACATATTAAAGCAGCCCTTAGAGTTCCCCCCTATATAAAACTGTCTTCACTTCCCCTGGCCAGGCAGTTAAAAGGGGAACTCCAGCTGCAGCCAGACAGGGGAAATGAAAGGCTTTAAGGAACTTTCTCGCTGCTCTCTTACCCACAAAGAGGGAGGGAGAGGGAGATTTAAATGGAAAATAGGCCTTTAGTTCCTTGGAGTTGGGTTGATTAGGAAAACATGGAGCCGCTGTTCCCAGTGGATGAGGCAGGAAAAATCCCCCCACCCCCCCACCCCAGACTGCCTTTCTGGTGGCTGCAGGGCTGGGCAGAGCGGGGTCTGCAGGGAAGGGCTTCCAAGTTGGGGGGCTGCCTTCATGGCGGAAGGTAGAGGGCAGATCCCAGTGCCTGAACTTCCTTTTGCAGGAAGGGAGTCCGAGGGGCTGAGGCAGATAGTGGGGATGGGGAGAGATGAACTTCTTGGCCTAACAGACAAAACGACAAAGTGCAAATCGCCATGTCTGTATGGCATCCATTCAGCAGTTCCCAAGGAACTCAAAAGCGAAATTGCAGATCTTCTTATGAAAATATGTAACTTGTCCCTCAAATCAGCCTTCATATCTGAGGACTGGAATGTAGCCAACGTAATGGCAGTTTTAAAAAGAGATCCAGGGGCGATCTTGGAAACTGAAGGCCACTTAACTTAACATCCGTCTTGGGAAAACTGGTGGGAAGTATTGTTGAAGATAAAACAACCAAGCGTAGAGAAGAAGAAGCCTTGCTGAAGATAAAACAACCAAGCGTATAGAAGAAGAAGCCTTGCTGAAGCAGAGCCAGCATGGCTTCTGCAAAGGCATGTCCTGTCTCATGGAACTTTTGGAGTTCTTAAAGAGCGTCAACATGCATATGGATGGAGGCGATCCACTCGGCATAGTGCACTTGGACTTTCAAAAAGCTTTTGACAAAGTACCTCTCCAAAGACTTCAGAATAAGTTTGATAGTCAAGGGATAAGAGGAGAGGTCCTTTTGTGGATTAGGAATTAGTTAAGTTGCAGGAAACAGAGAGTTGCAGTAAATTGAAAGGGACAATTCTCCGAATGGAGAGCTGTAGAAAGCAGAGTCCACCAAAGAGGAGTATCGGGACCTGTGTTTTTTTTTAACTTGTTCGTAAACGATCTAGAATTAGGGATGAGCAGTGAGGTGGCAAAGTGGTAAAATGGCAAACACAGCTCAATATAAGCAAGTGTAAAGTGATGCATGTCAGGGCAAAAAAATATGAATTTCACATATACACTCCTGGAGGTGGACTTGGTGGTAACTGACCAGGAATAGGATCTTGGAAGTCCATTTCCCTGGACTGCCTGCTGCAACTAGGCTTGGGGATGGTCAGCTTTGGATATACCGGTACTCTATGATTCTAATATGCATTTGATGAGATTCCTGCATTGCAGAGGGTTGGACTAGATGACCCTCAGAGTCCCTTCCATCTCCAGGATTCTAGGTCCAAGAGACTCAGGAGCTCAGATCTCTACTTGGGCCATGTTCAAAACAGATTTGTCTCAGTTCTTCACCTTTGGGGAGCAGCTGCTTTCTCTGGGCAGGAGGTGGTGACGCTCAGGACTGGAGCTTGACCAGGTCTCTTCTTCTCAGGGCGCCCGAGATTCCTTTGAGAGCTACTACCGGAAGCAGAGGAGAAAGCAGGCCCGGCTGGTGCTGCAGCCCCCCTCCAACATGGTAGGTGGGGCTCCCTTCAACAGGTTTCCGGTTCAGAGCTGGGCTGGGGTTGAGGGTACCTGGATACCTGGGGTTGCTCTCTTTTCTTTTCAGCACCTTTTAATCTGGATCCATTTCTCTCCCCCTCCAGCATGAGACACTGGGCGGCTACCGGAAATACTTCAATCAGATTGTAGGGTAGGTATTGTTATTTCTGTTCATCTGCTTAGATGCTGCAAACACCCCTCCTTTTAGAAAGGCGTTTTCTGAGTCCTACATGGAGGGGGTTGAAGCAAGAGGACCAAGCGCTTCCTAAGTGAGTCCGAATGCCCCAAACCTTGCATGATGCATGTGAGGGCAGAGAGATCTTGCACATTTTGCAGGCTGGAGAAGAAAGGGATTTTGTGTACAGTGAACTGGGTCTTCAGCTCCCATGGGAAGGGGGGGCGTGGAACCTCTCTTTTTTGGGGGAGGTTTTCAATAAGAAGCCTGTCAGGGAGTCCTGGGCTTCAAGATGCCTCCTGCGTGACTTCCCACATCCTGAATGATGAGAGCACAGAGGTTTTCCTGGTTCTTGGGATCTTTCTGCTGCCGTGCTGAGCCAGTGCTCCTGCAGGAGCAAATGCAAAGGATTCCTTGGCCCGGCTGTGGAGCAGAATGGAGCTGAGGTTTAACAGAAGCCACAGCATCAGGAGAGGCATAGCTCTCAAATGCCAGAGAAGGGTGCATTCACCAGCCTTTCCCAGGTCATCGGTGGAAATAGGCCTGCAGAGCAAATAATTCTGGGAGATGTGAGCAAAGGAGCCGAGTGTGTGACTTGAGGGACACACACACACACACACACACACAGATGCACACACTCGAGTCTGAAGCCCAGTTGCAAGTGCAATGCTAAGTAGATGTGCATATTTAGAGGAAGTTGCCTGGAAAGATGGTCCTAAGAACATAAGATGAGCCCTGCAGCTGGATCATGCCACCTAGCCCAGCATCCTGTTTTCACTGTGGTCAAGCAGATCTTTCTTCTTCTTCTTCTTCTTCTTCTTCTTCTTCTTCTTCTTCTTCTTCTTCTTCTTCTTCTTCTTCTTCTTCTTCTTCTTCTGTGATCCCTCATAGCCGAGTAAGATTGTCTTCCATAAACACGGTTTTAACAGAGTCCGTAAGTGACTGTGGAGGCCAGTTCTGGATCCACACATCCTTCCACAGTGGGGACATTGGTTTCTGGGTGGGAGTTGATCACGGTGAGGGTTTGCCAAGCGTGCCTTCCTCTTAGCACGTTTCTCCCTTGCGTCCTGAGTTTGAGTGTCTTCAAAGCCCATGACATCTTTGGTAAAGGCTGTTCTCCCATTGGAGAGCTCGCAGGCCAGTGTTTCTCAATTGTTAGTGTTTATACTACATTTTTTCAGATATGCCCTGAGACACTCTTTAAACCTCTTTTGTTGGCCACCAGCATTACGCTTTCCATTTTTAAGTTTGGAATAGAGTAGTTGCTTTGGAAGACGATAATCAGGCATCCGCACAACATGACCAGTCCAACAAAGTTGAGGTTGAAGAATCATTGCTTCCACACTGGTGATCTTTGCTTCAGGCAGATGCCCTAATGGGACCTGGGTGCAGAAGCACTCTCCCCTTGGTGATTCCCTTCGACTGGCATCCTGAGAAATCCCACCTCCAAAACAGCATCACAGCTTGCAGCCAATGGGAGCCTTATTCTCTACGAATTCTTTTGAATCCCTTTTAAGCTTTCCGGCTCTGTCTGTGGCTTCCCAAGGTGAGGCTTTCCCCTGCCTTGGAGCGAGTGGAGGAGACCCATGAACTCCCAGCGGTGCGTCCGACCCAGAGCTCTGGACCAAGGCTGCTGATGGGGCTTCCCTATGACTTGTAGGCTTGCCAGATGGACTTGCAGGAGCCCACCCAGCTTGCGGATTCTATCAAATTCCTTGGAGACTCAAGGACACCTGAGCTCGGCTCCTTACAGCCTCCCCTTCTTTTCCCTTCTGGCAGCTTCTTCGTCATTGAGGACCACGTCCTGCACACAAGCCAGGGTTTGGTGGACAGAGTCTACATCGATGAGCTCTGGGAGATGGCGCTGTCAAAGACGATCGCTGCTCTCCGGACACATTCCGTGAGTATCAGTCCTTTGGTCTGAAGTGGTTGTAGGTGGGCAGGCAGCCTTGGTCTTGGAAAACACCGTTGCAGAAGTTGGTTGGTTGGTTGGGTGGGTCTCTGGATTGGCTTCCAGGAGTACCCTCTCTGCAACGAAAGCCCTTCACTGTATTCCTCATTTTTTAAGGCAGGGCCTTGGTTACTATTGTTTTTCATAGCATCTAAGTCTTGGGGGGGGGGAGGCGAAGTTAAAGGAGAACATTTCTTGTTTCTTTTTCACACACCCTCCCGGTGTGCTCCCTGTTGCGGCCCTTCTGGAAGAAAGGTGGGGTGGAACAGCAGCATGTCAATAAATAACCCTTTCCCCTCTGTTACAGTCCTACTGCTCTGACCCCAACCTGATTTTGGACTTGAAGAATCTCATTGTGCTTTTCGCTGATACGCTCCAGGTGTGTAGCTCCTCTTGGTTGCTCCCACTGCCCCATAGGTCTGCCAGCTTTCTGTCATGTGCCCAGGACTTCCTCAGCCAGCCTTCTGAGCCTTCTCTCTGCCCTCCAACCCTTGCCTTGCTCAAAGGGGGCTGCCCTACGATTTGCCGCTGGTGACCCCCTATATCCAAGGAGTGCTGAATCTGCACAACACTGAGCCTCACCTGACTCTCCCCATTGCTTGAGTGGCTGTAGCTTGCTGCCAAAGTTCCCCTGAGAGGTTCCCCTTCTTCCTGCTCCTGTGAGACTTGTCTCTTCCCTTCATGTTCTGAAATTCCATCCAGGGTTTTCTGGGCTTCACATAGGAACAGTTTTCTTAGCTGTGATCCCTGCATTGCAGGGGATTGGACTCGATGACCCTAGGGGTCTCTTCCAACTCTACAATTCTAGGATTCTGTGGGGAGGGGCTGCCCAAAAGGTTCATAGAATCATAGAATCCTAGAGTTGGAAGAGACCCCAAGGGCCATCCAGTCCAACCCCCTGCCAAGCAGGAAACACCATCAAAGCATTCCTGACAGATGGCTGTCAAGCCTCTGCTTAAAGACCTCCAAAGAAGGAGACTCCACCACACTCCTTGGCAGCAAATTCCACTGTCGAACAGCTCTTACTGTCAGGAAGTTCTTCCTAATGTTTAGGTGGAATCTTCTTTCTTGTAGTTTGAATCCATTGCCCTGTGTCCACTTCTCTGGAGCAGGTTCTCTGCTGCCATTTCTTGTGCTCCACCCTAGAAGTGCAGTTTCCCCGGGGCCCTGCTCAAAGCCCCAAGAGTCCCCCAGAAGCCGAGCGGCACAGCACCAAAGATGCTTTCCACGTGACCCTTCAGGATGCGAAATGTGAATGTGCCGCATTGCCCTTCTCTCTCCTTGGATTTGCGGCTCTGCGTAACGTGTGAAGTGGCCCTTTGTGCCTTCCGTGTTCTTGAATATCTGTGTGTCTCTGCCCAGGGATACGGCTTTCCTGTCAACCACCTCTTTGACTTGCTTCTGGAAATCCGGGATCAGTACAGTGAGACTCTGCTGAAGAAGTGGGCAGGAGCCTTCAGGTGAGGCTAATTTCAGAAGCCCCCGGGTGCTGGTCTCAAGCGTTCGGGGGCAGAGACCTCGGAGATACTGACTGCCTCCTTTTCTCTTCCCCTGGCAGGATGCTTCTGTACCTCCCGGGGTTTGTGTGTGTGTGCCTTGGTTACACCTGCTGCAGGGCTGGGTCTCACTTGACTCCATAAAACACCCCAGGGAAGTTTTTGTGGGCTGGGGGGGGGGCGCTGCCTGCGCAAGGGGCTGCTATGATTTGGCCCGATGGTGGCATCTGTTCCCTCTCCGCCTTCCACACACTTGACTGTATGTGCTGCAGGAGAAGCAGGACGGTGCCCACCTGCCCCCGGTACCGTTCCTGGATCCTCGGTGGATCCTGGCGATGTTCTGTCTCCAGTGTCAGAGTCACTCTACTGCTTCATTTCATTTCATTTATTGCAAACGCTCCTGAAGCAAAGCGAGGTCCATCTTTCTTACTGTCCTCCATTATTGTCGTTGCGGCATTTCACAGAAACATTTTGGATTCGGATAACTACAGTCCCATCCCGGTGGCCAACGAAGAGCAGTATCAGAAAATGGTCGGGCACTTTCCCTTCCATGATCCGGAGCTGGAAAAGGTAAGTGGGGGGCAGGGAGGTGGGGGTCGGGGTCTGGTGGGGGTTTTATGTTGTTGTTCTTGGTTTTTTGTATCTTTTTTTTGGAGATAATGATTTATGCGGAAATTGTCCACTTTGGTTGTGTACTTTTGACGTTTAGCTTATTGCATATGACTGCTTTAGTTATGCGTGTGGTTACGTAACTTTTGTAGGTTTTGATCTGCCTTGAACATGGTTTTGACCTTGGAAATAAAATGATTGATTGAGGTGGTGTGTCAGAGCTTCCATTTGCTCCCCCTTAGAGACTTTTCAAGAAAAAGCTGGGCGGGCATCTATCCTTTAAACTGAGAATGTTCTGCTTCAGGGAAGAGGGCAGCTCCTTAGCTCAGAAGAACCTCTCCATACAGAGGCAAGAGGGAAAGGGCCAACTTTGTCAGACTTTAGAGAAATAAACGTTTTCCCTAGCAAACACGAGCAGGTTTGTGCATCGGAGTCTTCACCAATCAGATGCTTTAGACTACAACTCCCATATGCTTGAGCTGACCTGGTAGGGCATAAGGACCTAAGAATGGCCTGCTGGATCAGGCCAAAGGCCCATGTAGTCCAGCTTCCAGTTCTTGCAGTGGCCAACCCGGTGCCTGTGTGAAACCTGCAAGGAGGAGCTGAGCCCAGGAGCAACTCTCCCCTCCTGTGGCTCCCAGCAGCTGGTTTTTGGAAGCATTCACTGCCTCCTGCCATGGAGGGAGAGCAGAGCCATCCTGACTAGTAGCCCATTGATGGCCTTATCGTCCATGAATTTGTCCAACCCTCTTTTAAAGCCATCCAAGTTGGTCGCCATTGCAAAACAGCTGGATAGCACCAGGTTGTCCGAGGCAGAGGAACGTCGCTGAGGACCTGGGCGTTGGTTCCTGACTGCCACAGCTTTAAGGCTAGAATCAAACTGACTTCTGTGCCCGGTTCCACCCACGTTGGTTGAGGTGGCAGTGGGGAGCTTGCTGGCACCCATCTTTCAGCCTCCCTTTGCTTGTTCCTAAGGGGGGCCTGTGTTGCTGAACAAAACACGCTGTCCTGCTTGCCAGCTGCCCCAAGTCAACATTGCATGGGATCAATTCTAGGACTAGAAGGCCCAGTGAAAGAGAAGCCAGGCTGCTCTGTGTGGGGAAAGGCTTTGTCCAAGAAGGACTCCTGAAAGGGGGGACGGGGGAGAGGGGGGAGCAAAGGGGCCAAGGTCTTACCTGTGGGAATATTATTATTATTATTATTATTATTATTATTATTATTATTAATAATAATAATAATAATAATAGCAGCACCTGCTGCTTTGCATGTGCCCTGGCCCCATGATCTGCCTTGGGGGGTCTCTCACTCTCCTCTCCCTTTTCCAGCAACCGTTCCCCAAGAAGTTCCCCTTTTCCGAGTTTGTGCCTAGAGTTTACAGCCAGATCAAGGAATTTATCTACGCTTGCCTGAAGTTCTCTGAAGACCTTCATCTCAGGTATGACAACCAGATTCTACTGACTCTTCTTGCCTTGATAAAAACCAGTGCCTTTTCCAAGGGCATTTTGGAGCATAAAACCAATTCTCCCTTTGACTGCCTTTCTGCTTGGGCAACCCCACTTCCTCTCACCAGGTAGTGACAGTGAGCATTATCTGTTGGGCCTGTTGTCATATAAAAAAACACTGCCATATAATAGGATCTGCCAGTCATATTAATCATCAACATATGTGTAATTTAGCTGAAGAAAACAGGTACCCTTCAAAGAAACCTTCCCCAACCAGGCATCCTTCAGATGGGTTGGACTGTATCAGCCCCATCCAGAAAGGTCTATGATGGTGAAACAGGTGAGAGTTGTAGGCCAAAACATCTGGAGGGCACCAGGTTGGGCAAGGCTGCCTTTGCCAACTGTTTGTTGCATCAGCTTTCAAGGGAGGAGCTTCAACCCTGAACAAAACTAGGTGGCCCTTCCCTTTCCATGTCAGAAGAAGAAGAGCTTCTGCAAACATTTCTGCCAACTTTTTATTTTGATTAAAATGAACACTTGTAGAACGCATCACTTGCTCTGGCCATCAAACCTAGAATTTGAGGGGGTTCGACCTTTGGTACAGGGTACAAAGAGCCAAGATTGTATCTTCAGGATTGCTTCTCTGATTCCTTCTGGTTCTTCTACTCCTGTCACACCTGGATTCCCATCTTTTAAAAAACAGTGTGTGTTACACCACAAGGGCAAATGCTTGCAGAAAATGTCCACCTTGCTTTGGATAGAGGGTGGAGTTCTCTCCCAAGGGACATTCCCAGGAGTTCAGAGCTTTCCCTTCTGCGATTCCCTTGAGCAGAGGCCCCTCCTCTTGCCTGGAGGCCACCTTGGTCCTTCATTAGAAATAAGTGCCTTTAATGTTATTATTTCCAGCCTTGACTTAGCGGGGCGCTTTTTATCCAGCAAGAGCAACAAGGGAGCTGAGAATAACAGGCTCCTCCTCCTCCTCCTCCTGCTACTGTTGACTCTTCCCTTCAGCTTGACAGCCTGTATTAGTTTTTATTAGGACGTTTGCCTGCAAAGGCGGCCGCGGTTTTTTCTCTCTGCCTTTCTCTTCTCCCCTGTCATTTATGGTGCGCCCCGGAGTGATTGGGGTCAGGCTGTCCATCACAGCCGCCACGAAGGTCACGGCTGCTGCGGCAGGAACTCGGGGGCCGCCAGCCGTCACTGTCACAGATGTCTTTCTTTCTGCACACTCAACAGCTCCCCACCTCCCTGACCCGCAAAGAGCAGACCCTGCAGCAAAGAACGCAGAGTGTGATTTTTGTTAATTAGGATTCCAAGCAACAAATGCCTCCCCTTGGGGAGGGGGGGGGAGGACAAGGAATGTGTACAAGGAGTGGGGGGGGAGGGTAGCAGAGGAGGAGGAGGGGGGCACTCCTTGCCTCAAACTAGGAGAGTTTAGAGTTGCTCCCTGGTTTGTCTGTCATGATGCCCTTGAGATAAGAACCTCTAAGGAGCCTGCTGGATCAGGCCCATGCTCCACCTAGTCCAGCAGATGCCCCAGTGAGAAACCCGCAAGCAGGATCCGAGCACAAGAGCCCTCTTCCCTCCTGCCCTTTCCAGTAACTGCAATTCAGAAGCATTGCAGAGCCCTCTCCTCCTCCATGATCCTGGTGGCAGGGAGTTCCATAGTTTGACCGGGCACTGCATGAAGAAGGGCTTTGATCTGTCCTGAATCTCCCAGGCTTCATCCTTTCCTTCCTATGCTCTTTCCTTACATTGACAGGCTCCTTGTCACTCTGGTCTGGCTTGTCTTGGCCCAGGGCACCCTTCCGAGTCTTGAGAATTGGGTTAGTGCCCCTTTTGGTCCCTTTGTGGATCTCTTTGGGTGCTGCCCTCACACAGACTCAGACCACACCCCTGTTGATTCCTGTTTCTGGGAACATGACTTGGGCCTCACTCTGGAACCATTTGTTCCACTGGATTGCAGCTCCCGTACATTAACACGTGTTGAGGTCTCCGCTTGTTACATCTTCCTTTATTTCCCCACGCTCTCAGGCTTGGGACCATTCCTGGATGTGTGAAATACATGTTATTTGTTCTGGAATCTGACCAGGCGCCCTCATGGCAGTTTATATGAAACAATCAATGACAGTTTTCAAAAATTCAGCATGGTTCCATTTATAGTAGTATAACATAAAACAAAAAGAGAGTGAATCGCAGGCACCTGTTCCTCCTCACTTTCTCTTCCTCCCCAATTTGGGACTTCATCCTTGTGGGCTCAGATCAGCTTCTGCCGGAATGGCACCTCCTTTGTGATGAGAGGCTGAAATTTCCACCCTTAACTACACAACATGCACACACTCAGGGTACAAAACATTCAGGGCTCGTCTGACTCATTCTGTTCCGCCGTCATAAAAATTCAGAATTGCCATTTTCTGAAATCACAATTCCCTCAGGTCCTCAGTCTGCCTGGATGGCAACCATGTTGCCGTAGATGCTGGGTTTTTGAAAGGGTCACTTGACCCTCTAGGACAGCCTTTCTCAACCTTGGGTTCCCAGATGTTGTTGGACTACAGCTCCCATCATCCCTGACCACTAGTCTTGCTAGCTAGGGTTGATGGGAGTTGTAGGCCAAAAACACCTGGGGACCCAAGGTTGAGAACCACTGCTCTAGGATTATCTGGTTCCAAAGCAATGTTTGGTTCGCTGCCCCTTTAAGCAATTTCTCTTCTTCATGTCTCTCTCTGCCTTTCAGCTCCACCGAAGTAGATGACATGATTCGCAAATCGACCAACTTGCTGCTGACTCGAACGCTGAGCAACTGCTTGCAGAACGTCATCAAGAGGAGGAATGTCGGCCTGACGGAGGCAAGTGCTCTGCTTTCAGGCGTGGGGGTGGGGGTGTTTGCCCCTGCCTCTATAGTTACTTCGGATATGGGAACATGAATTCTGTGCGCCTTCCCCCCAGCTTCACGGGCCTCGTCTGAAAGGAAGAGCAATTTCCAGCAGTCCTGTAGAAAGCCCCCTCTCTACACACCTGATTTATCTCTTCTCCTGCCTCCCACCTGCTTCCTTGCCTTGGACACACGATCTCTCATGCCCAAATCCCAAACACCCCTCATTTCCACCCTCCCCATTAAGGCCATTCCTTGTGCTGCTCCACAACACAGATGTTTCTTGGAGTGGTGGTAGTGGCTTCTCATGCTTGCTAAAACCGAAGGTCCAAGTGTCCTCTTAGCAGTTCCTTGAAGAAGCTCTCCGTGATGCACCTGCCAAATAAGGTGAGGCCCCACTGATCAGTGGGGACGTGGGGTCTGGGAGAGCCTGCATGCAACAAGCGTGAGTAGATCTGCGATTGCACTTCACCCTCAAGAGATCTTCCACACATGCACTGCACCCTCCACCCAGCCTCACCTAATCTTACTAACCCACAAACGGCCAACCTTCTTGGCTTAATAAGGTGCTGGCAAAAGGGGTAGTTAGATACAGTGGAACCTCGGCTCCCAAACGCCTTGGGAGCCGAACGTTCCAGCTCCCGAATGAATGAAAACTGGAAGTTTTCGAACGTTCTTTGGAAGCCGAACGCCCAGCGTGGCTTCCGTGGCTTCTGATTGGCTTCAGGAAGCTGCTGCAGCCAATCAGAAGCTGCGCCTTGGTTCCCGAACTGTTTTGGGAATCGAACAGACTCCCGGAACAGATTAAGTTTGGGAACCAAGATTCCACTGTATTTGTAAGAAGCCTGGCAGGAGTGGGGAGAGGCCTTGGAATGGAAGCAAGTTGGTTTCAAAAAAACGGAAAGATGATCAAAAGTAGCTGAGATGGCTCCGGAGGTAAGAGGGAGCCCTACAACGGATGTGATCCCCCTTCTTTAGCCCATGACTAGCATGTGAGCATGGGACGCGGGTGGCACTGCGGGTTAAACCACTGAGCCTCTTGGGCTTGCTGATCCGAAGGTTGGCAGTTCGAGGCCCCATGATGGGGTGAGCTCCCGTTGCTCAGTCCCTGCTCCTGCCCACCTAGCAGTTCGAAAGCACGTCAAAGTGCAAGTAGATAAATAGGTACCGCTCTGGCGGGAAGGTAAACGGCGTTTCTGTGCGCTGCTCTGGTTCGCCAGAAGCGGCTTAGTCATGCTGGCCACATGACCCGGAAGCTGTACGCCGGCTCCCTCGGCCAGTATCGCGAGATGAGCGCCGCAACCCCAGAGTCGGACACGGCTGCACCTAATGGTCAGGTGTCCCTTTACCTTTGCATGAGAGCATCATAAAGAGAAATAACAAAACTCTCCATTTCAGGCTTATAACCAACAATGCGCCCTTTAGTTATGGTCAACAGCTGGGGCTGAGGAGAGCACTAGTCCATCAACCACATTGGCTATTCCTGATCTATAAAGTGTAAAATCCCCAGCACATGGGGGAGGGGGGACAGGAAGGGGAAGGTAAGACGAGGAGGTTCTGGTTTTCTTTTGTTGTATTGCTCCTCCTTAGAAATACCTGCAGCCACCTCTAATGTCAGGCGCTGGAGCATTTTTATCTCCCACCCCCCAGCCCAAGAAAAAATAACAGGGCATGTTTTGCAGCAGTCACAAACCCTCAAATCCAGAGACAACCAAATTGGCTCTTTCTTAATTGCCCCTCAGAGTGCCTGCAGGTTTTCCTAAAGAGCCTTGTCTGAGCTGGGGAGAGGGAGGGAGGAGCTGTCACTCAGGCTCCTGTCACTTAAGACTTATTGGCAAAGGGCTTCAGATCTACTGTCTTGCTTTTTTTTCCTGTAGCCAGATTGCCTTTTAATGGGATTGGAGACGAGCTGAATTTAGAAAATTCATTAGAGTTTTTCTTCTGCCTCTAGCAGAAATCCTTGGGAAATTCCTTCTCAGAGAGCCATGAATGGCTTAGAAACATCACCTGTTGGGGAAAAGAGACCCGTTTTTTCTGACTCTTTGTCCAAAGCTATTGTGTTCTGCCAGAGGCTGTGCCTGAGTGACCGCAGGTGCCCATTGCGGGTTGCCTTCGTTTTATCTGTACTGCTGTTGGTTGTTGAAAAGCCAAAGTGTAAAATGTGTGTCTGCTCCTTTTCCAGCTGGTCCAGATTATTATCAACACTACGCACTTGGAAAAGTCCTGCAGGTTCCTTGAGGAATTCATAACCAACATCACCAACGTCCTGCCAGAAACTGTCCACACAACGAAGCTATATGGAACGACCACCTTCAAGGTGAGGCTGGTGCTGTGTGCTGGTGGGAAGCTCTGCTAAAGGTATAATAACCAAGCATATTGAAGAACAAGCCCCGCTGAAGCAGAGCCAGCATGGCTTCTGCAAAGCCAAACCTCGTGCCATGAACCTATTAGAGTTCTTTGAGAATGTTAGCAGGCATATAGATGAAGGTGATTTGGTTAACATAGAGCCATGGGATCATAGAATTGTAGAGTTGGAAGGGACCCCGAGCATCATTTAGTCCAAACCCCCTGCAACACAGGAATCTCAACTAAAGTATCCAGGACAGGTGGCTGTCCAACTACTGCTTAAATACCTCCAATGAAGGAGAGCCCCCCCCCACCTCCTGAGGGAGACTGTTCCACTGTTGAACAGCTCTTACTTTCAGAAAGTTCTTCCTGGTGTTTAGTCAGAATCTCCTTTCTTGTAACTTGAATCCATTGGTTCTGGTCCTACCCTCCAGAGCAGGAGAAAACAAGCTTGCTCCATCTTCCATGTGACAGCCCTTTAGATATTTGAAGATGGCTATTGTATCTCTTCTCAGTCTCTTCTTTACTGGGTTAAATTGGGTACAATTCCCTTAACTGTTCTTCATAAGGCTTCGTTTCCAGACCCTGGATCATCTTGACTGCCCTCCTCTGCACACGTTCCAGCTTGTCAACATCCTTCTTAAACTGTGGTGCCCAGAATTGGACACAGTATTCCAGGTGTGGTCTGACCAAGGCAGGATAGAGAGGGACTATGACTTCCCTTGATCTGGACACTAGACTTCTGTTGATACAGCCCAGAATAGCATTAGCTTTTTTTGCTGCTGCCTCACACTGTTGACTCACGTTAAGCTTGTAGTCCACCAAGACCTCTAGATCTTTTTCACTGGTACTGCTAGTAAGCCCATCCTATATTTGTGCATCTGGTTCTTCCTGCCCAAGAGCAGAACCTTATACTTGGACTTCCAAGAATGATTGCTATTTGGACCTGGGCTTTTTAACTTATGCATAAATGATCTAGAGTAAGAGCTGAGCAGAGAAGTTGCCAAGTTTGCTGATGATAGCAGATTGTTTAGGGCCATTAGAGCTCGCCACCATTGTCAAAGGGTTTTCTTTTACTTGCATATTCATTTATGATATAAGCTACATTTACAAAAGGCCCCAGGGAGGTTACATCCTGCTGATGGATCCTGGAGGCAGTCAAGGATGGTCCACCTCACTCAAAGAATTCCAGTTGCGATGCTTTGTTTCCTGCTGAGCCTGCGTTTCTTCCCCAGGACGCTCGCCATGCTGCAGAGGAGGAGATCTACACAAACTTGAACCAGAAGATCGACCAGTTCTTGCAGCTTGCAGATTATGACTGGATGGCCGTCGAGGCAGGTTCAAAGGCCAGCGACTACCTGGTGGACCTCATTGCCTTCCTGCGCAGCACCTTCGCGGTCTTTACACACCTGCCTGTAAGTATGTCTTGGAACAGGAAGGTTCTCCCTCTCCCTCTCCCTCTTCTTTCTCTTCTTCTTTTCGGGAGCTTCTGATCCAGTTGCACGTCTCCTGAGCTACCACAGATGCAGCTGGCAGGAGAGGATGATGTTAGGAGCCTCCCCAGAGGTGGTTAAGGCAAAACCAAGGGCCAGAGCTGCTCCCTAGTGCATTAGCTGGGGACAACAGTCTCCTCCTCCTGGAGCTGGTCAGCAACTGCTTTTGCTGAAGGGGGAGGATGACATCCAAGCCTCTTCTTCACATGGTGCTTGATGGGTCTTTCCACAAGCATTTCAATGCCAAAAGCCACTTGGGAAAACCCTGCTGCCTCTGACCCTCCCTCCCTCCGCCCCTGGCTTCTCTCTGTGTCCTGCTGTGCCCTGCTTGCCATGTGTCATTCACAGGAACAGTTTCCTCTCTAGGATTAAACTCTGAAAGACCAGATCTCCCTGTTTGCAGCAGAATCAGGCTGTGCTTGGTGCAGACTGGCTAGCACCTCTCGTCTTGCACGCCCCTCAGCAGTCTTTCAACTTTAAAAGAACTGTTTGTTTTAAACGAATTGGTAACACTGAGCATAAGTGCTGTATTATATATATATATATAATACAACTGCAAGACATTTTTCAAAGGCGAGCAAGCCTGTCTGAATCATAGGAGTGAGTGGCAATCATGCCACCCAATAAGGGTCCAGTTCAGTGCTTGGTATGTCTCTGAAATGCTGGGCAAAGGGTGGAGGAAGGTGAAACTGCCTGAGGGTAGCTCTGCACCCGCTTTCCATCTTCCAGTGGGGTGGCATATTCCATTGGAGAATCAGGTTGTGGCCATTCTGAAGATGCTCTTACCGGTAGCTCTCTGCAGACGATTTTTCCAAGGCTAAACTGTGCATGAGAGAGCAGGATTGTACCTGCTGGCCTTGCCCCACCCCCAGTCTGTCCTCTGTGCCTGATCTCATTGGTGGGGCTTTCCCCCACTGTCGTTCCCTTTGGCTGCCACTCAACGACTTGAGCTTTTGTCGTTGTTTCGAATATACTTTGGGGATTGTGGAGACTGCACCCTTCATTTCAGTCCAGGCTCAGGAAGTATTTAGGAAATCTCAGGGGTTCTGGTTCTCTGTTGTGCATTTTCCTTGAAGCCAGATGCCCCCCCCCCGCCAAATCCAGGCCTCAGAATGAAGTGGGGAGAGAAATAGATGATGGTGCAAAAAGAGAGTTCAGATCTCTGTGGGAGAGAGGTGTGTGGGGGGGTGAGGTCCCCAGTTTTCTCACCCACGTAATTTGGATGCTCCTTTCACAGTGGCAAATGGGAGAAGAAGTGAGGAACGTACAACAGGGTGAAATTAGCATCTGTTGCCAGTGGCTACCTTTCAGTGAAATGTGAGCGTGCACAGTCCGTTGGGAGACCCTCTCGCGGATCTTGTGCGCGATATTTAGTGTTGGTCATTGTATATCATGACGTTGAAGGGGACGCGTCTCGCCTGCCCTGCCCTGCTTTCCCTGGGACAGGGTTGGGGAGAGCCCCACTCCTCAGTCGAGGTCTGGCTATATAGAGCCCTCCAGTTGGTGGTCTCCTTTAGCAGCTCAGCTCTGCGGGGGACGCTTTTCCACCAGAGCATAAAGCATCCCTAACGTGGAGATGTGCGGGAATGCAGGACGTGTCTGCAATGATTTATGGGATGGGTCTGGAGCGATTAATCTTCCTTAAACCATTAATGATGTTCTCCCAGATTGATCAGGGCATTCTCAAAGTGGGACTAGGAGAGACTGAGCAGAAACAGTTTCCCCTGCTTTCAGGTGGGCGTTTCTCTTCTCATGCCCAGAAGTGGCTGCTCTGTTGGAGAGTCTGGACAGGACATGCTCCCCCAAAGAGGGCGGCACGACCCCTCTGGTCCTGACGGATGCTTCTCCGTCCTGCTGCTTCCTCACTGGGTGCTGGCTTGAGAAGAGGGCAGCAAACTGGAGCCGGGACCCTCTCGCCTTGCGCTGTCAAATGCTCAAGCCCAGGGCGAAGAGTTTGCACATGAGGGTGGGGCCCTCCAGCCCCTGATGGCCGCCACGCAGAGAACTTCCATGGTGGTTTGGAGTACTCAGATGGCCTCGAAAGAGTGGAACGCGCTCAGGGATGAAACCCTGGGCCTGGGACCCCCACCCCACACCGACTGCATTAGTCCAGCAGGGCGATAGTGGTTCGCCACAAAGGAATGGGAGGCAAAGCCCAGCACCCCCTGCTCCCTCCCTCCCAAATCTAAAATAATACAAGCTAGTATTTTATATATAGATAATCTTTTTAAAAATGGTCTCCAGCTCTCTTTTGAGAATGGGTCTCTGGTTGCAGGAGATGGCTATCATGGCCGAGAGAGAGAGGGAGCCCCTTTGTCCCTGGTGGCTGCCTGTTATTTTAATTTCATGTCAGACAAGTCGGAGTAAATCGCCCGGACAGATCTGCGCCAAGCGTGCGGATTTGTTGACTCTAAGCCTTTTGCAGATGGAAGGTTATGTCAACACCTATGGCGGGGCTGTCAGCTTAACAAAGCAAGGAAGTTTTTTATTTGTTGGGGAAAGGAGTGTTTTTCTGTTTTGATTTTTAAGTTTCCTTTAATCCTTGGAGGCTTGTATCTTGATAACCTTCTTGTGCGGGGTAATCGGGGAAGGTCAGGAGGTTATGGCGACCTGGGAAGGGGAAGTAATCTTTCAGCAATCCTCCCGGCCGTAATCGGCTCCAGCAGTTCAGCCTGAACTCTTTGCAAGGGGAGCCTGGTGCTCTCTCTCCCTCCCCCAGCCTCTCCCTCGCTCCCCCCCCTCCGCTGTTTACTTTTGGCCAGATGGTGAGCGCAGATTTCAGATGGAACTGTGCAAAATCTTTAAAAGTCTTGCTTGGGTCCAGGCCCTCCTTTGCGTGTCGATCTGGCTGTCGCCGTCCTTGCACAGAAAGCCTTTGCTTGCCCCTGGGTGGTGGAGAGCTTTGCAAAGTTTATTTCCCCATAAAGGAAATTTGCCCCTTTGGATGGGCTCATCAGCGCATCCGTAATGCAGCTGCTCAGTATCCGATACAAAAGCCCCATCATGACCTAGGAGCTGGTGGGGGAGGGGGGCGCATATGTGGGGCAAGGGGGGAGGCTAAGCTGGGAGCCACAGAGCCCTTGGCCAACATCTTGCCTTGACCATAAGCTCCCTTGAGCAAGCCAGGCTCCCTCCTCAGCTGCAATATGTGGGCAGTAGGACTGGCCTACCTTGCAAGATTGCTGTCAGAAAAGGCGAGTGACAGGCATCATGGCAGGAGTTTATAAAATTACGCGCGGCATGGAGAAAGCGGATAGAGGAAAGTTTCCCTCCCTCTGCGATAACCGTAGAACTTGTGGACATTCGAGGAACTGGATGTTGAAAGATTCAGGACAGACAGAAAGCCCTTCCTCACACAGCGCAGAGTTAAACTATGGAGGGCCCCCCCCCAGCATTGGTATAGCTGGTAAGCCCAGCAGCAGAATCCGCTGGGAAGGTGCCTTTGGCAAGCATTATTGAGCCCCAGAGACACCCCTCAGTTTGTGAACCCCCCCTCCCCCCTCCAGACATGAACAGCAGTCCTCCATCTGGCCCAGAGACCTGTTCCCAAAGGCAGTTTCCACTCCCTCCCTCCCTCCTCACCCAGATTTTATTATTATTAGTGATTAAATTCATATATCACCCTCCATCCGAAGATCACAGGGCAGTTTACAGGATGAACACCCACACCCACAAAGTATTTCTAGAAATATTTGCATACCACTGTGTCATAACCCCCCCCCCCATCAGAGTGATTTGCAGCAATAAAAGCATAAAGCTATGTGAAAAAAGCCATCCTGTATAGAAGAGGCTCAAGACAGACATCAGTTAACAGTTGTGGAAAGAGGTATTCTCAATTGTCTGCCTAGCCTTGGCGGAACAGACAACTTTTCAGCAGGCCTTGAGATGTAGAAGCAGAAGGCACCTGCGGGATTTCTGTTGGCAGAGAGTTCCACAGGCGCCTCTGAATTCTCACAAGCAAGCAAGGCTGGCTCCCTTCCCCTCCCCTGCAACTGCCCCCTGGAGCTCTTCTGCCTCTGACCTCAGGGCCGGGATCCACCTGTCCCCCAGAATGCTTCCCTTGTCCTTGGCCAGGCTGTCTGCGGAAGAGAAGCCGGTCTGGGACTCGCCCAGGCAGTGCTTCCCTTCCTCCGGTCTGGGACTCGCCCAGGCAGTGCTTCCCTTCCTCCCTGCGGAGGACGATGGTGCCAGCTGCTGCGTGGAGTCGGACTGCCCCCTCCCCCTGCCCCCTCTTGCTTGCTGCCTGCCTGCCTGCCTGCCAGCCGGGTGGGTCTGTGTCTTCTGAAGCTTCCTGTCTTGACCTTCCCTCCGTAGGGGGATTCCTTTGCCCACTCAGCCATGCCGGTGAGTATGCCCAGTGCGCTGCCCGCGTTCCATGCTTGCCCGTTGTCTGTTAGAAGGTTCCTTGAACCAGCCGAGGAGGCGGCAGGGTGTGGGGCCAGAGGAGGGAGCCCTGCGCCTTTATCCCGGGAGCAAAAGAAGCACAGCTCCAGGCGTCAGATCCCTCCGGGGCAAGGCAGCAGTTCCTAAGCCGCTACAGGCGCTCTCCAGAAGGGCCATAACTGTTTAATGGTCCAGACATGGCCCAAGGCAGGGGGGTGGGGGGTGCAGGTGGTTCCCAAAGCACCCATTGTCCCTGCGGTGCCCTCCTCTGGCCAGAGGGTGGCACTCGAGTTCAGACGTGGTCTGAGGCTCCATCCCCCAGATTGTCCATTCCCGTTCCTCTGCCCGTGTCAAGGTGAGAGATCAGCAGGGCAAAGGCCACCCCAGGAGGATGCGGGAGCAGGTGGGCTCTTAAGGCGGGCAAAAGGGCTGGCAGGCTGCTTGGGCCAAGCTCCGCTAACTGCAGCAGGCTGTCCTGTGCCCAAAGTGTCTTCTCCAGCCTCACCTTGAAATCCTTTGAGGAAGGACATTTCTCACCTTTCAAAGCTCACATCTGGACTGCCCCAAAATGGGGATTTTCTCTGTAAGATTCAGCCCTGGACCACCTTAAGCTTTGCTCCCTGTCCTCTCCTCACAGGTCAGAGGACTTGCATGGACGACAGTTTCTCCTCTGGCATAGAATCAGAGTATCGGAGAGTTGGAAGGGAACCCAGGGGTCTGCTAGTCCAGCCCCCTGCAATGCAGGAATCTCAACGAAAGCACCCATGACGGATGGCCACGCAACCGCTGCATAATCCAGCGGGAAGCGGATCTTGCTCTACAAGCCCCTGTGGAATCCGCAGGAAATGTGCACGGGCTCCCTGGGAATCTTGCTGTTTCCAACTTGGGGTGCAGGAAGAACCCTGACTCCCTTCTCCCCTCCCCCTGGGGTCTGTTTTGGAGCTGCTGCCCCCCACCTCAGTGCAAGGCAGAAATGCAGCCTTCTGGTTCAATGAACGCTTCTAACAGCTTCCATCGCTGCCTGGTTCACCTCTGGTAGAGAAGCACATCCAAGTCTGTCCTGGCTGTCTCCCCCTCCCCCTTTCCAAGAGGCTCATTAACCCCACGTGTGCTCCACCGCTAGAGGCGTAGCTGCTTTGCCGTTTGAGTCTTTGGCATGCAAAGATGGGCACAGAGAAGGCTTTTTTCCACTGGTGAACTCGTGTCCCAGGGAGCCCCGCCTTAAGTCCTTTTGGCCTTCAAACAGCCGCAGTCTCTGCCACCCACATCAGGGTAACTCCACTTGGGTCACCCGAGGGAGGTGGTCCAGTGTCAGCAGGCAGGTTGCCCCACAGGCTTCTTGAAGGGCTGCAGGAGGGGGCTGGGCAGCAGCCGAGAGGGAGCTCTCCACACTTTTCCGTCAGTCTCCCGGCTCTTGTCCAGGATAAGCAGCTGTTTGCAGCCGGTGTGGATGGTGGGGAAGGCTGTGTGCCCTGTGGCCATTGAATCCAGATGAAGAGCCGGGCGGCAGCAGTGGTGGAGCCTGCAGAGGTGGGCGCCCAGGGCTGGAGGGCTCCTTCCGCTAGACGTGAGACGAGTGACGTCACCCTGTGTCTGAGAGGGACTCGGCTTTCCCATCCAGCTGTGTGTCTTAACTACCACCGTTTTAAAAACGTAAATAGTCTCACGTTGCATTCTCTAGTTAGTTTCTACTAACTGAGCAAGCCGGGCACTAATCCAGATGGCATGTTTGAAAAGTCAGAGTGCACCCTTTGTCCGTTCCACATTCTGCTTCCAAAGATGGTCCAAATCAAGTTTCCTGACGCCTGCCCCAAAGGCTGCATTGGGCAGGAGATTTTGGGGTCCTTAGTGTGTCTCTATCACTTTTGTGGAGAGGTAGGAATTCCCCTAGGCTACAGCATAGTACCAATAATCTGCTATAAAGGTAAAGGTAAAGGTACCCCTGACCATTAGGTCCAGTCGCAGACAACTCTGGGGTTGCGGCGCTCATCTTGCTCTATAGGCCGAGGGAGCCAGCATTTGTCCGCAGACAGCTTCCGGGTCATGTGGCCAGCATAATAATAATAATAATAATAATAATAATAATAATAATAATAATAATAATTTATTGTACCCCGCCCATCTGGCTGGATCTGGCTAAGCCGCTTCTGGCGAACCAGAGCAGCGCATGGAAATGCCGTTTACCTTCCCGCCGGATCGGTACCTATTTATCTACTTGCACTTTTGACTGCTAGGTGAGCAGGAGCTGGGACTGAACAATGGGAGCTCACCCCGTTCCAGGGATTCGAACCACCGACCTTCTGATTGGCAAGCCCTAGGCTCTGTGGTCCCTATAATTTGCTATAGCATCATCCAAATTCCTTCCTCAGATGCAAGGGGCTTGGCTCTCTCCCTTCCCCCAGGTGGCATTGACTGGGTGGTGGATTACGCTTGGGCAGGGTGGAAGGGTTCATTCTTGAGCTCTGCCTGCAAGAAGTCAGAGGACTTCATAGAAACAGAGAATTGTAGAGCTGGAAGGGACCCTGAGGGTCATGTAGTCCAACCCCCTGTGATGCAGGGATCTCAACTAAAGCATCCACGGCAGATGGCTTAAAAACCTCCATTGCAGGAGAGTCCAGCACCTTCCAAGGGAGACCATTCCATTATTAAACCGCTCTCACCATCAGAAAGTTCTTCCTAAGCTTTAGTCAGAGTCTCCTTTCCTGCTGAATCCATGGGTTTGAGTCCTACCCTCTGGAGCAGCAGAATTGCTGTAGAGTTTCCCAGACAACTTTCCTCATTTGCCTCACTAAATCACCCTTCTCTCAGAAATAAGCCAGTAGAAAGTTAAGTGTTCATTCTTCAGACAAATCCATTTATGAAAATTGGGTGCTGTGAGTTTTGCAGTGCCCAAGCATCCGATCGTGAAACAACGGACCCTCCAGCCAAGTGAAGATTAACCTTGCCAGGGTCTGCGGCTGCCACTGTTGCATCACGAGAAACAGCCAAAGAAATCGAAGCGCACAAGGACGGCTTGCCTCTGCCTCTCCCAGGATGTGCAGCCAGGCAGTCGCTCCTTGGGTGGAGACAAGTGAGCTTTGCTGCGTGCAAACAAGTCGTGGCGCTCAGGCAGTTTTTGGTATGGATTGGTCATTGCGTAAGATGTGTTTGCAGCAGCCTCCACCGGGCTGCGTGTGTGTGTGTGTGTGTGTGTGTGTGTGTGTGTGCGCGTGTGCGTGTGCGTGCACGCCCATCGGCTGTGAGTTGTGGATTATTATTATTAGTTGCATTTACATTCCACGTTTTCCTCCAAGAAGCTCACAGTGGCATATGTGGTTCTCTCCCCTCCTCCTTTAAACCCCACAACAACCCTGTGAGGTAGGTTAGGCTGAGAAACAGCAGCTGGCCCCAAGGTCATACCTAGTGAGCTTCATAGCCAAGGGGGGATTTGAACCCAGGTCCTAGTCTGACACTGTTGCTTGAAGCCGGGGTCTTTACTGTGACTTGGAGGAGGATGGTGGTGATGGTGATGATGATGATGATGGTGATGATAATAAATTTATCATCTGCGTTTCCCCAGACGCTCTGGGCAGCTCCCAACAGAATATTAAAAGCACAATAAAACATCAAATTTTAAAAACTTCCTTAAACAGGGCTGCCTTCAGGTGTCTTCTATAAGTCAGATAGTTGTTTATTTCCTTGACATCTGCTGGGAGGGCGTTCCACAGGGCAGGCGCCACACCGAGAAGGCCCTCTGCCTGGTTCCCTGTAACCTCACTCAGTGAGGGAACTGCCAGAAGGCCCTCGGAGCTGGACCTCAGTGTCTGGGCTGAACGATGGGGTGGAGACGCTCCTTCAGGTATACTGGGCCGAGGCTGTTTAGGGCTTTAAAGGTCAGCACCAACACTTTGAATTGTGCTCAAAAATGTACTGGGAGCCAATGTAGGTCTTTCAAGACTGGTGTTATGTGGTTTCGGTGGCCGCTCCCAGTCACCAATCTAGCTGCCCCATTCTGGATTAGTTGCAGTTTCTGGGTCACTTTCAAAGGTAGCCCCACATAGAGTGCATTGCATTAGCCCAAGTGAGAGATAACCAGAGCATGCACCACTCTGGTGAGACAGTCCGCGGGCAGGAGACATTCAGTTTGGACCAGGCCGGCTATCCGACTCCTTCGGCATACGCCACTGTGCCTTTACTCTGTCTCGCCTCACCCAAGTTGTTGCACGATGCAGCGCCAACCTCAAGGCTCACAAGGGTCGTCTTATTTCAGAGCCAAGCAGCCAATCTTGTGCATCTGCTTCAGGAAGGATGGACATCTTGTGCGGAGAGGGTTTCCGTGTAGGAAAGCATCTGCCAACCGCGTCTGGTTGGGATCTCCTGCGATTGCACATGTGTGTGCGCGCATCCTTTGTGCTGCTTGCGCATGCACTGTGCGTGGGCAAGGGAACCAGCTGCAACTCTCCGGCCTCTGTAGACAACACGGTGTGTCGGGAAGAGGCAACTAATACAACGGAAGTTCCAGGCCATTGAGTGTGTGCGTGAGAGAGATCGCTATCTGTGTTGAATCAGCCGCCTCCTACCAAGATGGCAGCTGCTTTGTATTTCATGGGAAATCTGCCCAACGGAAAGAATGCTGTTTCGAAAACAAGTCCCGGAGAAAGGAAAAGCCACACAAGAGCTGCCCGAGAAGGTGTCGTCATGCTGCGCCTGCCACGGCCAGGGCCCAGGGAGCCTGCGTTCTCCGTGGGTGGCGCTTGACGTCTGTCTTCAGAGTGCATCGCCCGCCCTCGTCACCGCACACTTGCACCCTGGGAGGTTTTCCTTTTTCCAAGTTCATAGGGGACAGCCAGCTTTTCACAGAAGCTTTGTAGAAAGTTTGGTGAAGTACAAGTCTTACCCACAAGGAAATTTGCCTTCAATTTTCAAGTCTACCCCTTGAATAGACTTCTTTGCACTGTGGCATCACGACATCATCCAAGCAACTCAAAGTTGCAGCCCAGCTCATTTTTGGATGCAGAAAGTCCAGAGGTAGAAGGTCCACAGCTGGAGGCAGCATAGAACCATAGAATGGTAGAGATGGTGATGATGATGATAATTTATTATTTGTACCCCGCCCATCTGGCTGGGTCTCCCCAGCCACTCTGGGCGGCTTCCAACAAATATTAAAATACATTAGAATATCACAGATTAAAAACTTCCCTAAACAGGGCTGCCTTCAGGTATTTTCTAAATGTCAGGTAGTTGTTTATCTCTTTGACCTCTGATGGGAGGGCGTTCCACTACTACCGAGAAGGCCCTCTGCCTGGTTCCCTGTAGCTTTGCTTCTCACAGTGAGGGAACTGCCAGAAGGCCCTCGGAGCTGGACCTCAGTGTCCGGCTGAACGATGGGGGTGGAGACGCTCCTTCAGGTATACAGGACCGAGGCCGTTTAGGGCTTTAAAGGTCAGCACCAACACTTTGAATTGTGCTTGGAAACATACTGGGAGCCAATGTAGATCTCTCAGGACCGGTGTTATGTGGTCCCGGCGGCCACTCCCAGTCACCAGTCTAGCTGCCGCATTCTGGATTAATTGCAGTTTCCGGGTCACCTTCAAAGGTAGCCCCACGTAGAGCGCATTGCAGTAGTCCAAGCGGGAGATAACCAGAGCATGCACCACTCTGGTGAGACAGTCCGGGCAGGTAGGGTCTCAGCCTGCGTACCAGATGGAGCTGGTAGACAGCTGCCCTGGACACAGAATTAACCTGCGCCTCCATGGACAGCTGTGAGTCCAAAATGACTCCCAGGCTGCGCACCTGGTCCTTCAGGGGCACAGTTACCCCATTCAGGACCAGGGAGTCCTCCACACCTGCCCGCCTCCTGTCCCCCCAAAACAGTACTTCTGTCTTGTCAGCATTCAAGGGGACCCCCAGGGGCCATCTAGTCCAACCCCCTGCAAGGCAGGAATCCTCAGCTAAATCATCCCTGACAGGTGACCATCCAGCCTCTGCTTAAATGCCTCCAAGGAAGCAGAGTCCACCACCTCCAAGGGACGCCACAGGAGGGGAGAGTTGCTCTTGAACTCAGGGCCTGCTTGCAGGCTTCCCGTTGGGGCATCTGGTTGCTCGCTGTGAGAACAGGATGCTGGACTAGACGGGCCATGGGCCTGATCCAAAGGCTCTTCTTATGTTCTCCCCCCCCCACAGCCCCCCAAAATGTGTTGCTAAAAACTCATTTTAAAATTGGATGTCTGTCCAATATTGCTAGAAGACAAATGTATTTCTTCAGACCTCAAGCTTGTTGGAGAGATGCTCCCATCTTAATCTGGAATACAGACTCTATGATGGGAATATACTGTATATATTGGGCTGAGTTTACCCAGTTGAGTGGTTTCATCATCTCTGCAGAAACTGTTTCTGTTTCTGGAGAAGCTCTGAGGCTTTTCCAGGAGGGGACAGCAGGCAGGATCCAGCGATGGGACGCAAAATAGCAGCCGGTCCGTGGGCTCATCGCCTTCTCCGAGCACAAAGGGCGAGCGTGGGACATTCATCAGGAATGAGAGGCAGCAAATTTAAAGCAGACAAACGGAAATGCTTGGTTTTGGCGCAGCACATGTTTGACCTGTGGCTCTTCTTCTACAAGCCGAACAGAAGCCAAAGGCTTAGAAGGCTCCTCAAAATGAGGACCAGGCAGACTCACAAATACCTTTAAAAGGCTTGTAAAGAAAAGGCCACAAACCTGTTTTTCACAAGGCAAGGAAGTCATTAATCGACACACAGACAGATCTGTACTGGGCTGCCTCAACCCAGGCTCTATCTTGCAGTGAGTCCTCCGAGCTGCATGTGACTTTTTCAATGGACTAAATGGTCATGGACCTGGCCTGTGGAATGGCCCTCTTGCAGCAAGACCATTTGGCCTAAACTAAGCATTTTGCCCTTGTGAAAGGTTCCTGGCCAATAATAATAATAATAATAATAATAATAATTTTTTATTTGTATCCCGCCCTCCCCAGCCGAGGCCAGGCTCAGAGCAGCTAACATCATAAAAACAACACAATATGCATAAAAAACAGACATCAATTAATTATAATACTGCATATTCCAGCGTATAAGATGACCCCCAACTTTTCCAGTTAAAATATAGAGTTTGGGATATACTCGCCATAAAATTTTATTTTTATTTTTTAAAAAAATCACATTTGATTTCAATGGTAATATTAATGCAACTGCTTACGACTGTCACTTATAAACATAAGGCTGTGAAGCCATTATGGGGTTTTGACTGTATACTGTACTGTATGGAAGAAAGCAAGAGAAAGAGATAGACCTGCTAAACCAATATTTGCAGGGATTTTGCACAGCATCAAATTTACTGGTACTCAAAGCAGCAGAGTGAATTAAACAGTAGCAGAAAACCAATTCTGGAGCTCAGAGGCCCCAGTAAAAGACAATACCTGCTGAAAGTCTGCTCAACTTCCTAATCCTCCTCACTCTCCTAAAGTCCAACAGGAAGTCCTAGGGAAGCCTCGAGGTTCCTTTAGGAAGACGAGGCGAAGTCCCCTCCCACGCCACCTTAAGTTTCAATTCTCGCTTGCCGGGGAAGGGATGTGAGCATGTGCAGCCGGGGGAAGGCCAAACGCCACTTTGGCGCATCACCTTGACCGCGTCCAGCTCCGTTTGAAGCGCTCTGCATCACCTCCAAGTCCGGCCGCGGTGGGCATCCGGAGGGCGCTGCGCAGCCGGCGGTGACGCCCAAACCGCACTCCGCTGGGTGCGAGGAGCCAGCGGGGACTCCAAAGCAGTGGCGCAGCCAGCTGGGGACGCCGAAGATGGCTGCAGTACATGCTGCCGCTCTGATGGGAGGCTCTCCGACGGCTCCCCTGCGTCCGAAGCCCAAGAAGAGCTGGGTGAGAGTGGCGCTGCCGACGGAGCGAGCGGGGACACGGAAGTGGCGGCGCGGCACTGCAGGACAGGGTGGGTGAGAGTACCCCGGTTTCAGTACCCGCCGTACAAGACGACCCCCGACTTTGGGGAAGATTAAAAAGGGTCAAAAAGTCGTCTTGTACGCCGGGGTATATGGTACATCTTAAAATTAATTCAGACAAGTTAAAATCTGGGCAGGTGGCAGTTATCAGGTTGGAATTGAGAGTGGTTAATACTTGCCAGGACCAACTGTTTCCACTGATCCTACAAGGTCCTGGGAGTGGGTTGGGGGCCTCCTTCGGGCTTGTTTTATACAAAGGAAAGTAAGTCAAACTGCATCCTGCCCAAAGGCCTGGCAGAACAACTCCGTCTTGCAGGCCCTGCGGAAAGATGTCAAATCCCGTAGGGCCCTGTCTCTTGTGGGAAAGCCTTCCACCAGGCCGAGGCCATGGCCGAAAAGGAAATTAGACTGGCCTTACCTAGATCAACCACCCAACTGCAGAAATCTTAGCCGAGGAATTATATGAGTTTTAATCAGCTGATCAAAGCTCCATCAGAAGAGAGCATTCTTCCTCTGTTTTGAGTTGGTGCCTGCATTTCCTCTTCTGTGAGAGTGATGAAAGAGGGCAGGGAATAGCTCTCCTAAGATGGTGCCTTTGATAAGGATTCCTTTAAAGAACAATTTAAAAATATTGTTGCCCTCACCGGGGTTTCTATAGGCATTAAGAAACAAGTAACGTTGGGTTGACTGAAAGGTTTCCAGTGGCTTAACCTTGCTGATCAATTGCCCGACTCCTTGACCCTGAGGGCTGTTGCTCCGTGGGCAGAGCACCCCAGGTTTGGCACCTGGCAGCTTCCCCAGGTAGGGATGAGGGAGACCCTTTCCTGCCCAGACTTTGACTCGGTCTAAGGCACCTGCTTCCTGCTCCCAGTCCCTCTTCTAGGTGACTTTGTCGGCTGCTGCTGGATTGCTCTCCTGGCCCCGTGCCTCCAGGAGCCAAGTGCGGCATGTTTGCCTGAGCAGCGTTTTTGGCGCCCGCCTGGCAGAAAAGTTGCCCTTGGCTCTGCTGAGGAGAGTCCGTGCCTAACCACATATTTATACGCTCCTGAGTCATGCTTCACGAGTAGCAGTGAGGCTGCGGCTGGGATCCCTGGCAGACCAAGGCGTTGCCCACCTTTGCCCTGGCTAGACAAAAGGCCTCTCCTTGGGTTTCTCTCAAGTAGCTGGGCTCTGCCTCTGAAGTTCAGAGAAGTTTTTAATGCTTGGATGTCGTATTGTGCTGCTTAATACTTTGCCGGGAGAGTGGCTGGGGCAACCCAGTCAGATGGGGGGGGGCATATAAATACCATCATCATCTTAGAGAAAGCTAACAGCGCCTGGCCTGCTGTTCTCTGTTTTATGCTTGAAGCCTCTCCACGAGAGAGGTGGGCAATCTCTCTCTTAGC
The DNA here is from genome assembly GCA_900245905.1 of Lacerta viridis. Taxonomy (NCBI): domain Eukaryota; kingdom Metazoa; phylum Chordata; class Lepidosauria; order Squamata; family Lacertidae; genus Lacerta; species Lacerta viridis. Next base: position 102,841 of record OFHU01004715.1, read on the forward strand.
ACAAAGAAGCCCATATAATAGGGACATCACTGAGCAGGAGTCAGGATTGGCCCAGTCCACCCGCTGAGTCTGTTGACTCTTCATGACAGCAGATGTGGTGATGTGTGGAAGAGCCCCCTCCTCAGTCTGGGGCGGCAGAGTTGGGCATTTCTGCCATTTAAATAGCCATTAGAGATACGAGCACTTGGCTATCTGGTTTGTTTACTACATCTGTTTGTACCCTGCCCCCTCTCTGAAGGCACTCAGGGTGGCGCACGTCCCCCTGGCAATATGGAAGCACGGAATTGTAGAGTTGGAAGGGAGCCCAAGAGTCATCTAGTCCAGACATCTGAAGGCAGCCCTGTTTAGGGAAGCTTTTTAATGTTTAATAGATTATTGTATTTTAATATTCTGTTGGAAGCCACCCAGAGTGATTGGGGAAACCCAGCCAGATGGGCGGGGTGTAAATAAATTATTATTATTATTATTATTATTATTATTATTATTATTATTATTATTATTTTATTATTATTATTATCCAACCCCCTTCAATGCAGGAATCTCAGCTAAAGCTCCATCACAGATGGCCACCCCACCTCGGCTTAAAAACCTCCAAGGAAGGAGAGTCCACCACCTTCCAAAAGAGACTGTTCCACTGTCAAACAGCTCTTGCTGTCAGAAAGTTCTTCCCAGTCTTTAGTCAGAATTTCCCTCCTACTGCTATAACGCTACTAATGGCTGTATCTTCATTGTAGTTACAGCTACTCTTAATTCTTTCCATACTACATTTTTGAGTCATTTCCCCAAAGTGATTTAGCAATACAAACATCAACAACAGAGACAATATAGCAACAATTTTCAATCCAGCGCAGATGCAGTCTGGAATAAAAATCTCCACTTAAAAGGCAGGTCTTCAGTCGGTGTTGGAAAGATGGTGCCTGTCTGGTGTGCAACAGGAGGCAGTTCCAAAGGGCCAGTGCCCCCACCCCGAAAGGCTTATTCCTGCCTGCGGTTTGTGCAGGATGGACTTCCTGATGTGATGGTTTCTGCAGGGAGGGAGCTCCTACTTTGGAGGGAAAGATGTTGGGTCCTGGGAGTGATCAGCTACAAGGTAGTCAGGTGATAGCAGGTATTTTGGCGACAGTTGCAGATGCTTTATAGACTCATAGAATTGCAGAGTTGGAGGGGGCCCTAAGGGTCGATTAGTCAAACCCCCTGCAATGCAGGAATCACAGCTGAAGAATCCTTCGCAGGAGGCCACCCAACTTCTGCTTTAACACCTTCAAGAAAGGAGAGTCTCACCACCTTCTGAGGAAGTCTGTTCTACTGTCAAGCAGCTCTTACCATCCAGGGACCAGCCCCAGGGACACTCAGGAGGTTCCTCTCCTTGTCTGACTTAAGGGTACAGAGAATTCTTAAAAAATGCAGACCTTAAGAATCCACCGTGGCAGTGCTGCACCCTGAACTGTGAAGAATGCATGTGTAGCAAACATCATCCATGTGCTGTGCATTGTGTTGGGTGCTGAGTGCTGTGGGGCTTTGGAATTGAGGTGTGTTCTAAGCATGGATCCGAAAAGAGGCACAATCCAATGGGATCTCCTCCTCCTCCTGCACGCAGAATCAGCTCCTGACTGAGGGGGCTGTGGAGGTCCCAGCAAAATGGCAACTTCTGTTTCTGACTGCAGTGACTCCCTTGTGGTGAGCCTTGTGCTCTGTAAACAAGGACTCCAATTTATTGGCTGAAAACGTCATCCTCTTTCCTCTCAGTGAATTCCAAACCCAAGTAAACTCTGTCTGTATAGTTTAGCTCCTGCCGTCCGTCTCTTCCCGTGTCCCAGTCTTTTCCACCCACTGGCCTCAGCGTTGGCCACTTGCGATTGTTTCCCATGGACCCAGATCAAATGCCGAGTTGGGCACAGTCTCCAATCGAAAAGAACCTATTAATTTCCAGTTGACTTTGTGAAGTCACTAGCTTCTTTGAAATCCTACGCTCGCCACGTCTAGTGCAAGGAGACAGCAGCTCTTGCTCAAAAAGCAGCTAACCTTTTCCCTTCCCGCCCCCGTCAAAATGTAAATAATATTTGGGGGACAAATTCAAGTAAAATAACCTGCAAAGGTCAGCTGCCTTCTATCCTAAGTGGATGTGACCTCCAAGGAAGGGAAAATTCAGGAATGACTACTGCACTGGGCATTGGGGTAGCTGGGCAATCTGGGGGTTTTGGGGGGGGGACAAGGTTCCTGCCCTTTTTGAGGGGCTTAAGGTTCTGCTGCGGCCAGCATTTGGACACTGGAATAAGAGCCCCCACCAGCCCCAAGAACTGCTGTGCCAGGGGCTTTTCAAAGCCATGGAGGTACCATTCAACACCTTAGTAGGTGCTCCTTGGGGAAAGTGTTTTCTCCATGGCCAGCAGGACATCTTGTGGCAGAGAATTCCATATATTAATTCCACACTCTGCCTGCCCTGAACCTAGCACCAGTCAGCTGCACTGGGGGATCCTGAGTTCCCGAAGGAGAGAAATAGGGAACAAACAAACCTTTCTTCTCCCTTTCTTCTTCAATCATATTTTAAAAACCAGTATTGTTTTTCTTCTCCAGCTGTACCAGGAGTGACTTAACTTTTGGGAGCCCTGTAGATGTTGATGGGCTCCAGATCCTATCAGCCCCAGGTAGCATGTCCAGTAATCTACGGTCATCCACTCCAACCCCCTGCATTGCAGGGGCTTGGACGAGATGACCCTTGGGGTCCCTTCCAACTCTACAATTCCATGATTCTGTGATCAATGAATGATGAGATTTGCAGTCCAGCAACATGTGCAGGACCTCTACAGCTTAGCAATGCTATGAGAGCTGATCTGTTTGTTTTGAATCACTTTCCCAGGAATCCCCAAGACAGAATATGTTTTTCTTCCTTTCCATTTAGCATGAGCACAAGTTCTTTCGCGATTAGCAACCTTTTAGTTTAGATCCCTTGAACGACTTCATGATATGTTTTCCCCAACACCTATCACCTTAAACTTACTATTTGAACCTTACTTGGAGTTTTGTTGCGTATTCACCCAAGCTACAGAATAAGGAGGCCACATTATCTCCGCTTGGGGTGCTTTTGGTGGGAGGAGGGGGCACTCTTGGGAGCCTACTCCTGCCTTTCCCAACCTGGTGCCCACCCCCAGTGTTGCTGACAAAGGTCCGTATAGTTCAAGCTATGGTTTTCCCAGTAGTAATGTACGGAAGTGAGAGCTGGACCATAAAGAAGGCTGATCGCCGAAGAATTGATGCTTTTGAATTCTGGTGCTGGAGGAGACTCTTGAGAGTCCCATGGACTGCAAGAAGATCAAACCTATCCATTCTAAAGAAATCAGCCCTGAGTGCTCACTGGAAGGACAGATCCTGAAGTTGAGGCTCCAGTACTTTGGCCACCTCATGAGAAGAGAAGACTCCCTGGAAAAGACCCTGATGTTGGGAAAGATGGAGGGCACAAGGAGAAGGGGACGACAGAGGATGAGATGGTTGGACAGTGTTCTCGAAGCTACTAACATGAGTTTGGCCAAACTGCGGGAGGCAGTGAAGGATAGGCGTGCCTGGCGTGCTCTGGTCCATGGGGTCACGAAGAGTCGGACACGACTGAACGACTGAACAACAACAGCCCTGCTCCTTCTTGCCTGATAACTAGCACAGATCCATGGGCTACTTTTCCTTGAGTGGCCCAGGCTGCAGCTTCCCCATGTTGAAGGCGTGTCCCCCCACCCGCCCCAGGCTCCACCCTTCTTACCACATGTCTGCAAGGAAAGGTCCTGCTTTCTCCTTGCAGAACAGCCAGATGTGGTTGCCTGGAGGTTCTCCACTGGCTGCCTCCCTCCCTCCTTCCCTCCCTCTTGCAGTGAGGTAGGTAGCAGCCAATGTGACCCTGATTGTGGACTGGAATTAATGGATGTTTGTTTTAACAGCCTTTGAGTTTCAGTAGCTCCTAATGAGGCCTTTGATAGCAAGGTTCCCTAATTAACAAGGCAGCCTTTCAGCTCTGCCCCTAATCCTCTAATTGTTAACACATTTCCTTGATTTGAGTGTGTTTTCTTGTCACCACCAAAAAAATGTGTTGCGGGGATGGCCGGCTTTCAGGGCTTTCAGCTCTGGCCTTCTTTGCGGAGGTGATTACTCCTCCTCTGGGACCCTGAGGGTTCGCTCCATTGCCCAGGGCCTGAAACACAAATGGAATTAGGTGATTTCATGCCTAGTTTTCTGAAGCAGATGGGAGTCTTCCCAGAGCACGTGCTCTGCAGCCATCCGAGCAGCCTCGCTTGACTTTGGCCTCAGAAGAGAGTCGTCTCTGCCCTCCTGGCCTGCTGCGTTTGCCCTGCCCACCCCCAGGCATGTCGGGCTTCCCAGTCTCGCCCATCCCTTTTCACCCTCCTTTGGGCAGTGGCTATTTCATGCACAGCACCAGATTTCTAAAGCAGCAGCCTCACTGAAGCTGAGCCGTTCTGCATCCGGTCAGTGCCCAGATGAGAGACAACCTGGGAATCCAGAGTTCTGTGGAGGAGAGGTGGGATGTAGGAACCTAATAAGAGCCTGCTGGATCAGGCCAATGACCCGTCTGGTTTTAACATCCTGTTCTCACAGTGGCTGGCCAGGTGCCTCTTCTGGAAAATCCGCAAACAGGATTCAGGTGCAAGAGCAATCACTACTTGGCTGCAGGCAGCAACAGTTAGGAGATGCACTTTCAAGGGTTGTGATTCCTGCTCCCCTTGAATAAATGGCCCCTGCAAAGGAGGAGCGGCAGCTGCAAAGGACTTCCTGGGGTCACCCTAGTAAAAGGCACCTGGTCATTGGCAGGTGAGAGATCGCCTTCAGAGAGGTCCTGGGTCAGTTGCAGATGCCCCTGGTTTGCATGGAGAAAGTTCCTGGTTCAATCTCTGACCCTGGCAGCACCCCCTGTTAAAAAGAGGAGGGGGGTAGGTTGCATCAGGAGATGGGGAGGGAACGGCCTCTCTGCCTGACACCCCTCTGGAAAACCACTGCCACTCAGAGTGGGAAATGGTTAGTCTGGGTGGGCAAAGTGCCTGCTTCCTCTAACAAGCAAAGCTCATTTAACGCTTGTCCCGTTTTCCCAGCAAGGTGCGGTGCCACCGAGGTGTTTGGCTTTATTTGGCACTGAACCAGGCTGAAGCCAGAGAACACCGTCCACAGACTCCAAGGTGTTGGCAATGCAGCATCTCATAAGCCCTTGCTGCCATTTTCCACCCTGGTCCAGCTAGTTAGGTTTTTTTGTGTTGTTTCGAAAAATCTTGGATAAACAGCTGATGCAGCCTGAAGGTTTTCCAGGGAGCTTCCTTGAATACAGCAGTTTTGCTCTTCCGGTTGCTGCTGCGGTCATCCTTGGGCACATTGGCCAAGGCAAGGTTTCAGAGTGTGCCATGTTTGTTGTTTGGGCGGCCAATGCCTTGTGAAATGATGAGCGGTTCTTGAGCTTCAGAAGGCTTATTGACTGGAAAGGTGCCTGCCCTGCCGAGCAGGGGAGCAAGGTTTGCTTTTGGTTCCCAAAGTGGGCGGTACCTCCTCCTGGGGAGGGCAGTGGGATTCCTTAGGGGGGCACTGAAGGTCTCAATGGCAATCAGACTTTGAAAAACTGCTGTCACTGGATCAAGTTTATCATTTTTGTTGAATTAATCTAATAGTTTTAATTGGATTTTGAACAAATGTGCAATTAATTGTGACTGTTTTGAATTTATTGTGCTATTGTATCCCTTAGTGGGTCATGCAAACTGCTGTTTGCTTTCTAAAGGGTAGGTTAGGGGGTGAATTTATGGAACCAAGGTTGCAATGGCTTGAAAAAGGTTAGGGAACTACTGGCTTAGAGTGACTTTCCAGCCCTGCAAGTGAGCTGGATGTTGGGGGAAATGAAACACTGTCCAGTCCCTGGTGGTCTCAGGAGGGAGTCCTTATCTATGATTTCTGCATTGCAGGGGGTTGGACTGGATGACCCTTTGGGTCCCTTCCAACTCGGCAATTCCGCGATTCTATGAGTCCTCGCAAAGGCAGTGAGTAACTCAGTTGTCAATGGAGAATGAAGAGTAGGATTGTGAATGAAGAAGGAAAACTGTTGCTGCAAGTTTGAGCCACAGCTTCTGCTTGGATCGTTCCCCCCTGGAGCTTCACAGTGGCCCCCCTCGACCACGCTTGACCCTGCAACTGCACAGCTCAATCTCCTTTGTGTCTCCTCGGACAGGACACTTGTTGCCTGCCCTCCTTATTCTGGCCCTGGAAATGGGAGTTGGTACAGGAGCACTGGAGCAGGCCCAGAGCAGCCAGCCAGGAATGTCATCCTGTCACTCTGTGAAATAGCTTTGCCCTTCTCGCTTCTCTCTGCCTGCGAGAAATGGAATGTAGCAGCGCTTTGAGGAACGGAGCCTGTTGGAATAAGGGCCCGAGTGATGGATGAGTTGGTGCCTCTTCTTCGCAGGGCTTCCTCCCCCCCCCCCTGCATGCTGAGCCCAAGGGCGCTGTGCTTCCAAAGCTTTGAGGTGAGTAATAGGCCCACGTGGATGTTTGCAAAGCATAGAAAGCAGAGACATGGTGGAACATTTGGCCAGCTGTGGATCCTGCCAGAAAGCCAAGCGAGGTCCCAAACGCAGAAGCTAATAAAACACTCCACGCACGGCAAGAAATGCTGCCTGATTTTTCACAGTGATTTGTGCTCCGGGTGCCAGAAACCACAACTGGGGCGGGTATGTCATCCTTCTGTCAACATCCCCCCACCTCCTTCTCAGCGTCAGAAGAAATGTGCTGTCTCTTTCAAGACACCGGTTGCACAGCCGTTGAGAGGCATAAGAGGACAACGAAAGACTCCCCTGGCTGACTTCCTATGAGGGCAGGGATACAGTCCTGAGGTATTCCTGTATCCAGCTTTGTCCCTGCGGGTGGGCACAACCCTCTCCTGTAGGGACTTGGGCAGGGGTCGGGGTGCGTAGGATGCAACCTCTGAACCTGGTGGTTGTTGATGGCGACCATAACCACGGTAGTTGTTCAGAGCCTTCTCCTCCATGGATTAGAGCAGCCGCCGCCACATCCTGTGGCAGCAGATTCCGTGAATTTACTGCACACTTTGTGAAGACCTTTCATCTGCCTGTCCTGCCAATCAGTTTGACAAGTCTAGCCTTTAAGAATGCAAGGTGATAAGATTGGAATTTCCTGACCCCCCCAACCCTGAATCTTCTAAATATATATGTATTCTTGTTCCAATGATACCCATGCCAGCTACCTTCCAGTCCTCTGCTAATGAGGCTTATACTAATGAGGCTGATTTAAGCTAATAGTCCATCCGATTCACATGGGAGATTTTTAAAAAAACTCTTGGGCCAATGCCATCAAGCCCCAGTAACCTGGTGGCTTCTGTAATTTGTCGTAAAACATCAGCCTTTGATGCATTTCTTCAGATACGCTACCAGAAAACAGAGTTTTTTGGGGGGGCCCGCCATTTTCTCCACCAGCATTTCTTTTCCTCTGTTAATCGCGAAGGCTGCCTGTTCCTTAGCTCTTCTGCAGTCTCCGTGCCACCCCCCAGTACCCTTTCTTGTCTCTAGAAGCACTGTCCTCCCTTCTGCCAGACTCCTGCCTCCGTACACAGCAAAAAGGTATTGCGCTTAGTCAAGAGTTACTTAGCGTCAGTTCCTGTTTTGCAGGGGGTGGGCTGGATGACCCTTGGGGTCCCTCTGAACTCCATACTTCTATGATTTGTTTAGTGTTGTGGTCCGGGAGAAAGCGTTTGATAAGGAAAATGGAGTCTGTGAAAAGATTTGAAGCACAGGAGAGAATAAGCTGGGGTGACTGATATGAGTTGCAGGGTCACCAGATTCCTCTCCCCCTCCAAAGATCCCAAAGCTCATAAGAAGTCAGGGGTGGCTATTGTGGTGACCTCCAGATTTTTTTCCCCTGGAGGTCACCACAATAGCCACCACTGACTTCTTATGAGCTTGGACTCCGCTCCCTCCAGCCTCACCTAGCAGGGCCCATATGGTGAGAACTGGAGCCCAGCCGCCCCATAGCCTTCCCTCTTAGCGTGTCTTTTATTGGCCTGGGTCTGACGCGGAGCTCCTGCCCTCCCCCAAAAGCTTTCTTTTCCCGTGTTGATCTCCGAGCCTGTCCGGTCCTGTTCTGAATTGGAACAGCAGGGGACGTTTGGGATTACTCGGTTCATGTACACTCTCCTTTCGCTGAAAGAGAAGAAAGAGTCGTTTTCCTTTTTTGCTTTCCAAACAACTCGCTTCGTAGCGTTCTCCGCCTTTCTGGGATGAGATAGTATTGTGCGTCTTCAGAATAAACTGTTCATTTTACCTGGCAAAGAGGCGGGGGAAGGGGTGTTCCTCCAAAACACCGTCGAAAGTAGCAAGGATAATTAAAGGTGGTTGTTATCTTCCCACAAGGCATCATTAGCATTAAGAATAAACTTCAAAGAGTTGGATTCTGGCATTCTGTAGCAACAAGATCAGAAGAGTTTTGTGGCCCTTTTGAGAGGCTAGCTGCCATATTGTGGCCTCCAAGCCTTGCCCATCAGATGCCGGAAATGCCTGCTTCTTTCAAGGATAACCATCTCAGGGGTTGTAAATGTACCAGGCTGTGTGTATTTTGCAGCCTGCTTATCTGATATGGACAAGCCAGTTTCACAGTGGGCACAAACCAGCTCCTGCTCCTTTCTGCGTCCCCTTTATTTGAGGGTTATTTCTAACGTTTCAGGAAACAGCAAACAGCCGTTCCGGTTGATGGATCTCCTACACCCTGGCTAAGCCGCAACTGTCACCACCTTCTGCAGACAGCTGCATTGGGACGGAGCTTCCACCACTGAAAACCAGAGATTGAAAGGGTGAAAGAGAGGCATCCATTTCATCCTCCTGATGTGTCCAACAGGGACAGATAAACGCGCTCTGATTTGTTTTTTAAACTCACTGAGATGCCTACTATTTACTTTTTTTTGTTTTTGTTTCCGTTGAATGCTTGTTACTGAAAAAGAGTCCCAAGGCCAAAATATAGCATAAGATGCAGTAATAGAGTGTGCAGTGATTAAAACTTGCTCTGGCTTTCTCTGATCTGAAGTGTCCACCCAGAGGAGTGGGACATTTCTCTGATTTAATAATAAAGAAAATGAAGGCCTCTTGCGCTGCTCCCTTGCAGAGTGAAGGGAAAGCTGTTGAGGTCCCCATCACAGGGAGCTACTTCCAGCTTCAGAGCCTCAGAAATCTCAAGGGTCTTTCCAGGCAGGGACCAGAAACTCAGGGAGGCTGTGCGCTCTTCCTTTCTTGGAGGTTCCCAAAAGGCAACGCATCATAGCTGTCAACTTTCCCTTTTTTTGCGGGAAATTCCCTTATTCCAGCGCCGTTTCCCAGTGCAAAAAAAAAGAAGGTTGACAGCTCTGCATCGCATCTCAGGAATGTGTCAGCCTGTCTCGTGCTCAGCGGTGTGTGTGTGTGCAGGTCAGGGTGCATCCTTTGAGAGCCAGTGTGGTGTAGTGGTTAAGAGTGGTAGACTCGTAATCTGGGGAACCGGGTTCGCGTCTCCGCTCCTCCACATGCAGCTGCTGGGTGACCTTGGGCTAGTCACACTTCTCTGAAGTCTCTCAGCCCCACTCACCTCACAGAGTGTTTGTTGTGGGGGAGGAAGGGAAAGGAGAATGTTAGCCGCTTTGAGACTCCTTCGGGTAGTGAAAAGCGGGATATCAAATCCAAACTCTTCTTTCCCATTCAGACTCTAGCTGTGGATGCCTGTAATCTGCTGCTCTTGAAAAGGCAGCCAAAGTGAGCAGCCTCACCAGCTTTGCACATCTTGCTTTGGGTATTTCCCCTCCAGCGTCTCTCTTTGCATGGGTTTCTAAGGGGATAATTACCTCTCCCTTCGTGTTATTTTCCCTCAGGCTTTGCAATTAATTAATTACCCATGGCTTAGAGGATTGATGGATAGGGCAGGGGGAATTCAGACACTCGCTGTGGCGAGTGGAGGATGCTCAGGGCCTCCCAAGCCACTTTGTGGGTAGCTGCCCAAATAATGCTGTCAACTCAGGGGGGCTACCTGGCTTCACTGGCAGGTCTTTCCAGAGTGTACCTGGAAGTGGAATGGAGCAGTAAATCTTGCAGGGCCAAACATAAGTCCTAGCTATTCCATGTTTTAAGGCAGCAGACTTTCCATGCTTTTGCTCCATTTCTCTAAATTTTCAGCAATTTTAAATGTTTCTTAAAGCTTACTATTAGGCTCCCTTTCCTGCTTTGAATGGAAGGTGTCATTTCTATAGCAAGCTATATTGATGAAAGCCAAAAGTAGTTCTGGAATTTGCAGGGCGCAGCTTCCTTCCTGACAAGAGTTAACTGCAACAGCTTGATGGGAAATGTAGTCTGCAGTGGGGGGAAAACCCGAACAAACCATAGTGACCTTTCCAATGAAACCTGAATGCCTAAGAAATCTTAAACATTGATACGAAATTAGCAAGTTGATTTTGATTTAATATTTGCATTCTGCTTTCCCAGCAACAAATGTTGCTCTCAGGATGGCTCCTACTAACACCATTTGCATTGAAAAGTCAGCAAACATTGTGATTGCTATAATAATGATAATATCAGAAACACAGGAGCATTTAAATAAAGCCAGGAAAAAGCAAATCGTTTGAGCTATTAATGCAATTCAATACAAGCTCATAGTGATTCCCACTTTGGGAATCTCGCTTTGATCCCATCATCCTCTGGGCTGGTTTACACAATTATCTTATTTGTATGATAAAGCATTTCCTGTTCTGTATCATGCCAGGATTTTATGCAGGAGAGGAAAGAAACTCTTCCTGTGTCCTCAGGCCTGGCGAGAAAACACTTTTTGTAACTTGTTTTAACCCTGCCTGGTGTCAAGAAACCGAATCTGCCTTGGCTGAATCTGCCAGTGGTTGCAGGTCAAGTTGGGGCTGATGCCACCGGCGAGTCTCCCCCAGAACTGGTTGGGACAGGCTGTGCGGGTCCTCCTTATCTCTGCCCCCCCAACTCCCCCATTCCCCCGTTTGGAGATCTCGCCCTCTTGCGGCAGCCCTTCTGACATTCTTCCCCGTTTTGCTTTCCAGGGCAAGGTGGCTCAGACAGCCTGCATGTCTGCCTGCAAGCACTTGGCCACTTCGCTGACCCAGCTGCTCTTGGAAGCCGAAGTCCGGCAGCTCTCGCTGGGGGCCTTGCAGCAGTTCAACCTGGACGTGGCGGAGTGTGAACGTAAGGCTTCTTCCGCGTGCCCGAGGTGGGGGGGGGCGCGCTGGGGTATGTGTGCCAGGAGATGGACAGGAGGGCTGGGTTTTGCTACAGGAGCACCCAAGGCAGGCTCAGGCCATGCTGTGTGGTAATGATAATGATAATGACAATAATTATTTATTTATTTATTCCCCGCCACTCCTAACAAAATACTAAAAATACAATCAAACGTCCCCATTCCTCCCCTTCACCCCAGGGACTGCCCCTGTCCTGTCCTTGTCCTTCATCCTTCTGAGGCTGCTGCTCCCTGTGGCACAGTGGGAGAGGGACTGCCTTGCAAGCAAAACGTCCTGGGTTCAAACCCCAATGGCATTTCCTGGCAGGACTTGGAGAGGCTCCAGCCTCAAATGCTGGAGACCTGCCGCTGCCAGTCAGTGTTGACAGCACTGAGCAAGATGGACCAATGGTCTGACTCTGTATGAGGCCACTTCCTAGGTTCCCTTGGTCTTTCCCGTGTGCTGACCTGAGTGGGTTCCCAGCCTTTCTTGCCCCTGACTGGGCTTTTCCACCTGCCTGTCTTTCACTGCCTTCTGCAGTTTGGTCAGACTCACGTTAGCAGCTTCGAGAACACTGTCCAACCATCTCGTCCTCTGTTGTCCCCTTCTCCTTGTCTCTTGTGCCCTCCATCTTTTCCCAACATCAGGGTCTTTTCCAGGGAGTCTTCTCTTCTCATGAGGTGGCCAAAGTACTGGAGCCTCAACTTCAGGATCTGTCCTTCTAGTGAGCACTCAGGGCTGATTTCTTTAAGGATGGATAAGTTTGATCTTCTTGCAGTCCATGGGAAGCAGCTTACAAACAATAAATAACCAGATCAGAACAGTTACAGGTGGGTAGCCGTGTTGGTCTGCCATAGTCAAAACAAAATAAAAAAAAAAAAATTCCTTCCAGTAGCACCTTAGAGACCAACTAAGTTTGTTCTTGGTATGAGCTTTTGTGTGCATGCACACTTCTTTCACCTGAAGAATATCTGAAGATATCTGAAGATATCTGAAGAAGTGTGCATGCACACGAAAGCTCATACCAAGAACAAACTTAGTTGGTCTCTAAGGTGCTACTGGAAGGAATTTTTTAATTTTGTTTTCAGACCAGAACAGAACATCGCAAGTACAGCATCAATCATACAATTAAGAAATCAGCAGTAAAGCAGCTGCAATCTGTAGAACGCTATTAACAAATTTGCACCCCCAGCTGCCCCTCCTGCTGGAGCTGGGGGAGATCCCTGCCGGGACCCCTGGGGAACTGCTCCCAACCAGTGGGTGGGCAATGCCAAGCTAGATGAGTGGATTTAAGGCCTCGATCTGTTCCTGGGGGGGTGGGGGTGACCCTCTCCCTCCAGGCTCGAAATGCCCCTTGGGCTGGGGAGAGGGAGGCTCCTGCCCTCTCCTTCCTGCCTGTCAGTTCCAGACTCTGAGAGCAGCAAATGCCGGCCAAAGGCTTTGCAGGCTCACTGCCCGCAAAACCCCTTCATTTCCTGGTGATCTTTGCTGACAGCCTGACTGATATGTCTCCTCCCGAGGGTCGCTGCTGATTTCCATGAGCGGGAAGGACTTTCCATGGTCCGTAGCTCATCTCACACTTGCCGAGCCTTTGCTGCTCACTTCCTGCCTAACGAATTCCACTGAACATCAAAATTAGATGCTTGTGGAAGAATAAAAATGGGGAGCGGTGAGTGCTGGGTGATCTAGGGCCCAGTATACTGGGAAGTGTCCCCATTCATTCCAGCAAGGGAACAAATAAAAACAACTAATTTCCACCTCCCTTTCTTCCTTTTCTCATCTCTCCCCCCCCCAATTTTTCTTTATTAGATTAGTGTGATTTTTACTGTATCTTATGTGGAAAACTTTAAGTGAATATTGATTACGAAAAGAGGGAGAAGAAAGGAGGCTTGTTCTGCCCTGGGGGAGCTGGGTGCTTGCAAGAAGGCTGGGATGGATGAGAGAGGAGCCCTGAGGAAATAAGCCACGGAGGAGAAAGCACAGCCCCAGTGCACAGCTTGCTTCAAGTCTTGGCCGTAAGAAGGAGACAGGGAGAGAAGCCCACTGGTCAGGCCCAGCTCCCTAGCCGCTGCTCTTCGTTTCCTGGGCGTCTCTCCGCAGGTGCTAACAGAGAGCCACCTTCGTGGATGAAAAGCCCATTCAGAATAAATTGCGGCACTTTGTGGGGAGACATTAGCGCAGATTGGAGTGTGCTCGGAGGCCCTGTCTCTGGCTTGTCTGGGGCTAGAGCCACCTTGGGCATTTGCGGAGCAATTTCCGTGTCCTGTCTGGACGTAGCCATGGAAGGAGGGGAGCCCCCCATCCCTCCAAACCTGAAGAGCAGCCGCCTAGCCAAGGCGCTTCCATAATGGCCCCTTTCTTCTGTGCAACAATGTCCTCCTCCTCCAGATCTGCTCCAAACGCTTTTGTTTCCCCTCCGAGTGATTACCTGCAGCTGTTGAGTAAAGTGCAGGCAGTCACTCTGCTTGGAAAGTCTTGGCAGGAGTTTGGGGAAGGCGCACAGAGTCCAAGTGTTGCTCTCGAAGGTCAGGCGAGGTGACGGGGCGGCTGAGCCTGCCAGGCCCCCTCCTTTTCCATGGCTGCCCAGAGGTGCCTCTCACCTCTGCTCCGAAGCTGGCAGGCAGGAGGGCTCAATTGCCGGGAGGCAGAGAGAGACACAGAGAGCTGGACGTTTCCAAACTTAGTTGCTTTCCAAGCTGCAAGCAGTAGTCAGACTACACGCCCTTTTGGTTTTCATAATGCAGTTTCAGTCCACAAAAGTGCAGCACACACACAAAATAACAAATTTTATGTAAAAATGCATATAAAACGTGCAATCCAGAGAAAACATGCATTGGGAAAAATGTGGATTTTGTGGGAAGTGTGTGCTCAAAAGTCATGCGGTTTACATGCAGGTGTGGCAGTATGTACATGTGCTCTTTTGGAAAGTCCTCCCAAAAATGGGCTGGGAAGGGCCAGCGAGTGAGCAATGGTGAAAGGCTCCTGGAATGGGCTTGGGCTAGTTCTTCCGGGTCTAGCGGGCGCTTGCAAGGCACACGGTCCTTTGCTCTTCTAAGTGACTGACCTCTTTGTTCCCGTTGATAAGGTTGAGGGAGGGAGGGCGAGTTCTGCTCTTCCAGTTGTGGCGGCGGCAGTGGGGGGAGTCGGAAGATGAACCCACCCAGGAGGTGGCAGTATCCCAGATGGATTAAGGCTGCCCTCTGTGCTTCCGGAAGAATGGGAATTTGCAGGGGGTATATTTCCCCCCTTTTCAGTGTGTAAAGTACAGGGACCTCTCTGTATATGTCTTGTTTCTGTTGTACAGCCAACGAAAGGAAAAAACGTCCATTGCATATAATCAACCCATGTGGGTCTTTCTGCTTCTCTCCCCAACTCTTCAGTTGCCTTGGGCTCTCTTTAGTTCTTCTCCTTTGTCCAAGGCTTAGCAGTTCCTATTCCTCTGTCCTGCTGCCTTTGGGAGGGTGCTTTGGGAAAGAGGTTAGAGTCCCCCTGTAACCGGCCTCGGGTGGGTGGCCCCTGCTTGCAGGCCTTGCGGAGACATCACTTCTTTGGCCTGAACACACATCTCCCAACCCTCTCGGCTGCCTCGGGGCTTTGTACCGGGGCCAGCTCCATTCTCGGCCCATGTTCTGCTCAAGGGGGCCATGCTGTAGGGGGCTTGCTCTCTCGCTCCCACCCCCCTCTCGCCTTGCTGACGACATGGCACAGGGATCCGATGGTTTCCTGGGCAATCTCCCGCTGGGCCGTTGGGCTGCTCTGTGCTAATTGCCCTGACACCTGACTGAGGAGGTTCAATGGAAGAACTGGCTGTGCCCTCCTGGGCTGGGTGGTGGCTGGAATTAAACAGCAGGTTTTGCACACTTGTGCTCTGACATCCAGCTGGCAAGCTGTGCTCAGAATATGACCTCTCTGGCTGTTCAAGTTGCTCGGAGAACTCTGTGTGGCAAGTGACTCCTAATAATAATAATAAGGTGCATCTTAAGAAAACCATCTCATCAGTTTGTGGCATCTTGATGCTGGCAGGTTGATCGCCATATGGTGCCATGTATGGAGTTGTAAATCAACCATTACCCATGCCGTCCATTCAGACTGCAGGTGTGCCAAGGAATCTGCCTGGCACAGGGTCAGAACCTTGGTCCAGCTCAGTATTACAAGCACTGGCTTGGAGTCAGTCGCCAGGGTCTCAAGGGTGGGTCTTTGCCAGCTGTACCAGGAGGTGGCAAGGATTTAGCCAGGCACCTTCTGTGTGGGAAGCAGGTGCTCAAGGACATTGCCATAGCTCAGGTGCTCTACCCCAGAGCTTGCACCCTTCTCCAAGGCTAGCCTGCAGCTGCTGGCTCCGTTGGTTCATGGTTGAGGCTTGAGATCTGGGCAGAGAAGTGATCTGGAAGAGCAGAGGGGCAGAGACTGAGCGGTCAGCTCCAGGAGGGAAGGCTAAGAACAAACCCAGGAGGAGGCAGAAGCCGCAGCCACAGGGTCCCATGGAAACTGCAGGAGGATGAGCAAGCTCAGGTGGGCAGCCAAAGTGGCAGGAAGGGGAATGCAGCAACATCTGGAAAGCCCCAGGCTGGGAAAGGCTGGAATAGAGTCTCCTGGGCCCAGCACAGTGGTGCCCCGCTAGACGAATGCCTCGCTAGACGGAAAAAAAAACTCGCTAGACGAAAGGCATTCGCTAGCGGAAGGCTGCCTCGCAGGATGGGGGGGGGGAAATTCGTCGCGAAAACCGCTACTTGCCTTGGTGCTTCGCTAGACGAAAAAATCGCTAGACAAAGATACTTGCAGAACGAATTATTTTCATCTAGCGAGGCACCACTGTATACCTGAAGGAGCGTCTCCACCCCCATCATTCTGCCTGGACACTGAGATCCAGCGCCGAGGGCCTTCTGGCGGTTCCCTCACTGCGAGAAGCAAAGCTACAGGGAACCAGGCAGAGGGCCTTCTCGGTAGTGGTGCCCACCCTGTGGAACGCCCTCCCACCAGATGTCAAGGAAATAAACAACTACCTGACATTTAGAAGACATCTGAAGGCAGCCCTGTTTAGGGAAGTTTTTAATGTGTGACATTTTAATGTATTTTTAATCTTTGTTGGAAGCTGCCCAGAGTGGCTGGGGAAATGGAGCCAGATGGGCGGGGTACAAATAAATTATCATCATCATCATCATCATCATCATTCTGGGCCAAGTGCACAAGGAGTCTGGCTTAGGACCTAACGCAGCATCTTAACACCCCCATGCACCATCCTGGCTGCCTGGCAGCTTAGAGTGCAGGTGGCAGGATGACCCAAAAGCATCAGCAGGGCTTGAGAAATCACCAGTTATTCCAGCAAAGGACTTCAGCCTGTCCTGGAAGAATTCCTACCTAGCCGTGACCTGACTCGGAGGAGGGGGAGCCACGAAAAGTGGCACCATTACCACATCACAGCCCCATGAATGATCAGAACTTGAGCCAGGTTACATCACCCTCCCAAAGGCAAAGCTCCCAGTTCCTGTGGAGATAGCAGGTATTTGAAGGCGGAAGGTGTAAATGCACACAGTTGCACTTAAGGAGACCCTAGTTAATAAGGCAAGGGCTTTGGAGAGTGCCCTGGTTTAGATGCCATGCAGTTGCAGTGTGGCATCAGGAATGGCCAGCCTGATGAAATGCACCTCCCCTCAGGCTGGCCCTTCCTGATGCCACACTGCATGGCAACCAAACCATGGCCAGAGGTCAAGGATGACAGGAGTTGTAGTTCAGCAGGGCACAGGTCAACGAAAGATGACCTCCAGTTTTCAAGGACACAGCGCAATCTGAACATAGCTTCCTGCTTCATCCCAAGACTCTGGCACATGCATCTCTCTGAGGACCAGACCATATTCAGAAGTCACACTTAAGAAAGCTAAATGAAACATATCCCAAAGCCCACTATTATATTTTCAAAACTATCTCTGCGGGAAATTGTTGCTGAGCTAACAGGTCTACTTTGGTATTCGTTACGAACAGCCAGTTAATCTGCAAAGACTCTAGACCCTCGTCAGGTGGGTTCAGCTAGTTGCCACGGACAACACCGAAATGTGTGTTTTGTGCAAAAGTTGGGGCTGTGCTTTATTCGGTGTTTTGAATAAAAGCCTAAGAGCAAGTCTCCTTCTCCGCCACACACCCAGCTTCCCAAGGCTTCATTTTTCATTCCTGCCTTAGATTTTGTCTCGACGACAAATAAATCTTAACAAGTAAGAAAATTCCAACATGGGAAAGACGTCCGTTAATTAATTTTCAATGTGCATCTTGAGCGATCAAGAACTCCTCGACCAGGATAGGGATTCTGCCATCATTTGCCAGGAACCTGCCCATGCTACGTTTTGGGAGAGCCTAGAAGATGTTGCCTCTTGAGTGAACCCCTTGCAACGAGTCCCTGGGGCCCAGTCTTCCTGGCCTTCCTAGAGGGCACGGAGTGGACGTGCTGCTTTGCTGAGTCTGGCCCAACTACTCAAATCATCTTCACTTGGGGCACCCGTAAAGCAAAACACAATCGGAGAAATTCACCCCTGCAACGTCGCTGCTACACAACGTCTTGTGTAGAGCAGCTGCCAGAGGGGACGCAAGTCCTTGGACCAACCTTGTGTGTTTCTCCAGCATCTTCAGTAGTGATGCTCTTCCTGAGGTCCTGGCCAGTTCCACCAACTAGTAGCATGTTAGGTGAATAATTTAAGGAGATGAAATGTGAGTCTCCTCTTGTGATGTTCAGGGCCCTGAGTTTCCTAGGAGGGAGATGCTTCTAGTTTACTCAAGGTAGACAAGAGGAGGTGGGATAGCCTTGCTTGACCTTCAGTCTGTGAACTTAGCAAGGCAGCAAACAGGTTTTCAGCATTCATACTGTGTTGTTTGTGATGTGATGTTTAAACAATTATGCACCACATGATGGATTTAGACCCGAAACTTTGAATCCAGGTGACGCAGAAGAGAGAAGGACTTGAGGATCTTTCCCCTGAGCCTCGTTGCCATGAGCGGCTCATCCAATGGCCGCCTTCAGAATAAATGGCTGTTTTGGCAATGGCAGCGGTGGTGGTTCTCCCCCACTTTCTGGTCCTTGTGCAATGATATGATATATCAGTTGGAGATGTTATTCTGTTCCAGCGTAATTAATGGAGCAGCCTGGCTTATTTATTTTTGACAAATGTGCATAGATCACTGTGACAGGCATGAAATTAGAAAATTCCTTCAGTGCCCCCAAATATAAATAGCTTTCGGAACTGAAAAGGGTTTCACAGCTGAAGATTTTATTGTGTTGGGAGGAAAACTTTTTCCATTGACCCCCCACCCCACCCCCCGTCCTCTCCCTCCATTCCCCCAAATGCTTTTCTTCTTTGCAAATTGTTTGTCCATTCACAAAACAAATACTCTGGAGCCCAGTGAAGCTCATGGGAATAAATTTCAGGTCGAATTAGTACAGTTTCCTTGCTGTCAGGATGGTGGAATTAATGGTGTTTTGATGACACAAATTTTGAAGGGTGAACAAAAAGCTGGAAGGGAGGGAGACCTTGCTCCTTAGAAGTGCGGTCCTCCTCTCCCCCAGCCGCTGTTGTCTCCGCTGTCATCCGTCTGCCAATCTCCCTGTCCATGGTTAGTTAAAAGCGCTTTTTATCCTCTCTTCTTTCCCACAGAGTTTGCCAGATCCGGCCCAGTGCCTGGGTTCCAAGGGGACACACTGCAGTTGGCCTTCATCGACTTGAGACAAGTACGTCTTTGTGTTCTGGTGTTTTGTGCTCCTTTTAAGATGTGTGACTGAAGACCATCAGGTCTTAAGGGAAGGAGAAGGGGGCGGGAGGAGGGGGCGGGGTTGGCGAGGCGGGCCGG
This sequence comes from Lacerta viridis, assembly GCA_900245905.1. Classification (NCBI taxonomy): domain Eukaryota; kingdom Metazoa; phylum Chordata; class Lepidosauria; order Squamata; family Lacertidae; genus Lacerta; species Lacerta viridis. The sequence continues at coordinate 121,907 of OFHU01004715.1, forward strand.
AGACCTCTCGTTCCTCGCCGCCATCGCCAACGTCAACCCTCATGGACGTGGCCACCGGTTTCGTGGAGTTGCCTATGCCTGACGGAAGCAGTGGGAGAGAGGTGGTGGCCTGGTGCAAGGTGTCATCGATAGTCCTCAGGGCCATGGGTGGGTTGGGTTGGGTTGGACTCTATCCAAGTGGAGGAAAGGCGGCCTTGGCCTGGGCTGCCTGGGCCCTGAGCAGATGCTGCCTGCTGCTCGCAGAGGGACCCCCATGGCAGAGGCTGCTCCTGCTGGCATGACTTTTTTGTTTGCGCATAATGCCTGGCTGGAGGGATTTGCATTCCGCTGTGCGCAAGGAAGGGGTGTTTGTGTGCGCGCGCGTTTCGTTGGTGCGTCCTGGGGGAGGCGAATGTTCTTTCTCACAGGCGCTGCCTCCAGCCCCAGACTGTGGCGCTTCTGTTCCCGCTTCCGCTGGTGGCGAGAGGCTCCGCCCATTAGTGGGACCTCATTATGGCAGCCTCGTTGATTGTGGTGGGCCATAGGGTGCCCCTGGGCTTTGGCAAGCGCAGATACGGAGGAAAGAGGCCATTTTCCAGAAAAGTCATTTGTTACGGAGCGGGGGCGACACCCCGGTCTGTGGGGGGGGGCGTGTGGGGTGGCGGCGGACCCTCGCATCTGTCATCTGTTGGCAGTGAAGATGGATGGTGGTAGAGGAGAAAGTCTGAATGAAGTGAGATGCAATGACTGATGCCCTTTTTTCATCAAAACAATCTTTGTCCATTAAAAGACACCCCGCTTTGTCTCAGCTGCCACGATGATGCAGTGCCATTTGTTTCCAAGGCTGACATGGGCTTACATTCCCAATGGCATTCTCTGGACCATGGGGTGTTTCTGTAGCCCCCATCGGCTCTCTTGGATTGATCAGCTCTGCTCTCTTCCCAACCCTCCCTCCTTCCCTCCCCACAATCCCGTTCCCTGCCAAGTCGGCTTTCAGCCTCTCTACGCCCCGAGGGATCAGGCCATCCCAGAACACCTTCCATCCTGGGGTGTGCAGACTCATTTCCCCGTCGGAAGTGGCTGTTTTGCTTCCACAAAATGATCCCAAATGCTGTGGAAGAAAGAGAAGATCCCAGATTTGAGGTAGAACGTAAGAGCTGAGATTGCTCTGGTGACTTTGACCAGCAAGTTCTTCCTAATGTTTAGTGAGGATCTTCAGATGGCAAGAAAGGAGGTTAGGACAATGTCAGGAAGTACTTTCTGACTGTCAAGGTGGTGGACTCTCCTTCCTTGGAGGTTCTAAGCAGAGGCGGGATGGCCACCTGTCAAGAGATTCTTGAGCTGGGATTCCTGCATTCCAGCGGTTGGGGCAGGATGACCCTTGGGGCTACCTTCCAATTCTGTGATTCCATGACTGCTCTGAGCTTGGGCCGTGAGCACTGAGATGCTTCAAGGAAGGTTCTAAGCAGGGCAGGACAGACTCCTGGGATGTTCCACTGGGATCATAGTCAGCCCACTGTCTTGGAACAACACACAGTTTCCTTCTCAGACTAAACCACCATTAGATCTATTACGCGCCTCTGTGTGTAACCCTTTTGGAAAGCTGCTCACAAATGGGCACCTGCAGTCAGGATTTCAATGGTTTGGTTCTCAGGACCCCTCCTCGTGGGGTGCTTGCTCCTTGCTTGCTCAGGTGAGGTCTTCCCGTTCTATACAAACCATTCTCCTTGCTCTCCAAAGGTGCCCGGTCTGACCCAGCCGGCTTTGAGCAGCAGGATGCCCTGCCCTGCAGCCCCCTGCCCTAGGCACGGTGGCAAGGCAGCAGTTGCAGAAAGCAAAGAGGTAGAAAACTACAGGCTTCTGAGTAGCTGCCTGGATCCCCTGCATCCCCAGAGGACAGCAGCCTACGTCTGCTCCAGAATCAGTGATGGTGCTGGGTGGTGCAAAATGCCAAGGAGTTGCTTTGCTTATAAGAAAAGGAGGTCAGTACACATATCACAAAAGTCTCGCTTTCCCCCTTCTTCCCACTACACCCCTCTTAATCCTTTCTTCCCGCTACACCCACAGCGACATATTTCTTTGGAATAAGTCTTTGGAAAATAATTTCAGCATATTTCAATGCTTTGGAAAATAATTCCTAGGGCTGCTAGGAATGGGAGTCCACAACGTTTGGGAGGAAGGCAGGATATAAGTTCAACTGACAATAACAGTGTTTTGAAAACCGCTTAGAGGTTTTGACGTCTTGCAGGTATTAGAGCCCTGTTAAATGTGGTTTTGCAGGGAGGGAATGAAAAGTAGCAGGCCAGCCCCCTTCCCCATTCCCCACAGTGGGCTTGCCAGCCCCTCTATTGCCCCAAGGGCACCTCAGGGACGGGATGGGGTCTCTAGCGGTCACTTTCGAGGTGCTGTCTGCACTTATTCTGTGCCATCTTTGTTCTGCAAAAGGGGCCTCAGCAAGGATGATGGCTGAAATATTTTGGCACAGCCAGGAAAGAAACTGCAGTTACATTTACTGGTAGGGCTGCATTCGCCCAGGTCTACGATTATTTAATACTCGAGTCAATCACAGCCAGTTTTAATACAGTGTCAAATTCCAGCCTCTGAGTAAGTCGGCTGGATCCTGCGAGAGCTTCTGCTGCATGAAGGCGATTAAGCTTCAGAGCTGCAACTTGACTCTGAATTGCTCTTCATTTTTTTAGCAAGTGGGCTGCGCTTTCCCCACGGGGAGGGCAAGTCTTCCCCCGTTGCTTCTGCTCCAGAACATTTGCCCAGGTGCACTTGGTTCCCTTCCCAGGCCTTCAGCCAGTAGGGGGTGCTGTGGGAGTATCAACCAGCGCCCCCCCCCCTCTTTTTTGCAAGGAAGAGGGTATGTGACCTGCCGCCCGTCCAACTTGGCCTCGCAGCCAAAGGGGCTCAAGTTCCAGGTCTGAAAAACCCCTCCCTTCCTTAATACCAAGTGCACGTTTTGAATTAAAACTGTCGGAGCTGTTGATTTGCTTATATCGAGGGATGCGTGCAAAGTATTTGCACAATCGGATCCACAGCCATAGGAACATTTCAACACTTGGCAAATGGTTCAGCAGGCAACCCCAGGAGCCAATGAGCCTTGGTGTATCTCTCTCTCTCTCTCTCTCTCTCTCTCTCTCTGTGTGTGTAAGAGAGGGGGGGGGCGCACAGGCAGGTGTCAAGTTTTCTCGTGTCCCAGGAAAGGAAACCAAGCAGCAGCAGTAGCAAAGTCCTCTGTTGAGAAACCCAGTTGGCATCCTCCCTCAGCAGACCAGATGGAAATGACCAAGAAGTGGACTTTTGTGTGTGTCTTGTATTTGGGGTCCCTCCACTTTGGAGAAGTGGTGGCTTTTGCCAATGGCTTGGCCATTTCCAAGAGGATTGATGAATGGACTTTTAATTAATTCAAATTTAAAGGATATCGGGAGGACTCGCTTCCCAGGAGACAATTTTGAAGCGTTTTAACAACTGGAGCATACATAGAGAAGCCATTTCAAATCCAGTTCAGGCACAAACCTCCACTTAAAAGGCAGGTCCTCAGTGGGCTCTGAAGAGACTCTGATAATGGTGCCTGACTGATGTACAAGAGAAGAGCAGGAGGTCCAAGGGGCAGGAGGTGCCACCCCACAAAAGACCCTGTTCCTGCATCCTGTTAAGGTGGTAATTCACAGATCCACTTATATCCCGTTTTTCCACCCCAAAGCGGAGTCTCTGAGCAACCAGAAAATTAAAACAAGAACAAAAAATATCACTGAAAACAAAAAATCACAAACAATAGAAGCTGAGGACACCAGAATTTAATGGGAAAGAAGTTCTCTCTCTTTTCTGAAGCATAACACAAGGTAAATCTGGAGGAGGAATCTGGAATGGGGGACCTTGCACAGAATTGAGCCCCTGCCCCACCCATTGTTCATGAGAGTAGTCCTCATGGTTCAGGAGTGGGGGTGGGGTGGAGTCAGATGAGTCAGGTGGCCCTGCGGAAGATCAGGATAAAATTTCTCTGCCCTGCTTGGGTCGCTGAACCCGGTGCCGAGTCTTGCAGCCACCTTCATTTCTCCTCTTAACCAGAAAAAAGCTAAATCTTGGAAGCAAGTCACATTATGCAAAATGGATCCAGATGTGTTTAATTTACAGGCAGTTATTCTGACTGCTGATTTGGATTTCCTCGGTTCAGAATTTGGTTTTTGTTTTTAAAAATATATATCTTCTGGCTCAGAGCCTGCATGTGGGCTTCATCACCTCCCTTACTGTTGCAAGCACACCTGACTTGTGGAGAAGCGACCCAGCCGTAGCCCTCTGCCTCATCTTGAGCGTGGGGGGTGGGCTGGCAGGAGCAGCATCAGCATCAAAGCAGGCACACCCTGGAGCCGAAACCCAGGACCCCTCCCAGCTCCGGTGGTGCGAGAGAGTGCCAAGGGCTCCCTTTCAGCGGGTCTGGGGTCCCTCATTAATGGGGCGCTCTTGAGAATGTGCAGCACCACATCCTCTTGGGTCAGAGCTGTAATCCGAGGAAGGTAAAAAGAGACCCGTCCAGCCAGCTCCTTCCCTTGCGCTGCAGCCGGAGCCATGGTGAATTTTTCATCAGGTCCTATCAAGGAGAGGAGGTGGTGTCTGTTACTCAAGAAGGGGTGTGTGTGTCTCAAATGTGTCACCTGGCTCGGAGGGATGCTGCTGCCAGGTACGGAGGAGGAATCCTTTTGGAAAGACATGCAAGAAGAGGCACAGGTTGTGGCCCACGAAATGTGTGTGTGTAGGGGCCCAAAGAAGAGGCGTCATAGAACTGTGGAGTTGGAAGGCATCTTCTGCCTGAATTCGAAAACACCACATTCCTTGCCTGATTTCTCTTTCCTTTTCCTTGCTGGCTTTCCTTCCTGACATCTTTTGTCACACTTGCAGCCGTCCTTTGAAGCGTTGTGTTGAGCTGTGGAGCCCCACGCTGAAGACAAAGCTCCCCTTTGGGGTCTTCCTGCGACCCCCTAGGCCAGTGGTTCCCAAAGTGGGCAGTGGGATGACACACCTGGGTGTGGGGGCACTAGGAGCCAAGGGGTGGCAACGTGGTGCTGGCAGCGTAACGGACTACCAGACTTTGAAAAGCTGCAATCGCTGGATCAAGTTTGTGAATTTTGTAGAATTAATTCAACTAAATAGTTTTAACTGAGTTTTTAGTGTATGCACAGGTAGTTGTTACCCTGTTGAATTTGTCTTACAACTATCTACCTTAGTGGATTGTGCAAACCATTATTCTGAACAGCGTTTTTCATAGGGTCGCGCAGGGGGCACTGGGGGTGAGTTCCTGGAACCAAGGCCAGGATGGGGCCATGAGAAAGTCTGCTTTAGGCTCTTGTAAGGACAGTCAGCGTGGGTCTCCTTGGTGTGGTTTTCCTTGAAGTGAGAAGGAGCAAACAGGCAAGGCAGGTGTCATCCTTTCCATTTCCACTCCTCACCTGCACTGCAGATCCTCCCTTGATCAGGAAGAATGTGCTGGGGCAGGATTGCACCTGTAATGAATGCTCTGTGCTTGGTTTCCATCAACATTTGACTCGGAAGGGTTCTGCAGGCCGGGAGATGTCCACACTTCCACCAGCTTCCAGCCCTCTAACCGCCCATTCTGAACCTTGCCCCATGAACCATTAGCCAGTGGCCTTTTCCCGATTTCAAAGCCTGGTAAATAGAGATCTGGAGGGGATTTTGAACATTACGTAGGAAGAAGAACTTCCTGGCTTCGCTGGCCTTTTGACCATGGAGCAGGCTGCTTTGTAAGATGCTGGGCTCTCCTTCATTCGGCATTTTTAAGCAGAGACTGCATGGCCACGATCCTGGAGAGGCAAAGGGTTTCCTGCATTGGCAGGACTCTTGAGGAGGAGACCACTTACTATTTCAAATATTAATATTCAGGAGTCAGGAAGGAAAGGAAGGCAATAGCCTAAGCAGGGGAGAGGCTGGCCCTCGATCCTTGGGGCTGAGGCACACACTGTTTCCACGTGAGCTCTTTTGAGTGCCCACTTGGCTCTGCCTTGCAGCCTGGAGGAGTCCTTGCCGGAAGGTCCTCTGAGCTGCCCTGCCTCTCCCTCTCTCCACCTTCGGATGCCTTGCTTAACCGTTAGGGGTGGGAAGCCAAAAGAGGACTTCAAAGCCTTTTGGGGTTAGACATCAATGGGATCCGAAAGCCACGGGGCCCTGCCAACTGGGACATGTTCAGGCAGCAGACAGGAAAGTCGGAAGATTCCTTATCAGAACGAGAAATTCTGCCTCGGAAGCACCTCCAATGCCAAGGCGCTGAATACAGTTGCTCTCTTTCCGTCCACCTGATGTGACTGGTCAGCACGCGTTGCTGAGGGATCTCCCCTGCCCCATTGGCCAATGGCTCAGGAAACCTCGAAGGGGAGGAGCCGCCCAACCCACTTCAGTCTGAGAAGGTGCATAAGATTGTGGCATTTTGAAGGCGCTGCCGGAGCAGAAGGATTGACCTGGCCCCAAATGTGGGCTATTATGGCTCAGGAAGAACTAGGGAAGAGAGAAAGAGAATAAAAAAGGCATGGGCGGGGTTGATGTGCATCTCCCACATCTCTTCTGGCCACCCTAGAGAAGGAGCCTTCTCCAAGATCCCTTGAGGTAGGAGAACCTTTTGGGGCCCGGTCCACACTCCAGGCTTCAACAAGTTTAGTAGCCCCTCCACCCTCCGGCCAGGGAACCCTGAAAACCGCTGTTCTGTGAGACCGGGCAAAGAAATCTCATGCCTTTGCCATATTGTCCCCCCCCCCCATCTACTCTTCCTGGTTGCTCCTTATTTGAGGATTAGCTGGGTTAGCGCTCTGGGTCTTCCCTTGCTCCCATTTGCTCAGCAAATCTCTTGCAAGGGACTTCCTGGTGGATCATTGCACCCCATCTTCCTTTGTGATGCTTCAGGAGATCCTGGGGTGCAGCCACTTTGGGCGTAGGGGAGGGGTTTTGTTAATGGCACAGTCCAGTGTATTGGAAGATGGCGTGCCTAACATTTTATGTTTTTCCTCCGAGTGGATTTAATGAATTCTGCAAAACAATTCTGGAGATCTCCCTTTTCCTGGCTATTTAAATGTCTTTATTTAGCAGAAATGAACGAATAAACCGATGCAATTCATAGAAGTCCCAGATTTCATCCGATAATGAATGTTGCTGATGAATGGTCTTGTTTTATTTCTTACTGAAATTAGCAAGGCCATCATAGAAGGCTGGATAGACGTTTCTTTTTGCATTTCTGCTTTGCATTCTGTTTTGCTTTTGCTTTTCTTCCTAAATCATTATAATTGGGGAAAGAATAGGCCACCCCACTGCTGCATCGCATGTGAATTGGGCAGACGCAGCTTGGTTGCACTGGCTCATCCGGTGTGGTCCCATGAAACACCCTAAGCCATGGGGCCAGCCCTGCCATTAGACAAAATGAGGCCGTGTGTGTCTGTAGGAAGCAGGCGTTGGGGGACAGTCCTGTGTGTGCTGAGCAACCTGCCTCACGTCCCCTCAGCGACCTCGCTGCCCTCGGGTGAGGGGGCGGACTCGGCCGGCAGGCTGCCCAACTCCTGCCCAGGCGCATGGGATTCTGGGGGGGGGGGGAGCAAATCCTGTCCTTTGCCTCAGGCAGCAAAGCATCTTGGGCTGGTCCTGCCAAGCCACCCTCAAAACCTTAAGCTGCCTGATCTCGCCCCCGGAATAAAGAGTGATCAGATCTGATGTGCTGACTCATGTAAAAACCAGGGGCGATCAGATGCAGGAGAAACACAATCCCCAAGAAGCTGCCTTGCCCAGTGAGGGGGGGGGGCGGCTCTGCTGTCAGATGCAATTGCCATCACGGAGCCTCGCTCTTTCTTTTTTTTAAGAAATCATTTTTATTTGGTTTTACTTGGTGCTTTTTCGGGGGGGGAGACACACACGCAGGGGGATGCATACCCCTAAACATTTTGTGAATCTAAGTTTGGACTCATTGAGGGGAAGTATTTCAATATGAGTAGGAAAAGGACGCGGGTGTGCTGTGGTCTAAACCACTGAGCCTCTTGGGCTTGCCGATCGGAAGGTCGGCGGTTCGAATCCCCGTGACGGGGTGAGCTCCCGTTGCTCAGTCCCTGCTCCTGCCAACCTAGCAGTTCGAAAGCACGTCAAAGTGCAAGTAGATAAATAGGTACCACTCTGGCGGGAAGGTAAATGGCGTTTCCATGCGCTGCTCTGGTTTGCCAGAAGCGGCTTAGTCATGCTGGCCACATGACCTGGAAAAACTGTCTGCGGACAAACGCCGGCTCCCTCGGCCAGTAAAGCGAGATGAGCGCCACAACCCCAGAGTCGTTCGCGACTGGACTTAACTGTCAGGGGTCCTTTACCTTTACCTTTTAGGAAAATGAGAGTACCCCTAAACTTTTTTTAGAGAAAAAAACCCCACTGGTTTTACAAATAAAAAGTTATAAAGATCCAAATAATATATCCATATACAGAGATTCCTCCAAATCTCAGGACTTCCCCCCACCCCTCCGTGGGGTCCCATTTTGAACATTTACAACTGCATATTCTTCCATACTCTGACTTTGATATCAATCCATATTGTCCATGGTATTTGTTACCCTGCAAGTGAAATCAACATCCTGCCGATGTTTCCATCTGCTTGCAGAGGTCTCCTCACTCATGGCAAGCCTGCATCTCTGCCCATGATACCGTGCTACCTCTGCTTACGAACTTCATTCGTCCCAGAGCTCCGTTCTTAACTAGAGGCGTGCTTTCGCTAACGGGGCCTCTTGCTGCCGCTGTGCCTCGTCACACCATTTCCGTTCTCATCCTGGGGCAGAGTTCTCAATTTGAGGTAACTCTTCCAGGTTGGCGGGGTTTGTAACCTGAGGCCTTTGTAACTCGAGGTACCACTGTACAGGGGAAAGCCACAAAGCCTGGTCAGCTTTGCCGTTATAGGATCCTGTCTGCAGTTGCGAAAAAACCCAAAGCAACCCTGAGTGGAGCCCTAGCAATGGGCCCGTGGTTTGCAACTCAGCTGCTGCCCTGGAGGCAGGAGCTCAGAGGATGTATGTTGCCCTTTGGCGTTCCAGGGTGGAGGCAGGAGCTGAGCAGAGGGAGCTTTCTTGTATGCACACTTCTTGCAGGAAGGGATCACCCATTCCCACCACCCTTCTGCAATACCCCTCCCCACTCCCTCACTATATTTAAGGCTGGACTTCTGTTTCAGTGTATCTGAAGAAGGACAGGGCAGTTGGCACACTGGAAAGAACATTTTGTTCTGATTTTTCAGAGTAACTCAACTCACCCAGTGTGCACCGTGTGCAGTTTCCATGCGTGAAAGCGGTGAGTGGCACATGGACCGCCCCTTCTCTCCCACTCCCAGACTCCCTGTGGCTTTGCAAGCGCGTTGCTGAGGAGAATAGCCCTGTCCCCACCTAACGCCCCTGCCCCAGCGGCCGGCGGGTGGGCTCCCCAGTTCACTCAGTTGCTCTCTGCTTCTCTTGAAGGTCCTCCGCTTAGGGGCACAGTGGGTGCTGAGGGCAGGGAGAGGCACACCCCTGTTGGGCTGCCATGGACACCTGCAGCATCAGGACCAGCTGGGAAGGGGAGCAGCATTAGGAGGAAGCAGTGCTGGAGCTGAGACGGTGGGTTGAGCCGAGTCGGGCGCCTGCACAGAGCAGAAGGCGGCAGAGAGAGGGACAACTGAGGAACCAGCAGGTTGAGCATGAAGGGATACCCCGAGACCAAAGATAGAGGAGCTTTTCTGCAGGTGGAAGAGCCCTTGTGGGGTGCTGCAGCTGTCTTGTAACCCTCCCTGGGCCCTGCTGGCGAAAGGCAGGTCGGAGTTTAACAACAGTTGAGATGATGATGGAGTTGCATCAGCGATGAGAATCTCCCATCAGGCCCCTTGCTCAACTTTTGATTTTGTCAGCTTTTGTCTCCATGATACCATTTTTACATTAAAGGTGACGGGCTGCTTGTTCCCTGCTGTTAGGCTGGTGCGCTGTTTCTCTCTCCTCCGAACCCTTTCCCTGCCCTTGGTTCTTGACTCCTTCATTCATTCATTCATTCACTATGCCCACCCTTCATCTACAGATCTCAGGGCAGTTTCAAAACACAAAAAAAACAAAAATAAAATGAGACAATAACCCCTTCCCCACACCCCATCCCACAAACCCATTTAAAAGGGTATAGGATCACTCCCATCCTTGTCTTGGAAGCAGAGTTTAATTTTCCAGCTTCCAAATTCCAAACATGGAGAGGTGATAAAAAGTTGAAATGTGACTTGACTTGGGAATTCAAAAGATACTTTGGTCAAATTAATAGAATTTAGTTTTGATTGTTAAGTAAAATGTGTGTAAAATTGCATAGAAATTGTTAAAAAGGGTTGCCAATGGCTTGCAGTTATATTATATATTATATTTACGGGTGGGTAGCCGTGTTGGTCTGCCATAGTCAAAACAAAATAAAAATTCTTTCCAGTAGCACCTTAGAGACCAACTAAGTTTGTTCTTGGTATGAGCTTTCGTGTGCATGCACACTTCTTCAGATACACTGAAACAGAAGTCACCAGATCCTTAAATATAGTGAGGGAGTGGGGAGGGGTATTGCTCAGAAGGGTGGTGGGAATGGGTGATCAGCTGATAGGTATGGAAAACCTGTTGACGACTCTTAACGGCTGTAATTAGTCTTGCAGGGAAAGGCAAGGGGTGAGATGGCTAAAGATAGCTTTGTTATGTATAATGAGATAAGAATCCAATGTCTTTGTTCAGACCAGGTTTCTCCGTGGTTTTAAGTTTGGTGATTAGTTGCAATTCAGCCACTTCTCTTTCCAGTCTATTTCTGAAATTCTTTGTATTAAGACAGCTACTTTGAGATCTTTTATAGAATGTCCTGGGAGATTGAAGTGTTCTCCTACTGGTTTCTCTGTCTTGTGATTCCTGATATCAGATTTATGTCCATTTATCCTTTGGCGTAGGGTTTGGCCTGTTTGTCCAATATAGAGAGCTGAAGGGCACTGTTGGCATTTGATTGCATACACAATGTTGGAAGATGAGCAATTAAATAGTCCTGAGATGGTATGTTTGATGTTGTTGGGCTAGACAATGACAGTTCTCTTTCTCAAGCTCTGGGAGGAAGACCCTACATCGCCTACAGACAGCCACCCAATCTCAAACAGCTCCTCACCCACAATAATACTACAACAGGACTCAACATGGACACTGGTACCAGAGCCTGCAATAAACCCAGATGCCAACTTTGCTGCCACATAAACCCGGACAACACCATTACTGGTCCCAACAACATCAAACATACCATCTCAGGACTATTTAATTGCTCATCTTCCAACATTGTGTATGCAATCAAATGCCAACAGTGCCCTTCAGCTCTCTATATTGGACAAACAGGCCAAACCCTACGCCAAAGGATAAATGGACATAAATCTGATATCAGGAATCACAAGACAGAGAAACCAGTAGGAGAACACTTCAATCTCCCAGGACATTCTATAAAAGATCTCAAAGTAGCTGTCTTAATACAAAGAAATTTCAGAAATAGACTGGAAAGAGAAGTGGCTGAATTGCAACTAATCACCAAACTTAAAACCACGGAGAAACCTGGTCTGAACAAAGACATTGGATTCTTATCTCATTATACATAACAAAGCTATCTTTAGCCATCTCACCCCTTGCCTTTCCCTGCAAGACTAATTACAGCCGTTAAGAGTCGTCAACAGGTTTTCCACACCTATCAGCTGATCACCCATTCCCACCACCCTTCTGAGTAATACCCCTCCCCACTCCCTCACTATATTTAAGGATCTGGTGACTTCTGTTTCAGTGTATCTGAAGAAGTGTGCATGCACACGAAAGCTCATACCAAGAACAAACTCAGTTGGTCTCTAAGGTGCTACTGGAAAGAATTTTTGATTTTGTTTTATATATATTATTATTATTTATTTGGCATTACCTGGACATTTTCAGAAGGTAAAATTAAAATTCTTTGGTTTTCTGAAAGCAAGTTTATGTGCCTCTTCATCAAACACAGACTTACCAAGCTAAATGTTGTCCAATCACAAAAAATAGCAGATTTTGATTCCTCACACCAAAAACATATTTTAAGCCCCTCGCTGAAGATATATGTGAAAATTAAGTTTTGCTCCCTAGAATGGTGCGTCCTCCCGGCCACGGCCTTGCATGTCGGTGCCCTGTATCTGGCGGGGTGGCATAGGCTGTCATTATTTTGTCCTCTGAGCCAAATCCTTAGAGGAAGGTTGACATAGCGCTTGAAGACCAGGCCACGGGTCTCCTCCCTTGCCAGCAATGCTGCCGCTTACATGTTCTGGAAAATGGTGCCGTTCAACTGAGCTGCAAAGAAGGCTACATTCGAAGGGTCTCCAGCAACCCCCCTCACCAGCGCTCTCCTGGATCTGATATTCCTTTATTTATTTGCCGGATGCCTCAGCTGCTCAGCTGCCCCATGGCAGGATGCAATTTTTCCATTCCTTGGTGCTTGGCACCATCACACTGCATGGGCACCCGCATGCATAAGTCCAGGCGGGGAAAAGCCACTGCCTGCATGCGCTGCCTTTGAGCTCCCAAAGGTCTCTGGCTTGCCGCAGTGGGGGTGCCAGATGTTGGCTTCGAAGGTGGGCTCTCGGGCCTGATCCTGACCAAGCAGCTCTTCTGCCCTCGCCACGAGAGCCGCTTTGAATTCAGCTTGTGCTGATCTCCACTGCAAGGTGCACCTGGGTCCACTTGTCGCGGGCAAACATGCGCCACCCTCTGCCCACGCCCACCCAGTGACAAGGTGCCCACTTTGTGTCCTTTGCCATTCTTCCGGTTTAGCACAGGAGTGCTGAGCACCAGGTCCCAGAAAGCCACGCTCTGGAGACGCCTTGGGCTGAAGTTTATGCTGCCACAAATTCCTCCTGGTAAGGGCAGCCTGACAAGGCGGGCTTTGCGTGGGAATCAGCAGCATGTAAATTTTCAGAGGCCGGCATGCGCTCGGGCGGCTGCTTTGGAGAGAGCCATTTGTCAGGTGGGTGCTTTGCAGTTCCAGGGAAACGTCTCTGCTCACCTTAAAAGCTCCTGTGTGTTTTATGGGAGGTTCGCTGTTTAAGGCTGTGATTTAGTTCTGGGCAACCTTTGTTTTTTTAACGTGAATTGTTACTTTGAACTCTGCTTGGCCTTTCAGTTTTGCTGACAGAAATTTACTCCGCAGATGTAAAAAAAATTAAGTAGGTAAGGTCACTGGGAGTTGAAGCAAGCCGTGTGTGTGTGTGTGTGTGTGTGTGTGTGTTTGAGAATGAAGTTATAATTAACCCACTGGTAGTGGAAGTGTTAGCCTGAACCCTGCCTGGTCCCTTGGCACTCTGGCTGAACCTGCCTCTCCTGAGCGTGGCACGACCCCAAACAGGTGGAAATCAGAGGCTGAAATCTGGGACCAATTTCACACGGAGAAAGGAGCTTACTGGCCGCTTAGAGCAGATTAGCTCTCCGTGCCAGCGAGGAGAGGAATTTAATTGAGCAGTGCTAATCGGCAAATACAAAGTGGCCTTTGGCTCGTGCCATCCAGCGATACGAGGCACAGCAATTTGTTAAAAGCCGCAGAGAAAATTACTCCCCTTGACCACTTGCGGAATTGATTTCCGACGTCGGCACTGGTGGGGGGGGGAGAGGAGGAGAGGGGAGGTTCTTGTGGTGGCCCAATAAGATTATGGAGAGCCGAAAATAGCACTTAATCTCCCTGTGGTTTGGATGCAGCTGTAATTACTCCACGAGGGCTGCGAGGTGTTGCCTGAACTCCACACTTCCTGCAGACGTGCGGGTTGAACTTCGCTGAATCTCGGTGAAATCCCACTTGGTGGAACTGAGCGAGGTGACAGCTGAGAAATGGGTTTTCAGGGGCATCATGGGTGGGGTTCAGTGTGCAACACTCTACCCCCACTAAAAAGCGCCCCGCTCTCTCTCGGCTTTCTCAAATATTTTTTTAATGCCTCCTTGTAAAAGGTTAGGGAAATGTTCATGAGGGGGGAGCAGGAACAGGTCCCTGTTGCCAGAGTAACTGGCCAATACTTTCTCAACCCAGTCCACTCACGTATCACCAGCTAGTCCTTTGGGATGCGGACCCAAATTCCCTGCCTATCGGGAGCAAAGGAACATGGAAATGTCAGGTGCTCCACCTTCTACCGAGTCAGAGCGCTGTTCCATTTAGCTCAGTATGCCTACACTGACGGTTGAAAGAAAGTCCACCAGCTTCCAATTCCACTTAGCAAAAGTATCATGTCTGAACCTCTGTCTTGCGTGTCTAGAGGTTGGATGGCCACCTGTCATGGATGCTTTTGTTGAGATTCCTGCATTGCGGGGGGTTGGACTAGATGATCCTGGGGTCCCTTCAAACTCTTAAGATTCTGTGATTCCAGACACAGAATTCTGCCCACTGTGCTGTCTTGGCAATTGTACTGAAGCCAGGGAGCATCCCCTTAAATCCACCATCCCTGTGGAATTGTGCAAGTCTGTAAGTGGAGCAGGGTGCATTGGAATTAATTTTTCTTGGTCAAGGTGTAATCTTGAACTTGCCTCTATAATGTTTGGATCCCTGATTAATAGAGAGAAGCCCCTTTGAGTTACAGGTGGGTAGCCGTGTTGGTCTGCCATAGTCAAAACAAAATCAAAAATTCCTTCCAGTAGCACCTTAGAGACCAACTAAGTTTGTTCTTGGTATGAGCTTTCGTGTGCATGCACACTTCTTCAGATACACTGAAACAGAAGTCACCAGATCCTTAAATATAGTGAGGGAGTGGGGAGGGGTATTACTCACTATATTTAAGGGTCTGGTGACTTCTGTTTCAGTGTATCTGAAGAAGTGTGCATGCACACGAAAGCTCATACCAAGAACAAACTCAGTTGGTCTCTAAGGTGCTACTGGAAAGAATTTTTGATTTTGCCCCTTTGAGTTGTTTTCTAGCCTGTATAGGGTACCTTTCAGCTAGTGGCAAATCTCCCTGCCTCGCCCGCTGGCAATGTTGTTGTTCAGTCGTTCAGTCGTGTCTGACTCTTCGTGACCCCATGGACCAGAGCACGCCAGGCACCCCTATCCTCCACTGCCTCCCGCAGTTTGGCCAAACTCATGCCAGTCGCTTCGAGAACACTGTCCAACCATCTCATCCTCTGTCATCCCCTTCTCCTTGTGCCCTCCATCTTTCCCAACATCAGGGTCTTTTCCAGGGAGTCTTCTCTTCTCATGAGGTGGCCAAAGTACCGCTGGCAATAGCAATGTTCTTTTGACTGCTGGGGACCTTAGTGTGAAGCAGAATCTCAAATAGCTATGACCTCTGGCTGGCCACAGGCTCAACAGCAGCAGCAGCAGCAATGCACCCCATACCTCTGAGACCACCTGAAACAATAGAGGCCCAATTCTCTCCAGGGAATGAACTTCTTCCCAAGTTTTAATTTGCTCTTCTCTCAGTATGTTGGTTCATCTCACCCCAGGACACCAGTCTTGGGGCCGCAGTGCTACTTGCATCGCTCCCGAATCCAGAGGCCTCCCTCTGAGACCCCGACCGGTTGAGTTGCTGGTGCAGCTCCAGCTGGGGAACGCCCTTTCCTCCGGGGACACTCCTTGCACCCGGGGTGGGGGAGACTACCAGAGCAGCAGAGGAGAGCAAGTGGAGCTTGGCTAACACGGGCTGTCATCCCATTAGCACTAGGACGGGGTGGGGTGGGGTGGGGAGGAGTGGCCGGCGCATTAGTGCGCAAGGCTGCCACCGAGTGCGGAGCCCTGTCTGTTTAGATTACAGGGAGGGGCGAGCCGCGGAGGACCAGGAAATTGCTGCTTGCAAGGTGGAGAAAGTTGATGAGCTGAGCGCTGCCGCCGCCGATAACCGAGGCGGCCGGAGGAAGGGTGAACTCTGGGCGACCCACTGCTATGCTGGCTGACCCTGCCGCACTTAACAGCCAGAAACAAACCAGGTGGATTCACTTTCTTCGGCTGCTGATAAGGGAGCAGGGGCAACACCACACCCTGACCTGCACCTGACCCCCCTCCTTTCCTGCTCTCCCTCAACTCGGCTGCGGCTGGCGATAAAACAGAAAGGAAAGGCCCCGATAACAGGACCGCAGACTTCGGTGTGCGGCTGTATCTCGCTCCGTGTGTGTGCATAAGGGTGCAGCGGGGAGGGGCCCCGAAGAGGAGCGCCAAGGGGCCAGGCCACAAGCTCCCCCTTTGCCAGCCTGGAGGAAAGCTGTCTCGGCCTTGAACCCCAGAGCGGGCGGCAAAGCGAGTTGCTCTGGGCTGCCGGGGGGGGGGGGGAAGCGGGATTCGGAACCAGAGCCTGAATTTCACCTTCCTGCCACGGAATCCCAACCTGAAGCTTCTGGGTGGGGAGGGTGCAAGAGCCAGGCCAAAGGAAGGGCATGCATGCTGGGGTCATAGAATTAGAGAGTTGTAGAGCTGGAAAGGGACACAAGGGCCATCTAGTCCAACCCCCTGCAGTGCAGGAATCTCAACTAAACCATCCCTGACAGACGGCCACCCAACCTCTGCTTAAAAACCTCCAAGGGAAGAGAGTCCACCAACTTCCAGAGGGGTCCGTTCTGCTGTCAGGTGGTGTCTTAGCCAGGCAAGCTAGGAATGCCATTTCTGCTCGTTTTGGTTTCTGAGCTGCCTAGCTTGGATTCCTGCCATGTGCTTGAGATGTAGGGCCACCCTTGAAGGATTTTTGGAAACTTGGCCTCAGGCAGAATTCCATGTTCCTCCCAAGAAGGCAGGACCACAGTGAGAGCGTCTTTCTCTGGTCTCAACCCTCTTTCTCTGGTCCTGGGACCAGAGGAAGGTCTTTGGGGTTATCCTTCTGCCTAAAGCCCTATCCCAGCCGAGCCCCATCCTGGCACCCTCCAGATGTTTTGGATGACAATTCCTGCCAGCCTCACCCAGTTGTTGCCTGAAACATCTGGAGGGCACCAGATTGTCCTGGGTTCCCCAGTACTTTGCAGGCCAGGCATAGCATAAGGAAAGTCCCCTCATTTCTCCCTGTCCCTAGAAATCAGCAGCTGCAGCATCATTTATTACTTGCTGCATTTCAATCCCACCTTTTCCTCCCAGGTGGTTCTCCTCCAGCTCCTCATCCGATTCCCACAACAACCCTGTGAGGGAGTTTAGGCTGAGAGGCAGTGACTGGTCCAAGGTCACCCCCATGGTCTTTGTGGCTGAGTGGGGATTTGAACCAGTCTGACCCCAGTCCGTTCCTTCTCAGAAGAGAAAGGTGCTTGTGGGTGGGTGTCGTTCTCCATTGTGCCCAGAGAGAGCTGCCAGGCAACCTCAGGGCAGGAATGCATTTTCAGGTGTGTGTCCTGCTTCTTGTCTTCTTTCCCCCAAGTGGTTCACAACATTAACACAACAGAGGGGCTTCCGCTCTCTTACCTGGAGCTGCCAAAAGGGGGGGGGTTGCCTTCAAAGCATGGATTCCTCATCTGGAAGGACTTCTCCTTCAGGTTGAAGGCCCTGCTGAGTCCCTGCTCCCTTCCCGAGACCTTATCTCATCTAGGCTGCAGCTGCATCTTTATGTCTTGATAGCTCTTGAAGCTAAAGTTGTGGGGAGATAGAGGAAGCTTCCTGTCATGTGTTGAGAGGTCACACACACACACACACACCCCTGGGCAGAGGAGCTGCTCAGACAGTATCATAAGAACATAACATGAGAAGAGCCCAGCTGGATCCGGCCAGTGGTCCATCCAGCATCCTCTTCTCACAGTGGCCCAACAGATGCCCATTATGGGATGCCTGCCAGCAGGATCTTAGCACAAGGGTCCTCTCCCTGTCTGTGGTTTCCAGCATGTGGTCTTCATTGCTGTCTCCGAATGTGGAGGCAGGGCAGAGCCATCCTGGCTAGTGGCCTTTGAGAGCCCTCTCCTCCTCTGTGGATTTGTCTCATCATCTTTAAGAGCCACTCCTGCCTCCTGTGGGAGGGAGTTCCGTGGTTTAACAGTTTCCTGATTCTCCCAACATTCACCTTCATTGTGTGTCCATGATTCCAGAGGAGCTTTTGCTGGGGGCCATTTAGCTCCTCTCCCGGGAAGCCCACCCTCAGAAATGGAAAGCTCCGTTGCTTGTGGTTTCCCCAGCAGCTTTTGCAGAAGCCCGGTCAGTGGAGCAAGAGGCTTCTCTGGTCAGAGGGGCTGCCCTTGTTGGCCTGGTGCTCTTCTCCCCGTCCGTCTTGCAAAGTCTCCACGTTTGCCCTCGATAAGCTGAAAGTGGGTCAGGCTATTGATTTGCTGCTGCTGTTATTGCTGTAAATTGATCTTCACTTTGTGTTCCTTTTCAGAACAAGTTTATTCGAGGCCATTAAAGCTCCTCTCTCCCTTCTTCCCCGCCCCAGCCGCTGCCTTTCCACTCTGGACTCTGTTTCTGTCTCGCTTTTAGGATTCTCGCCATTTGCCTCTCCCTTCTCCTTCTCCCTCTCCCTCTCCCTTTGGGTCCCTTCCTTGTACTCCCATTGCCTGCTCCTGCCATGATGGTCTTTCCTATGCCTGGAAGAGCCATAGCCCCCCCACCCCCCAGGTCCTGCCACCATCTCTCATTCTAGCTAGACCGCCAATGGATTCCAACGGCGAGAAAGGAGATCCCAGCTAAACGTTAGGAAGAGCTTTCCAACCGTAAGAGCTGTCCAGCAGCGGAAGGGACTCCTTTGAAAGGTGGTGGGTGCCCCTTCCCTAAACAGAGGTTGCATAGCCATCGGCCAGGGATCCTTTCGCTTTGATAGCTGCATTGCAGGGGGTTGGGCAAGATGACCCCTGGAGTCCCAACTCCGCAATGCCGGTTCTGGGATTCTACGTTGGCCTTCCAATGGGGCATGCCCAGCGCGGATATTGGACAGATAAGGAAAAAGAGTAGCATTAAACCTCCAGACCTTTGAAAACATGGGATAAATGCTCAGCCAGGAGAGTCATATCTTCTTGTTCTGCTGTCTTCATAAGCTCATCGGGTTGAGCTGAATAAGACTAAAGCTTTGCGGATGAGATGAGCTTTTGGAAGGTGGTGGTTGTTGTTCAGTCGTTTAGTCGTGTGACTCTCTGTGACCCCATGGACCAGAGCACGCCAGGCACTCCTGTCTTCCACTGCCTCCCGCAGTTTGGTCAGACTCATGTTGGTAGCTTCGAGAACACTGTCCAACCATCTCATCCTCTGTCGTCCCCTTCTCCTTGTGCCCTCCATCTTTCCCAACATCAGGGTCTTTTCCAGGGAGTCTTCTCTTCTCATGAGGTGGCCAAAGTCTTGGAGCCTCAGCTTCAGGATCTGTCCTTCCAGTGAGCACTCAGGGCTGATTTCCTTCAGAATGGATAGGTTTGATCTTCTTGCAGTCCATGGGACTCTCAAGAGTCTCCTCCAGCACCATAATTCAAAAGCATCAATTCTTCGGCGATCAGCCTTCTTTATGGTCCAGCTCTCACTTCCATACATCACTACTAGGAAAACCATAGCTTTGAACTATACAGGGAGTGGCCGGGGAGACCCAGCCAGATGGGCGGGGTATAAATAATAAATTATTATGATGATGAATTATTATTATTATGGACCTTTGTCGGCAAGGTGATGTCTCTGCTTTTTAAGATGCTGTCTAGGTTTGTCATTGCTTTTCTCCCAAGAAGCAGGCATCTTCTAATTTCGTGAAGGTACTCTGGCTTAATTTAACCACTCAGCCCTTGCAGGCTAATTTTCTTTGTGCAGATGTTTGGAAGGTGTTTAAAGTTTTCTTAAAAAATGTTTTTAATGCTGTAACACAACCTGGGAACTGAGGATGCAGGGCGGGCAACCAACCAACCAACCAATCAGGAAGGTCCTGGGTTCAAGCCCTGGGGTTTCCAGGTAGACCCAGGAGCTAGTCCCTGCCTGAAATCCAGGGGAGCCTCTGCCAGTCATTGTGGGCAGTGCTGAGCATGAACCCAATGGTCCTGGCTCAATTTAGGGCAGTTTTGTAGGGTCTTTCTCTTATTAGCCAGTAACAAATAATAAACATTGTTTATGGAACAAAGTGAAAACTTTGAGACCTGTGGCATGAAGCAGACATGAAGGCAACAGTTCAGAAGTGTCACAGAGGGAGGCAGGAGGGGATGGTGGTCTGTGGCTTGGTGTCCTGGCAGCAGGATCCGGGCTGTTTTCCTGGAAGATCCTGAACCATTTCCTGGAGGAGGCTGCTGCTGCTGCTTCTCTGCCCCACATGCCTGTGGGCTGCCTCTCTCCAGGAAATCTCCCACCCAATCGCCTCTCAGCCTCGCGTGCAGATTCTTCTGGGCTCCAGAGTTCACCTCTGGGTTAATTGCCTTAGTTATCTGTTTGCCACAGCCCTATCAGTGTGATAGGATCAATAAATATGATAGGGAGAAATGCTAAGACATCTTTAAGGCAGGAATGATTGAGCCTGGGACAGCAGAGAAATTTGCTTGGTATATGAGACCGTTAAAATAAGATTAGTTTTCCATGCTTCGATCTCCCAGTGCTCTGGGGGTGTTTGAACTTTTAGCTCCTCGTGTGCTGCTGGGCCAGGCAGTTGTGTGTATGCAGGCTCCACAACACTGCCACAGGTTGAAAGAGTAGGTGAGCTTTGGCTGCAGAGTTGAGGAATATCTCTGCTTGGCATTGCAGGCTTTTGCTGCAACCGTCACCAAAACTCAGTTCTTTCAGGCTCGACAGCTATTGCAAGCATGGACTGTAAATGAGGCTGAGAGATTGGAGCAATCCTGCTCCTGGAAAGCTGGAATTTTATACTGGAAGAAGCCAAACTCTGCCTACCCTGGTTTGCTCATCTGTTTCCTTGCCTTATCTTTGCAGCCTAATGTGGCCCAGGAGGCCACCCAAGGAGCTTCTCTGCTGGATTTGAACCTGGCTCCCAACACACGGCACATTTTAACCACCCGGCTCTTGCTCATATTCCACGTTATGTGTGCTCCCTGGGGATTCTCTGCAAATATGAACGCCGAGCTTCTCTGCACAGACCTTTTTCAGATTCCCTTCTTGCTCCTTGGTCTCAGTTAGAAAAGAGTGTTGTTGCTTTTCAACTCCACTAAAAATAAGAACAATTTCCACATGTTATATGCATTAATATTCATATAATAGCATATGCATCTGCCCTCCAGGTTTCCTATAGTCACTGGCACATAAACAGATACATGCAGCACTGAGTTCAAATCCCCCCACAGCCAGTCGCCCACTCTCAGCCTGCCCAACCTCACAGGGCTGTTGTGAGGATTAAATGGGCGGCGGCGGCAGAGAACTATGTGTGCCACGTTGGGCTTCTTGGGGGAAAGGTGGGGCAGAAATGCAATAAAAAACAAAAAACAAAAGTGTAATTATATGTATGAAATTATGCTGCAAACATACTACCTAGGACTTGGCTCATATATCTATTATGCATACTGTATATGAGGTTTTTGCATATAATTAGTCACAGGATTAAAGAAAAAAATAACCCTCCTGTGAGTGTCTCCAGCCTAATGGGTGCTTGATGCAAGAGACACTATGTTGTGCGGAAGGCTTGATTGTCTCACCTCTGCCCAAAACTCAGAACGCATGTATAAATCTGTTTAAAATAGAGCCGTCCTCTGTCCCTGCTCCCGAGTAAGGAAACATTAACGCCCGCAGCAAGAATCATATGAAAAGAATCCAAAAAGTGACCCAGATTTTTTTAGAAGGCCGTAGGATAATATTTTTACATTTTATTAATTATTATTAATTCATGCAAACGATGCACAGTTTACATTATCACTGTCATCTGAAGAAAAGAATGTTAAAAGATTAATTCTCAAAAGGCACCTAATACAAGATAATGAAATACACTGTAGCGTGACTTAACTAGAAAAAAATATTTTCACCCCCAGAAGCACACTCCATTGTCTCTGGAGACAGGTGAATGTCAGCGGTATGCTGCTGTGTTCTCTCTGCCCCTGGCAGCTCCACAGAGCCCAGCCTCCTGCAGGGCAGTCTCAAGGGAAGAAAGCTGATGGCAGGCATCACGGGAGGCAACTGCCTGATGTGTCCAAATCAGAAACCTTTCACAGGGCCCAAGAAGAACAGGGCGGCATGCAAGGTGAATTAGCAGGGATCCCATGGGACTACTCTCATGGAGCACTTTCTCAATCTCGCAAAGAGGTGGAGAAGGGCCACACATTTGCAAATGGCTCGCTTTGAAGTCTTGCAGCGTTTGGCAACTTCCCCCGGGGCAAAATATCTTTAATGAATTTATTTTATGCATACCTGCCCTTCAGCAGGTTCCCAGGGTGACTTACGAAAGGCTAATCCTTCCTTTGGCTAACCAGGGCAGCAGTTGTGAGCTTGCTTCCCTTGAGAGGAAGCCATCGGGCTTAACCTCTTAGTAGACGTGCAGGGAGTTGCACCGTGAGTCGTCTTCTGTCTGTGCTTTCACTTGCTTGTCCAATGTGGTGCAAGAGGGCCTGTTCCGGATGGGTTCCCCCACATTGTGGGTGTTGCAGGGCATCTAAGAGCAGCTAAGTGAAGATGAAGCCAGGTGGGGGGGGGGTTCCGCCCAAGACAGAGACCCACTGAGTCTAGATGAGACCATAGCAGCACGGCTTTGCTTTAAGCAGCAATAAAAAACAGAAGTCATGGGGGGATGCAGACCAACAGTGGGCAACCCTTGTGAGTGTGGTGGGCAGGTGTTCTCCGCAAGCTCATGGTGGGGAATGAACTTCTTTGCAACAACAGGGTTTTTTTGCATGTGAGATGCTGGAGCCCGACAGAAATTCTTTTATTAACCTGGGTGTGCTCACTTGGAGCTGCAGAAAAATGTCTATGGAAAATGCAACTGGGGGCGGGGAGAGAAGGAGAATAAAAACCCTTAATTCACATTAAGCCCTTCCATCCTCCGAAATGAACTGAACTCTGGGAACTTCAGCTAGGGCTGAGTTACAGTTTAAAGGCGATAAGGATCTAACCCATCCGCGGTGGTTTATAGATTATGAAACCCTGTAGCCTTCCCTGGTGCTCATTCCATGCGAAGGGCAGCAGCAGCAGCAGCAGCAGCAGCAGGAGGAGGAGGAGGAGGAATTGGCGTCTCCGGTTACTGCCCTTCTCCCGCTTCTCTCTCTTCGAGGCATCACTGTACAGTTTACAATTTAATTTTCTGCTTTTGTAATCTGTAGCCCTTGTGTATAGATCATCTAATGAAAAAGGCCTTTTCGGAATTAACGTGGTATTTGGCGGAGAGGGAGAGAACCCCATGTGTTTTCATTTCCTTACCGAAAAATTCCTAAGGAAAGTAACTCCGATTCAGGCTTGTTCAGCAGGCGGCTTGCGCAGTCCGGCGCAGGTTCGTGTCCTCCTCGTTCACGTAGCCAGAGACCTTTTGAGGACACTCTGTGCGCTGCCTCCCTATTTGGCGACAATCCCATCCTGATGCGCTCGGTCCTACCTCGAAAAGCATGAGCAGACCCTCTGCAGGATGAAGAAACAGGGTAGCCCCGAGGGTTGATGTTGCCAGCCTTCATATCACGTTTGCAGACATCTTTGCA
This sequence comes from Lacerta viridis, assembly GCA_900245905.1. NCBI lineage: Eukaryota > Metazoa > Chordata > Lepidosauria > Squamata > Lacertidae > Lacerta > Lacerta viridis. The sequence goes on from OFHU01004715.1 coordinate 145,384, forward strand.
ATGCAGAGCTGGTCTTCCAATGTTGCCTGGTGCCTGAAGATCAAGCATGGGCAAACTCGGCCCTCCAGGTGTTTTGGGACTGCAGCTCCCATCATCCCTAGCTAACAGGACCAGTGGTCAGGGTTGATGGGAATTGTAGTCCCAAAACCTCTGGAGGGCTGAGTTTGCCCATGCCTGCTGTAGATCATGTCCTTGGGGATCCTGCCATCTTCCATTCTGTGGACATGATCAAGTCAGTGTAGACATCGCTGAGGCAGTAGCACGAACATGCTGGGAATGTGTGCTTGGGAGAGCACATCTTTGTTTGAGGCTGTTTGCCATGTGATGCCGAAAACCTTCCTGACGCTGCGCACATGGAAGGCATTGATGCATCGTTCCTGGTGGTTGTAAATTGCATTGGACATTAGCACCACCTTCTCCCAGACCCTTTTGGAGAGTGGAGGCATTGCTGTGTCTGCCCGGTCAATGTGCTTGTTCAGCTCAGCATTGATGGAGAGGTTGCTGGTTATGGTGGAACCCAGTTAGACAAAATCGCCTACCATCTCGCCCAGTTTCTGTTTCTCACATCGGCTCACCAAGTGTGGTCTCACCCTCAAATTGTATAGGAGAATTATGATACTGCAGTCAGAAGCTCCACTGCGTTTTTGCACCTACCTTCATTTTAATTCACTTTACTTTCTATTCTTCAGGGAAGCGGGTGGGGTGGGTGTGTCTCATGCCTTTATAAACTCTCCCCAAGTGTAAGGTGTGATTGGGTGCACAAAGCCCATCTCACTCACCTGTCCTTTGTGGCTGACAGGCCTCATGCACACAGAGATGAGCCGAGCCATACATTTGGTGTACGCACCATGCTCCACGAGCCAGAGACTCCTGCGTGGGTTTGACCGTACTCCACTTGAGTGGAGCAAAATCTCAAAGGAGTACTTTGGCAAAGATTGCTTATTCACATAGTTCATTCATAATTACCGTAAGTTATGAAACTCGCTCCCACAGGTGGCTGTGACGGCCAGCAACCCAGATGGATTTAAAAGAGGATTGGGCAAATTCATGGAGGAGGAGAGGGCGGTCAATGGCTGCTAGCCAGGATGACTCTGCTCTGCAGCAACGGCCAAGGGCACAGAAGGGGAGAAGGGTCTTGCGCTCAAATCTTGCTTGCGGATTTCCCAGAAGAGACACCTATTTGGCCCCTGTGAGAACAGGATGTTGGACTGGGTGGGCCATTGGCCTCACCCAGCAGGCTCTTCTTGTTGGTGGCCCAGCTGAGCTTTTGACTCATGGTCCATAGTTAGCGTGAAATAGATCACTGGATGTCCCCAAGATCCCTTGTCTGTTTGGTTTTAAAAGAGAATTCAGGTTGTTGTTGCTACCCAGAATTTGGCGTCCTTCGCGAGTGGCTACCATGCCTAGTTCATGCACCGCAGCCTCTGGGGCGGCCACTGGGAGTGCAGCCCTCTTGCCCCCGGAGGCACTGGGTGCCCAATACAGCGTAAGCAGAGCGCACCAGCTTTCCTAAAAAGGCATCAGATGCTGTGCAGGACAAATCCGTCTCCCTTGCCTGCCTGACGGTCTTTTCTCCAAAAAAATTCTGAGCAGGTTCACCAAGGGGTGAGAGCAATCCTGCTGAGTGGAAATTGTAGTATCATTGGTAGTTTGAAATGGAACCTTGCACATCGGTGCCTTCGGGGAAGTGTGCAAGTAATTCTATCGCTGATGGATAAGAGCGATTGCATAATAAGGATGGGTTGAGGCGAGTCTGCCTGGCCATCTCTGAGGCTGCAATACCAGGCAGGAACAGGATGCCGAGCTGCCCCCATTCTCTCTCCTCCTGGGATTTTGACAGCTCACAGACAGCAGACATTCCCTTTTCCATCCTCTGCCTCCTTCGCTGGCTCAGCCTGGCCAGTTCCACATGGCTGGCTTGGCCTTTGTGCAGCCAAATACCCCTGCGAGTTTCTGCTGGAAAAGCAAATCTCTCTCTCCTGCAGTGTTTTTCAAAGAGTGTTCAGGGGCGTAAGAAGAACGTTGCTGCTGGGTCAGACCAAACGCCTATGTAGCCCAGGATCCTGTTCTCACAGTGGCCAATCAAATAGGAAGGCTACTGCAACCGAAATCTCAGCAAGAGATGTGATGGGCCATCCTGCCTCCCATCCTGGAGATTGGACTTGGTCTTCCACTTTTGTTGGACAGCCCCCCTGGCTTCCAGTGTTGTGAGAGAGGGAGGCAAAAGCTCCCTTTCATGCGCCTTTATCATGACTCCTCCTTACTTGCCATTTTTCTAAAAGAAAACAACAGCAGCAAATGTTACAACTTTTAATCACAGGGGAGTTGCTTCAGCCTCATGCTCCATTTTGCTGCCCTGTTCTTGAGAGTAAGGTCCCATCCCAGAGTTTTATGCATCTCAATCCCAGTCGATCGACTGCCTCCCATTTGGTGTTTGTCTTCTCTGGTGCTCTCGCCTGACTTCTGGGACAGAGCTGAGTCTATCCCGGAGAAAAGTTCTTACTCACATGGTTGTTTTTGGATTTTCCTTCTACCTTCAAGCAGATGGATGCTCTGTACTGATTTGGTCCTCAGTGCACAGCAAGATCTAAGCCTCTGTTCAGACTTCCCCGTACACAGAAAGTTGTATGTATGAGTCCGGACTGAACACTAAAATGTCTCTCTAAATAAGCAGTGCAATCTGAAATGGTGAGAACATTTACCTGCCTTCCAAAAAAGCTGCCCCAGTGTTTTGTACCATTACTGATGGGAAGAATCTCATGGCCACATTGATGTAAACAGGTTTTGGACTCTCCAGTGGGTTTGCCGTATCAGCGTTACAAATGTGGGCACGAATGAGCAATCAAAGAACCTCAGCCAAGATGTGTTGCTCCATTTGCAGAATACATTATTAAGTTTTTGGTGTAGAACTACTAAGGTGATGGGATAAACGTGTCTTCAGCCCATAAAAAGGGGCTTGGTTTAAGCGTGCTGCCTGCACCCAGTCGTTTTACCAGAGAGGCCCATTGTGCCTCATTGCTCCTGGCTGCAGTACAGAGCGTAGGAAGGGGCAGATTCTCCCCATGATTCTCAAACTTCACATCACAGCTCCATGGCCTTGAGTAGTAGGAGGTATCTTTGGCAAGGGCAGACTTTTGTCTTTCAGATTTCAGCAGCGCCCTGTGCGAGGCCAAAATCCCTCCCCCCACCTTGACTTCCATTCCACTCAGTTCATTACATCATAGTTGCGGCACCCCCTTAGCCTGGCGCCCTGCGCAGCGGAACCGGTCGCTCTGCTCCAAATCCGCCTCTGTCTTTGGCAAGCTCTCTTTCGATTCTGTGCATCTACCCAGGAGTCGATCCCAGTTGCCCGTTTGACCTCAAAGCGTGAGGCTGACCCTGCTGTGCTTGAAAGGAGAGCCCTGAGTGCTCCGAGGGGTTCCACATCTGGTGCTCTTAACTTCAAAAACCCGGTCTTTGTCCAAGTGTAGAATCCTGTCCTCGGCGCTGATTTCCCAAGTGGTTGGGTGGAAATGAGGGGTTTGATAGGTGCAAGCTGGATCGGCACAGTTTGTTGTTTCCCCCATTTCCAAGTCCCTTCATCCCCATGATTAACGAGGCATTTCATTAGCTTTTAAGAGCTCTCATTGTTCCACCACGTTTGGCTCCCCTTCCTCTCCTCCAGCGGCTCACATTTTGTCTTGTTTCCCACTCACAATGACCTCAGCGCTGTTTGTTTTAAAAAGTTCATGACCTCCGAAAGGCTTTACACCGTCAGATGGCAGAAGAAATGTGCCAGGCTCTACAACCAACCGCACACCCACGCCCGCCTCTCTCCTGCCTGCAAGGTGGCGGTGGAGGATCCGGCTCTGTGAGAGAAACAATAATAAATAGAAAGGTTTTCAAGACTGAGTAAACCATGTGGCATGCATGTCTCTTCTGCGCAACACCTCTGCTCAGCTGCAGGAAACAGTCCTGGCGGAGCTAGGGGGCAAACTCTTCTCCTCTGCAGTCTAGAGTTTGCCACAGTTCTCCAGCAGCACAGCCTCTGTATATTCTCTCTCTCTCTTCCTAGGTGGGTGAGAAAAAAAGAATCAGCCCTCTTCTCTCCTTGCCACCAAAGAGCGGAAGCTCATGCCTGCAGTTGGGGATGTATAGCTGCTGCCCCCCCATTCCTCTGTTGGTCCTCCTCCTCCTCCTCCTCCTCCTCCTCCTCCTCCTTGCCACTGACTGGTCCAACTCCCATTCCTCTACTGCTGTTGTGTCTTCTTTTGCACATTCAAGATCAAGGCAGAGCCTGCCATTGTAGCTCCTCAAATTCAGCAGACCCAGAATCCAGCTCACAGCCACAGGAGCAAAGCAGGGCTTTATGAAGGTGTGGAGGAAACCAGCAGGGCACCTGGAAACACGGAGAGGCAGCCCAAAACATTGGTGGAGAATGAGGGCAGTTGTTTGCTGCACAGTTTGAACTTTAACAAACAAACAAACAAACAAACAAACAAACACATAACTGAACTTAGTTATGTTGCGAATGTTCATTTTGGACAAGCCTGTAAAATCCTCAGAACTGCTTTGACAGCCTCTTCTCTCTTTCCCTCTCTCTGATGGACTCTACAGGTCGAATCATAGAATCATAGAAGGGACCCTGAGGGTCAGCCAGTCCAACCCCCAGCAATGCAGGAATCTCGACTAAAGCATCCATGACACATGCCACCCAACCTCTGCTTAAAAACCTCCCAAGGAAGGAGGGTCCACAGCCTCCCCAGGGAGACCATTCCACCGCCAAACTTTTCTTGGTACTTCCTTTGCTCCTGTGGCAGGCCCCTCTTTGGGGATCTGCAAGTTGGAACTTGATTTTGTCTGCATTAGACCCATATCTATAATAATCCATGCTGGTGTTTGTGCATCTGAAGGTCAACTGTCGTATCATTCCCCCTTGGACACTTGAAGCTGTGAGGACCAAATTGCTTTTGGGTTGGCTTCCATGTTGTCTTAAAGGCTGGTTTAATTTCCTAAAAGAACTTCACTTTAAAACGCCCTATTCCATACCCACTAAAAGGAACACTTTTGTTTTTTTGTTTTTCTACATTTGCAGACTGCAGGTATGTTGTCGATAATTGCTGATATTTCTCCATTACTTTTTGCAATACTTATCAAAGCGGTTTGCATTGCATTACCAGGCAATGTTGCAATACGTTGCACACATCCAGCTCCCAAACACTGTAGTATTCCTAACTTCAAAGTTGTGTGTGTCTCTGGGCAAAACTGGATCTAATTCAGGCGTACTGGTGGGTCCAGAGGGGTGATGCTTTCCTGCATTTTGCAGAGTCTCATAAGGGCTGCATGTGCGAAAATACCATTCCCCCCTCTGAAAGTCTGCCCATTTGTACATAAACTGATTAGCCTACACAAATTTGTGCTTTGGGCCCGTGAGCTCTCTTCCCCCAGTCTTTTAAGTACAACAAATGCCCTTGCTGTGCTCTGTTGCCACCTGGGAGAACAGCCCAAACCAGGCACCTTCTCTAAGGTGTGGCAAAGGTGTTTATTGCATAGATGACTGGGGAGGCAGAGCTCCACCTTGGGATTCCCCCAACTTTCTTGGAAGAAGGGTGGAGGGCTGGCCCCAGACAGACTATGACTGGTTCTCCTCTGAGCTTCCTGGAAAGCCAGGATGCCGCTTGCCTGTTCCCTTGAGTCATCTATCCATCCTGGCATTGTTTTTTGTGTGGATTGTCATTGGGTCGCTTTGTAGGCTTTTTTTGTGCCACCACAATGTAGTAACGGGGAAGGAGGAAGTGTCTGGAGTTTGGGAAGTTGAGCTACATACCCAGGAGTGTGGGGAAGACTGGGCTCATTGGCCCCTAATGCCATTTTGCCTGGCTGAGGTTGCTTTGGAGCTAAGCCTTGCCAATGCCACCCCTTTCAAATCCGACCTTAGAATCATAGAAGCGTAAAGTTGGAAGGGACCTTCTTTCCATCATAGAGTTGGAAGGGATCATCTAGTCCAACCTCCTGCAGTGCAGGGATATGCGGCTGTCCCCTGCGGGAATCAAACCTGCAGCCTTGGCGTTATCAGCACCACGCTCTAGCCAACGGAGCTATCCTTATAATCACTGCTTGGGTTGTAAATCTGTTTCGCAAAACATAAATCTGCTTGTTGGTCACCTGCAGTCGCCAAGCAGGAAGGTTTAATCCCAGGCAGCCACTGGAGTGAGTGTTTTGCAGCTTGGTCAAAGCGGGACACTTTGCAGCCTCTGCAGCCGCCGCTGCCGCCTCCTCCTGCTCCTCCTGCTCCTCCTGCTCCTGCTGCTGCTGCTTCTGCCGCCGCCGAGAGTTCAGAACGCGTTTCAGCAGCAGGGCCATCCAGGGGTCAGGGCGACACAGCCTCTTGCTTCAGTCCAGGTTCCTGCTTCGGTTTCAGATGTATCCTTAATCTGCAGCAAACAGCCATAAATCCTGTTATTCCTCTCGGTGCCAAAGGCGATGCTGCTGCTGCAACAAGCCTCGGCGGACGCAATATCTGGATTAAACGCTTTGCCATTTGCTCGCACGGCTCCAGCTGAAACTCACCCCGGGTGCTGGAGGTGGAGCTGTCTCGCTCGCAGCCAAGCGTGGCCTGCGAGATTTGAGGCCTGATGTGGTTCAGCTCACGCCAGTCCCCTCCAGTAGGCTTTGCAGTGGGGTCTGCCCTGTTGCAGCTTCAGGCAAGTGGAGGTGGAGGCCAGTTTCTGATAGAACAATTTGCGCAGAGCAAGTGGGTTCTGAGGACCAGAAGTCAACAAACTTCAATCCTAAAAAAAGCTTAACAACGTTGGTTGGCCCTTTGGTCGGCCCTCACAGCCCTTCACTTCATCAAATCTGGCCCTCTGTGAAAAAAGTTTGGACACCACTGGCCTAGAGTGATCAGGCTGGCAGGAAGCGCCTGATTGATTGATTGATTTGGATTTGGTTTAGTTTGGTTTGGATTTGTATTCAATCCTATACCCACAGATATAGTGGTTGCAACATAAAATCACAATATAAAAACACAAAATACAGGATGAAAACAAAAACAACTCAATATTCTCTCTCCCTCCCCCCGTGGGAGAGCATCTGCCTTGGAAGCAGCAGGTCCTGGGTTCAATCCCCAAAGACATCTCCAGGCAGGGCTCCTGGAGAGCTGCTGCCAGTCAGTGTGGACAGCACTGAGCAAGATGGACCAATTGTCTGACTTGCTATAAGGCAGCCTCCTGTGCTCCTGTGCTCTTGTGACTGGTCCTGGGGGAATGGCCAGTTTTGACCACTTGTCTTTTCAGCTCGCTTCTTGACTTTTCCGGAGCAAGGCAACTTTACATATTAATTCTGATTCTCAAAGGACGTCTCCGGGGTTGGCAGTGATGATAAAACGCTGCCAAATATTCCAGGTTTTCGGAAACATTCCTGGGTGCTTTTAAGCATCTGCCTTCAACATTTGCAAATGGTGGTGCTCTCTCTCCCTTTTTTAAAAATCTGACAGCTCTGCAAGCAGCGCCCGTGTTTGGCCAGGGCTGCCGCTGGTGACAGACCTTATTCCCACCAGGCACACCTCCTCCTTGCCCTCTCGAGTTCACAGCTTGTTTGCATTGAGGCTGCAGACGCGTCAGGCAAGACCCAGGGCTGCCTTCCCTCCTTGGCGTTCCCTTCCCACCCTGCTGCCCTCTGCCACTCACTTTGACACGCACTGACAGGTTACCTGAGGGCGGCTTCTTGGAGCCGGATGCTGGCGGCACAGGCGGCTGCTTTCGCTGCAGGCGAGGGACTGTAGGCCAGCACCTCCCCCAGTCTGCTGTGCCCAGGATCTTCTCTCTCTCTCTCTCTGCTGCCGCCCTTTGATGTGCAACTTGAGGATGTCCCTGAAATATGCCGGCAGGTGCTGTTTGTGCAATGAAGTTTGTGCAATGAGCTCCACCGCTCCGTGTGCCAATGCTCATTCTTCAGGCCTCTGCCTGGGCTTCTCGTTGGCTGCCGTGATTGCAAGAGTGGTGGCATTGCTCAAGGATGGACCCCCAGCCTTTCATTTGGCGGGGGCGGGGGGGGAGTGTCCTTTGCATCTCTTCCGTGAGTTGCACATGTGGAAGACAGTTGCTGGCAGTTCTGGTGGATTAATTAATACAGAACCTTAAGGTGATGGTTTGGGATCTCGGCATCCCCACACCCCCCAGGAACTAGGAATGGATTTGAAAGGGATCTGTGCTCGGTTATTTTACATACTGAAAAGTATATAGCAGGCATGTCCAACAGGTAGATCGTGATCTACTGGTAGATCACTGGATGCCTGCAGTAGATCACTGGTAGATCACAGGCTCCCCCCAAAAAAGGTCAACAACATTGCCCTGAACCCTTAAAACAGGGATTTCCACCTCCCTAAAAAAGCTGAACAACTTTGACCTGAACCCCCCAAAAGGGGGTAGATCACTGCCAGTTTTTAAGTCTGTGAGTAGATCACAGTCTCTTGGGAGTTGGCCACCCCCCTGGTATATGGGAAGCTTCAGTTCACCTTTGCAGTTATTATTATTATTATTATTATTATTATTATTATTATTATTATTATTTAGAAACAATAGGCTTTTGGTCAATGGCAGCCAAACTGTGAAGGTAGCGCCAGCTGACTGCCTTAATTGAACTCAGTTCTCCCTGAATCTTCCATAAAATGGGGGCTCTGGGGTCTGGATTTTTCTTTTCTTTTTTTAATAACAGGGATGGAGAAGTGGGGGGGGGGGAGAGCAGATTTGGTCCTGCCGGCTGCTGTTATCTCCAGTCTGTTGTATCCCCCATTCCCCCCCACCCACCCCTGTGCTTTTCTCCAAGGCCAAGTTCTAGCCCAGAAGTGAGCTTGGTGAGGGAATGAGCAGCTGGCCCAAAGAGACTTTGGGGGCCGCCCCTCTTTGGCTCTGAAACTGCCCCTTCCGCCCTCCACTTCTGGTGTGAGCTGGGTTCCAGGGGGCAAGTGGGCTGCCCTCGTCTCTCTTGCCAGGCCTGCTTGCCCTGGGCATGGCCTGGTTTGGCAGCCAGGGTGCCCCCTCCATCTCACTGCCTCCTGCATTGCCAGCTCTTGCTCTGGGGTCCCCTCCCTCCATGGCCAACTCTTGTTGCCACCCAACTCCGGGATGTGCCAGGGTGCCCCCCCCCTGGCTTCCCCGGCGCACGTCACAGCGTTGTGCTTTGGGAACGGCGATGGGGACGAGCGAGTCTCCCCTCCCCGCCCCCCACTTTAAAGCTGGCGGAGCCACTGGCTGCGTGGCGCTGGAGTGTTTAAGCAATGCTACGTGACTGCGCTGGGGAGCAGCGAACAAGTTCAAGGCAAGGTGAAGCTCTTCTGAGATAATCTGAAAGTTCACTGGGAGGTGACAGCAGCGTCAGTCCCATACAGACGGGAGGGGGTGAGGGAGAGGTCACCTCTTCCTCTCCTGCCCCACCCTCGCCGGGTAAACAAAAGGAACCTGCAGTTCACGGAGAACTTGGCACACGCCAAACGGGAGCTGGGAATAGTTGCCGACCACACTGGGGTCCTTTGCCCGGAGCCAGCGCCTTTCCCAGTGACCGGGTGGGGTGGGGAACGTGACAGATCCAGTGATTTTGGGGTGCCACAGTCTCATGGTTCTCATTTATGGCAACAACACTGGTTTAAACAGCACTACCAGCCGACCTGATGCTGCAGAGAATGACGTCGCTGCAAACTGGGCTTGGTGACAAAGGGAGGAGCCTCGATTTTGATGGCAGATGAGATGACCTGGAGAGGAAAGGCAGGGGCCTCGCGGTTCGTTTCATTGATACATCACGCAGAGAGGGCATGAGAAGAGCCCTGCTGGATCAGGCCAGTGGCCCATCTAGTCATCCAGCATCCTCTTCTCAAAGGGGCCAACCAGATGCGCCAAAGAGAAACCCGCAAGCTGGATTCGAGCACAGGAGTGGCTCTCCCCTCTTGTGGCTTCCAGCAACTGGGATCCAGAGGCATTGCTGCCCCAACTGTGGAGGCAGAGCAGAGCCATCCTGGCTGGGATCCTTCCATGGCCCTCCCCTCCTCCATCCTCTTTCCAAAGCCATCCAAGTTGGTGGCCATCCCTGCCTCCTGCGGGAACCAGTTTCCTCGTTTCACTATTAGCTGCGTGAAGAAGGAATTTCTTTGATCTGTCCTGAATCTTCCAACATTCAGGGGTCATAGGATGCTGTCCATCATCACTTAGGTGTTTGCAGGCAGAGAGGTGACCTGTGGCTTTGCAACAGAGTGAATTTGGGCAGGGAGCAGACAAGGAAGAGGGAGGAACCCAAGAAAAAGCCAGGGGTCAGTTCTGTGATCTATATATAGGGAGTGAGGGACACCCAGTCCCCTGAACCAGCGACAGGGGCATTCTGAAGGGCCGGAGGGAGATTTGCTCTCCTCCTCCTCCTCTCCATGTGGTTCTCCGTCCTCCCAGACCCTCCCCGCCCTTTTACTGATGCTGCCTGCCTGCCTCCCTCCCTCCCTCCGGAGCGGGCCCATTGCAGGAGGGAGCAGCTGAGCCCGGGACCCTCCCCGTGGAATGTGGCTGCTGCCGGCTCTCAGCTGCAGAGGCTGGTGACAGAGCCAGAGAACTCCTTGGCTCCTGAAGTCTGGAGAGAAGAATGCAAAGTATGAGAGCCAGAGAGTGGGGGAACTACCTCTCCAGGTAGTTCCCCCACTCCTGGCCCTGAGGACCTTCCTTGGGATTCTCTTACTCTTTGGTGCCGTTGACTAGAGCCTCTGCTCGGGGTCCGTCCCCCACTCAGGCCAGGGGCAGGCCAGCCACTCTGCTTCCAGCTTAGAACTGGTATGGGGTTTAGGGCTCCAGGGGCTTAGGATGAGGGGCGGGGGGCCTCCTGTATTCCCCCACCCAGCCCATCATCACTTCCTAGCTGGCAGTGCCTCTCCAGCATCCTGGGCAGGAAAACACACCAAACGTTTAAAGCATGTGACTTCCCTCTCTTGCAAAGGATCCTGGGAACTGTAGTTCCTTAAGGGTGCTGGGAATTGGAGCTCTGTGAGGGGAGAGGGGGAGCCAGGTTGGGCAATCGTTGCCAGCGCCTGTTCCCCGAGCGTTTCTTTCGGCCGGAGATGCCAAGGATGGAACCCTTCTTCCCTTCCCCCTCTGCCACTGAGCTGTGGGCCCTTCATAAGCGCATAAGAAGGGCCTGCTGGATCCGGCCCATGGCCCATGGAGTCGTTGTGCACCCATCTTGTGAACCGTCCTGAGATCTTTGGTGGAAGGGCAGTATATAGATTTAATAAATAAAAGCAAATTAAAACGTCCAGCATCCTGTTCTCCCGGTGGCTGAGCAGTTGCCCCAGTGGGAAGCTCCAGAGCAGGATCTGAGCACAAGAGCCACTCTCCCCACCTGTGGTTTCCAGCAACGGGACGGGAGCCGCCGACGGAGCTGGACCAGCCTGCTCTGTAAGCGAGCAGAACAAAGGAGCTTGCGGGCCTCTCCTCCTTAAGAGTCGTTTCAACACCAAGGCCTGAAAATGAGAGTGGTCAGAAGAGACTCTCCGGTTGCCTTCTCACAATAACACTTTGGAGTTACTGGAAACAGAGCACTATTCCTGGGAATAAATTTATGAGCATTTACAGATGGAAAAATGGTCGGCAGCAAGTGCAGATGTGAAGGTTTCTGGACTCCATCCACTGGAACCCTAATTTAATAAAGACAGGAGCCTAAAAACAGGCAGAGGACATCCAAAAATAATCGAGATTGGGGGGGGAGAGGTACGAGTGTGACTGGACGGAGGGTTTCATCCACTGGAACCCTAATTTAATAAAGACAGGAGCCTAAAAACAGGCAGAGGACATCCAAAAATAATCGAGATTGGGGGGGGAGAGGTACGAGTGTGACTGGACGGAGGGTTTCATGCTGTTAAACTCCGTCTCTCTCTCTCTCTCCTGCCCCCGACTTGAATCCTTCCAAGTTTCTCCTTGGAGCCTTTCGAGGATTGTGTGAGGATATAAACAGATGTCCTTGGCCACAATCCGGCCTCTTGAAAACCAGCAGGCAGTAATTCGGGGAGCTGTCATCTGACGCCTCAACAACTACCCTTTCTGGCTCACCGAGGACACATGCCAGCCCGCCTCCCCTCTCTCCCCTATATCTCCTGGCCGTGGAACTTCTGAGTCACCCCTGGGGAGGCTGCAGAAGGGGCCCGGCAAGCTCTTGGTTCAAACCTGGGCCCTGTCAATGAGACACCCCCCCTTCCATGTCCAGCCCCCTCTCAGCACAACACAAGGGTGTGAAGTGCTGGCATCATAGGAACCAACTCCTAGAGACCAAGGTCCCTTTGCCCCCCAATAAAATATTTGAAGGGGCTGCCGCCCCCAAATTGAGGAGCATTGCTATTCAAATGGTGTGTGCGTGCTGCGACATGTAATCAATTGTGTGGGGTGGGGCTTACCCCCCCTATATTTTATTGAGGTTGGCACCCTGGCTGGCATGAACTCTGCCAAGGCCAGGATGGCATGCTTTGTTCATCATAGAATAGCCAAGGAGGGCGTTTCTGGCGTTTGGTCCACTGTTCCAGCCTCTGATGTGCATCCCTGTGCGATTCCTGTGCTCCCAGGCACTTGCTTGTTTCATTCACACATTGCATTTGTCTAAGTGTGCACACCTCAAATGTGTGATGTGCGAACTGGCCTTTAATTGTAAAGCCCTTGGGACTGACTTCAGATTAAGTGTACAACCAGTGGGTGGGGGTGGGGAGGCGTTGCCAGAGTTTTAGGGTGTCCGTAGCTAATCGGGTGTCCCTTTTGCTGGTTGTGGGAAGAGCGACAGCATGCAAGGCCCTAAGGGGGTCTCAGACATGCATCCGGAGCCGCAAAAGGTGAAGTTGGGGACGAGTCTGCTCAACCTTTGGGAGGAAGCTTCACGGAAACCAGAAAAGACCCAAAGGCTTCACCTCTGAGAGATCAATTGTTTGCTTCCGGGCTGCCTTTTCATCTGCTAATTGCAATGGACTGGAATTGGCGGCCTGGTGGTTGGCAATGAATCACCTTGCAAGGTTTTTCGTTCTTCCTCTCCATTTATCCTCTTTTCCACCAGGGATTTTCTCTGGGAGACCAGTCACCCCTTTTTTGGGCAGGGAGCTCACCAGTGTGGACTCACTGCCCACTTGCTGTGCAGGGGCACCATGCTCCCATGGGTGCTGGCATGGGGGGGGGCGCTGGATCCCAGTTCAAAATAGATTAAGCCTCTTCCCAAAACCATCACCAACAAGGGCAAAGTGTGCTCTGGGGTCCAGGCAAGCTGAGGTCAAGCACTGAGAACTGGCCTCGGTCCAACTCGTCATCCAGGGTCAAGTTCAGGCCACAGTCTGGGGTCGAAGGAGATGAGACCGGCCTCGGGAACAAGGAGCTCAAGACTCATGTTGCTTCCTGCAAACAGAAGGCTCAAGAGGGGAGGCCTCATATCCTCTGGCTTCTTAGACTGTGCCCCAATCCACAACTGCTGGTGGGGAAGGTATTTAAGGGCGTCACTTACTCATGAGGAGGCCCTTAATTTGGGAGCCTCACACATCAACCCTGGGCCTGTGGACACATGCTGTGGCTTCGCTCCTTGGTCGGGACCAGAACTTTCGATGCCGGCGTTCATGCTTGGAGTGTGGCTCCACGACCTTCTCCAGACAGGACCTCCCAGGGGTCCTCAGCATTGGTTCTGGGGAGCCCTGTCTGCTCCCCAAGCTGTGGGGTAGCTGGCTCACCCTCCAAAGACTGCATGTCTGGGATCAGGTCAGGGCCAGGCAGGACAATGAATTTCTCTTTGCAGTTCTGGCTGAAACGATGCTTGATTTAGATTTGGCAATAACGGGTCTCCGTGGATTTGGCAATAACGGGTCTCCGTGGCTGTGGGTGGTCTCCTGGATGGGGATGACGTGGCAGGGAGTAGCTCTGTGATTGAAAGGCCATTGTAGATCCACCTGGGATGTCTCTGGGCTGGAGAGCTTTTAATTGTGGCTGGTACTGTTTTAACCAAACCTGCATCGATGTGCCAGTGCCGAGCTGGCAGAGAGATTGATGTATTCAATGCAAGCTAATTGCATTGTGCTTAATGGGATTCTTGCACTTTGTTACTCGCTGGGACAGGCTTGCATGCAAACCTCCTCCCCCCCTCCCCTTTTTCAAATGTTCCTGTGACTCTGGGAAGCCGCCCTTTGCCCTCTGCGCCGGCTGCCATCGGCTCCTGCTGCCAGCGATGGGGCAAAGGCTGGGGGCTTTGGAAGGGAGGTTGGTGTGCTGTGACCAGGAGGGAGGAGTGTTTCAGGGCCAGGAGTGAGTGGCACACCCTTGCCCCTCCTCATAAGGAGACTTGGGGAGGGGCCTGCACTGCTTGGCCCCTGGAAGATGGCTCTGCTTTCCTGACTGTAGCACAATGAAGGGCTGAACCTAAGAAGAGCCTTTCAGGATCAGGCCAGTGGCCCATTTAGTCCAGCATCTTGTTCTCGCGGTGGCTAGCTAGCCAGATGCAAGCAGGATCTGAGCATAAGAGCCCTCTCCCCTCCTGTGCTTTAAAAACCAACTGGGTTTAAGAGCATCGCTGCTTCCAACCAGAGCATAGTCGTCAAGGCTAGTAGCCGTCAGTCTCCTTCATGAATGGACCCGATCCTCTTTTAAAGACATCCAAGTTGGAGTGTAAAGTTGGGGGGTGTCAGTCAGTTTGAGGGACGGGGTCTGCTGCATGCAGCATCTTGGGATGAAACGGAAGGTTGCAATTGAAGGCCTTTCCCCCCCCCCCTCTGGCCGTAAGAGTGCAATCCCAGGTCTTGGAAGAGCTTCTGACGGACGATCTGGCAATGAAAACACCTTGAACTCTGGGAGACCTCTGGACTCTCTCCCTCTCTTCTCAATGAAAACACCTTCTCATCGGGACCCCCCCCCCCAGCCAGCCGCCTTGTCTCCCTGACACGCACCAGGTTTACGGTCACCGCCGTCCCTCCTGCACGTCTCTCTGCCGGCGCTCACGGCATGCAGAAACACCGGCAGCCTCCGCCGCAGCGCTTGAGCCACGCAGCCCCCACTGAACTTGCAAACTGCAGCTCCCCCCCCCCGTGCGCTCTGGGCTGTCAAGTTTGATTTATGGTGCTGCACTGCCGACTCTCTGGTTTGAAGAATTAATGGTATTTGCATATTTTTATTTTGGAATCTGCCCCAGAAGGCGGCTGCCAGAATGCGTGGAGGAGCCTGGGCTTCAGGGATGCCCTTGTGCAAAAGGCTCTTCTCTCCTCCCCCCTCCCCCCGCTGCCCCCGATTTAGTTGCGGAGGTGAAAAGTTTAAACAGTAAAACCAATAAAACCACATTTATGTGACAGATAAATCGTCTTGCATTGTCAGAGTTCCTGGCGAAAGAACTTCCCGCCCCTCTGGTTGCTCTGCGAGCGCAGCAGCCGCCCTGCGCGAGGGGAAGGAAGGAGCCCTCGCTCGGAGGCATCGCAAGCCAGAGGCCGCGTGTCCACAAGATGGATAGGGCTCAACGGCTGTAAAACACACAGGCCATCCATCACTGCCTCTCCCCTTCGTGCCTGAGGAGGAAGCTGCTCTCTGCTCCTGAGGGGGGTGCGCTGGGGGAGGGCGCCTGTTGGCGCAGAACGGGGGACACCACAATCACCAGATTGGCCTCATCCTGGCTCCTCTGCAGGAGGGTGTCCAAAATGCACGGCTTGCAATGTCTAGACTCTGCTTAGATGTTACCGGGAGGCTGGAGGCTGCCGCCCTGTTCTCTGGGCTTCTGCACATTGAGCGCCAGCCCTGCGCAGTGCCGCCACCACCCCTTTCTGCCACCCCTCCTCCTCCTGCGCACTGTGCCGTAAGTAACTCCAGTGCCACATTCCCTAGCCTGGTGCCCCCTGCTATACTGCAGGTCCCTTTGGCCCTTACAGAGTTGTAGTACGGAACTCCTGGCAGGCACCAGCAAGGAAGGGCAGGGTGGTGCCTCAAATGGCATCTGCACAGCTCTGGCCATGGCCAGCTTGGTTTTTCTTCTTTGGGGTCCTGTCCCCGAGGGAAAGGTGTTTTCCTGAGGAGCCCAAGGCTCAAGCGTAGAGATTTCCAGTCTGTGGTGTAACAGTTAACCTTTGAAAACACAAATAAACTTTCCTCTAAGTGAAAATTAGACACCTTTGCTCATCTATGCCCTTTTACCCCGCAAGTCATCAGACCAAGGGACATGCACTTCCTTTAGGATGCAGAGCTTCTGTTCCTCTCCCTGCACAAGGCTGCCTCTTGGTAATGGTTACAGGTGGGTAGCCGTGTTGGTCTGCCATAGTCAAAACAAAATAAAAATTCTTTCCAGTAGCACCTTAGAGACCAACTAAGAGTTTGTTCTTGGTATGAGCTTTCGTGTGCATGCACACTTCTTCAGATACGTATCTGAAGAAGTGTGCATGCACACGAAAGCTCATACCAAGAACAAACTCAGTTGGTCTCTAAGGTGCTACTGGAAAGAATTTTCGATCTTGGTAATGGAACACACACACACACACACCCCTGCGGCGCTTGCCTTTTCAGGGAGCCTTTTTTGCCCCCTGGATTGCTGGTCCTTTGTTCCTCCCGCTCAGCCCAACTTTGCCCCTGGTTTTCTGTGCCAGTCATCTTTCCCTTCCACTGCCCCAACCCCACAGCCCAGGCCTGACCACCTGCTTGCTCCCCTTGGGAGGAGAAACACACCGAACCGGATCCTCCTTTCCTTTTGCATCCCTGCCTGCAGCGCTTTGTGAGTGCAGACTGCCTTGGGTCGGAAAGAATTACAGAATTGGGGGTGGGGGCCACACACTCACCCTTGCTGACCCTGCCCAGCCCCCTTCCCCGAAAGGAATATCCCAGTTCTCCAAGCATCCTTGCCAGTGGCCCTCCTAACAGCCCTGTGGGTTAGGCTGCTGGCATTCCCATTTTCCAGATAAGGCATTGGGGCAGGGGGCAGGGTCTGAAGCCCAGAGCCAAGGGCATCAGCAGCCCCTCCTCTGGAGGCCGTGTTTCATCTCCGAAGGTGTGCCCTCCCGTGTTGCTCTTAGCTGTGACCTGTTTCTCTCTGTGTGTTTCAGCTCTTAGATCTGTTTCTCCAGTGGGATTGGTCTACATACCTGGCCGACTACGGGCAGCCGACCTGCAAATACCTTCGCGTGAATCCCACAACAGCGCTGATCTTGCTGGAAAAGTAAGTGCCTCGACCGATGGTTTCCTGGCTCCTGCTTTGACAAGCAGCCGCGTTCCCTCTGGTGGCTCCTTCCATCGCCTCCGCTGCCCGGCCTGTGCTTCCAGGAGGGAGGAGGGTGGCTGCTGCTGCTGCTGCTTGCTTGCTCTGAGGCTGCTGGGCTGCTGAGCACCCCTTGCCATCTGCCCCGGAGCCTCTTGCCACGGCTGTGATGTGTTTGTGCTGTTCTGTGTGTCTTGCGCAGGGGTGATTTCTCTGCCGCTGCCAGGCGCCGGTCGTCTTCACTTTGTGTGCGCGCACAGGGCGGTCAGAGTGAGCTGGCTGGCAGAAGTGTGCGGGAATCACCAGGGTTCCACACAGAGGTGTGCGCAATCAGACCGCTCTGCACATTGGGGCGTTGCCAGAGCATGTTGGACAGTGAGAATTGAACAGTGAGAATCACTTTGCGTATGCCCCATTAAACTGCATTGCCTTTGCTTCCAGTTAAAATTCATTTAATTATAAGAATGCATGAATTGCTTGATCAAAGAATCCCTGAGGGGCAATCGTGAAACAATTAACAACATGCAAATGAAATCAGGAGATTTAGAAATGGGTATATATAACTGATATGCTTCATTGGCTAGGCAACCTGACTGACATTTTCCTTGTGTGTCAGATGCCCAGTTCTTGGAGAGGGTGCAGATTGACTGCATTGCCCCCAAATCCAGTTAAAATTCATTTAATTATACATGCAATTGCTTGATCAAAGAATCCCCTCTTGAAACAATGGCACAAATGAAATCAGGAGATTTAGAAATGGGTATATAACTGATATGCTTTGGCTAGGCAACCTGACTGACATTTTCCTTGTGTGTCAGATGCCCAGTTCTTGGAGAGGGTGCAGATTGACCAAATATACAAAGTCCCTCTTAATGGCACCATTTAATGTCTCTCCCCCCCATAGGAATGAACACAATTGCCAATGCCGATGCAGGTTTCCTGCTGAATTCGCACTCGCCACTGCCAATGTGACCAGGAGGTGCTTCTTTGCCTTCCCTGGTGGCTTGGCAGGCTGGATTTGAAAAGTGGTTCTCAATTCCACACAGCTGGGTGTTGAGGAACAGGATCCCTGCCCTTCTCTCTTTGATTGGGCAGCAGCCAGTCAATTTTGGGGAGGATGCTGGGTACTTTGCAGTGGCACCAGTACAACCGGGGTGGGGATCCTTTTGGCCCAGTGGACCACGTCTTTATCTCCCCCCACGTCCCACCGGCCAACTTTGGCAGGTGGGCAAGACCTGGGTCAGTCCCCAGAAGTCATAATGGACACCTGTCAAAGGGCAGCACTTCCCAAGAGCCTGACAACCTCCTCCAACTTCCTTCCTTTGTGCTGCTCGTCCTTTTGCCAGCCCACCTCGGTGATGCTCCCTGGCTTGGGCAGAGGAGCCATGCTTCTCCCCAGGGACCCTTTGCCGCATTCCCCTCTCGCTTAGCTGCTCAGAGCATGCGTGTCGAAGTCCTGGCTTGGCTGCTGGGGGCGGATCCTTGCTGCTCGGTCATCCCACCTCCCTCCCTCCCTCCCTCCATCTCTCGGGACCAGAATGGCTTGCAGGGTCACTGGAGTAGATTTGCCCAGGCGGCCAATGGCCAGAGAAGCCACTTCTTAACTCCTCTCTCGGTTTCTCCCTCTCTCTCTCTCTCTTTCTCCTTCCTCACTTCCACAGGATATCGCGAGAGTAAGTATGTAGCTCATTTGGGGGCTCCTTTAGTTTTCTTCCCCGTGAGTCCTTTTATTGTGCAATTTAAGTGGAGCACTCAGTGGCCGAAAGGCGCTAGGTCCTTCTGGAAGCAGCCCCTCCTGGTAACTTTATCATCTCCAACCCACTAATTGCCATTTCAACCAGGGCTGCTCTGTATTTAGAGATGAGCTTCCAACAAAACGTAGGGCCGTTTGATGAGGGTTTTGGCAAAGGCGTCTGGCCATTAACTTCCTCCTACCTGTGCTGTTATTTGTAGCCCGATAGCCAGGGTATTGCTCCACTTAGGGAGACATGAGCAAAACAGCTACAAAAGCCGTAGAGGGTTTGTACCAAGAGCGGCCCTTCCTCCTACCTGTGCTGTTATTTGTAGCCCGATAGCCCCACAGGGAGACCCAGCTGGGTACCAAGACCCTTTCATCAGGCTTCAAGCACACACTCGGATGTCCCCCACAAATCCCATAATTTATTCCTGATGTTCCGATGGTGGGTTGCCTGGTGTGGAGCAGCCTAGCCCAGTCCAGAGCCTTCCAGATGTTTTGGACTACAACTCCCATGACTTACAGTCAGCTTGACCAAAACGTCTGGAAGGTGCTGGGTCGGGCTAGGCAGCCGTAGCCCCCCACTCCTTGGCATTTCCCACCCCATGCGTGAAGGCAGTTTCCCTACTCAGAAATTTAAAAATGTGTGTATTATTAGCCAGCCAGGGCCACACTACTTAATGTCAAAAAATCCACACCCAAATAAAAGACGGGTATGTTCAAGACCCCTGTTGCTGTTGACCCCTTTTTCTGGGGGCTGTAGCTGCTGAGTGATTGGAGACCAAGTAAGGGCCTCAGACTGAGGATTTCAACCTTCTTGGGTCCACGGCTCCCTTCACCAACTACATTCTTTCTGTGGCTCTGCTGTGGGGCTCAGGAGCCCAGTTAGGTCACCTCTTGCACGCAGAGCTGGCAGCCTCTCACCTTTTTTTGAACACCTTCCCTTGCGGAGTGTGCCCTCCTCTCCTCTCCCCTCTCCTCAGGAATCCTCTGGGCAGCTGCTGCTGCTGCTGTCCCTGGTCTCTGAGCTGCCCCCCCCCCTGCCCCACAGAGAGGTGCCTCACACAGGCACCATTCACCTGCAGAGATTATAGCCAGGGCTGCTGCAATAAACGTCTGTGCACACCTTTGAGAGGCAGAGATGCAACGGGGCATCAGAGGGAAGGAAAAAGGGACAGAAGCCAGGCATCCCAGGGGGCCATGGCACACTGGTTGAAAACCACTGGCCTAAGACATTTTTCTGAGCCCTCTCCCTTCTCTAAGGAAGCCCACTTCATGCCTTCAGAAATCTGTCTCGTGCACCTTTCATCAATGGGTGCCCTACTGAATTCATGGGATCTGGAGGGCAGCGGATCTGGTATGTGGTATCAATTCCCTCTTAACAGCCCAGAGAGCCACCACAACCCAGTTCCCATTGCTCTGTCACGTGTTGCACCCTCAGGTCCTCACAAATCACCCGCCCGTCCTGGGCAGTGCAGAGAGCTGAGGGCTGAATCCTCAGGGGCAGGAACAGCCCCCTGTCTGGAAACAGGGGCAGACCCCGATTTGCTTTGTCCATTAGAAGTGTTATTGTTATTTCATAAAACTTATACAGCATTTGATTTTTTTTTTTTTTTTTTTTTTTGCATTTTTTTTTTTTTTTTTTTTTTTTTAAGCTCACGGTGGTTTACAGAAAATGTAAAGCTGTAGCATTATCCCTTAGGAAAATCAACAATAATTTATGACTTTCAGGAATTTAGAATAATGATTCACTAAAAACAGATTAATATTTCCACCAGCTTTCTAAATGTCTGTGTAGGCTTTCTTATTATTAAATTTTTTATTAGAGATTTTCTTAGTTTACAAGTGTACAGTGTCTCTCGCATTTTTCCATGTAACATTTTTACAGATCAATTTTGGTTGTTGAGACATTAGGCAGAAAGGGGGGGAGGAGGTGGGTGGGGTGGGGAGGCGATGTTTCTATTTTCCTTAGTGTATGTAGGATTTGGTGTCAGCATCGTTTGTGTTGGTTCTCTGTTGTTCGCTTGTGTTTCTTTGGCGGTGAGAGGTCGCGATTGGCGTAGGGTGTGCTTGTTCCTTTGTGGTTGGCTGTGGTGATCTTTGGTTTTCTGTGTGAGTGGGGTGGGTGGGTGTTTTGGATCAGGTTAGCCATATTGATTTGTATGCTGCCGGTAGATTTTTGTCATTATCTTGTTGAGCTGTGTGTGTGATGAAGGGGGACCATATGGGGGTGAAGGTATCTTCTTCTGTTTGTCCCCGTGCTAGTTTTAGGTTGCTGGTTAACTTTTCTAGTAGGGCTGTTTCCCATACTACTTGGTACCATTGGTCCATGCTTGCTCCTGACAGGTCTTTCCAGTGTCTGGTTATGATGTTTCTGGCTGCTGAGAGTAGATGGATTATGAGTTCCTTGTGTTGTAAGTGGGCATTATTGTCTTGGAAGATGTTTAGTAAAGCCAGTTCTGGGGTGGTTTCTAGCACTTGTTTGGTTATTTTGCTTATTTCTCGTATGGTTGTTGTCCAGAATGTTTGGATTTTGGGGCACTCCCACCACATATGGAAGTATGTGCCCGTGGAGGTGCATCCTCTCCAGCATTTTGGTGAGGTTCCTGGGCGTATTTGTGCTAATTTTCTTGGCGTTAGATACCACCTGTAGGTTAGTTTTAGGGTGAGTTCCCTTCTTTTTGTTGATATGGATTTAAAGGGGGGTTTAGACCACATTCTGGTCCATTGGGTGGGGTTGATTTCGTATCTTATGTCGTCCTCCCATTGTCTTTTGATTGTGTCTAGGGGGTTTGTGGGATTCTTTAGTAGTATTTTGTATATTGCGGATACTATTCCTTTGCCGTGTCCCTTTGTCATTAGGATGAGGTTTTCAAAGGTTGTCAGGGGTCTAGTTGCTGTTGATTTTACTGTTGGGTTGTTTAAGAGGGCATGTAATTGGTGTTGTGCTAACCATGGCATTTGGGTGTCTTCTAATTTGTCCTGTATTTCTTGTGTTGATAAGGGTTTGTTATTTATGTAAAAGTCTATTAGGCGATGCAGGCCTTTGGATTGCCAGGTTTTTGTTTGGAGGTTTTGTGCTGCTTGGTGGAATAGTGGGTGGTATGCCAGGGGAATTAGTGGGGATGGGGTTGGGGATAAGTTTGCCTGTTTCTGTTTTCCATGCTTTGAACATGGTTTGTGTGTACCTGTTAAGTGTTGTGGGGATTTTTCTTAGTTTGTTTGGGAGGAGTGGGTATGCTGTGGTGCAGATATTCTCAATTGTGTCCTTTTCTAGATGTACTGTGTAGGCTTTTTTAAATGGAGAGGCTTTTAGCAGGCGCCAGAAAGAGTACAGTGAATATGGGAATGTTCAGGGAGGCAGGAGAGGATATATTATTTATTAATATCCTTCCTAACTTGCACTAGCAAGTTCCATAACTTAGCAGAGTTTTAACATTCTCCTTTTAAACGCACAGCGGATAGCTGGTTGCAGGCTTGTTTAAGCTTCTCAATATTAGTGACCTGGTAAGTTCCCTTATATCCCTCTTAAAAGAATAAACACGCCACAACCTTGTATAAAGTATATAAAAGTAGTTCAGTGTTTTTCAACCACTGTTCCGCGGCACACTAGTGTGCCGCGAGATGTTGCCTGGTGTGCCGTGGGAAAAATTGAAAAATTACTTTATATATAGTCAATATAGGCACAGAGTTAAATTTTTTAACATTTTCTAATGGTGGTGTGCCTCGTGATTTTTTTCATGAAACAAGTGTGCCTTTGCCCAAAAAAGGTTGAAAAACACTGAAGTAGTTTACTCACATTCTGTTCACAGTTGGATCCCAGAAGGCAGACTTAGTTACAAAGTATATACATGTGGGATCTACCCCATATGGGGGGGGGTGTTAATCCCAGTGACTGCAGACTGGCTGGCAGTCACTGCCGTTCACACAACAAAAGGAAGATGGGAAAGGAGGGAGGAGGGCTGTGTGCCTTATGCTTTTGTTACCTGCACAGGTAAGGTCACGCCCACCTCTAGTCACATGCAAGAGGAAGTATGTCCCAGTCCAGGAGGAAACAGGAAGTTTTTGACTGACTGGACCAGACATCCCCCTGCATGTCCCCTCTAGGAAAACAAGGAATGTTCTCTTTGACTGCTACTTATGTATCACATCCCACAGTGAAGGCACCCGCCTGGTGTCCACAGGCAAGGAGTTCCAAATTTCCATTAAAATATAGAGTTCTTACAAATGCAGAACGGGTATTTGTTTCACCTGTGGCAGAGCCAGTTCTGCAGTCGATTGGGCGCACGTGGCGAAAGGCAATCCTGTAGCTTTAGGACCCCTTTGGCACCTGGATGGTCCCTTCCTTGGCGAAGGGGACTCTGTCTCTCTCAGGTGCCCCTTCTCCAGCAGCAGAAGGGGCATGCAGCAGGGGTACCAGGTGGCATTGCTCTGGGCAAAGGGAGCCCCGGAGGCCAGACATCTGGGCAGCTTTTCTGCCTGCGAGGCACTGATGCTCTCGCTTTCCCTCCCTGCGCAGGATGAAGGACACGAGCCGCAAGAACAATGTCTTTGCGCAGTTCCGGAAGAACGAGCGGGACAAGCAGAAGCTGATCGACACGGTGGCCAAGCAGCTGCGAGGCCTCATCAACACCCACCACTCGTGAGGTGGGGGTCGGGCAGGGCCACGCGGCTGCCTGGGTGGGGCTTTGGAAATGTTGGGGGGAGGGGGGCATGCCCAGCGGCACACAGAGGAGAGGAGGCTTGTCCTGGCACTGCCCACCCTCCTCGTGGAGCCCTTCTTCGTGGACAAACGTGGCCGCTGGAGGGGAAGGAGAGGCAAGGGCCTGCGAGGCACAAACTGTTCCTGCGTCATCGTCCCCTTTCCAGGATTTGAGGCCTCTTCGTCAAGACTGGGACATGATCCAGGAGCCCAAAGCCCCGTAAACTCCTTCCAGAAGCCAAATGCCAGTGGGTCCATTGGTCTGGTGTTTGCTGACAGCGTCGTTCTTTGTTTGTTTGTTTTTTAAAGGGTTGGGGTTCCAAACGTGCCTCAGCAAGGAGACGTTTTATTTGCCTGCAGTGTGGAATTGGTGGTTTGGGGAGTGGCTGTAGCAGGAGGATCAGCTAAGGGTCCCTTCCCATGGCTGGTTGGTGGTGATGGGGTATGTTTGCATCGCGAAGCCTCCATTGCTGGGCATCTTGGCAAGGCAGCTGGCATCACCTGTGCCCCCAACAGCTTGCTTTGTATTTTCCAGAAAGCAGCGCATTGTGATGTTCAGAGCATCCCTTTGTGATATCACAACCGACAGCTGGGTGGGGGGGAGGCAGTCACTTCTCCAGGGGGAAACAGCTGAGCGAATTGGCCCTTACACTTCCTGGGAGAGCAGAGAGACACACACCTTTGCACGCGCGCACACACCCTTTCAACTCTGGCTGTTTGCAAATGGAATTTCAATTCTCTTCTCGCTGCAGGCCTACAGTCAGTTCTTTAAGAATGGGCAATGGAGATATTTGAGCAGTGTAATTTCAGTGCAGGCTCTGTTTATCCATTAAGGCAAGCAAGGGGGTCTGCTGAGATCAACCCCTTCCCCATATAGCTTTTGTGGGTCAGACTGGCCTCCAGACTGGGGGGCTGTGCTGTTTTCCTTCCGCTGCCTTGCCCATCTTACCTGGGGCAATGGCTTGCCCTGGCCTTTTGTCCTGACCCTATTTTTAAATGTTCATTTGCCTGTGAGTTCAGCAGCGTCCCCTAGGGGTGCATTTTTAAGGGATTGTCCCCATTAGGGGTGCCTGAGCCCCACTTTGTAAGCAGGTCTGCCTTGGAACTACATTTTCCTTCCATGCTGCCTGCAGCTACGGAGGGGCAGCCACGGGGCTTGTGGGAATGAGGTGGAAGAATCTTCCTTTAAAATAAAACCTTACCCTAGCAGAATCTCGCAGCCAGAAGGAGGGCCCCTTCCCAGACCCCTGAGCCCCCTCTTTCCCTGCCTGGGGAAGGGGGTGGCTGGCTTGTGCCAAGCTTGTGGCCCCAGTGGGAAATTTGGGGGCATGAGCCACTGGGCAGCTCTGCTTACACCAGGCTAGGAAAGGTGGGTTGCCAGCCGAGTGCCAATGGGCAGCTTGTCCAGCCATGGGTGGCACAGGGGGGCAGCACCCGTTGGAAAAAAATGGGAAGGGGGGCTACCCCCCATTGCAGGGCACCATTCCTGTCCTATCCAGTTACACTCGTGCAGGAAATTTTCCTAGTGGCATTGGGGGGGGGGTTGCTCCCTCCCTTGAGCCCT
This sequence comes from Lacerta viridis, assembly GCA_900245905.1. Taxonomy (NCBI): domain Eukaryota; kingdom Metazoa; phylum Chordata; class Lepidosauria; order Squamata; family Lacertidae; genus Lacerta; species Lacerta viridis. Next base: position 170,569 of record OFHU01004715.1, read on the forward strand.
CAAAGGGGTGGGGGGTGCCTTCTTACTGGGCCTCCTGAAGTAAAATATCTGGTGGTCCCAAATTTCTGCACAATCCTTGCAGGCATCGGAGTCAGTCAGGACACCAATGGAAGACAAAAGCCCAACAGAAGCAGGCGTTCGTTTGTGTGCGTGCCGTGAGACGATGTCTGTAGACGGAGTGGATCCCAAAAAACCTCCCTGGCTAGAGGGCCACGTGAATCCCCCCCCCCCACACACACCATTTTGCCTTGTCTGCCACTGTCCCTGTGCTCTTTCCACTGCCAAAGTCAGGAGAGGTGGGGGGGGTGGCTTTGGGTCCAGCCAATGTTTTTGATTTGGATGTTTCTCCCGCGTCCCCTGGAATCTCCCCCCTCCAGCCAGACATCACCTGTGGGGGAGAATTTGATGGCTATTTCCAGCTCAAGTTCCTTTTGGATGCAGCAGCCGCAGGTGTTCCACGCCCTCTTACATTTGGGGGCACGAAAGGGAAAGGGGCTCATCTCGGCGAGAGCATCTTCCCCTCCAGTTGAGCTGGTGCAGGTAGATTTGTCCCTCCATTGTTGAATCTTCGTTCCGTTCCATTGTGAACTTCTGCCCGGGTCTCTTTGGCATGGGGTGGGGTGAAGCCGGCGAAAGGGGATGGGAGGAGCAAGGGGGGTGAAGCAGATCTCTGCAAAACTGACACCAGCTCACTTGGGGTGGGGGTGGCTGGGGCTCCTGTCCTGGGTGTAGTTACAGCACTGAAAAGGGGGAAAGCCGGACAGCAGGCAGGCCTGTGATTCGAAGGCTTCCCAGTTCCCAAGCTGGCTGCTTCCAGGTGAGGCCTTGGTTTGTGCCAGGAGCCAACCCATTCCTTTTGCTCTCCTGAGAAAAAGCCAGAAGGGAGACCCCACTGGAGACCCCAGCCAGCCAGCCACAAACATCCTGCAACCTCCGAGCAGGCCCGCCTTCCAGCCTCTACGGTACTCGATTGAAAGAAGGTTGCCGGATCTGGGTGGGACTGACTTATCCGCAGAGCAGCCCAAACTGAACCCCTCCTGGCCCTGATCCGGAGAAAAGGCTGGTTGGTGTGTGTGGGGGGCGGGGAGAGATATTTGTTCTGAGTGTCCGATTTCAGGAGGGTCCATTCTCCAAACCGCCCATCACATAATGGGGATGAGAAATGGAATTTTGGTGCTCTGCTCCCAATTAGCGTTTTGTTCCAAGCAGTACAGTCCCACCCCTTCAAAAGGGAATTAATCATTTCGGCAGAGTGAGCGAGAGTGCGTCGACTTCCTTTAGAAAAGCAAAGTGGGGGAACGTTTTCTGGTTTTTTAAAAAGGAAATTCCCATGAATGAATTGCCCCCCTCCGCAGTTCATTGTCTGATACCGAGAGAGAGACAGGTGAGAAGTATCATTATTAATAGGAGAATAAGGGGTGGGGGTGCAGAGCAGCCGCCAGCCTTTGGCCACCCAGGCAGTCCAAGCAGAAACCTGCCAGAGGGGGGCTTAGAGGGTGGTGCCCAGGCATTCCCTGCAGAATTGCATGTGGGGGGGGGGTCCTGGGGCAGCCCTCTTGGAGTCTGCCATGCAGCCCCTCAGGGTGGCAAAGGCGGCTTGGTCCAGGCTGCTGCTCCCCCCCCCCCCTTTCAGACTTGAGAGCGGCAGGACTGGCGAAATGCAAGTGCCCTGGCCCGCCTGCAGGGGCTTGTAGCTGCTCTAGAGGGGGGGGGGCGCTTTCCTCCCCAGCCCCCTCCTTCACAGGGACCTCTCCTGCCCACATCCTTCCTGTCGACACTTTGCTGGAGATCAAAGCAAAAGTTCTTTGCTGTTTTTGCACTTGGGTTAAATCTGACCCCACTTTTCAAACTCACAAGGGAAAAAAGAAAAAAAAAACCTCTCCATTGTATTGTTGCTGTTCGTGTTTTTTGTTTTTTGTTTTTAAATATTCCTTTTGTATGTAGGTATTTTTTTAATTGTTATTGTTTGGTTTTTTTTAAGCCAGGCTCTTTGTTCCTGCAGAAACCGTTTCCATTAAGGGCTTGCAAATGTGACTGTACTGGGGTGGTTGTAAGGAAGCAGGCTGGTGGATCTCGAAGAAATAAATGCTTTAGTGCCACCACCTGAGAGTCTGGCCTCTGCTCTCCTGGGGCCTCTGGAAGCAAATAGTGCCCGTCCTTTTGGTTTGACACACAGACCATCGCAAGAGCCAGCTCTCATGGCCCAATTTTTGGTGGAGCCGTCTTCTGAGCACCGCAACCGCGACGGCATGATTCACCACAAACCTGGAAATCGTTTGAAAAGTGGCTTGCACCAGGCGTTGGGTCTCAGCCACATACCGGGTAGCACATCTTAGAAGCATTCAGACCACCACTTCGTGGCCCCCAAACTACCACAACCACACCCACCGCACGAGCTACGTTTATTAATTGCTCATTTATCTGTGTGCTTTTTTATTTTCTGGGTGTCTTCCGTTTTTTATTTTGAGGGGAGTATTTTGTAAACTAATGTGGTGAAAAACAGCTTTTTTGCACAAGTCATTGCACAAAAAGGGTGAAATGTTTAGTACATTTTAAGTTTTAACTTTAAAGGGATTTCTATCGGAGAGGGCTAGAACAGCTACTGATCTTAAGAAGAGGGGAAGCGGGGGCTGCATGGGGGCTGCTGTCTGAATGGCATTAGATATTTTAGCATGTTGATTTGAACTGTACATTTATTATTCTGTCGTAATTTTTATTAAAACCATGTCATCCAAGAGTGTGAGTGTGCGCTTTTGTCTGAGCACCTTTCGCTGGGTTGCCTGCAAGTCTCTCTCACTCACTCACAAAATCCACCTCTTGGATCTGGCTTTTATAGTCAGGAGAAATCCTGTGGCTCTCTTAAAGAAACTATTCCCCCCCTCCACTTGTTTTATTTGAGTAATAATTGTACCTTCATGTGCAAACCAAATTAGTTATTTTGAAAGGTAAGAACACGAAGGCAAAAAGTTAGCGTCACCATCTTCCCCTTTCCAGATACCTGACCCTTTCCCCCCACCTGGCCAAGGGTCTGCCAGTCGAATTGATGGACACCAACAAAAACAGCTCACTTAAGGTAGGAGCAAGGCAAGGTGTGAAGATCCGGGCAGAGAGTAGTTTGTTAATCCCAGCAAACGCCTCTGGTGTATGAATTCTGAATCATTCGAACTGATAGCACATATTTTGAACACCTGTCATTCAGAGGCAGAAATAAGAGATGCTGCAGATACAAAAGAACAACCCACATGTAATCAATAATTTGCAGAACATCAACGTCCCCCGCACAAAATGCATCACAGTCATTCCGGTAGGAGACAGTATTCCAGCACATTGACTGCCCTTTGCTGAGTTGTGTGCAAACATCTTGACAGCGAGAGGTGATGGGGAGAGCCTCTCTCTTGCGGATCCCTGCCAGCCTCTCTGGATAAAACTGAGCCTAGTCCTGGGTTCAGGGCTCCCCTCTCCTGTCCTCACCACTTCACCCATAATTGGAAGTAAAGAATACTACAGCATAAAATGTATTTATTTTCAATCATATTTATAAACAGTTGATGCGATGCAAGGACAAAATTGTTGCCACCCTTTAATGCTAGGTGCAGAATGAAATGTGATTCTTCTCTGTGCATTTTGTTTTCTTACTCTCCTTTTTCGCAAAAGAGGAGACTGAGCAACCGGACCTGCTTGCAAGACTTTGGATCGGAGCTCTCTGCTCTCTTCTGAGGTTCACACACTTGGTGGGGGCGCTGCTAAACTGTTTATTCGTGTTGCTCTAGGAAACTTTGTTCAGCTGAGCTCTCTGGAAATTCACCAGCAGGGCTTTGGAAGCCACACTGACCAGAACACAGGTGATGGCCACCGAACAATGATCCACGGGGGAAAGAGAGCTTGGTTTTAAATGAGGCGAGATAGCAGATCAGTTCATACAGAGACTTTCTACCAAAATCTAGCAAGATGGGAAAGGGTTGAGTTTGCTTGCTGTAAAGTGAGCAAGGGAATTTGTATTATATGGCAGTGCTTAACTAAATGAATAAGCCTCTCACAGATGGATTTCAAAAGAGATCTGAAATGTTTCTTTCTGTTCCTTTGCTACCCCACACCACGAAGTTCTCTGGGAAATACAAGAACATACGGCGAGCTCTGCTGGATAAGGCCAAAGGAGGCCCATCGAGTTGTCTTCAGCATTTATTTTTATGTTGCCTTTCCATAGTTAAGACCTTACTCAAGGCAGCTCACAGCATGGAATGATTTGCATAATTACAAAAGTAGTCGTAAACAATAAATAAAATGCATCCAGAAGCATGCAGCAAAGTTGAACAATTTTCACATAAATCATAAGAAGCTCTAAAAATAAAGATGGCAAAAATACATAGTATCTACAACAGTCTTTCTTTGGCGATCCCTCGTAGCCGCGTAAGATTGTCTTCCATAAATACGGTTTTAAAAATGAGTCCGTAAGTGACTGTGGAGGCCAATCCTGGATCCACACGTCCTTCCACAGTGGGGACATTGGTTTCCCGGCGGGAGTTGATCCTGGTGAGGGTTTGCCAAGCGTGCCTTCCTCTTAGCACGTTTCTCCCTTGCATCCTGGGTTCGAGTGTCTTCAAAGCCCATTGTAGGGATGGCGTTGCAGGATGAGAGCACACCCTCTCCCGCAGCATAAGACAAGCTGCAGCTGTCTATCCGCCATGCCCACTTCTTGACCTTTTGTCTCCTCAGCAGTGTTCCATGTCCTGACCTTCACCTCCTTTGCAAAGCATCCCAACTCCCATGTCGGCTCCAGTGTGGTGTAGTGGTTAAGAGCGGTAGACTTGTAATCTGGTGAAGTTGTGGCCTAAATTCTGCCAAAAACCAATACAAAAATTTGAGTCTTGTCTGAATTTATTTGAGTGGGTGGTTAAAGGTCTAAACACGCAAAGACTGTAAATATCACACCGTGTGTGCTGGAGTTTTACTGCGAAGAGGGACCACCACCTTTACAGTCATTTCCCACAAAATTACTCTTGGGCTCTTGGGCTCTCCTGTCTCTCCCTCCCTGTGAGCTTGAGTCTTTTGCCTCCATCACTGAGCCCCATCTGGGCCAGGTCCTCCTCCCTGTGGTGTAGTAGTTAAGAGCGGTAGACTTGTAATCTGGTGAACCGGGTTCGTGTCTCCGCTCCTCCACATGCAGCTGCTGGGTGACCTTGGGCTAGTCACACTTCTCTGAAGTCTCTCAGCCCCACTCACCTCACAGAGTGTTTGTTGTGGGGGAGGAAGGGAAAGGAGAATGTTGAGCCGCTTTGAGACTCCTTCGGGTAGTGAAAAGCGGGATATCAAATCCAAACTCTTCTTCTTCTTCTTCTTCTTCTCTTCTTCTTCTTCTTCTTCTTCTTCTTCTTCTCCATTCTTTCTACACCCATGACACCTTTGGTCAAGGCTGTTCTCCACCTGGAGCGCTCGCAGGCCAGTGTTTCCCAATTGTTGGTGTTTGTGCTACATTTTTTAAGATTTGCCTTGAGAGAGTCTTTAAACCTCTTTTGTTGACCACCAGCATTACGCTTTCCATTTTTAAGTTCAGAATAGAGCAGCTGCTTTGGAAGACGACAGTCAGGCATCCACACAACAGGACCAGTCCAACAAAGTTGATGTTGAAGAAGCATTGCTTCCACACTGGTGATCTTTGCTTCTTACAGTACACTGGCATTAGTTCGCTTGTCTTCCCAAGTGATGTGTAAAAATTTTCAGAGACACCATTGATGGAATCTTTCGAGAGTTGGAGATGGCGTTTATAAGTGGTCCATGTTTCACAAGCATATACTTCTGAAGAAGTGTGCATGCACACGAAAGCTCATACCAAGAACAAACTCAGTTGGTCTCTAAGGTGCTACTGGAAAGAATTTTTGATTTTGTTTCACAAGCATATAGTAAGGTTGGTAGTACAAGTGCTTTGTAAACAAGCATTTTGGTTTCCCTGCAAATGTTCCAGTCCTCAAACACCCTGCACTTGCAGAGCTCAGGCGATGCTGGATTTTGGCATCAATGTCGGCCCTTGTGGAAAAATAACTGCCCAGGTAGGAGAAGTGATCAACATTTTCCAACGTTACACCATTGAGTTGGATTTGTGGCACTGCAGAGGGGTTAAGATGCCAGCCTCCTGATCTCGCAGTAGCCAGCCAGCTGCTTGGGGGGGGGGGTGAGCCCAGCAGCAGGTATTCAGAGTCAGAGGGGGAACATGACCATCATGGCTAGTAGCCATCATTTACTTATTGCAATGAAAGAACCAAATGGAAGAGGAGGTGAAACAAAACCATTAAAATGCAGGGGAATAACAACCCTACAAAAATGCAACAAACCAGAACTTGTGGCGTCCTCTGTGTAAGAAGCCAAGACCCAGAGCATCTGGGTGATTTGAAAGGCCTGGGAGGAGAAAAGGGGCATCACTTGGCACCAAAATGGCCATCTAGTTGACGGCTGTTCCCTCCGTGGAGCAGGGGCCACTGCGGACAAGGCCTTCTTCCTGGTGTTCGATTGCCTGCCTCACACCATTTAACACCACAAAGTTTAATTCAGCCGTGTCCTTTTTGATACGTTTGTGACCACTATTGTTAGGTTTGTGGTTAGGCAATTTTTGACACGTTGTCCTCTAACTTGAGCATGGTTTTAACTGTGTGTCAAGAGGTGTCTTGAGCTTCTCCAGAGAGTGATGGGCTTTCATGAAGAAGAGGTCTAGTCAAGATGGTGTGTACCACCACCTTCACTCGCCCCCCCCCAAGGAATGGAAGATCTGGGAGCCTGGCTTATGGGCAGATCACCTGTTTCTCATGCAGAAACTTGCTCTGGTTTCAGTCTCCAGTGGCAAGACCTCAAGGTGTGCTCTGGAGAGCCCTGCCAGGTGAAGAGCCCCATGCAGTTTGACTTGAGGGTCAAAACCATCAAACCCTCTTGAGCACCTGCCTTCAGAGTTGCCCACCTAGCCCAGCAGCTTCCCCACCACGTCCTGTGGCCAACCTCTGGACCTCCTCCTAACTTCTCGCCCTGCCTTGCCTGGTCTAGACAGGTTCCCTCCTTTCTGACATGCTCTCCATCTTCCCTTCCCTCCTCAAGGAGCCACACTTATTAGGCCCCCTAACTGAATGAAGCTCCGCGAGAGCCATCCATCAGCACGACGAGGCCATCCATTACCCTGCCGGGCAGGAGGCAATTAGGGCGACGGGGCTGTAAATCACTGCCACTCTCCCCGTTGTGCCACGGGGGGCCGCAGCGGATGGTGGGCAGGGGCCGCTGGGCTCTGATCACATTTCCTCCGCCCAAGGTGAAGCCGCACCAGGGATGACAAATTGTCGTCCCGCCATCCCCTCCTAGATGCTCATCTGTCTCTCTGCCGACGGGACAGGTTATTGGATCTTGCCACGGTTGGGACCGGGCGGCGTTATTGCTCAACGTCGCTGTGACAAAGGGAAGTGTTAATGACCCCACAGAGGGACAGCTCAGCCCCATTTGTTTCCATTAGGGCTGCCACTGCTTTTCCCAGAGTGTTTGGGCTGTGCTTCCACTTCCAGGGGGAATCTTAACTCAGGGTCGCCATGCGTCTGGAAAAGTTTGCTGAAATATGGCAACCCTGTCTTAACTTCCCCGTGTGGGGGCTCACTACACTTTGGGTGGCCTTTGCTGCAAGGATGGCTGCTTCCCCATGAGAAATAAAGGAGGAATTAGCAATATGCCTTTCTCCCTTGCAGCCTCGGCTGCTCACGAAGCCCCCAAAACAATTATTCATCTGTGCTTCTGAAGCTCTGCAGACCTGAGAAGAGAGCAATGGAGCTCTGAGCTGCACACCTTGATGTGATTTCTGGGGCTCATATATATCTTGTCACTGGAGGCTGCAGAGGTAGTCAGAATCCTGCTCTCCTGTTGAGAGGAAGGTTGAAGCAAGACTCACGGAGCAGTTGGGGGATATCGAAGAGGGCCATCTGAGCCAGACTTGTAGAACCATAGAATTGCAGAGTTGGAAGGTCCCCCAAGGGTCATCTAGTCCAACCCCCTGCAATGCAGGGAATCCAGACTTGCCTGAGCTTCTCCATTGACTCTGGTAAAAGAGTGTAAGCTTGCAACTGTATGAAATATCCTTTTTCATATGCAATAAATGGTAACTTTCACATTGGAAAATAAAGAAAGAGTTTGCATTTGTTGGCTTTCTGTACACATGAAATACATTTTTATGCTCCAAACACCAGCTCTATTAATGTTTTGCTAGATGATGATGATGATGATGATGATGATGATGATAGTTTTATTATTTATACCCCATTCCACAGGGAGGGTGCCACTACTGAGAAGGCCCTCTGCCTTCAAAATTAACCTTGTTTGATGTATGTGATTCAAAATGTCAACAAGTTATTTAAGGGAATTATCTTAGCTTTCTTTGAAATGATTGCCAAGCAATGTATACAACACCCTGATGCCTCTATGGCTTGCACCCATTTAGGATGTGTTTTGCACAGGGATTACTGAAAAGAGTTACTAATTCCAGGGCAAAAATTGCAACTCAAGAATGAATACTTTCAACAATGCTCTGGTATCCTTACGTGGCAAGGAGAGAAGAGTTGTCTATTGCTGGCCAACAGAGGACAACATACCCCAGAATTATTCTCAGACAACCTCTGCCCACAGTTTCACAGATGTTAAACAGCATAGCAAGGCTAGATTGTGGGTCAGGGAGCAAAACAAGCCCTTTGGGGGAGACATAAAACCACCTTGGTTTAGAACAGGCTTCCTCAAACTCGGCCCTCCAGATGTTTTTGGCCTACAACTCCCATGATCCCTAGCTAGCAGGACCAGTGGTCAGGGGTGATGGGAATTGTAGTCCCAAAACACCTGGAGGGCCGAGGTGACCCAGCCTTGTCTGCCGTCCTGATACCTTCACAGCGTTCCAATTTCCCAAATCCTTATACATTATCAGGCGATTAATTTGAGATCCTGGTCAGAAAGCCCTTGACAACTTGGGGCCAGTTTAGCTACGAGATCGCTTCACCTCACATTCGCCCAACCAACCTCTTCCATCGGCGGAATTGGCACAACTTCAGGTGCCTCATAATACTTGTTCTTTTGTGGAACCTTGGTTGAAACTTGGTTGTTCAGTGTGGCAGCACCTGCACTTTCGAACTCCCTGCCTCCTCGATATCAAGTTCTTGTTTATACCAGTCTATGCGCATGCTTAGGGACGCGGGTGGCGCTGTGGGTTAAACCCCTGAGCCTCTTGGGCTTGCTGATCAGAAGGTCGGTGGTTCGAATCCCCATGACGGGGTGAGCTCCCGTTGCTCGGTGCCACCTAGCAGTTTGAAAGCACGTCAAAGTGCAAGTAGATAAATAGGTACCACTCCGCGGGAAGGTAAACAGCGTTTCCGTGTGCTGCTCTGGTTTGCCAGAAGCGCTTTGTCATGCTGGCCACATGACCCGGAAGCTGTATGCCGGCTCCCTCGGCCAGTAAAGCGAGATGAGCGCCGCAACCCCAGAGTCATCCGCAACTGGACCTAATGGTCAGGGGTCCCTTTACCCTTTACCTTTATGCACATGCTTGGAATTTAACCTTTTCTTTAACATTTTAACTTTTTGTATGTTTGCATCTATTGTTGTAAATTTTTGCTTATTATTTAATTGCTTTATCTTTTTGTAAACCACTTTGAGGTTTTTCTTACAATCAAGCGGCGCATACGTTTTATGAAATAAATGAAACAGATAAATATACTCTTTCCATATCCTGGAACTCGGGATATATTGGCTACTGCATTTAAATGTTGCTGGATAGTTTGATGGTCTGGGGAACAGGTTGTGTCTGGCAAGTGACACCAGAAGCCCTGTCCCTCAGCTGACCGCCAGGCTGTGCACAGAGCTAAGCATCGCCCTCGGGAAGTTACCCTGAGCAGCTGAATGCCAGGGCTTGCAAACAGAGTAAGGCAGATGGATGGAACTTTTGCCAAATGTTCCCCACATCCTGCTATAGGGCAACCCTTCTCACTCAGGTGACTGGATTAGCTAGTGACCCACTTAGAAAAAACCCCGAGTGACATCCATGGACCTTTGCACCTTTGCTCAATCCATCATGGCTCCTAACTTCTGGTTTTCCTGCCCTCCGTGCTTTGATTTCTTAAAGTCATGTTGAAGATCAAAGGCCGGGCTCTCGCAGATAAGGCTTTCTGGCAAACAAGGAAGGAAAGCGACAAAGGATTGATCTCCTGGGTGCCGGGAGGGAGTGGGGATTGCTGGGAAATCTCCGAAGGCTACTCATTCCTGCAAAGTGGTTCATTCTCCTTGCAAGGCCCTGGGAAAGATGTCTCTGCCCTGCGGAGTCAGAGGCAGAAATGCTCCTGAATGCCAGTTACGCAGAACTGCAGGAGAGGAGAGTGTTGCTCTAGTGCTCAGATCCTGCTTGCTGGTGGTTTCCCACAAACGTCTGGCTGGCTAGTATGAGAACAGGCTGCTGGACTAGATGGGCTCCCTTTGGCCTGATCCAGCAGGTTCTTCTTACATTCTTAAGAAATGCATCCGGCCACATTCTCCACGTGACCTCCCTGCCACCTTGCAAACGTTTTGAAACACGTGTCAGGATATATAAGAATGAAACAGGGTCAGGCCAGTGGCCCATCCAACATCCTGTTCTCTCGGTGAGCGACCAGGTGCCTCAATGGGAAGCCTATAGGAATCTGTGGGGAAGCTGCATGCAGGATCCGAGCACAAGAGTCCTTTCCCCTCCTGAGGTTCCCAGCAACTGGCCTTCAGAAGCATCGCTGCCTCTGGCTGGGGAGCCAGAGCAGAGCCATACTGTGGGTGGGAATTCCTAGCACAATCTTCTGAGCATCTTTGTGGGCTCATTCCTGGCATAAGCAAAGTGCCGTAATCTCCAACAGGGTGAGCAGCTTCACAGGGATTGCTGGAAGGGCCGAGCATCATCCAGGCTGAAGATGGGCAGGCCGGCAGGCCGTGTGTCCTACTTGCAGGAGACAGCTCTCTCTTTGAAGGACTATCCGGCCCAAGTCTGGTTTAAAGATAAAGAAATCGCAGGATGGGAGGGAAGACGAGGGGCACTTGCAGTGACAGTAATAGAATTGTAATAGAGATGGCAGTGACCTCAAACATCATCTTGACCAAATACTGCAATAGTTGGCAGCTGGACAGCAGACCAAGAAGCCCCCCAACCCCTCCCTCCCCTGGCCAAATGACCACAGCCCCCCCCCCATGGGACCATGTCTGTATTCCAAACTACAAGGATTATTTTTAACTTTTCATTGAACCAGATAAATCAGCACATGCATATTTCAAGCAGATCTGTGCCCTCCTAATTTATTTGGGGGGGGGCCCTGCAATATATAAATGGACTAGGGGTGGATAATGGCCTCTTCACTCTCTGGCTGTAGAACCAGAGCTGCGGGGTTGAAAGGAACCGCCAGCGTTATCTAGTCCAACCGCCTGCAATGCAGAGCTAAAGGCTCCCCGAAAGGTTGATAAACCTGCAGCATGGTGTTTTTGACACCAGCCGAGATGTGCTGATCAAGTTCCATCCAATGGAGTCAGCTGCACCTGGCACCATCAATGGTCCTTCAAGGTGAGGGAAGGAGAGAGCTAGTCATTCCTCCATTCGTGGGGTCAAGAACCATCCTGGCTGCCCTGCTTGGCTGCAAAGTGTGTTTTCATAGAATCATAGAGCTGGAAGGGACCCAACCTCTGCTTAAAAACCTTCAAGGAAAGAAAGTCCATCACCTTCCCAGATAGTCTATTCCACAGTTGAAGAGCTCTTCATGGTGTTTACCGTATTTTTCGCTCCATAAGACACACTTTTTTCCTCCTAAAAGGTAAGGGGGGGATATCTGTGCGTCTTATGGAGCGAATGGTGGTCCCTGGAGCTGAATTGCCCAGGGGCCAAAAGAGGATCATGCTTTTTATTTTACAAAGAGAAAAGGGGGTGTTGAAAGGACCCCGCTCAGCAGCTGATCAGCAAGAGATCAGGAGAGAGATAAGAGTCCCTGGCTCCCTTTCAGCCCCCCCTCTTGCCCAGGCCTCCATTGTTGAATGTGCTGCAGAGGGAGGTTGTTTGTTTCCCCAGCGACATGTGACTGGCTGATTAGATTATCTGTCTGGAAACTGTAGAAAAGGCTCCCTTTCCTTTAGAAGCTGCAGAAATGTGAGTTGAACCCCATAAAAATGGGGCTTTTCCTCTTTGCTTTTCCCCCTTTGCAAAAAAGCTGCAAAACTTTTAGCTGATCCTCAAAAAACCAGGGCTTTTCCCTTTGCAAAAAAGCTGCAAAACTTTTAGCTGATCCTCAAAAAAACAGGGCTTTTAGAGGAGGAAAACCAGAAAAATATTTTTTTCTTGTTTCCTCCTCTAAAAACGAGGTGCGCCCTATGGTCTGGTGCGCCCTATGGAGCAAAAAATATGTAGTCAGAATATCCTTCTTGTCATTTGAATCTGTTGCTATGGGTCCTGCCCTCCAGAAAAGCAGAAAACAAACTTGCTCCATCTTCCATGTGACAACTCTTTAGATATTTGAAGATGACCTTGATCTCTCCTCTCAGTCTCCTCTTCTGCAGGCTAAACATACCCAGCTCCTTCGACCGTTCCTCATCAGGATTGGTTTCCAGACCCTGGATCATCTTGGTCTCCCTCCCCTGCACACCTTCCAGCTTGTCAACATTAATTTTCAGGAAAGGGTTATACAAGATTATGCAAAAGACAAGAAGGCTCTGATAGCAATTTGCAATAGTCCATATGCAATTATAAATCACTGTTGAACACATACAGGCATGAAATTAACCCCAAATAAATAAACCACAGGTATGTGAATCCATGGAAGGTAGTGACTGTAACTATTTATAGCACAGACATCATGGTTAAACAAGGTGAGGTTATAAAACATGGACCCTATTTTTTACCAAGGGGAAAAGTAAATAAAAGTATTCCAATGCCCTAAGTCATTGTACTGACCATATTCATTTGTGAGTCGATTTTGGGGGTGGGGTGGGGTTGGGGGGTCCTCAGCCATGTTCCTCCTCGCTTGCAAATGAAACAAAGTCAGACCAAACAGGTACAAGACCGTCTTTTGTGGAGGCGACCACTCCTCATAAGGCAGGGAACTGAGTACGTTTAGCTTGGGGAATGTAAGAACATAAGGAGAGTTTGCTGGATCAGACCAGGGGCCCATCTAGTCCAGCACCCTGTTCTCACAGTGGCCAACCAGATGCCCATTGTGGGAAACACGCAAGCAGGATTCGAACACAAGAGCAACGCTCTCCGTTCCCGTGGTTTCCAGCAATTGCTATTTGGAAGCACTGCTGCCTCCGGCTGTGAAGGCAGAGCTAGTGGCCATGGGAAGAGAAGACTTCTTCCTGCTGCGTGCAAGGTGCGTGGCGCATCATGCAAAGCAGGTGACCGACTCTTCCGGTGCATTTTGACAGCCCGGTTGGCAGAGCCGAAAGAGGCGCCCAGCCCGCCCTCCTTGTCCTCCCCATTCCCAGCCAAACTTGGACGCAGGAGCAGCCGAAAAGGCCCTAATGAAGACAGATGGGCCGTGTCTCTCTCCTTGCTCAGATCCTCCCTGTTCTTATTGATGGGCTGAGGGGTGAAAGGCCGGGAGCACAATGCCCACGGAGGAGGATGCCGCCAGGAGGGGGAGATGTAAGAGAGCCCGGCTTGTTGTGGAGATGGACTGCCAGCCTGCCTTTGCCATCCATCACTCCCAAGAGGCCTTTGCAAACGCAGATGAATGCTGGGGCTCCTGTTAAGACTCTGCTGTAATGGGGAAAGGGGCTGTTTGAGCACCATCCGTCTCTCTCTCTCTCGGAAAGGGGCTCCTGTCTGCCTCCTTGCCGGCCGGCTGCCTGTGTATCAAAAAGCCATCAAGGGAGGCCCCTCTCCGAACCGAGGCTCAACCAGCAGCAGAAGCAGCAGCAGCAGCAGCAAGGAAACAGTAAAGAGCACAGGAGGGCAACCAAGATGGCCAAGGGTCTGGAAAAAACAAGCCTGGTGAGGAACGGTTGAAGGAGCTGGGTATGTTTAGCCTGCAGAAGAGGAGGCAGAGAGAAGATAGGATCATCATCTTCAAATATCTAAAGAGCTGTCACACAGAAGATGGAGCAAGCTTGTTTTCTCCTGCTCTGGAGGACAGGACCCAAACCAATGGATTCAAGATACAAGGAGGGAAATTCTAATTAAATATTAGGAATAACTTTCTGACAGTAAATGCTGTTTGACAGTGGAATGGACTCCCTCACAAGGTTGTGGCCCAGGGGTCAGCAAACTTTTCCAACAGGGGGCCGGACCACTGTCCCTCAGACCTTGTGGGGGGCCGGACTATTTTTTTTTTAAAAAAATAAAAGGACACATTCTACTCATGTAAAAACACGCTGATTCCAGGACCATCGGCGGGCTGGATTGAGAAGCAGATTGGGCTGGATCTGGCCCCTGGGTCTTAGTTTGCTTACCCATGTTGTGGCCTCTCCTTTCTTGGAGGTTTATAAGCAGAGGTTGGGTGGCCCTCTGTCTTGGATCCTTTAGCTGAGATTCCTGCACTACAGGGGGTTGGACTGGATGACCCTCAGGGTCCCACCGTAGTGTATGGGACTTTACAGTTCAATGTATCAGGAGTTCCTCAGTGCCAGGAAGGACCAGACCCACTGTGGCACAATTCATCTAAGACCCATCCCTGCCTGGCAACCCAGATCAGCATGGTTTATAGTCGTGAAAGACACTGGGAGATCTGGCACAACTAACAAGGGCATCCTAATTCTGGTCTTCATGCTCCAAATCTCTCGCAAGGCTCTCTGCAGTCCCTAAACTCATTATCTACCTGGAAAGTGACTTGCAGTGAGGGACCTTTCCTTATTTGAGCATCCCACCTTCTGGAGCTGAGCCCTGGGACAGAAACTGGATTCTGAAACAGACCTTAAATCAGAGTTAAATTGCAAAAAAAAAAAGGGCCAGGCAGGAGAACCTCTGAGACTGAATTTAGGAAAAGCAAGCAATGGTGCCGACTTGTGCTCAGATGCCATACTCCTGTCCTAGAGGCTGCCCATTTTATCTCAATATGGGGCGGATGCCCACTCCTTTGCGAAGGAAACGCACTCTGCACATGACCCGAGGCAACACTTTCCTGTCAGCTCGCACATTCCAGGCCAAGCGCCCTGGATCAAATTAGGTCACTCTCTGACCCTTTGCAGAGATGGGGGGGGGGTGAATTGGAACCAATTAGCAAAACCACTAGATGTTGCAAAAGAGCTGAAAGGAAAATTAAAGGGAGACAATAGTTCAATAAATCAGGGGGTTGGAATGATGGAGAACAAAGGCACTGAAGGAATTTCACCCTGTCCTAGAAAAGGGAGGGTGCCCATCCCAGGAAAGCGATTTAAATAAAAATGAAAGCAGCAAAAGGCCAAGAAATCAAATCCAGATTGATTCCCTGGGGGGGGGGGTGATGGGCCTTTGTGCATTTGTGTGTGGAAGGGTGGGGGCTCAGGAAGCGGGGGCAGCAGCATTTAATGAGAAGCTTCTAGCCAAGGGAGGTGGAAAACAAGCTCTGCGAAAGAACCCCCAAACCGGTGCAAGCACAACACCCCCCCAGGGACCCCCACTGGGTGCAGTGCATTCCTTTGCAACAGCTTCCAGGCCCACCCACTCACCCACCCACCTGCCTGGGCTTGCCCAAGGCTCCCCCCCCCCACAGCAAGACACTGGCCGGGATTCAGACTTGCCAGGGTGGGGTGGGGTTGGATGGAGAGATGCTGTTGCTCTCAGGGCAGAAGCACCAAGAGCTCCACAGGTGAGCCATGAAGGGCCAGCCACCTGTATTCGGGGGGTGGGGGGGGTGTGGCAGTGTGAAGCCCCACCACCTCTCTGCCAAAATTTCCAGGAGGGTGTCTCTGTGTGTCCTCCTCTACAGTCCTTTTACTTGTCCGGTCCAAGTCTGGTTGAGAGTAAAATGACCCCAGGAAAGGGAGAAGTTTTGGAAGGGGACCCACTGTTCTCACCTGGTGCACAGGTGTGTTGAGCAGGAACATTGCAGCATCCTCTTCCAAGCTATTGTGAGGTATATTTGGGTTTCCATTTAATTTACAGTTGCCTTGTTTAATTTTGCACCTATACACATATAGATCAGCCCATGCATGCAAATGTCTTTGTGAAAATATGCCATCTTCCTCCTCCTCCTCCTCCTTTCTGGTGGAATATAACTGGCCATGCCCTAAAAAGCTGCAAATTTTTGATTTATTTAAATAACACTCCGCTTTGCTGCCTCGCCACTTTTCAGCCGAACTGAAAGAGCGGCTTACATAAGATCAATTACCGGTAACAACAAGACAGCCTCTGCCCACATGCTTGCAGTCAAAAAGATAAGGCAATAAAGGAAAAAAGATGTGGAGGGAAGAGGAAAACAAACTTTGTCAGTTCTTAGAGTTACACAGGACTGGGAATGGAAATCTCAGCTGAGGCGATGGAGTGATCCTGCTCCCCAGTTTCCACTCTGCTCCCCAGGGCACCTACTTTACTGTCTCCTCGGCACCAGGCAATTTTTTTAAAAAAAATAATAATAAGGCTTTTTAACATCCTTAAGACTATTTTATCATTATTTAAAACAAAATAAAAAATAAAAAATAAAAATTTCCTTCCAGTAGCACCTTAGAGACCAACTAAGTTTGTTCTTGGTATGAGCTTTCGTGTGCATGCACACTTCTTCAGATACTACTCATACCAAGAACAAACTTAGTTGGTCTCTAAGGTGCTACTGGAAGGAATTTTTTTTATTTTTTATTTTGTTTTGACTATGGCAGACCAACACGGCTACCTACCTGTGACTTATCATTATTTAGCATCATTTATTTTAGTTTCTACAAACTGAACAATGTTTTGCTTTGAATTTGAATTGCTGAATCCTTGTGTCGCCCTCCTAATCTTGTGAATACGTTACCGTTGTGTGTTGCCCGGAGAATATTTTTTAATAAAGGGAATCAACCACCACAATATGAAAAAGGTATAGATTCTCTAGATGGGACAGCACTGAACACTCTCCCTGCCCCCCCCCCCGTTTAAAGTCAAATCAAAAGCAATGGAAGATTCTCTGGGGGTCTCCTGCCCTTACCCAAACCTAAAGCATTTATGGCTTGCGAAAGGGACCTCATCGGATAGGAAGCATTTAATCAAAGGCAATCAATTCAGCCCCCCAAGGCAGTAACTCCAACAGGAAGGCAGCAAATTTTGAATTAAGGCATTCAGAGGGCTTGGAGTGGGCAGCCCCCCCCATCTCTCCCAATATCCCAGTATATTTTTTTAAATTAAAAAAACCCTAAACATTAAAATATCTGTAAACTCACAAATGATTAAAGCCAGCAATTTGCACACATTGCCTCTCTTCTCTTGAACTTCCCGCTTGAACTTCAGGGCAATTCATGATTCTCTTGTTATTGGGGGGGGGGGGTTGTCTGCTGCTGCTGCAATGGAGCAGTTAATGAATTCCTTGCTTATGGTGCTACTTTTCCTGATAATGTTTGGTCACATTTGACTTTAAAAAAAATTGGATTTGTAACCCCACCCATCTTAAAACTCCCTGCAGCTAACAATCAATTAAAACAATTGCCCCAATGCTGAAAATGCCAACAAAAAAACATACAAATATTGTTGCACGCAGCAGGGTGCACAATAACACAGTCTCTGTCTTTTATATAACAAAAGCCTTCAGAAGAAGGAAAGGAAAACATAAAATGCTTGCCTTTTTTTGACATAAAATGTTGAATTTGATGTTCACAAAATCTGGAAATATTTAGATCAATGTGGATATTTTTAGAGGTCTTCCCTGCAGGGAATTTAAAGGGTCTCACCAACATTTGGAATACAAAGTTTGTTGTTCATTTGTTAATTTAGGTGCCAGAATGAAATCAGCTTTTTGGTTTAAAGGAGTTACAGTGTTTTGTTTTGTTTTACAAAACGACCACTTACCAGCAAAACTGCTGGTTCAAGAAAGGCTGGACTTCTCATTGCAGCTGTTTTTTGAAATAAAAGTTTTAAGTAACAACTACTTGCAGTGGAATGTTTGGTTGCTGACAGGGAAACGTACTTGAATGGCAGTTGATTATAACACTGGCATGTCTCAAAAATAATTGTTTGGAGGTGTTCATAAAAATAGAACTTTGGCAATAAAAAAAAATACTGACATGTGAGAGTGAGTGTGCTCTGCAGCCTCTTTTAGCAAAGCATAATTCTGAAGTAATATAAAGGTTTGGATGTGCACGTTTACCTTAGGTTTTTTATTGCTGCACCCTATCGTTAGGAGTGCCGGATGGAGAAAATTTGCAGGGCTGACTTGTTGCAGATTTGCAGCCAAGAGAAGACTTACCGGTAATTCTGAATGATGGAATTGGGTTCTGTGAACTGCATGAGTCCAAAACGGGGCCGCTGTGCATCACAAAACATCCCTTCCAAATTGTGTAACTTCCGTTTAAAGACTTGTAATGGGTCCATTTATTTGTCTTCATCAAATTCATTGCACTTCATTATTTAAAAAATTAAAAAATTGTCCAGTAGCACCTTAGAGACCAACTAAGTTTGT
Organism: Lacerta viridis; assembly: GCA_900245905.1. Lineage (NCBI taxonomy): Eukaryota > Metazoa > Chordata > Lepidosauria > Squamata > Lacertidae > Lacerta > Lacerta viridis. The sequence goes on from OFHU01004715.1 coordinate 189,123, forward strand.
TCTGGGTATAAGCTTTCGTGTGCATGCACACTTCTTCAGATACCAATAACTTCATTATTAAGTCATTGATAGGAATAGTTCACTAAGTGTTTTAAAGTGTTTAAGGGTTTTAATAATTTGCAAAAGTTTTAAATAGTCAGTTCTTCCTTTTTAAAAGACCATTAGGACTTCTGGGGTTTTTAAAAGGATTTTTTTAGGGGAGGTAGTCAGGAAATCCTTGTGTGTGTGTGCAAATATGGTGACGTTTCTTTCTTTCTTTCTTTCTTTCTTTCTTTCTTTCTTTCTTTCTTTCTTTCTCTCTTTCTTCTGTTTCTATTTGTAGGGTTTATTTCTGTTCCTCGCTTGACTCCTTTTAGTCTCAGCAGCAGTGGAAATAGTCTCTGTGCTGTGGGTTGGAACTGCATTAATTGTGGGAATGGGAGTGGGGAGGGGAGAGGGAGGGAGAGGGAGGGGAAATAAGGCGAGAGAGAGAGATCAATGGTTGCACAGGAGAGGTCAGAATTTGATAACCTGTACACATTTAGTGGGGGGACGGGACCTCTAGCCATAATATTTTGGATGTATGAGATAAGGGGAATTGATGGTGTTGGCAAATAGCTATTTGTGTTCTCTACCTGTCCTGTGCCACATTCAAGAAGCAGAGATTCACCATCTGAAATGCTGAATAATTCCATCTCAAGACCCTCTCTCTCTCTGCACTGACTTCCTCTTGCCATCTTCCTTTTGTCTAGAAAAAAACAGATTTTTTTAAAAAAATTATTTTTTTAAGGCACGGGGACTGCAGAGGCCCTTGACAGGTCATTTTGTGCAGGCAGACCCTCTGGTCTAACGCAGCTTCTTTAAAAAAATTTTTTTTTAAGGTGTTGTGCGAACTCCAAAAGAAAAAAAAGACACCAAATTTAAAAATGGGATTTGCGTTTAATCAGTTGGTATGGCCACTGTGAAGAGTTTCTTTGCTTGTCTTACAGACTTAGCAGGATTTTGCCCAGATATTTCAAACTTGCCTCAGTTTCCCACCACAAAAGCCCGTGGGCCGGAGTAGAGACTGATCAATGACTGACTTGCCTTCATTGTTTTGTAATCAGACAAGGTGCTTTTTCCTCCAGGATATGGTTCAAGTGTCAAAGGAATTAACAAAGGAAGCTCTATGGGTCTGGCTTTTCCCCTTTCAGGTGGGCAGTCTAAAGAGTCCGGCCCCCTCCTTGACCTCAGGATCTGTTAACTGAATTGCCCTGCAATATTCATTTCCACTTAGCAGAACTTGGGAGCTATTCAAGGAGCAAATTTTAAAACTCCTCAGATTGCTCAGTCACCCAATGTCTGCGAAAGCAAAAGAAATGTTAATCAATCTGGATTTCTTTCTCTCTTTTTTTTCTAAGAGCAGCATTAGTGAACCTCAATCTATCTAAAATATATATGTAATGAGGATATGTTTCCCCCTAACTCACTAGCTGTTCTTGTCTCGGGTTACGCTGGCATTTGGAACGCACAGGGAAATTCAGCTGAGTTATTTTCCCTCATTAGCTGCATAAGATGTTTCTCGTTATGGCTTTTTAATTTCATCAAAGACTGCCTCTTGTGCAGAATAATGGAGGCTGTATTCTTGCAGTGATGCAAAAATCCTTAAAGGAGGGAGAGGAGAAGGGGGGAACAGAAAATTCCAAACAGCCCTCTGAAATGTGCAAAGGACTTCGGTCTGGGTCCCCTCTGCGTGGGATCCTGTTGTTTGAGGTATCCCAATGACTTCGTATTAATGGGGGGGGGGGAATTCGTAGAATGAAAATTCCCCTCTCCCTGCAGAGAAACTTTTTTCTTTTGTCAAAAGCGCATCACTTTCACAAATTTATTTTACTTTGTTTATAAATAATAATAATAACCAGAAAGTTTTAATTGTTAAAGAGCTCTCTAAAATGAATAAGTGATGAAGAACCGAAACAGTGAAACCTCAGAAGTGCAACTAAAGGATACATCGGATCTGAAGAAGCTGGAGATATTTCCTGGCAACTTTAATTTGAATTTGCTTATATGTAAATAGTTAACAATTGCGTGTAATTGTATTTGTATGAGAGCAAAACGGGATGATTAAATGACCTACGCAGCTCAGTGTTTAGGTAAAAGGGAGTCAAACAGAAAGGAGTTTTGCTTTGATGCTACGGACATCCACATGGCCTAATCAGAAAGGACAAGAAAGAGGACTCTTTTTTTTTTTGCAGGAAGGTAATCGTACAATTGCCTTTATGTTTTATATGGGGGGGGGGATGCTTAAAAGGGGTTTTCTTTCTTTTAACGAAGAAATAAATTTGAAGCCAGAAATGCCACAGCAAAGCTGAAAACAGCGCACATATTCTGAAGTCAGACAAAAGAACAACATATTATTAATAACAGCACATGGTTCTTGCTGTTTTATCCTCCGCCATCCCAGTGAGAAAACCAAGTTGCCCTCTGTGCATTTTCCACTTTGGTCCCTACAGAAGGTTCTCAGTTAACCAAGAAGGCGGCTGCAGTGCACAGAACGGCTGCACTTTGCAGCCTGCGAGGAAAATCCTGAGCAAAAGGTTGCTTTCTGCTGAATCGATTTCTTCCGGGAAATGCCAGAAATCAGTGCTGAGTTTAAGCAGCGTTTGCTCTGGTTCCCTTAGCCCAGGCTGGCCTGCCTGTCACCGGCCGGGGAGCAAGTGAAGTTTGGTGCCCCTCGCTTGCCCCAGCGCCAGGTGCCACGAAACAACCTTAGTTGGTTCAGCCCAAGCTGTGGGGAACAGCCCACGCCACCATTCTGCAAAGGGGAGAGGCCCCTATTCTGGGGGCCCCGTCCTAAATTGCGCTCCTTCTCCAGATACTGGGGCGTCATGCATTAGGGAGGTGGGCAGCTTGGACAAGGATGTGGAGTGGCATCGCTTGGGGTGTGGTAGCAGAACCCTCTCCTGCACAAGCACCCAGCCATGGGGCGCTCTTCATGCCAAGGGGTCCATTTCCTGACCCTCTGTTGACTTACCTCCCCCTTCACGACCTGCCTCCTCTATCTCTCCAGTTCTCCTCCTGTCTCCTCTCGGCCGCCTCTGTGCCCCCGAGCCTCTTTGCTCCTCTCTGTTCCGGGAAGGACTTTCTCACTTTTGCAAACCCCTTAACCCACCCCACCCCCCCGGCATTCCGCTTTCTACAATAAGAGAATTCCCTCGATATGCACACGCATGCCTCCCCCGCCTGGGCCGGGGGAGATTGACTGGCTTATTCACACGGAGCAAAGCTTTAATATTTGACCCTAGTCATGCAAACAATTCGTTTCCCAACAAAAACGCATTCCTTACACGCAGTAATACCGTAATTAGCAGAATTATTTATGCCTTTGTGAGCGGTGCTTTTGAGAGGGAGGGTCATAAATAGGAGATGCATGGCCTGGCGATTTTAAAAAAGTGCCAGGAGCTGGTGGGGGGAGCTCCGTCCCCTACTGATCTACCCAAGGGCCAAGACCTGAGGAGGGGGTTGGCCTTTTAGTGGCACAAACGCTCCGTGAGATCTGTGGCAGCGGGACCCTTGGTGCTGGCCCCACAGCACTTTTGGCATGACCTCTGCTCTGAGGCATTGGGAGTTTTCATCGCCTCTTTGCACAGGATTTTGAAGAAGAGTGAAGAACATGGGACCGGATATCTGTTGCTGTTGTTGTTGTGCTGCTGCTGCTGCTTAAACAGGCATGGGAATTCATGTTTGCTGTGAATGTTTTAATGTTGCTGATTTTTAACTTTCCATTAACATTGTGCAGGAGTGGAAAAGGCCAGGATGAGCTAATTCGTAGGAATCGTGACCCCTGAGCCACAATGGCTGAGGCAGACAGCCTCGGGTGACCATTGCTGGCCAAAGACCTTGGGGACGACCCCACGGGTATCTGTCCAGCCCCTGCTGACAAAGAGGGTGGTCAGGTAAATGGGCTGTTGGGTCAGTTTGGGCTGCCCAGCTGCATAAGCCATGTGAGCAACTGCTATGGGGCAGCCAGGAGGTCTCCCTCAGTGCTAGTGAACCTCTGTGGGGACAGAGAGGGGCGGGTCATAAGGGCAGTCAGTCATGGACTGCCTTCCTTTGTATGTCAGGATGAGGATGCATGAAGAGCTCTGAGGGCTCCCGTGTAAGAACACAAGAAGAGCTTGCTGGATCAGGCCCAGGGCCCACCCAGTCCAGCATCCTGCTCTCACAGAGGCCAACCAGATGCCCCCAAGGCAAACCCACAGGCAGCATCCGAGCACAGGAGCAGCCCTCTCCCCTCCTGTGGCTTCCAGAAGCATTGCTGCCTGCGACTCCGGAGGCAGAGCCATCCTGCCTAGTGGCCATCCACAGCCCTCTCCTCCGCCATGAATTTGCCTCATCTTCTTTTAAAGCCATCCAAGTTGGTGGCCGTTGCTGTATCCTGTGGGAGGGGGTTCCGCAGCTTAACTCTGTGCTGCGTGACGAAGGACTTGCTTTTATCTGCCTTGAGCCTCCCAACATTCGGCTCCATTCAATGAGTTCCAGTGTCATGAGAGAGGGAGAAAAGATTTTCTCTGCCCACTTTTATAAACCTCTCTCGTGTCACCTTTTCTCTAAACTAACAAGCCCCAACTGCCACAACCTTTCTTCATCGATGGAGTCGATCATTTTGGCTGCCCTTTCCAACTCTTCCATATCCTTTTAGAGCTGAGGCAACCAGAACAACGGTGCGCAGTCAATGCTGCTGTGGAACTGGCTTCCCGGCCCCGGAAGGAGCCTCTGCCCTCTGCCACCTCTCCCAAGCACCCCTGAAGTTGTGTTTAAGCCTTTAAAAAGAAACAGGGATGAGGCCTACTTTTTAGGCAAACCAGAAGGAGGCAGAGCCTAGGTCCTTTGTGTTCCCCAGCCATTGCCTCTAATAAAGTCTGGACGCTGACCAAGAAGCAATTTTCTCAAGCAAAACCACAATGCGGGCACAAAGGAGAATATCAGGATGATCTGGCTCCTTTCTCTCTTTAGTATCCCTCCGAAACAAAGAGGGGAAAGGCAGAAGGGAAGAAGCTCACCTGTGTTCCCATGCAATCTTGGAACGATCGGGGTCATTATCCCCAAAAGCCTCTAGTTTCTAAAGAGCTTCTTTAGACACTGACATCTTGTTCTGAGTGAGATTGTCAGATTTTGCTCTCTTTCTCTTTTTAATTAAAACACACACACACACACACAAAACCCCGCCTGCACCCTCTCGACGTCCCCATCACCAACCTGGCCTCATCTGCTGCTCAAACTTCAAAAGGGAGAGAGAGAGAGGAGTAAACAAAAACAGGTCTTCTCCAAAGCAAGAAATAAACTGAGCGCTCCTAAAAGAGCTTTTCGGTGCACGGGGCGGGCGGGGTGGTGTGGTGTGGTGGTGGTGGGGGGGAGAGTTTGCTCTCTCTGCGCTTGACAAAAGCCCCTGGTTTTCTGCCATTCTTTTCCTTTCCTTGATGGATCCCCAATTGTCGAGCCTTCAAGAAAATGCACTCTAGCTCTTTGTCACCAAATGTAATTTGATAAACTCTTTGCAAAAACACACCGGTTTCCGATTCTTTTCAAAAACTGTTATGGATGGGGGAAGGAGAAAAGGGGGTGAGATATTTGAGATGCTCAATTGAACATCTAAAAAAAAAGTGGTGTGTTGGGGGGGGAGCAGTGGAAAAAGTAATGTCAGTATTCTGCAATGTGTAAATTCACTGGGAGCCACTGCCGGTGGGTGTGGGGGGGGTGAGCGCAGGCAGGGCTTGCTGTCCATTGTCATGACTCTTAAAGGCCTCTGAATCCTCTTTGGACTTGACACCGAACCTCCATTTATCCTATAAAAGGTCCTCCTTGAGTTATCTCTGCCGGAGGCTGAGCATGTAGAAGGGGAGTTGGAGAAATCTGTCGGAGAAGGCAGCTTGCAACTGTCTTAAAGCCGGGTTTTGGTAAGTTGAAAGTTTTCATCTCTTAGAAATCACTCTCCGGCTGGCAGATGCCAGCCTTCTCTAGGACTTTTCGATCTGGAATCAGCAGTTTCGGTTCCAAATCTTTTCTTTCTCTCGCCCTCTGCCCCCACGCCTTTCTCTTTTGACCGAGGGCTTTGGATTCATTTTGTTATTCTTTATATCGAGAAATTTGCAAGGAAGTGGGATAGAGTTGCCGTCTTAAGACACCAGAACACCAGCGACATGTTTCAGTCAGATCCCGACATTCTGATGATAGCAGTCTTCAGGCTCTGGAGAGTATAATCTAAAGTTTTCAAAATGCAATAGTGGCAATTGAAAATAGGTGTTTTTTTTAAGGTCCCCTAGGCTTTAAAATTAGTTTTTTTTAAAAACCCTTTAAAATTCCTATTGGATATTCAGTTGCAATTATGGTGGTATAGCACATCATTTATAATTTGGCATGTGTAATGTACTGCTAGCATTTAAACCCAATTATACTGCATCCTCTGATGTGAACATGCGAGTAGTCGCTGTTGGTTATTAACCTTTGTTTTATCCATATGAAACCTATCACACCTCTGTCCCCGTAAGGGTCCGCTGTCCTGCATCTCTTTCCGTGGAATGTGCATTTGGATACGGGTCAGAAGACAGCACATTCTGGCACAAGGAGTCACGAGGAGACGCCTCATTCTTGTGCAATGACTAGATCCAGACTGGTGCGCTCGAATTTGTCCTGGAGGGGCCATTTTAGTAGGTCAGACTGCAGAACGGAGGCGAAAACCCTTCTTAAAAAGAAAACTGAAGCTAAAGCTGAGCGCATGGAATGCCCAGCTGACTTGGTGCCTTCCAGATGTTTTGGACTACAACTCCTATCAGCGCCAGGCAGCATGCTCCTGGGGTTGAGGGGATCGTGGCCTTGCTGGCTGGGGTAGATGGATAGGGTTGCCAGGTCTGCTTCCAAAAAATAGTGGACAAGCGGGGGGGGGGGTTAAATTAAATTAAATTATATATTTTCTTACAAACATTTTAACACGTATTAAAATACCATTTCATCATAAAGCTTTTGAATAAAAAAATGTCCACTATTTTGTGAAAAAAAATAGTGAACATAATGTGAAAAAATTGGACTGTCCACTCAAATAGTGGACACCTGGCAACCCTAGTGATGGAAAGCCAAGACACCTGAAAGGTCCCAGGTTGTTCCCATCAAGTTCCCAGCTGCTGTCCAGTGGCAAAATTAGTTGAGGGGAGAAAAACACAGTCACCCCCCCCCCCACACACTCTATTTCGATATCAATACTAAAAGCAAAGTATTGCTAGTCCAGACCCTCCAATTCTCCCTATTTTCCAGGGACAGTCCCGAATTTACACAAGCTGTCCCAGTTTCTGATTTGATTCTGGAGTGTCCCGCTTTTCCTTAGGACGTCCCTATTTTCATCGGATAAATATTGGAGGGTATGGAGTTATGCGAGCCCCGAACCAAGGAGATAAGTAACTACACAAGCTTTAGAAGACTTCTCAAGGCAGCCCTGCATAGCAAAGTTTTTTTAAAAAAATGTTTAATGTTAATAATAATAATATTTATTATTTGTACCCCACCCATCTGGCTGGATAATGTTTTATTATGTTTTTATATATGCTGGAATCTGCCCAGAGTGCCTGGGCCACCCAGTCAGATGGGTGGTGTGATGATGATGAGGATGAGGATGATAATAATAATAATAATAATAATAATAATAATAATAATAATAATAATGGAATAGAACATCCCTATTTTCATTGGAGAAATGTTGGAGGGCATGCTGGAAATGCCAAGGGGGGGGGGCAATGCTCTTGTGACCAGGTTGTGCTCAGAGGCTCCCCAGAAGAGGCGTCATATGCCGGACATCTGGCCGGCCACTTTGAGAAAGGGAAGCTGTCCGAGACGGGGCCGTGGGCCGGATCCATCTGTGGGTCTCTTCTGAGGTTCTTAGGCATGTTTGGACAAAATGGACCTTCCGTGGGATTCCTGAGATGTTCTCCTGCGGGGCAGCCCATCTTGGCCACTGGGGTTCTTTGGCAAAGTGAATAAATCACAAACCGATCGCCCTTCTCTGCTGAATGTTTCTGGACAGAGGTGGGGAACTGTTGTGAATATGAAAACAAGTTTAAATTTGCTCTTCAAATGATGTAAGCCTGGAGCATGTGTTTTGATGGTAGCAGAGTTTTGTTTTGTTTTGTTTATTGCATTTATATTTCCCGGCTTTTCCTCCAAGGATCTCAAGGGGGTGTGCATGGTTCTCCCCCTCCCCCTTTAATCCCCACAACAACCCTGTGAGGCAGGTTAGGCAGTGCCTGCCCCCCCCCCAGGTCACCCAGCAAACTTCATGACTGTGCAGGGAATCGAATCCTGGTCTCCCAAGTCCTAAATTGGCACTCTAACCACTATGCCACCCAGGATTGGACACAGTCCATGATGCTGGTATTCTATTAATACTCCCCCCCCAAAAAATAATAATTAATGGTAGACATTCATCCGTTGAGGGAGCTCCTTGAGCAAGGGGGTTTTTGCTTTGGCAAAATCTGTCCGCTTTTGCACTAACCTGTTTGCTTAATTGGCCAGTTTGTCTCTTGTGTAGCTCATATCTGTTTCAATGAAATGTTCCAAGCGTGGATAATGGAGCAGACATTGCTTGAGACAGACTTGAGTTTGGGCTAATTTTAGCTGTGATTCCTGTTTTGCTGGGGTTGGACTAGATGACATTTGGATGTCCCTTCCAAGTCTGCAACTCTACGCTTCTAAGCAGGGAGCATGTTTTCCCCAAGGGGGAGAGTTTGCCCCTCTTTCGGCACCTGAATGCAGAGAGCTCACTCGGGCTGCAGGTGTTTCCCCTTTCAGAGGGAGGGCCAAGCGAGGGCATTCAGAAGCCATCGCCCTTAGTTGCCTTCGCTTGCCCTCACTGGGCTTGATCCACCACAGCCCTATCTGGCGAGATAGCACTGCAGCAGCAACATCCCATGCACAGCACCATTTCCAACCTGGGCACTGACATAAATTTAGGGATTTTTAAGAGGGGGCATAATTTCTCTGTCACACATAAACGTTGAAGTACTGCTTCTGCTCTAAAAGCAAAATGCTGGAAGATTCAGGACAGCACTTCTTTACGCAGCACAGAGTTAATCTGTGGAACTCCCTGTCACAGGAGGCCGGGATGGCCAGCAACTTAGATGCCTTTAAAAGAGAGTGGGACAAATCCACAGAGGGAGGAGGGAGCCATTGATGGCTACCGGACATTAGGCCTGTGTTATCCCTCCACGTTCGGAGGCAGCAAGGCTCCCGAATGCCAGTTGTTGGAGACCATGGTTGCAGAAAGCGGCTCTTGTGCTCTTGCAGGATTCCCATGGGCATCTGGTTGACCACTGTGAGAACAGGATTCTGGACCAGATGGGACACTGACCTGGTCCAGCAGGCTCCTTTTCATATTAAGATATATTCTTTTTATTGAAAGCAACAGGAGAATGTAGGGCTGCAGTCACAAGAGGTGGGAGGTTCCCTGTCCCGTGGGTGCTGAGCACCCCTAGAGTTCAGCCTCGGTGCTGGAGCAGGTCTCACCTGCAGGCTCAGGCAGAGCAGGTGAGGAGTAAGGAGCCCCCAAGGCAGAACGCAGGAGAGGTTCAGCTAAGAAGAGTCTCTCCGAGATCAAGGCAGTGCCCAAGTGTCGGTGCTGCACTCTAAAAGTCTGAGCAGAAGGTCTCAAAATGAGTATTATGTGACACCCGCAGATTGAAGCCACTGAGTGGGCGCCTGTGTGGTAAATATAGTTAATACGTAATTGATAAAACAAAAATAGGAATAGGAATCATTTATTATTGGCCAAGTACATTTTCCAACATACTTGGAATTTGTTTCGGCTACATTGCAATGTAAACATACAGACACTGTTCCTCTCACAATACAAAGAAGCAAAGAAACCCCACCCATAATTTACCTCCCCTTCAGCTATACAACTACGAATTTAACAATTTAATGGCACAAGGGGAAAAAACTATTCTTGTGCCTGGCCGATTTTGTATATGAAGTCCTGTAGCGACGTCCAGATGGAAGTAAATCAAGCAGATGATGACCGGGATGTAAAGGATCTGCTACAATTCTCTCTGCTCTCTTCCTAACTCGGGTAGCATAAATTGTCTCTATTGAAGGCAAGCTAACACCAATTACCCTTTCTGCAATTCTTACAGCTCGTTGGAGCCTTTTCTTGTCTCTCTTGGAGGCTGTACCGTACCAAGCTGTTATAGAATTACAGAGAACAGTTTCAATGTAAATATAGTTAATACATAATTGATAAAACAAAAAGCTGTCCATTGGAATGCCAGCCTAACCGTCCTGTATCCTTGCCGCCATTAATTTTAAAGCAGACCAGTATTAATGCCAATTCACCCCTTCAGTGCATTAAGCAATGCTAGCATTTAGATTAGCTCTAGATTGGGATTGTGGTTTTTGTGATTGAAAGCTGCTTTAAACTGTTGAGCTTGCTGATCGGAAGGTCGGCGGTTCAAATCCCTGCGATGACGGAGTGAGCTCCCGTTGCTCTGTCCCAGCTCCTGCCAACCTAGCAGTTTGAAAGCACGCCAGTGCAAGTAGATAAATAGGTACCGCTGCGGTGGGAAGGTAAACGGCGTTTCCGTGCGCTCTGGCTTCCATCACAGTGTTCTGTTGCAGCAGCAGAAGCGGCTGAGTCCTGCTGGCCACATGACCCGGAAATATGTCTGTGGACAAACACCGGCTCCCTTGGCCTGAAAAGCGAGAGGAGTGCCGCACCCCACAGTCACCTACGACTGGACTTAACCATCCAGGGGTCCTTTACCTTTTAACTTTTATAACTTAACCTGCCCTTGGACTTTAGACTGATGATGATGATGATGATGATGATAGAGTCGAACTCTCCAGTCTTCCCAAGCCATTCTCTCCCTGTATTAAGAAATGTAGCCTCTCTTGGCTGCTGTGAGGCCGGTCGCTGGAAGCTCTTAGAAGCAGATAATTGCAGAGTTGGAAGGGACCCCAGTGGGTTATTCGGTCCAACCCCTGCAGCTGCCTTCCCCATCTTTTGCAGAGCTGCCTGCCTTGAACTTCCCCCCTCCTTTCCCCTTTAGCCTTTTTTCTCAACTTCGCTCTGTGCCTTCAATTCGCCCTCCACATTTGGGAAACCAAAATCCCATTCTCCCAGTTCCATCTTTGCCTTATCCACCCACCCACTGGTCAGGGGGTAAGTTTGAAGACACCATCGCTCTGACCAAGGCCTCCCCTCCACCCATGGGGCAGGGAGGAGAAAGGCTGTGGCATTGCCACTTAAGCCATGACAGCAGGGACAATGCTGATGTCTACATGACCTGCAATTTGCCATGCTTCAGTGGTGATTCCTGCATTGCTTGGGGTTGGACTGGATGACCCTTGGGGGTCCTACAGTTCTATGATTCTATGCCCTATAAATAAGCTTTCCCCAGAGGTAATTCCACCAGATAAGCTAAGAAGACAAAAGCAGCCAGGTTACTTCAGCATGCACAAGTAAGGGATAAACTGGCAATTGTGGGTTATTTTAGCGGTGGGGGCAGGGGGAACTCTCTTCTTTACGACCAACAAGAATGTCACAAAACAAAGAGCAAGCTTTCTGATCCACCAGAGTGCCTAATCAGGTTGGTATTATGCACAGAAAGCCCTTCTTCATGCAGCACACCGTTAAACTATGGAACTCCCTCCCACTGGAGGCAATGATGGCCACCAACTTGGATGGACTTAAAAGAGAAAAAGACAAATTCCTGGAGGAGGAGGAGAGGGCTATCGATGGCTCCTAGCCACAATGCCTATGCTCTGTGTCCACAGCTGGAGGCAGCAATGCTTCTGAATCCCAGTTGCTGGAAAGGGCAGAAAGGAAGTTTGCTCGTGCTCGAATCCTGCTTGCAGATTTCCCATAATGAGCACCTGCTTGGCCACTGTGAGAACAGGATGCTGGGCTAGATGAGCCATGGGCCTGCTACGGAGGGGAAGGGGGGGGGGCTCTTCTCATGACCCTACGGACTGGAAGGCAGCAGGAAGGAGAGAAAAGCTGGCCTGGCATTGCAGCCGTAGTATCGGCATGGCCTGAAAAATCCTTTTTGTTGCCCTGTCTTGGAAGGGGTGTGGCTTTGGTGGGGGTCATGAAGGACGCCTTCCCATTGGCATTCAATGCTCCGCCACTGCTCTCCCCGAAGGCCAGGCGACTTATTGAGAAGAGGTGGTTGAAAGAAAGCCATGTCAAGAAGGGCAGATTGTAGGCAGGCCAGTTGGGTGTTGTCGGCAGAGCGAGATTAAGCGCCACGCAGGCTTATGTACACACTGGGGAACCCAGGGCAGGGCAGCACTCAGTGATACATCGCTCAGCTTCGGAAATGAGCCGAGGGACTGGAGAGAGAGAGAGAGAAGGAAGCTCTGGTGAAAATCTCTGGTGACCCAAAGTTCACAGGGTCCCAAGTTCACGAAGGCTGTGACCTCACCTTGGCATCAGCCTCGCTGGGTTCAAATGCAGAGACTTGCCCAGTTGCTGGGCTGTGAACAGCCAGATCCAGTCATCAAGGTAACTCTCTCTCTCTCTCTCTCTCTCTCTCTCTCTCTCTCTCTCTCTCTCTCTCTCCACCCCACCCCCCCAATGTCAATTTGCAGACAACAAACAAAACATTATCATAATTGTGTCAGAGACTAGAATGACAAAAGCCCTTGGGCTTCATCGCTTTCTGGATTCGCGTGGGTTCAGGACAGGTCAAAGGCAGTCTTTATTCACGCAGTGCAGAGTGTTACGCTATGGAACTCCCTTCCACAGGATGGATTTGAAAGAGGGCCGGGCAAATTCATGGAGGAGGAGGAGGAGGAGGAGGGCTGTCCGTGGCTCCTAGCTGGATGGCTCTGCTACATCTCCACGGGTTCTGGGGCTTAGATCCTGCTTGCTGGTTTGCCACAGTGAGAAGAGGATACTGGAGTAGATTGGCCTCATCCTGCAGGCTGTCCTTAGGCCCTTATTTGCCAAACGCCATATCTGTCTCACTGACTTTCCCCCAAAGAGCGGCCAAACTGGCCAATGAGATCCCAAGGAGTTGTTTTGCAAAACACACGTTCCTCCCCCCTCCTTCTCCAGGTTCACCTGCAGATTTAAGGCCCTTGCCAAAGGGGGGCCTGCTGGCAGTCTCAGGCACCCTGAATGGCAGTTGCAGCCAGGCTCAGGGCCACAGCTGCAAGGAAGAAGACCCCCCCACCTGCGGCTGTCAGCAAAAGAAGGTGCATTTGCACAAAAACCAAAGATGTAAAAATCCTTCTTGTTAAATCCAGAGTCTGGAATGTAGGCAGATGACTGAAATTGATTGGATCAGTAGAATAATAATAATAATAATAATAATAATAATAATAATAATAATTTTTAAGGAAGCAAACTTGGCATTTTTAATACGAAACAAACAAAACAACATCCTAGGAGAGAGCTTATGATAAAACGTTGCACAGCCTGAATTGTCCACCAGGTGGGGTTACAGGGCAAAGAGTGGACTGGGAGATCTGTAATCGCAAAGGGCCAAAGCAGCTGGACTTGGGGGCTGGATTGGGGCCGGGCCATTTCCACCTGCCCTGCACAGACCCCGGAGGCTGCGGAAGAGCCCTGCTTTGGGGCTGGGGGTGAATTGCTGTTGAGACAAAACAATCTCCTCCTATGTGGGACATCAGTTGCATTTGGGGAATACAAGTCGACCCTTTGAGGCTACCTTTGTTTTGAGAAGGCAGTGAGGACCACTGAAGGAGCAGGGTGGGGGCCGCAAAGCCATATAACCCCGCCAGTCTCATGAATTGCCGTGATTTCATGCACAGGCCCTGCTGAAATCAATGGGAGTTGCTCAAAAGCAGATGTTTGCAGATTTCACAGCTTGGACTCTTTGCAGTGGGGTTTGTGCAGGAATCACAGAATCATGGGGTTGGAAGGGGCCTCCCAGGGTCATCTAGTCCAACCCCCTGCAATGCAGGAATCTCAGCTAAAGCATCCGTGGCAGACAGCCAAGGAGACTTCCCACCGCTGTTATGCCCCCCGGGGGGGGGGGGCTACAGTTCTCTGGCATCTTGGGTGTGAAACTCTTTCTTGACTTTCCCGTGATTGAGCCCCAAAACTTAAGGGAAAGCAAAACAGCTTGGAGCGGGGGGAGGGGGCAAGATCACCCACCCCCAGCCCAGCCTTAGCTCTTTAGTCACTCTCCCACTTGGGGGCACAGTGGTCAAGCAGATCTCCAAAACTGCTGAAATCCCAAATCAGACCCCATGAACTCTGGCTCCCTGGCTCTGCTTTCTCCCCCATATCCTTGGCTCTTCTCCCCAAATGAGAACCTGAACCTGCTACGGAAATCTGCTCTTGGGCAATGGGCAAGATCCACTGCTGCCTTGGGAAATGCACTGGCAAACCTGTCTTGGGCTTGAGATTGCTGTAGCTGGTTTTGGGCGCCACCCACAGAATGCCACAGACGCTGCCTGACCAATTGGCTCTCTTCTTGAGAGGGTGGGGGCGCTAGAGAAAATGCTCAGTTGGCCTCACCGACCATCCGATTGGTTGGTGTTAAACACACAAGACTGCGGTGCTGTGTCTCTGATGTCAGGAGGGAGGAGATTTCTACCTTGCTTTCAGACTGCAAGTGTGTGTTTTGGTAATGCACTGACTGCATTTGTTTTAAACTGTGTACATGATGCTTCTCCCACAAATCCAAGTCCGTTTACAAGCGAGCCAATCTAGTGCCTGCATTGCAGGGGGTCGGACTAGATGACCCTTGGGTCCCCTTCAAACTCGACAGCTCTGTGATTCTGTGAGGTCACCTTTGAGCCTCTCTTGAGCTATGATGGGGCTGTTAAGGCAGAAGGGGAGAGGCAGGCCAGGGCTCTTTGTCTGTGTGCCTGGGGTCTTGTGTGCTTTCTAGCATTGCACTGCAAAGCCACATCGGCAAAGGTCTCTCCTGTGAGCCTCGGCTGTGTCCGAAAAGCCTCTGCATTGGGCTCTTCATTTATCCTGAGCCCATGGACTCCACACAGAGAGCTGACCACCAGAACTTCAGGAGACCTCAACTGGGCTGGGCCACGGAAGACGCATCTTCTTGAAGTCCACAATAGTAGCAAGGGAGGGAAGGCAACTGAATCCACCTCTCCTTTGAGACCCCTCCACAGCAACAGGTGGTGCCTTCCCAGAGGCGTAGGAAGGTCAGGTGGTACCCAGTGTGGAAAATTTCTTGTCACCCCCCATTGATTCCCCCCCCCTGCAAAAATGGTTTTATGTTATTTCATATTTTCTTACAAAGGAATAATAACAAGTAATAATAATAAACTTTTATTTATATCCCGCCCTCCCTGGCTGAAGTCGGGCTCAGGGTGGCTAACATCAGATACATAACATTGGTATAAAATCAAACAATAATTAAATTACCTCCTAAAAACATCTCAAAATCAAATTAAAGTCTAATTAGATGGCTTTCCACAGGGTTAGGGTTGGGAACAGTAAGTGCTCCACTGAACTGAAATTTCAGCCTTCACGACATAGGAAAACAGCCAAGTGAACAGCTATTTTGGTGGAGGAGGGTCAAGATATTAACCGATATGCATGAAATTTCATATATAGCTATATAATCCCTAGTATAGTAAGATAAGACCTTTGGAGCAGGCATTTTTAAAAAAAGTTTTTTATGAACTGCCCTAGTAGGGCAGTAATTGTTCCTTGATAATTTGTCACCCCCTCCATTATGGAACGTGGGGCGGTCCGCTCCCTACGCCCCCCCTTGCTACACCCCTGTGCCTTCCTGAGAAAGCTCCACTGGGGAGACCCCAATAGGGAAAGGCTCTGCTCTGCCCACTCCCCATTATTCCTGCTGATGGAGAAGGTTAGCAAGCCCCCTGCCAAAAAGCAAAACCAAATCAGTAGGGATTGTTTTGTGTTTGTACCCAGGCCCTGTGTGCAGCTTCAAGCTAGGCAGTGTGGCACAGTGGTTAGAGTGTCGGACCAGGACCTGGGAGAGACCAGGGTTCAAATCCTCCACTTGGACACGAAGCTCACTGGGTGCATGTAACCTTGGGGAGGGCAGTCACTGCCTCTCAGCCTTACCTGCCTTGCAAGGTTGCTGCTGCTGTGGGGATTAAATGAGGGGAGGGAGAACCACAAATGCCACCTTGAGCTCCATGGAGGGATACAACTCCAGCAATGAGCAATGTTGGCCCTGGAACTGGCAAACGGCTGGCATCTAGGGACCAGAGGCAGCTGCCTCAGCAGCCTCTATTACCTGCCCCGACTTGTGCTATTCCTTCTGGCTGCTAGGGAAAAACAGAGGGCAGCATTCTTGGGAGTGGCATTCTGGTGGGCTAAGCGTGATGCGCCTGGCCTGAACAAACCCCCAAGAAAAGACCAGGGAGCTGGAACCATGAGATGTATTTAGGGGTTAAAGGGGGGGGGAACACCAATCTGTAGACCACTCTGATTGTGCATTGACTTTCTCTCCAGAATTCCATCTCTGCCCTGATGGTGCAGAGTCCCTTTCCATGCCTATCGCTCAAGATCCACCACCAGCGTGGATTGCCAGCGTGGGTTGTCTCTGCTGAAATGCGAGGGGTGTTTGTAGCAGGGCAGTTCTGTTTCTCGAAGGGAGTTTCACTCATACAAGCCATCGCTGGGTGCTGCCGTCCCTCCATGATCAGTGTGGACATTGAACCCCATCTGAAGACCTTTGTTGATTCAGGCACTTTAGGGGCGCCTCACTTCTCTCTGCCAGGTGCCAAATCCCCATGGGGGGGGCAGGCGGGTCTCCAATGAGCCTCTCACAGCTGTGCATTCGAGGTTCGGTTTTGTGGGGGCAATCATTTATTTCCTGGGTGCCTAAAAGCAAAGATGGCACAGTGCGCCAGAAAACACAATATTAAAAGAAGGGCAAAAAGGAAATGTTATTGTGAAATGCAATAAAAAGTTGACAGCCCCCTCCCCCATAAAATTAACACCCAAGAAACTCCTAATTAGGATCTAAATCTGGGTGACTGTAGCGCGCAGTCTAGATCCTGCCTCTCCAGCTGGCTACCTAAGTGAGGGAGCTATTGAAGGCGGGAGAACCAGCAGACTAGATTAAAACAAACACGTTTCAGGTGCATTTAAGGTGTGTTCCTTTGTTTGTTTGTTTAAAAAGTTGATTCTGTAAAACAGTTGGTCCATCTATTACATGACACTACCAAATATTATAGAATTAAGTCGATTGCGCTGCGATGGTACCACCAATTGTTCTGCTGTATAATCATGAATCCAAGGGGGTGGAACGGGCTCCACCAAAGCTTATGCCACAAAAAATGTGCCACTTTCTAAGTTTCCACCAGATTGCTGCACAGCGCTGCCCCCACCCCTACCCCGCTCACGCTGGAAAGACTCGTGTCCTGCCTGAGTTTCTTACCCCTGAAGGGAGCCTTACCTGGTTTCCCAGGGGCTTCCCATCCAGCCAGGCGGATCCAGAAAGTGCCCAGAGTCAGGCGTTTTTGCAAAGCGCGTTAGTTTCTCCTGCACAAGGCACCCCTCCAAGAAACAAACCCCCTCTTGCAACGAACCAGAGGTGCCTGCAATGCCTCTTCTCCCTCTCCCTCCTGCCCATTGCAACAGGGCTTGTGCAGGACATCTTCCCACGAGACGCGGGAGAGGAAGGTCGGTTTCCCCCCCGTATCTCCTGACCTGAGATAGCTACCTGTGTGGAAGCAAAGAGCTGTTAAGAGGTGAATGCCTCCCCGCGACTCGCGAGCCACTGCCCTCTTTCCTCTCCCCCGCACCCAGGGAAATAAAAGCAGAAGCGGTAGAGGGTAAGGACCCTTCCGTAATGGAAGTTTGGGGACGTCCTTTTGGCTTCTGGGAGACGAAATGTAGCAACGGTCCGAGAGAGAGCTCCTGTGGCCGGCGGCGGCCCTGAGAGAAACGGTTCCTTTTCCTTCGCCTTCTGTCGGCGGCGCTTCGCTAGAGACCGTTTCCTTCCCCTCCGCGCCGCCACTCTAGGGACGGGGGCCACCCGGCGCACCCTCGGTGGTCCGTTGGTGGCTCCTGCCAGGTACGCTCCGGTCTCCCCTCGGGAGCTCGGCTGGCTCTCCTCTCTCGACGGCAGGTTGGGGGGTCCATGTGCTCCGTCGCCGTCTTCTGGCCAAGGGACGGCCCCGCTCCGTGGCTGACAGGCTCTCGATGTGCTCTTCTCTCCGCAGGGACGGAGCGCCGACGGCTGGCGACGGAGGGCGTCCAGCAAGGCTCTTCGGCGCGTCTCTCCCGGCGGGCCTGCGGCCAGAGCTGGCACGCTCCAGCGCCCGGCCTCCTGCCCCCCTCCCGTCGTCGCAGTCGCCCCCGCCTCGAAGGGGAGGGAGGAGGGGCTCCCCCCCGCCCGCCGGCAGAGTACCGGCCCGCGCCGACTCTATATAAACACCCGCCGGGGCTGTTCCCCGCAAACTGGCGCGGCGCGAAGCGGCTCCTCCTCCCGGCAGAGGCGCAGCGCTCGAAAGCGGTGGCAGCAGCAGCAGCAGCAGCAGCGCCGACGCCGTTGCCCTCCCCCCGCCCGCCCGTTCTCCTCCTCCTCCTCCTCCTCCCCCCGAGCCCGGCCCAGCCTAGCCCAGCCCGGCCCCCGGCAGAGGCGCTCAAGAGAGCCGCTCAAGTTGGACGGAGCGACACCCGCAGCCAGCCGCCGCCGGGCGCAACACAGCCGTCCTGCTCCGGAGAGCTCGCTGCGCCTTCGCTTGGGCTTTGGAGACACGTCTGCTTTTCGCTCAGTTCCTCCTGGCCGGTTTTTTCCTCCCTCCTCTTCCTCCTGCTGCTCCGCTTCTCCTCCCCACCCCCGTTTGAGTCAAACAAACAAACAACAAACAACAACCACCACCCTGCAGTCCTTATTTATATTCCCCCTCCCCGTTTTTTGGGTGCAAAACCCTTTCCTCGTTATTTGAGAGTTTCTGTGAAGTTTTTGTGGCGCAAGCCCGCCAGAGTTTGCAGCAGGAGATTTGGGAAGAGTCGCTTTTGGGGTCCGGAGTTTCTTTGAGGTTCTTTTTGCCCCCTGCTCGCCTTTGATACCCCCCCTTTTGCATTCTTTTATAAGTGGGGAGGAGCTGCTTTTATATCTCTCCCTCCCCTCCCCCCCCTCCCCAATCTCTCTAAAAGCCACAAATTGCCCAGAGCCGGGGCGCATTCGTTCCCCGACGCACCGCTCCGACGACTCTCTCTTTCTCTCTCTCCTTCCCCCGCCGGCCCGGTGCGCGGCTCGGCGGCTGCCTCCCGGGGGGGCCCCCCCACTCTCCTCAGAGGAAGCAGCGCCACCGGGCAAGATGCTTTTCCAGGGCTTCGACCTGCTCTCGGCGCTGGCCACCGTCGTCGCCTGCCTCGTCTCTGTCACGCTCCTCCTGGCCGTCTCGCAGCAGCTGTGGCAGCTCCGCTGGGCCGCCACGCGCGACAAGAGCTGCAAGCTGCCCATCCCCAAGGGCTCCATGGGGTTCCCGCTCGTCGGAGAGACCTTCCACTGGCTCCTGCAGGTAAGCCCGCCGGCGTCGGGGGGCGGGAGAGCGGCGCAGACGCAGCCACGCTCGCCGGTGGCCTCCTAGCGCCCTTCCGCCGGGCGCCCTGGCCGGCCAGCTCCGCGGGTCCAGGGCAGCTAGGACGCACCGTGTGGCTGCTGGAAGCTCCCCGCCGTCGTACAAAAAGTGTGGCTTGCACAGCCGCTGCTTGCGACGTGCAAATCCCGCGCCCCCCGATCCCTGGCCCCTTTCCTCGAGAGTAAGTCCTGCGCGCGACAGGCGAGCTTCCCCAGGTCCCAACCAATCCTTGAGGGGTTTGCAAAGCGAAAGGTCTTTCCCATCCCCACCCCCTCCAGCCGCGCCGCGTGGTTCGGCAGCCTCGGAAGGGGCCGGATCCGCTTAACCGTCAGGCGCTCTCCCTCGCAGCCGGGGCTCGAACTGGTGACCTCCCTCCAGCCGAGCTTGGTGCTCGGGCGCTGGGCTTGCTTCGGTCTCCCCCCGTTTCCAGGAGAGCTCTCTTCAAAAACTTCTCCCCCCAGCCCAACCAGAGTACGAAGCCCCGCTCAGGTCCGAAGGCAGGCGCCGGCGTGGCGGGCTGCATTGCCCCTTTAAGGCGCGGGCTCTGCCTGGGGACCCCCTCGAGCCCCAGGTAAGGACCGGCTCCGGGGAGGACTGCAGGGAGGGGGCGGGCTGGTGGTGCTGTCAGCAGCAGCGCCTCGCTCGGACTCCGGCAGCTCCCTGCCTGGAATCCCAGAGAGCCGCCCGGGTGATCTTGAGATTCGTTAAGCAGTGGGGAAGCCCCCGGGTCGAGATAATCGGGAGATTAACCCGGGATTAACCTTCTTAAATGCTAAACAACCTCTCGAGGAACGCGATCACTGGGGGGTGGGGGGGGTGCGGAGAATCCCGAGTTAAACCAGGAGGGAGATGCATGGTGGGGAGCAGAGAGAGAAGGTAGACCCAGGAAAAGACAACCCCCCCTTTCAATAGGACACCCACCAGCTCCTTGTTTCGCAACTCTCCAAATGCACAAACTTTATTACCTGTTCTAGAACCCTTAAACTTTGGGGAGGGCAGCTCCCCACCGCAGCCCCTTAGGAAAGTATCTCTGATCAGAGATGCTGCGACATGCCCATGGTTCATGTCTGGTTGATGCGGGGGGGGGGGAGGGCAAGCAGGTTGCCGTTTGCCGCGGAGGGTGCAGCTCTGGAACACCTCCCGCCGTGATGGGTCCTCCTTCCGCCAGTTGGAGGAAAATCCTATTCTGGGTCCTCCTTTCTAAACTCAGATGTAACAGTATCGCAGACTTAGCATGAGAGACCTCCATGGATGGAGGGGGTAGAGAGGGGAGCTCCCTGCCAGCAGCGCAAGGGTTAACTGCCCTCACTCAATAGGGCTTTATTTTTAAAAGAAATTTATCAGATTTTTACAGGGGGACCGAGAAAGGGTTCTCCCTTTTCCACAAGGCTCCATCCAAACAGAGTCCAGGGCTAAAAATACAAAAAAATTTGTATAAATTGGACTCCGGCTCGAAAACTCTCGCCACATAAAGGCGGCCTTTGTACAGTGATGGAAATGTTGTACAAATAACCCTTTATTAATGCCACAAAAAGTACTTTAATTATATTTACGCAGATCAAGAAACAGGGTCACCTGAACATCTGAACTTCACAACTGTGCTTTTGTTTAAAAACACACACGGGCGCACACCCTCCGCCGCCCCCTCCACCTGCCCCCCAAAGGCTCCGCCACCCTCTTCGCTTAGAGACCCTGCAGCGGCTCAGGGGAGAGCCGTAGAGCTGCATTTAAAGGGGCAGATGCCTTTGCACAGTTTCTCCGAAATTTTATAGGGCACGTACGTAAACCCCCTAAAAAAACCTGATGTTGGTACTGGAGGTGGGGGAGGTGGCAGAGGTGTGTGTAGGATGTGTGAGGGGTGGGGAGAAGGCAGGGGAGGGGTGCTCAGGTCGCCTTTCCTTGCTGTCACGCCCCCTCCCCTGCCAAGGACCGGACCGGCATGTGGGAAAGTTATTAAAAGCCCCAAACTCTGTTCATTGACTTAGCCAAGGATAATTGCAGTGCATTAAGGCAGTCGGCCCCCAGCCCGCCCCCGCCCCGAAAAACGCACATGATTGAAGAAGCTTTATGGGGCTGGAAGCAAAGGGGAGAGGGGCGGTTGTGGGGTGGGGTGAGCCGGCTCTCTTATCGTTGTTACTTTGTTATAGGGGTGTCTGCGTAAAAGCTAGGGGAATTAAGTCAGCTCAGACGCGCTCTGTGTGGTCATTCCACCAGCTGTCTGAATGAAACGAGCCAACCAATATTTGGGGGAGAGAAAACTCCTCATGCCCTGGCTCCTTCCCCTTTCAACCCCAAGAGGGCAAGGCAAAGGAGGGGGCAGGCTACCCCCTTCCCACTGGCCATTAGCCAGACTCTGGAGTAGCCACAAAAATGAGAACCCCCCCCCAAGCTGTGTGTGAGATTTGCACCTTGAGTCTTACCCACATAAAATCACCTCCAGTGCACACTTGAAGCATATGATTCCTCCCAAAGAATCCTGGGAACTGTAGTTTGCTAAGGGTGCTGGGAAGCTCCACTGGGCGCACTTCACCTCACATGTAACTGCATCGTGATTGAAGGTTCATGGTGAACCCCAAGTCCTCTTTTCAGGGCTTATGACGTCAGAATGTACACCTGAGCATGTGCAGAGAGCCCTTTCCTCACCCACGAGCAATTGCAATGACCATCCCTCATAGCTTTGGTTGGGACAGGTCTTCCCTGTCGGGCTAGAGCCCCAGAATTAAACACAGCTCATTAGTGCTAATTATCAAGCCATTGCATCATTTGTGTTCCTCACAACCATCCGGATAATGTTGAGACAGCCTTGTGTCCATAGAATGGATGGGGAATGGTGGTCTGTCAATTGTAGCCCTTGGTGGGCTCAGGGCTGCCCCTCCCCTGTGGGCCTTTCCTCATGCTCAAGTTACAAGAAAGGAGATTCCCAATAAACATCAGGAAGACATTTCTGGCAGCAAGAGCTGTTAGGCAGCGGAAGGGACTCCCTCCGAAGGTGGTGGACTCTCCTTCCTTGGAGGCTTCCAAGCAGAGGCTGGGTGGCCACCTGTATTGGATGCTGTAGCTAAGATTCCTGCATTGCAGGGGTTGGACTGGATGACCCTTCGGGTCCCTTCCAACGCTACCATCCTATGCTTCTAGAGAACTGGTGGGTGAGAGTTGACATTGCAGTATCCCCCCTCCCCCCTCCCATCTGCTGGTGCCCCTACATCTTTGGAAGGGGTGCACTTGTTCATTTGCAACTTGGCTTACTTCCTGAAGCTATCTGCTCAGGCTTCCGTCTGCAGGAGCTCTGCTGTGCCCACAGGATCTAGAAGATGTTTGTGGGCTTCAGCAAGGAAGAGGGCAGGTGAGCTGAGGAAGGGCTCAACTTGGATCTCCTGGCTACAGGGGAGGAGGGGAGCCTCACCAAGGGTTGTGGCCCCAGCGCCCCTCCCCTCCCCTGCAATCTGGGCTCTGCAGGATACATTTCAGCAGGGCCACAGTTCACACTTTCTTCCCTAGACCAGGACCACCGTTTGCCCCCATTTCTCAAGCGCCGTCCACTGATAACATTTCCAATGCTCCACCTGTCATTTACAGTACTTAGAAACATTCTGGTTTGGGAATCTGTGAATGGAGCCTCACCTGCTCTGTTCCCCCCTCATGCTAACCCTTAGCATTTACATTGCCAGCCAGTCTTTAAAAAGACCCTCCACCCCAACCCACTGGTGTGGGGTAGAGATGCAAACACGGTAGATCCAGGTGACTTTGCAGGTGCAGCTAAGGTGAGGCTCAGGGTCACTCCTCAGCATCTCCATGCACTAGGGCTGAGAGAGACCCTTGCCTGAAATCCCAGAGAGCTGCTGCCAGTCAGTGTGGGTAATAGTGAGCTAGATGGACCAGGTATACGGCAGCTTCTTTTTCCTTTCCCCCAAAGTTTAGCAATTTTAAAAGACATGACACTAACGAAAAAAGGGCTGCAGAGGGAAAAGGAAAACAAGGCGGCCCAGAATTCTTAATGCGATAATATTCTTATATTCCTGCTTCTTGGCCCCCTGCTCTGGAAGAAGGCTGGGGTATTGACCTTTGTGGACTGGAGAGACTCTCCCCAGTTTTGAATATACCCTGCACATAAATGCTCCTTGAAATTACGGACCCACTCATGCAAGGTGGTTGAAGGAGGGTGCCATGGGTTGAACACCCCCACCCCATGCTTAAACTCTTAAAGGAAGGCAAGGACATGATTTGAGCCAGCCAGAAAGCCACATTCTCTGCATCAGAGCCCTTCTCCCCAATTCCCTCTGTGTGCAGTGCAACAAAGAAAAGACACTCTGCTTTATAATCCCACATATTGTGAGTCTGGGCTGGGTGGTGCGGGGAGCTGCAGCTTAGGCATGCTCAGAGTGTGCTCACAGAGCTGAGATAAGGGGGGAGGCAGAGTGGTTTTCAAATATATGGGGATAGCGGTGATAAAAAGTGGGGCATTTGGATGTCTCTGGTGGCGAGAGGGACCTCAGAACTGGAAACTTAGGAGAGGTTTTTCTGCTTGCCTCTTTCAGGGCTCCTACTTCCAGTCGTCGCGGAGGGAGAAATATGGGAACGTCTTCAAGACCCACTTGCTGGGCCGCCCCCTGGTCCGGGTGACGGGCGCCGAGAACGTCCGCAAGATCCTGATGGGCGAGCACAGCCTGGTCAGCACTGAGTGGCCCCGCAGTACACGGATGTTGCTGGGGCCCAACACCGTCGCCAACTCCATCGGGGACATCCACCGGCACAAGAGGAAGGTAAGAGTGGCAGTGGCAGCCTGCCTTGGAGGAGCATGTGTATGCGAGAGGGGATTGTAGAGCTGGGAGGGATCGGCCAGGCTCGTCTGAGTCCCTGCAATGCAGGAATCGCAACTAAATCATCTAGGCGGAGGGCCTTCTCCGTGGTGGCACCCACCCTGTGGAACGCCCTCCCGTCAAGGAGATGAGGAACTATACAACCTTTAGGAGACACCTGAAGGAAGTTTGTAATGTGCAATGTTGTACTTTGTTTTTGTATATGTTGGAAGCTTCCCAGAGGCGCTGGGGCAACGCAGTTAGATGGGTGGGGTACAAATAATAAAATTATTACTGTTATCAGTGCTTTTTTCCCTAGAAAAATAGGTGCAGGTACTCAGCATGAAGTTGTTGCAGTGAGTGCAACACTTTTTAACAACAACAAAAAGAGGTGCCGGCACTGTGTACCCCTGAGTACCCCCTTAAAATCTATTATTATTATTATTATTATTATTATTATTATTATTATTATTATCCTTCGTGTAGTGGCTCTCAAAGGGTGTGGCAGGAAAGGGTGGCAAGTGTGGCAGGAAGATTCAAGGGCAGTCAAAGAAACACTGAAACATTCCAGTGCCGCATTGTGCAGTATAGTATCAAGGGACAGGTATCTTTTCAAAATCAAGCACTGCTAGTTGTTGTGTGTCCCCCCTCCCCCCCAGTATTTCTTATCAATAATAATAAAAAAAATCTGTGTGGCACAAGCAAATTTTTATTCTGAAAGTGTGGCCCAAAGAACATTTTTTTTGGAGAACCCCTGCCTCCAGCTTGCATGTTGGGATGCAGCCAGAGAGATTACTTCCAATCTAAGGTGCCCCGTGACCACGATAAAATAAGGACGTGCTTCCTCTGGGTCTGGTAAAGGTAAAGGGATCCCTGAACATTAGGTCCAGTCGTGGACAACTCTGGGGTTGCGGCGCTCATCTCGCTTTACTGGCCGAGGGAGCCGGCGTACAGCTTCCGGGTCATGTGGCCAGCATGACTAAGCCGCTTCTGGTGAACCAGAGCAGCGCACGGAAACGCTGTTTACCTTCCCGCCAGAGTGGTACCTATTTATCTACTTGCACTTTGACGTGCTTTCGAACTGCTAGGTGGGCAGGAGCAGGGAGCTCACCCCGTCATTGCGGGGATTCGAACCACCAATCTTCTGATCGGCAAGCCCAAGAGGCTCAGTGGTTTAGACCACAGCACCACGCCTCTGAATCTGGAGCAAGTTCAGAACTTAGCTCTGCTGCAAAGCTGCAGTCTCTCTCCCGACCTCAGCCTTACCTGCTAAGAGTTGTAAAGCGAGCCTTTCCCAAGCCAACCAGTAAGTTAAGTTAGTTGTGCTGGCCCATTGCAAAAAATAATAATCCAAAATCCATTTTAGGGCAACGCTTCTGTGGTTTGGCGTTCTCCCGAACTCTCCTCTTGTCAGGCTGGATGGGAAGCAGAGGCAGGAAAGGAGGCGGCGAAACTGGGTGCTGGCATGGAGCAGGTGCCCAGGGGTCACCTCCCCCCACCCTTCCCCCAATTGCTCCGTTTCCCATCTGGCCTGAGAAGAGTTCGGGAGACATTTGGGTTGCCCCAATATGGATTTTGGAAGAAGCAGGAAATGTTGTCTTAACACAAAGCTCTGGGGTGTGTGGCATCTGGAAGGCAAAGGGTTCAGCAATTCACAGAATCGTAGTTGTGGTAGAGTTGGAAGGGACCCCAAGGGGTCATCTAGAGCAACCCCCTGCGATGTAGGAATCACACCTGAAGCATCTCCTTCACCTGAACTATCTAGGGCTGTCATTGGATGCGGTGAGCCCCACCACTTTGAAGCGTCTGAGCATGTGCAGAGTGGGCCCGTCTCTCTGTGAGGCTAGAGGCCGGGATCCTCCTTCGGCAGCTGAGGGCTGGTGGGCGTTGTAGTCCAGGAAATCCCAAGGGCCCCCTTGGGGAAGGCTCCTCGGAGTTCAGTGGGTGTCTGCATCGGAGGAGAAGGGGGGCATTTGGACCTGGCCTCGTGGTGAGGCTTATCTGTTGATGTGGGGTGTGAGGGTTGCCCCCCCCCCAGTAACTCTGGCAGCGATCTCTGTCGGTGGTGGGGTCCCTTTTGCATGGGCATTTCGGGGAGTGGGGGTGTCACTCTCTTCCATCCGACGTCATAACGTCCCCCCCCCCGTCCCCAACGCTTTGTGGGCTGCGGCTTCTGCCGCCTCCCCTTTGCCCGTCCCACGTGGGCTTCCTCTTCCTCCCCCCCCCCAAGTGTCTCAACATTCGACGCGTGGGACGCGGCGGAGGCCTTTGAGGAATTTAAAGGGGCGATGGGACGCCGCCGCCGCCGAGCCACGCGTTGCGGACAAACGCCCGGTGGCTGCCCCGCACCCCCACGTCGGTTTGGCTTCGCTGACTTGACACGGTAGTGGGCGAGGGGGGTGTCGGGCATCGCATTCACACGTGGCGCCCCTTCCCCCTCCCCCACGCGCACAGAGAGCCCTTTCATCTCCCCCACCGCGGTCGCCGTCGAGTCGCTTTGCGCGCGGCCACCGTCCGTTAAGCCACCCTGTGAGGCTTTACTCGCGAGCAAGCAATAGGCGCAGGTTCGCGGCAAGCTTCTTCCCGCAGCAAAAGGTTGCGAGGCCGTCTGCCCTCCGGGTGGCTTCAGTCGCGCTTCTCGCCTTCCAAGGGGACCCTCCCCACACTCTATGGCAAAATCCCGTGATCCGCGCGGCCCGCCGGAAAAGCTAGTTTGAAGCGGGTATTCTCACAGGGGATGACGGGCGCGGGGCCCCCTGGGCACGTGCAGAGCGCTTTCCCCAGGAAACGCTGGCTCGCAGGGAAGCGGGCCGTGCCTTTGAGACGGGCAGCCGGGCGGGCGTTCCCCGGCAGGGCTGCCTGAGCCCCGGAACCTCTTGGTGGCCGTCGCGGGGGCTTTTGCCACCGGGGCTCTGCCCGGCTTGCAGGGGTGGGCTTCGTCGCTCTCCGGCCCGGGGGCTCCGTCGAGCGAGGCCCCGTCGAGAAGCAGGCGCCCCCGGCCCGCCCCCTCCGCCGCCCGCCCCCTCCGCCGACCCCCGCGGCGAGGCTGTCTCGGCTGCCGTCGGGGGAGCCGTCCGCGGGCTTAATGGCTTTCGGGTGTCCTGCTGAACGGCGGGCGGGCGGCGGCGGCTCCGCCCCTGCCTGGCTCCCTCCGTTTGCGAGGCCGGGAATCTCCCCGGCTCCGGCCGCCCCTCGCAGGCGGCACGTGGGGAAGTTGAACTGTAGTAACCTGGAAGGCGCTGCGGCGCGCCGGCGGCTCCAGCCTTAAAAGGGCCATGCCCCAGGCGGGACCACCGCGCCGCTCGAAGGCTCCGGCGTGCTCCCCGCAACTAGAAGAGCAACCCCCCCTCTCCATTTAAGCCCCAGAGGCTTCAACTGGCCCAACGTCACTCACTGAGCCTTGTGGCAGAAGCAGGATTTGAACCCTGGTCTCCCAGGTCCTAGTCCTTATTTAATCCCCCACAACATACCTGCAAGGTAGGACGGAGAGTCAGCAATTGGCCCAAGGTCATCCAGTGAGCTCTGCGGCCAAGGAGGGATTGGAGCTTTGGCCTCCCAGTCTCTAGCACAACACTGCAACCGCTATGCAACGCTGCCTCTTCCTTGATGTGTCCCAATAGCTCACGAGAGAGTGATTCAAAAATGCCGGTCTCTCAAAGACGAGACGGTGCTTTTCTGAATGGCTTGGTGTGGTGTTTAGTTAAACTGTGGAACCCCTTCCAGGATTGGACAAATTGATGGAGAGAGAGGGGGGGGGCATGGGTGGCTGCCAGCTGCAATGACTATGCTTTGCCAGGGTCCGGGATGCCTCTGAATCGCAGTTGCTGGAAACCAGGGGGGAGTTGTTCTTGTGTTCGAATCCTGCTTGCAGGTTTCCCCACAGGCATCTGGTGGGCCCCCTGGGCTTGAGCCACCACACACTTCTTACATTCATATGAGACTGTGTCTTTAATAATAATAATAATACTCCACCCATCTGGCTGGGTTGGTGGGTTGTGATGGAGAGGTGGCCTTGCCATAACAGGAGGGTGCCTTTGGGTGCCCTTTGGGTTCAATTTGGTTTTTAAGGAAAGCCTTGCTCAGGTCTGCTTTCTGCTCGCCTCCTCGCCCCAGGCTCCCATCTCTTTTGGAACCCCACCACAGACCCTGCTTAGCTGTGCTAATGCGCTGGAACTTTGGAAACAGCCGTGGGTGACAGTGGAGCAAATTGCCTCTGGGTGCCTCCTCCCCATGGGTCTCTGTCCGAGCCCTTCTTCCCTAACAAGAAGACGGCCACTCTGCCACTCTCAGAAGCAGCCTTTGCTGCTACTGAGAGTGGCAGAGTGGAAGAAGGGCTGGGAACAGGGTGTGCCCCTCTGCCAGTGGCAGGAAGAGAGAGCCCTTCAATTTCAGCCCCCTCCAGTTTCCTATTCAGGACTCCTGCGCAAGGCAGGACAGACCGGAAATGGCTTTCAGGTACATCTAAATATTTTTCTGCTTTGCCTCTGGAACAGAGGGAGGCTCCCCCCCCCCCGCCCCCTCTGCACCAACAACACTCATTTCCCAAATCTCGGTAGGTGGAGGATGTCATGGGGGCAAGGAGGCCAGGCTGAACTGGGAGCCCCCTCCACACCCTCCGTCTTCAAGGAGGGCGGGTGGTTCTCTTAGTTCCTGTGAAATTACTTGGACAGTTTTCTGTCTCAGCGGTTATGCTCAGCTGTGGGTTTTGTAACCCGCACCTCTGGGCACGTGCAGAATGTTCAGGCTTTGCGGCCAAGACCCTGTGCAAGTGAGGCTGCCACCTAGAAACCAGGATGATTGGAGCTCCCACTAATCCCTGCAGGCACAGTGTGGGGCAGCGTGACAGCCCCCTGCCCCACACCCCTCCAGCTCCCTTCCCCTTTGCCCACAGGCTCAGTTGCCAGCTGGAAGGGGGGGGGCGGGTTGTGCTCCTTCACTACCTGGGAAAGGAACCCTGGGCTCCTCTACTCTCTTCTAGAGACCCAGCGAGACCCACAAAGTCTGCAGAGGCATCTTGCTCCCTCATCACCTTGTATTCCGGATGCTGCCTGCATTTTGGAGAGCCCTGAATTAAGCATGGGGAAGGTCAGCTGAGACCCAGTTAACTCTGGAAAGGGCTTAATAACATGGGAAGAGCCTGCTGGATGAGGCCAATGGCCCACCAAGTCCAGCGCCCTGTTCTTACAGGGGCCAACCAGATGCCCTCCCCTCCTGTGGCTTCCAGCAACTGGTCTTCAGAAGCATCGCTGCCTCCAGCTGTGGAGCCAGAGGAGAGCCACCCTGGCTAGCAGCCATTTATACCTGTATCCTCTTCCAGGAATTTGTCGAATCCTCTTTTAAATTCGATGCCCATTACTGCCTCCTGTGGCAGGGAGTTCCCACAGATTATGCAGAAGCACTTTCTTTTCTCTGCCCCGAATCTTCCAACATCTGGCTGCAGAAAAGGGGGAAATTAAATGGCAGAAGGCTCAGCCAAAAGGTTCTTTCTGCAGTGCCTGTTTAGGGAGATTGCTTCTGTGTGATTTCAGGAGAGGGGTCCCTTGGTGCCACGGGCTGAACCCTCCAGCTGGAACCGTTTCCTTTAGGCAAGAGGGTGGGCAGCTGCTGCCTCTCCGGGGCTGCCCTTTAATTATGGCATTTCCAGATTGCCAGGGTCAGGTGAGCCTCACGTTTCCAGGTGTTGGGGGGCCTTCCACGCACTGGTGCTCCTGCTACGCCTGCCTGCCTGGCCTTTGAAGGATGTGCTCCCTTGCTATGCAGCCCCCCCCCCCGCCCACCTCAAGCATCTCCTTCCCTGCCCCAGGGCTGATCAGGCTGGTGGCTGAAGGGAAGCTCCTTCCCCTCCCTGCACATTCCAAAGGCCAAGCAGGCAATGGCCCCGATCCTGCAGGAGTCCCTCTGAAATAAGGGGCGGGGAGCTCTGTGTGCACATCCTTCCCTGCTCTGCGTAGCTTCATGCCCAGAATACTGTATGCAAAGTAAGGGGCTTTAGGCAAAAGCCATGCATTGCAGCAATTTATTCGCGTTATAGGATTTTGTAGGATTGTAGAGTTGGGGGGGTCATCTAGACCTGCCCCCCTGCAATGCAGGTGCCATCTGCTCACACTGCACCCTTCCTTTCCCCACCCCTCTCTATCTTCTGCATTCTTCCTCACAACAACCCTGTGAGGTAGGTTAGACTGAGAGAGCATGACTGGCCCAAAGTCACCCATTGAGCTTTCTGGCTGACTGGGGATTTGAACTCGGTCCAAGACTCTTAACTGCTATGCTACACTGGCTATCTACTCTCGGCTCTTTTCCAGGGGCCAAATGTGCCTGGACTCTCACCCACTCCTCCTCCTATGGTCTCCTCCCGCCCTTTTGACTGGCTGGGATGAGCCCCTGAACCCTAATGGTGCCTTGTGGACTCTCCTTCCTTGGAGGTTTGTAAGCAGAGCTGTGATGGCCACCTGCCATGTGTGATTTAGCTGAGATTCCGGCATTGCAGGGGGTTGGACTGGATGACCCACAGGGCCCCTTCCAACTCTACAGTTCTATGATGAGACAGAGAGGGGTGTGAGCACAGAAGGGTCTGCCTGGCTGGAATGTGGTACCCTGTGGGTGGGTGCTAAGGCAACAACAAACACTTGTCTCTCGGCCCCTCTCGCTTTTGCTCCTTGCACCCTGAATCATCCACCCTGGGCGTGCGGCCCTTGAAAAGTTGTTCAGGAGGGCATATGGCCCTCAGGTTGGATTTGCTCCCCCCTCCCCTGTTCTCTGAGGTGTAGCACCCCATCTCTTTCGGATCCCTCCCTGTCCCGTCTGTGTGCAAAGCCTCCTGCTGGCCTTAAGAGCATCTAATGCTCTGGCCCCACCCATTTAGCTGTGAATCCTGCATGGCAGGGGGTTGGACCAGATGACCCTTGGGGGTCCCTTCCAGCTCCACAATTCCATGATTTGGGCATCCCATTCAACACTGGGGCTCAAACTGCCCTCCTGTGCATGGCTTTGGAAAAGAAAGAAAGAAAGACCAGCGATTCTGCCTCTCTTGCCTGACTCGCAGGGTGCCAAGCGGCAGCTGAAAAAGCTGTTTTTGGAGAGTGTTTTTTCCTCTTCCTCCTCCTCCTCCTCCTCCTCTCCTGGGCCAAGTGCAAGGCCAGGGAGACCTCTCTTTGTTTTCTGTTCCGCTGGAGCTGGCAGACTCCCGAGACATGCTCTCCTGCTTGCGATCGCGGCCCCAGCAGCCAAAAATACCGGCATGTAAGATTTGCAAGGCCACTGAACCATCAATTCGGGTATCCTGTTTTGAGCAGCAGCCAATGTTGGAGGCCTCTGCGCAGGCGCTGTGCGGATGCGGCTTTGGAGCTTGCCTGTGTGTGAGAAGGAGGACAAAGTGCTTTCAGAGTCTGGGTTCCTCGCTGTTACCGGGAAAGGCTATCTGCCCTCTCTGATTGAAACACATTGCTTGGGGGCTTATGTTCTGAGCACTTGTCCTGTCTGTTCCTTCGGACATATCCAAAAGCTTAGCACAGTCCCCTTTCCTCGTAAATTTCCTGCAGAGGGTTGCCCAAGCAGGTCCTGGGAATTGTGCTAGCTTGATTTGTTTTACTCATTTCAACGGAGGACCACATTTGGGCACGCCAGGGAGTGCGCCCCTGGACCTGCTCCCTCCATGGGAAAAAACAAATATGGGTGCTATTGTTATTATTATTCACTCCATTTCCATACTGCTTCATATTTTAAAGGAAACAGATCTCAAAGCGATCTGCAAGCCGCATCAAAATATCAAATAAGTCATTCCAAAATAATAATAAAAATTGCAGAAGAAAAATAAAATGCAAAATCTTCATTCGAAGCAGTATAAAATAACAGGAAACTAAAGTGTTATCTTAAATATGTTTTTTTTTTTTAAAGCCGAGGTCATTTATAGAATATACATTTAATGTAGCAAGAGTGGTGATCTTTTTATCTTAAACATTTTGAAATAAAACATTCCCAAAGGAGGTGAAATGTAGAAGACACATTTAAAACAGCATGACTAGTAAGAGAATAAAAGGCCAGGTTTTGCACACTGAAACTTTCACACTCACAAAACAGAAATGATGCGGCTGATTTCTGCTGCTGCTACAAAGTGGAGGGAATTGAATAAAAGGCCCTGGGGTTTATTTTATCTATAGCCATGTATACACCTTTTCCCTCCGAGGAACTTAAGGTGGTGTATACATGGCTCTCCCCATCCCCACAACAATCCTGTGAGGTAGGTTAGACTGAGAGGCAGTGGCTGGCCAAAGGTCACCCACTGAGCTTCATGGCCGAGTGGGGATTTGAACCCTGGTCTCTCCCACGTCCTAGTACAACACACGAACCACTACACCGCACTGGCAATCTTTACTTTGAGAATTGGTGCAGTGTGGCATGGGGGAGAATCCAGAACTGAGCTGTGACGCCTTCAGGGCTGAGATGGCGCCCAGCTGCAGGCCATGTGGGTCCTCCTGTGTGGCTTTTCCACCAGGGTGTCACCGGTGTGCAACTGAACTGTGGTGCATTATGTGGCGCGTGGCTCAGATGTACACAGAAAGCGATAAGCCAGCCCACACAAGAAGGCCACTGTGGAGACTGCGGCCTCACCATCCTCTTAATTCTCCAATTTGTCAACATATTTTTGGAAACCTGGTCCGCAAAACAGTAGCCCGGCAGCCTGGTGCCACCATATTGGTAACAGTGAGATCAGTGCTGTGATCTCCTGAGCTGTGGACAGGAAGCATGTGCAAATATGTCTCAGGCGCACATTAGTCTTTTGTGCTGCAGCATTACACCTCTGGCTCAATTTCAGTGTGTGGTCCATTGTGGGCTCTGGGGGATGCTGGAAGCATACCCAGGCACCCTTCCAGGGTGCCACCCAGTGGGGCTCCCTTGGAACCTGTAAGCTCTACCCGCTAGTGCTCACAGCCCTGCTGCTGTTCATCCCTTGGATCTCACATCCCAGGATAAAAGAGAGGCGAGTCAAGAGCGCTCGGCCTTGCCATGGGTGGCTGATTTCCTCTTGGCTCCCTCGAAACCTGGATTCACCCCTTCGGC
Source organism: Lacerta viridis (assembly GCA_900245905.1). NCBI lineage: Eukaryota > Metazoa > Chordata > Lepidosauria > Squamata > Lacertidae > Lacerta > Lacerta viridis. The sequence goes on from OFHU01004715.1 coordinate 222,491, forward strand.
ATGCAAACAACTTGGAGGTTGAAGTGAGTTCAGTTGTTGTCGGAGAGCAGCTGATCACGAAAACAGGGCTGGTGTTGACTTTCGTTTGATGTTTCCACTTAAGAAAGCTTCCCTCTGCTGCAATTGTATAGAACGGGGCTGAATATTTGCAGGAAGATTGTATCTGGCAACTGCAGCCGGGGATTTGTGTGGTGCCAGTCTCAATCTGAAATTTACTCTCCACCCAAAGGTCACCCAGAGGTCTCCCCTTTCTCTCCCCCCCCGCCACCCCAACCCAGGAAAAAGAAAAGCTAAACAAGAGGGAGGCTCTGAGGTTCCCAGCAAAGACTCTTGTGTCGCACATACCTGGAGCGCACTGTACATCCTGCCGCCGAGACACACCGGTGCAAGAATGTTCTGCCTAAGGAAAACCATAAAGCTTGAAATATCCTGTTTTCATTCCACTCGGTGGCTCGGTTGGACGTTTAGAGTCGAGAACATTCAGCCCCTCTTTGGAGCAAGCGGCTTCTGGGGTTGGCTGCTGCAAGGGGCCTCAGGAGACCGGCAAAGGAGTCTCTGCTCTTTAAAGGGCTGCCCCTTTTGCATTGAACATCGCTGTCCTGCAAAAAGCATATTAGGGCTCCTTTATGCACCCTTAAACTCTGGAACCCCCTCCTGCAGGAGGCAGGGATGGCCACCAGCTTGGGTGGTGTCAAAAGAGGATTGGGCCAATTCATGGAGTTTGAATCCTGTTTGCATCTGGTTGGCTACTGTGACCACAGGATGCTGGACTGGGTGGGCCCCTTGGGCCTGATCCTGCAGGGCTCTTCCATTGTTCCAGCCTCCAGAATGTTCCATTCTGGAAGGCTTCACACCAGGAATGCTGCCAGGAAAGGGTTTTGGGGCTGCAGATCTAAGTTCACTTCCCAGGGTGCAAAATACAATTGAGTTGAAAGGGATCAATGTCTGATTAAACATACTTAGCAGGATTGCACCATTAATTTATCTCCCATGCCCCCCTTTTATTGTTGGCCTTCTCCCTTTCCAGTTGTTGTAAGAGGGGGAGGATTTGGGGGCACAGACTTGTTGCACAAATTTGCATCAGACTTGGGTATGCTGGTGTTGACACATAGATGTCTCTGTACAAGGGAAGGTGGGGAGCATCCACATTGCAAGGTACCCTGTAAACATCCTTTTGTAATCTTTATTTTTTTTTTTAAAAAAGTTTTAATAAAGGGAATAGCAGGACCATAAGAGCGCAGCAAAAAATGAAAACAAGACCCAGGATTTGTCCCCCCCCCCAGACCACCAGGATCCAAACTCAAATTGCAACCCTCCACCAAGAAAGGGTATTGCCAATACTAAATGACCACACACTTTGAATCAGTGTTATGTGTTTCCTCGGTTTAGTGCATTGACTTCCTCCTCCGGCATTGCAGGTGGTTGGACTAGATGACCCCAAGAATTCCTTCCAACTTTACAATTCTATGATTTTGTGATGCTTGCCATACTTACGAAATGAATTCTGAAAACATGTGGATCCATTCCAAAGGGTTTTGAACACACACCCATTAAAAAAGAAAGAAAAGAAAAGGGTTTTAGCTGTCAGATGATTAAAATTATGCATTACAATAAGCCGCACCCTTTCCATAGCTGGATTCGTGAGTGCAAGGATTGTGCCGCAGGGCTGAGAGAAAACACTCTGTCACCCCAAGCGCCTCCCCAGTATGATCCCAGAGGCATCTTTGGGATGAGAATTTCAGAAAGCGGGTGGCTGTGTATGAGGAAGGGCCACACCCCAGCATCTTTTCCTTATGTGCTCCTCTCGGATCATGTGGTCTAGCCGCTTGGGCAGTAAAATGTCTTGGGGAAACCATACCGTCCTGCCTCTAAAAGGATCACTGCTATAAGCCACCCCTCCCGCCCTAGCTGACGTGTAAAATATGACGTTGGGAGCGTCCAAGGGGACTGAAATTCCTCCAATGGCAAGAAACCTTTGCCTAGCGTCACTCCAGAAAACTCGGATAGAGTGTCTCCAGCGGGCGTATAAAAATATCACCGCCTCTGTGCAATTTCTGCACTCGGAGACATAATAATTAACAACCGATTCCACAACTTCAAAAGCTCCCGAATTTCAGACATTCCTGCCGAGTGGCTCCAGGGTTGGTTTGGTTATAGAGTTCAGCGCAGCGTTCCATGTGAAATGTATCTCAGCCCCACCACAACGTGTGTGATGTTCCTTAGCTACCCTTGAGCAAGTCTGGGGCAAGACCACCTCTGTCGCCGTCTCCCAGGTAGCAGGGAAGGAGTGAAGCACAGTCTCACAATGTCATGGGGGGTGGCAAGGTGGGGGTGGCATAGGAAAACCTCTGGATGGATCTCAGTGACCAGCTTCCCTGCCAAGTCGATGCGTATTTCATTATTGGTTGCAAGGCTCCGGACGGATAAAAGAAACTCATTTGTTGTGCTGTGCATAGTTCAACTGTGGAACTCGCCTGTGCAGGAGACAGTGACGGCCACGGACTTTGTTGGCTTTAGAAGAGCATTAGACAAATTCATGGAGGAGGAGAGGGCTCTCGTTGGGCTCCTAGCTCTGCTCGGCCTCCACAATTGGAGGCAGCCATGCTTCTGAATCCCAGTTGCTGGAAACCACAGGAAGGGAGAGTGTCGATCTTGTGCTCATATCCTGCTTGCTGGTTTTCTGCAGGCATCTGGCTGGCCCCTGTGAGCAGAGGATGCTGGCCTAGATGGGCCACTGGCCTGATCCAGCAATCTCTTCTTAGGTTCTTCTTAGCATTTGCAGAAGACTCCCTTTTCATTGTGGAGAGACCCGGCCAATTATCGCAAGATATGATAAAGACTCGATTGCTACATGGTGCAGTGCAATCCAGATCCTTGATTATTTTTGCTAAAGAAAGGCTCCATTTTTTTGAACGCCCCCCCCCCGACCACTGACCACTTAGCAATAGCGTCGTTCCCCCTCTGCCAATATCTTTCTTCAGGTGACACTGGAGAGCCTTGCAGAAGCAGAGGGCATGGTTTGGACATGTCTCCTTGTTCTTTCAACTCCGCTCCACTGGGCAGGTCTCTGCCTCTGCAATTCCCAGGACACCTGTGCAGTCTAGAAGGCAGTGGATGGCCTGTTGGGGTGGGGGTGCGGGGGGGGGGATAGGAAGAGTTATTCTGCAGTTGCTCACTAGAGGGCGCAGGGGTATTAATCTATGCAGGTAAGAGGGGAATGCAGAGAGCCTACTGGGATTTCCACAGTGAGATGATTTTTCAGAGCCCTGCAAGGGGGTTGGAGGCAGAGAGAGGGAGAGGGGGGACTCTGGCACCACCTCCATTTTTACCCCGATCTGCTGAGAGGGGAAGGACCCTCTTAGGGGGACAGGCTGCAGCTCAGTAGTCAGCCTCTGCCTGGAAAGCAGGATACCGGAGGCACAATTGCCTGCTTGCCTCTCCAGCTAGGTCTGGGAGACACTCCCTGCCTGAAATCCCAGAGGGGCATTGCTGCCAGTCAGAGCCAGCGATACTGAGCAGGTGGACCCAATGGTCTGACTCTGCATGCAGTAGCTTCTTCTGATGCAGTGCAGCCCATGGGCTTCCGTTTCCCTGTTGAGCTATCCAGAGGACTTCTGCCATTAGGTGGTATATAAATATTGGAGGCAAATAAAAAGAGGGAATTGAAATGGGGCTGACCACCTGCACCGGTTTGCGCGGGACTGGGGTCGGTTCTTTGCCCTCCCTCTTGGCAGGCTACCTTTCCTACAGGGAGACCATAAGAGCGTGCTGGATCAGGCCAATGGCCCACCTTGGCCGGCATCTGTTCCTGTCCTGTCTCCACAGCTGATGTTTCTGAAAATCAGTTGCTGGAAAACGCAGGAGGAGGAGGAGGAGGAGGAGAGAGGGCTCCTGAGCTCTGATCCTGCTTGTGGGACGTTTTGTGTCCCTTTTGGAGAAGGTCAAACTCTGGCCTGAGATATCAGAACAGACTCCGTTTCGCTGTTTGCTTATTTCTAATGAAGGGGAGCTTATGCCTCCCACCAGGACTTGGATAATATAGACCCCTAAGTGAGGAAATTTTTTTGGCAACCTCCCCCCCCCATATTTATTTTCACATTCTCAATAATTCCTTTTGCTATGGTTGCTTTCTTATGGATCTTCTCAGTAGGTACCTGTATAAATATATTATTATTCACTGCCTCCTGGGCTTGGTGTCCCCAGACTGCCCTAAGTCTGGTGTTGCCCCCCCCACCTAAGAACGCATAGCGATTCAGGCAGAGCCCTCCTTATGAAGCAGCCATTGTTGGCGCTGAGGCAAAGGCCATTAAAAGATCGGGGCTGTTATTTGACTAAACAAAACCAGAGCAGAAAGCGCCCCGTGCTGTGGCAGGACAGAGCTGCGTCCAAGAAACAGTTCCTTTTCCTGAGCAGATCCCAGAGGCTGAACAGATCTGTGTGCGTGGCTTCGGGGGGAATTCTCTCTCCTGCACAGCTTGCAAAGCGGGGCTCTTGGAGCAAGGGTCTCTCCAGTCTGGCAAGCGGAGAGGTCCTTGCTTGCTTTGCCTCCCCCAATCTCCAACCCCCCCCCCACCTCGCAAGTCCTCCTTGACACGAGCCAGATTCCTGGAGACGGCTGCATCGCACAGGACCGCCAGAGCTTTACCTTGGCGCGTGATCCCCGCTGCTACTGGAGCTGGGGGGCCCAGATCACGGCGGTGGCAGCAGCAGCAGCAGCAGCAGCAGCAGCGCCGCACATGTCAGTTAATAAAAAGTAAGCAAACATTCTCCTTCCGCCCAGGATTCCCGGCGAAGGGCGGAGGGAGGGCGAGAGAGGCAACGCAGGGCAGAACATAAATATCAGGACTGGAGAGACTGCTGCTTGCAAGAGAGAGGCCGTGGGAGCCTTGAAGGAGACCGGAAGAGCCTGCAGGATCAGGCCAATGGCCCATCAAGTCCAGCATCCCGTTCTCATAAAGGCCAACCAGATGACCCATGGGCAAACCCACAAGCAGGATCCAAGAGAGCCAGTGTGAGAGCCAGTGTGGTGCAGTGGTTAAGAGCGGGAGACTCGTAATCTGGGGAACCAGGTTCGCTTCCCCACTCCTCCACATGCAGCTGCTGGGTGACCTTGGGCTAGTCACACTTCTCTGAAGTCTCTCAGCCCCACTCACCTCACAGAGTGTTTGTTGTGGGGGAGGAAGGGAAAGGAGAATGTAGCCGCTTTGAGACTCCTTCGGGTAGTGAAAAGCGGGATATCAAATCCAAACTCTTCTTCTTCTTCTTCTTCAAGCACAAGAGGAACACTCTCCCCTCCTGTGGCTTCCAGCAACTGGTCTTCAGAAGCATTGCTGCCTCCTAACTGTGGAGGCAGAGCATAACTACCATGCCTAGGAGCCACTGATAGCCTTCAAGAGTTTGTCAAATCCTCCTTTAAAGCTATCTTCAGAAGGAGATGTCTGTCGATGGCTCCTAGCCAGGACGGCTGTGCTCTGCCCTCCAGAGCTGGAGGCAGCAAGGCTTCCGAAGACCATTTGCTGGAATCCATGGGAGGAGAGGATCCTGCTCTTGTGCTCATGTTCTGCCCCCTGGTTTCCCACTGGCATTTAGTTGGCCACTCTGAGAACTGGATGCAGGGCTCGATGGGCCTTGGGCTGATCCAGCAGATGCTCTTCTGATGTTCTCAGGCAAGTCCCATAGTTTGTGCTGTGTGAAGAAGTATCTTACCTGTCCTTTCTTGGTGTTCAGATATTTGGGTCATCAACGCCATTCCCCCCCACTCCTTGCCAATGAAACCCTTGGCCAGGGGTGGCAAGGCTGGTCCAAGACATTTCGCTGTGCCAGGGCTCTGGTATTCAGAAGCATTATTGCTGCTGCCAACTGTGAAGGCAGAACATCGCCATCATGGCTAGTGACCATCCACAGACCTCTCCTCCATGAATTTCTCTAATGCTTTTTCAAAGGCATCCTGTGGGAGAGAGTTGCATAGATTATCTTGGCACTGAGTGAAGAAGGACTTTCTTTTGTCTCTCCTGAATCTTTCAACTTCATTGGCCGTCCATGAGTCCAAGTGTTACGAGAGAGGGAGAAAGCATTTCCCATGCGGTGCATAATTTTACGAACTTCTCCAATGTTGCCTCCTACTAGCCTTTGCTCAAACCCTGCAACCTTCCTTTGTAGGGGAGCTGTGTAACTGGGCCAATGATTCCTGCCTGTGCCCAGTGGCAGCCAAGGAACAATGAAGCCATTTCTAGTGTCAGGTGGCCTCTGCCTGCCTGCCTGCCTATCTTCTTAGCACTCAGGATTCAATGATCATAGAATTGTATAGTTGAAAGGGAACCCCAAGGATCAACTAATCCAATCCCCCCGCTATGCAGGAATCTCAGCCAAAGCATCCCTGACAGATGGCCATCCAAGCTCTGCTTAAAAGCCTCCATGGAAGGAGAGTCCACAACTTCCCGAGGGTGTCTGTTCCACTGCAGAACTGTCAGAAAGTTTTCCCTGGTGTTTTCCTGATATACCTGTCCCTTCCATTTCAGGTGTTCTCCAAAATCTTCAGCCACGAAGCCCTGGAGAGCTACCTGCCCAAGATCCAGCTGGTGATCCAGGACACCTTGAGGGCATGGAGCAGCAACCCAGATCCCATCAATGTCTACTATGAAGCCCAGCAGCTCACCTTCCGCATGGCCATCCGGGTCTTGTTGGGCTTCCGGATCCCGGACGAAGACCTCAGCCAGCTCTTTGAGGTCTACCAGCAGTTCATGGAGAACGTCTTCTCCTTGCCTGTGGACCTGCCTTTTAGCGGCTACCGGAAAGTAAGAGATGTCTTGGTCAGGAGAAGTGGCTTGGAAGATGAAAAATATGGGCTACAGAAGGCGCTGGGTTCGATCCTTGGGATGAAAGTGACCAGTTAAGCAGGCGGTGGGAAGGGGAGCTGTCTCTGTGCCCAAGACCCCGGAGAGCTGTCACCAGGCAGAGTAGACAGTACGGGAATATACTGACCTCACTATTAGGTAGTGTTCAGAGCATCTTGGATCATGTCCAAATGGCTCTGGTTTTGGAGGGTCGGCTGGGCTGTTTGCTGTCCCTCTCCCTGCAGGTGTTGGGTGTGTCACCTGATGATGCTGTGCTTCCTGCATGGCAGGGGGCTGCAGCAGATGACCTTGGGGTTGCTACACTTCTGTGATGCTCCAGGAGAGGCGCAGCTGAGAGTGAAAAGAGAGCAGGACGTGGGCTTTGCTCTGTGGCAGCTGCTCTTTCTGGGTTCCAACCTCCTCCTCCTTTTCCCTCCAGGGAATCCGTGCTCGAGAGCTGTTGCAGAGGAGCTTGGAGAAAGCCATCCGGGAAAAGCTGCAGAACACGCAGGGCAAGGACTACTCTGATGCCCTGGACCTCCTGATTGAGAGCGGCAAGGAACACGGCAAGGAGCTCACCATGCAGGAACTGAAGGTAGGCCACGGCTGGGTGGCCGGGAAGAGGCAGCCGAGCTGGCTGCCAGGAGCCCTTGGCGCTCGTTCTGGCACAGGGAGGATGGCAGGATAAACACCAATCTCTCCTGCAATAAAACAACATGTTCTGGGAGGAAGGGCTGTAGTTCAGTGGCAGAGCATCTCCTTTGCATGCAGGTTCAGTCCTCAAAGGTATCTCTAGGTAGGCAGGGCCGGCGCATCCATTAAGGGGAACTAGGCAGTTGCCTAGAGCGCCAAAATGGAGGGGGTGCTGGCCAGACTTGGAGGGGAGGAAGGGACGGGACGGGCTAGCAGAAGCTTCTCCGCTGTAGCGGAGAGGTGCTGCTTGCCTCTCCACCACCCCCACCTCCCACTAAAGCAGGCTTTGGCAGGGGGCACCAGAAGGTGGTCTCGCCTAGGGAGCAAAAAACCCTAGCACCAGCCCTGTAGGTAGGGTGGGAGAGAACCTTGCCTTGAAGCCTGGAGAGCTGCTGCCGGTCAGTGTAGACAGTATTGAGGTAGATGGGATCTCCTTTGCATGCAGGTTCAGTCCTCAAAGGCATCTCCAGGTAGGGTGGGAGAGAACCTTGCCTTGAACCCTGGAGAGCTGCTGCCGGTCGGTGTAGACAATATAGAGCTAGATGGGATGCAATGGTCTGACTCTGCATAAAGCAGCTGCCTATGTTGCTCTGCCTTCCCGTAGCAACTTGGCCAACCTTCTCCAGACTGGGGACCTCTAGGTAATTTGGATGCTAAATCGCAACATCCCCCAGTCAACACCAGCCATGCTCTCATCTGAAGAAGCTGGAGGGCAGCAGGCTGGGGGAGGCTGGGCTTCCCTCTCTTATACTACCACTGTGAGAAATGGTTTCTTTAGGAGAGGAAGCCCTGTGACTTGTCTGGCTTTGCGCATCAGTTCAGCTCTTGATATGCCCTGGTGTCTGCCACTGCCATTGATGCTTCTCACCCCCAGGGGGGCTGGGGAGGTTGGGGGTCACAGGCAGACGAGTGGGTGGGTGGGGTGGAGATAATCTCAGCCCTCCTCAGTTCGGGGGCTTTGGATGCTGGTGGTCTCATGGCTGCTCTGCTGAACAGCATCAGCCACAACAGCTCAAGTGTTTTTGTTTAGGTGATTGTTTTTGGCCGTTTTTATCGTATTGTTTTATTTCTGGTGTGTTTCCTGCTCCGGGTTCCTTTGGGAGGGAGGGCAAGTAATAAATTCAGTCAATCACTCACTCACTCACTCAATCAATCAATCAAAATGTGTAAAATCTGTTGGAACTTTAAGGGAAGTTAAAAGGATTCATTAATTTTTTTAAAAAATGTATACACCGCTTGGTTGTAGAAAGGAAGGAAGGAAGGAAGGAAGGAAGGAAGGAAGGAAGGAAGGAAGGAAGAAAGAAAGAAAACCACCTTAAAGCAGTTCAGAAAGAGAACAAAATCAGTAAAAACAACTCATTGAAACATTCAACTAAAAACACGCATCCACATTTTACATGTCTGGGGAGCCTTGTCTGAGCAGCAGCAGAAAGAGTACAGCAAAAAAAGAGTACATGAATTGCCTGTTCTCAATAGGCAGGGAGTTCCAGAGTTGCCACACTGCAAGACTGAGTGCTTCCCAAATGAGGGTCGGGTATTATGCGGGGCCTGTAAGAGTGCCAGTTCCACAGGCTAAAGTGGCCCAGTGGGTGCATGTAAGTAAGGGGTAAGGCAAACTTTGATAAGGGGAATGAAAGTCCCTCCAGCCCCCCAGAGGGCAAGCAAGCTGCTTCCCTGGTCCAAAAGCATTCCTATAATGCAGGGGCGCCAGAATGCCAGAATGGGGATTTGAACCTGCGACTCCATGGGTCCGACCGCACCATGCCGTCCGTCTCTCTCTCTCTCTCTCATAACACACGCCTCTCTTTGCCTTTCAGGACGGCACCCTCGAACTCATCTTTGCTGCCTACGCCACTACGGCCAGCGCCAGCACCTCCCTGATTATGCAGCTCCTGAAGCACCCCAGGGTGCTGGAGAAGCTCCGGGAGGAGCTGAGGAGCAAAGGCATCCTCCACAACGGGTGCCTCTGCGAGGGCTCCCTCCAGCTGGACACCATCAGCAGCCTCCTCTACCTGGACTGCGTCATCAAGGAGGTCCTGCGGCTCTTCACCCCCATCTCCGGAGGGTACCGGACGGTGCTGCAGACCTTCGAGCTGGACGTGAGTACGGAGACCTGCCTTAGAACCCTCTAGCATCTCTGAGGAAGGGGGGCCTGGCAGGAGACCTGCTGCGCACGGCATGGCGTTCAGTTTTGTATAGGGCTGGACACCTTGCGCATTGTGCCTGCATTTATTTGCTCCCCTGTCGCTTTTCCATAAAAGTTTCCCCAGGCGACACGCCAACCGAAATGGAAATTCACCCAATGCGCAGCAACTTAAAGTGATCCCTATAAAGTGATCTGGCTCCCAGCCACGATGGCTGTGCTCTGTCTCCATCGCCGGAGGCAGCAATGCTTCTGAATGTCTGCTGCTGGAGACCACAGGAGGGGAGAGGGGTCATGGGCTCAGATCCTGCATCTGGTCTATCTTAAATATGTCGTTTAATTGGTGAAACTGTAACCAGTCTGTTGATAAGTCTCTTATCTCATCATAATCTTTTTAGTTTATTTGTACTTTTTATTTGCAAAACTAAAATAATGTCCGGGGGGGGGGGGAGAAACAAATGCTAAAACATTCAAAAGAACCAGGCAGAGGGCCTTCTCTGTAGTGGCACCCGCCCTGTGGAACACCCTCCTATCAGATGTCAAGGAAATAAACAACTATCTGACTTTTAGAAGACATCTGAAGGCAGCCCTGTTTAGGGAAGTTTTTAATGTTTGATGTTTTATTCTGTTTTTAATATTCTGTTGGGAAGCTGCCCAGAGTGGCTGGGGTATAAATTATTATTATTATTATTATTATTATTATTATTATTAACAAAATAATTTTTTTTAAAAAATTCTTCCAGTAGCACCTTAGAGACCAACTAAGTTTGTTCTTGGTATGAGCTTTCGTGTGCATGCACACTTCTTCAGATACACACGAAAGCTCATACCAAGAACAAACTTAGTTGGTCTCTAAGGTGCTACTGGAAGGAATTTTTTTTATTTTTTATTTTATTTTGTTTTGACTATGGCAGACCAACACGGCTACCTACCTGTAACTATTATTATTTATTATTATTATTATTATTATTATTATTATTATTACTTATTCTGCAGTAAACTGAAAACAGATTCAAACCGAATTTAAATTCTCCCCCTCCCCCCCTCCTTCTCCACAGGGCTTCCAAATCCCCAAAGGCTGGAGCGTCATGTACAGCATCCGGGACACTCACGACACGGCTCCCGTCTTCAAGGATGTGGACGTGTTTGACCCCGACCGCTTTGCCCAGGGCCGCACGGAAGACAAAGACGGCAGGTTCCACTACCTCCCTTTTGGTGGAGGTGTACGGACCTGTCTGGGCAAGCACCTGGCCAAGCTGTTCCTCAAGGCGCTGGCCATCGAGCTGGCCAGTACCAGCCGCTTTGAGCTGGCCACCAGGACTTTCCCCCGCATCACGCTGGTGCCCGTCGTCCACCCGGTGGACGGGCTCAAGGTCAAGTTTTTCGGACTCGACTCAAACCAGAACGAAATCTTGACAGAGACAGAAGCCATGCTGGGTGCCACTGTGTAAACCGGACCCCCGGTTTGCTTTCTCTTGGTTGGGGAGGTTGAGGGGCCCCAGAATGGAGGAATGGAAAGGGAGAAGCCCAGCCTCCCATGGACGATGGAGACCTGCCGCCTGCCACCTCTTGGGCAAAGCCTTCTCTGACGAATATGCCAAAACGACGGTGGCACATTAGCGCGAGGGGTGGGCAGGCAGGGAACAGGTTGCGGAGATCACCTGGATGGATTCTGTTTTGTTTTGTTTTTAACACTAAGCAGAAGGGGATTGTCTTGGCTATAAACAGTACGTAAATGTTAATAGATGCACATATATATATAAATATAAATATAAATATATAAATATAATCCGAAACAGAAGCATTTCTGTTGCAAGGAGAGGTTCCTCGCTGCTCCTGCTCCTGCTGTCTGCTGCTCTTTCTTGGGGTTAAGGCCCCCCTGCTCTTTGCTGGCCCCCTGAGGTCTGGGTGTCCTGCCCTTCCGTCAGAAGCCTTACCTGACCGGGGTCGGGGTAGCGAGTGACCTGTGGCAGGTCCTGACCTTTGAAACATCAGTGTTAAACTGGTCAGTGACCTGCGACAGCATTTGGGGAATATATATATTTTTTTCTTGCTTTCTTTAGAGAGAGTGGCCAAGAGGACCCCCTCAGTGGGGTCTGGCTAAAGTCAGTATTGTGTGTTGGTGGGAGGAATACCTTTTTGCGTTGCCATAGCGATGGCTTTGCTGTATCCCATGCCTCCAGGAGGTACCAGGATGTCGGCTTAAACAGTGCCTGGCATTGGAACTGCTATACCATTAGTATTGATGCTCGCAGGGCCTCAACATCACATTGATGCTCAGCTCCTTGTGTGTTGAAGACGCGCGTAGGGAAGTTGTCAGAAAAACGGCCGAGGGAGAACATGGATACCCCCCCCCTTGAAATCATCCAGAGGCTTAGGCATGAGTTAGGAGCCCATCTTCAGCAGAGCTTTGGGGACTTTGCAGTCAATGCAGTTGAGACTCCTTGGCCTGTTCTTCCAGCTGATTTTAAGACACCTGTTTTAAAATCACTGCTGTGGAAATATAACATTGAAGAACTGGCCTGTGGACTCTCCTGGGAAGAAGCTTCTCTGTGCCTGGGGAGCGCCAAAACTCTCCGATCACCAGCCAAGTTTCAAAGCCTGTGGCCACCTCCCCTTCTAACTACGATGATGAGGGTCAGTGACAAATGTTGAGAACGGGGTTCAGGAGCAAAATACGGTTTTCTGGAGCTGATGGTCTGCCGCCCATGTTGAAATCCTCTGTTGGGCCTATCCTGCCACCCACCATCCAACCCAAAGCCATGGTGATCATTGCATCATTGCATTGCCTTCCCTTATGCACAGTTGAGCGTTTAATGTGCTCTTGCGCCCTTGAGCCAAACTGTCGTTACTTTGCAAGAGAGATTATCCACACACTCTCCCACACCCTGCCATGGGGAAAGCCCCCCATCCCTGGTTCCCCCCATCTATTTAAGGAAATGGGTTTCCAATCAAGTAGCCACATTTCTGGGGCCATCCTTTGAATTCAGAACAATGGTTGCCCACATTGTTAGCCATGTTTACCACCAGGTTGTTGTTGTTGTTGTTGTTGCTTTTGGAAAAGTAATTATATTATTATTGATCCTTGGACCCAAGTAGTTGCTCTGACCTGTTGCAGGCTCTGAGATCCCATAACCTCCTCATCAGTTGCGGGAGTTCAGAACCAGCCATGTCTGAAAGCAAAGTTCCAAACCTTGGAGAAACAGGTTAAATTCTGGAGGCGCTTTCTGTGTAGCTGGAATACTTTTGAGCAGCCCTCCCTGGTTAGCCGAGGCCAGCCAAGAGAGTTCAGGCCATGCCCAGTTTGCAGAGAAACTCTCAAAGCCCCTGGGACTTGTGGATTGCAGGAAGAAAGCAAGCAAGCAAGGAAGGATTTTTTTTTTGAAAAACCAAAGCCAATTCAAATGCCAAATCATTAGTTGCCATCTAGGAGGTTGGACTAACCCACCTTAGAGGGTTGTTGTGGGGACAAAATGGGGAGGGGGGGAGGCAAGCCATACAGGCTGCCTGGAACCCCATGGAGGAAAAAGTGGTATATAAATGTAAGGAATAAATGAAAAAATAAGCAAATAAATAACTTCCTTGACGGGCTTGAGCCCTGGCACTTTCCCCACCCAAAAATTAACCACTGCATGCTCAGAACCTGACCTGAACCATCACTGCCCTTCAGATGTTTGGGGCAAAGCATTTGGGGGGCACCAGCCTGGTCTGCTCTGCTGGTGAGGCCTAAGTCTTAAGATGCACGGAAAAGGACCGCAAACCTTGCTTTAGCTGAGATCCCTGCATTGCAGGGGGTTGGACCAGATGACCCTCGGGGTCCCTTCCAACTTTACCGTTCTATGATTCTAAAGATAAATCCACCTTTGCCTTTTGCTTCAGTTAACAAGATCAGCTCTGGCTTCCCTTCTTCCCTCCCTAAGGTTTCCCAACCTGTTCCCTGTTCCCTCCCGCAATACAGCAGATCTATGCTATCCACAGATATATAATAGTGCTGAGGTTCGTGTCGGGTGGGCAACTCGTGAGGTTGCTTGCTGGGCTGGCAGCAGGAACACTGTTGTGGTGGGGGGGTGGGGGGTGGCGGTCAGTGAAGCCGCTTGCCCTTTTGAGGGGCGCACCCCACAATCCTTTGCAGAGGATGCTGGGACAGCACTCTCCAAATGGTGCGTGGGCCAACGATGGGTCGGTCGGTCGACCCAGGCATGGCAAGGAAAGCGGAGCAACAGGAGTTTGGGGCATGAAAATACAAGCTCTGGTGGGAAGCAGAGGGAGGGTCTCCCACTGCAAGTTGGGCGACCCACCAGAAGATGGACCAGTAATAGGGGGGGGGAAGGGGGGAGAAATATCAGAGGCATACATTTATAAACCTTATATATATATATGCATACGTGTGCGTTGTATCTAGGCAAGGATAGCTCCTGTTTGATTTACCATTCCTAACTAATATAACTTGACTAAAAAAATAAAAAGATATTAAAATTGTTACTGCAGTTTGCAGGATGAAGCACTTTTGAGTCTCAGAATATGTGTCTTGTCTTGTGTGTCTTTTTAAATTTGCTGGCACAGTTTCCAATTTGCTATATTATTTTATACACAAATGTGCTGTGGTGTCTTTGTTTCTTTTGGTCTGAGTTTATAAACTTATTATTGTTATTGTTATTGTTATTATTATAAGTACTATTTTTGTTATAATTCAAAATAGATATTTAGTATAAAAAAAAAGTTCGCCTGTTTCTTTTTTTTTTAAGAAAAAAAATATTTGTTATTTAGTAAAGTATGGAATATCTCACCCCTGCTCTGCCTCCTTCTTTATTGTAAAACAACAACAAAGGGGAAAAAAAACTTGTCTGCAAGGGAAAAGAAAGCAATTAATATGTTTTTATTTGCATGTGGAAGGAGTTGCCGGGGGGGGGGGGTGCTTCTCCTGTGCCAGCCTCATGGCAGTGAATGGTTAGAGTACCCTTTCCCTAAGGGATGTGCAGGAGATACTCCCCCCCTTGCCATTGCTCATATTGTGTCTGTCGTTTCTTAATATTGAAAGAAATAAGCACCTGTTGGGTAGGGGTATTTCACGGTGCCGTGTGAAGACGTGCTTTGTGTCATGTGGTTTCTTCATGTGTATATAATATTGAGCTCGGTCTACCTGGAACCTCAGTCTCCCTCGCGTACGCCTGGATCAAAGGACCGGGAGCCACTGGGAGCCCTGCTGCTTTGCTTGGGGGGGGGGGGCCCCCGTCGATTTCACTGGGGGCATCCCAGCAAACCCGCCCCTGTGAAGTGTTGAATAAATGGATGTTGTGTATTTCGTGATCTTATAAGGGGGGGGGGATATCAATGTGGCTATTTTATAGACTTCCATAATAATAATAATAATAAAAATGTTGAATCTCCAGACCTTACTATTGTCCTTTGTTTCAGGCATAAATCAGTTGTTCTTCCCCTCTCACAACTGGGTGCCCAGTGAAGCTGAATTCTGGAAGATTCAGGGCAGATGAGGGAAAGTCCTTCTTTATGCAGAGCATACTTAAACTGGGGAACTCTCTCCCACAAGAAGCAACGATGAGTAGTAACTTGGATGGCTTTGAAAGACAATTAGACCAATTTATGGAGGAGGGGAGGGCTGCTAGTCAGGATGACTCTGCTCTGCTTCCACATTTGGCTATACTTAAAAAACAACAACATTGACAGATAATAAAAAGCCAGTAAAATTCAATACTGCTAAACAGAGCCACGAAAACTGAAGTGAATGGGCTGATTGAAGAACAAACAGCAGAAATAAATCTCCAGAGGGGTAGGAAGTGTGCTTGTGGCATCTTAAAGACTCACAAATGTATCTGTGGGTTGCAGTCCAACCTCAGCAGATGCATCAAGTGTTTTCCCAGGTTGCAAACATATATGGAAGGTAGGGAATGGGAACTGTAAACAGTGATGTTGGAAGGTAATGAAATGCAGACAAGTCGAGACAGTGAAAATTACCTTATTAGCAGTAGCTACACACACACACACACACACACACGGGATGAAAATCCATTGCGCTGGTTCAATTCACAAGTGACACCTTTGTAACTTAACCACACAACCACTTCCCTTTTGAAGTTTCCATGTTCAAGGATGGCCACCTTTGGGTCATATACAGAGTCTCTTCAGAGGCTGGTCCATAATGATCCGTGAAAACCCAAGAGAATGCAAAGGCATATCCACAAACAGTCTGTCTTCAGCACTGCTGAATTGGCTGCTGATATGTGCATTTCTCTGGGCTGAAAAGGCTCCACCCAGAAGACAGTTCAGGGCCCCAAATGAGTCCCAAACCATTTGGTTTGTGGGAGATGGTAGGGGGAGAGAGATTTAATTCTCTCACCTGCTTCTCGTCTTCCATACACAGAAAAGCCCTGTTACAGACAGTGCAACCGAGGCCGCCCCATGCACCACCCCAAGCTCCTTGGTGGGGTTTCTAAAGACCAGGAGTACATGCCCGTAACATCTGTTTGTGTGGATAGTTCTTCAAATAGGCCACAGCTGTCCCAAGACATCATACTGCAGGCATGGGGCAGCCAGTCCTATAGCAAAGGGAGCTGCCCCACTTCTGTTAGGAAAGCAGGAAGCCAGCCTGGTCACAGGAGAGAATGAGGGGTGCAAGAGGGAGGGAGGAAACTGGAGAGAGAACAAGCACTGGAAAGAGGGAGATGGGAATCATAGAATCCTAGAGTTGGAAGAGACCCCAAGGGCCATCCAGTCCAACCCCCTGCCAAGCAGGAAACACCATCAAAGCATTCCTGACAGATGGCTGTCAAGCCTCCGCTTAAAGACCTCCAAAGAAGGAGACTCCACCACACTCCTTGGTAGCAAATTCCACTGCCGAACAGCTCTCACTGTCAGGAAGTTCTTCCTAATGTTTAGGTGGAATCTTCTTTCTTGTAGTTTGAATCCAGATGGGGAGTTCCCAGGAGAGCGGGAGGGAAACATTTCTCACCTGGGAGAAATAAGGAGGTGAGGCTGGGCATCCCTTGGAGAAACTCAGTTCAGTTTGCATTTAAAAGAGAACCTACTTAATCCACATTTCCCCAAACAACATGTGAACTGAAACACAACTCATCCTCCAAAATTCACACGTCTCTGAATTTTGCAGGCAAGCAACATGTGCAAATATGCGAACACTTAGTGCAACGTGTGCAAATATGTAAACACTTAGCATGTTAGTGAAAATATTACATAAAAATGCATAATGTAACGGGAAATTTCCTTCCTCAAAACGTGTACCTAAGGCAAAATTGCATACAGCAATGTGTGCATTAGGAAAATATGAATTTTCATGACTCAAAAATAATAATTGCAAATGGATATGCTAAAGCGAGAGAGCTGGATTTGGCAGATTCACCAGCCCCAACTTCTGACAAAGGCTTACGTGAAGTCTAAACCTGGTAACTCCACCTTCAAAAATGCACACAAGTAAGGAAGTCCTTTCTAACACCTATTATATAAGATCAGAAGAGCTTGCAGGATCAGGCCAGTGGCCCATCTAGTCCAGCATCCTGTTCTCACAGGGGCCAACCAGATGCCCTAATAGGAACCCTGCAAGTAGGATTTGAGCACAAGACCACTCTCCTGGGATTTCCAGAGGGGTGGCCCACCCTCTTTGGGCATCTGAGGCAAAATGGGAAGGTTCTTCCCCCCAGATTTCCCTGCAGCCAACTGCCCCCTCCCCGCCTCCCTTACCTGGGATGTGTGGTAGCACCCGCGAAGCAGTGGGGATAGTGGGTTTTGGAAAGATCTTGCCAAAATTTCTCAAGCTCTCATGGAGCGCACGAGATTGCATGAGATTTCAACGAGATCTTCCTTTGCCTTTGCTGCTTCTCTGCCAGCGATGGAGGCATCAGTGTAGGGGGGGGGCATTCGGAAGCATGGCTGCCCCCGACCATAAAGGCAGAGCACAGTGGTGGAGCTTCATGCTCCGGCACTGGGGGGAGGGGGGGGCGGAGATCAGATGGGGGCGGGGCTGGCGCACATCCCGGGGGTGTGACGCTCCACTCACATGCGTCCTGGGGGCGTGGCGCACTGCCTACAGGGGCGAGGCGCCCAGCGTGGGTGGGTGGGGGCAGCCGCGATGGCACCGCACTGGGATCGTGTTGCCGGGGGCGGTGCGCTCCCCCTGCCCTCCTCTTCCTCCGCCAGCGGCAGAGCATAGCCGTCATGGCTAATAGCCACGGATAGTCCTCTGCTCGCGTCTTTTGAGAGAGGGAAAGCAGTGCTGAAGAGGATGAGAAGAAGAGAGGGCTACACTGCCCACAGTATCAGAAATAAAGTGGTTGGTCAATGGCTGGCTTGCGGCGTGCAACTCCAACTCTCCATCGACGGCTTCTGAAGGTTCGGCTTTGGGAACTCTGCTTCTCGCTGCAAACCTTCCCAAAGTCAAAGAAAACTCGGGAGGCATGAATGAAGTGGAAAATCTGAGCGTGCCCTGGCCCTGCAGGCCTGCCCCTTCAGAAGAAACAGGTCTCCTTTGCCTCGAAGGCTCGCTCCTCTTTCTTGGAGCAAAAGGCTGCCTTTCTTGGAGTACGATTTGCCAGGGCTGACGTTGAAGGGGCGCCTTGTAGCTTTGAGATGGGCTTCCTTCTGCCCCCAGGAGCTCTCCAAATCCAGGGGCCTCTCCCTGCAGCTCCTTGCTAAGACCCACCTCACACCTACTTAACCAAAGGGAAGTTCACTTCCTTCTGGCCTCTGCACCCCACCCCCGCCTTTTTCATCCTCCTCACCCCAAATTTTATTTATTTTTGTCTCTAATTTACAGCTTTATTGGAAAGCCATAGCAGGCCCCTGGAGAGGGCTGATGTAGCCAGCCTCGCTCCAACAGAAGCTTGCTGCTTTACAGGATGGTCTCGGGGTGGGGGGAGTGGGGGGGGGGAGAGTGGGGGCTTGTTTCCATCTGGTGGGGGCAGGGCAGGCAGGCGGGCGGGGAAGCAGACTTTCCACTCTACTCCAGCTCCGAGTTTCACATTACGCAGGTTTGTTTTAACTTTTGCTGAACTCCTGGAAAGTTTCTGTCTTTAATGCACCTCCCCACCCGAAAAGTAAAAGCCTGGATGGAGGTGAAGCCCAGCCTCTGGAGGGACCCCTGAAACCAAACGGTGCTAGATGAGGAAGCAAGTTCATTACACCCACTTATGACAAGCAGCTTTGAACCAAAACCGGCTGCCGTCTTTTGGATATTTAGGTGTAGACAAAGACTGCCATTTTTTAACTGTGCTGCTTACATGATGAAGTCACTGCAAGGTCCCTTTCATTTCTGAGGATTTGGGGGAGAGCGATGCTCCTCTTGAGATTAATGCACACTGCCTCCTCTTTAGGGGAAACAGGTAATTTTCGCAGACATTTGGGCTCATTGTGGCTTTACAGAGTGGCTTGAGTTTTGCAAAGGGAGGTCCAAGAGCCACTGTTCTCAGTGTCCAAAAACACACATCCCTTCTAATCTGCACCACTGATTTATGCCCTCAAGTGAGCTGGTGTTTGCGGTCTCTCATACCATGCCTGAACGCCTCATACCAGCTGCGTGGCTGAACATTGCAACGCTTAGCTCGTTTTTTAAAAGTTGCTTTTCTGTTAATGTTCTAGATGCTGTTTTATGGATTATAAATTATTATAATTATTATTCTTAATGGATTATAAATTATTGATTTTCCAACAATATAATTTGACTTTCACTGTAATGGTGATATTCGGCTTGTTTTTTTAGCTGCTGTTTTGTTAATAGTGTTTTGCAGACTGTAATTGCTTTATTGATGCTTTGCTAATTTTCCTGTATGCTGTGTTTGTGATGCTCTGTTACAATTTATCATGTTACAGTTATTTATTGTTTGTAAGCTGCTCTGGGATTCGTTTGAACGAAATACAATAAATCAAATCAAATCAAACCGATTAGAGCCTGTTGCTGATAATGCCAAGGCTACAGGTTCGATCCCCATATGGAACAGATGCATATTCCTGCCTTGCAGGGGGTTGGACTAGATGATCCTCAGGGTCCCTTCTGACTGGATGATTCTATTAAATCAGATTTAAAAAGGAGCACTCCAGGAGAGAGGGTTTTTAGCCTGCATTGCTGACTGCACTCATCGCTGAAATTTCATGTAACCAACCTGGGATGTCGGCATGGCACTTTACTGACTAAACCACCTTCCCCACACACTGGCGGAGGAATGGGGTGCGGAGGGAGCAGACTGCCCCTGGCACCACTATTCGGTAATGTGCCATCGCGGTTGTCCCCCCGGACAAGCACCGCTCACCCCCCCCCGTGCGCCAGGCACCACGCCCCCACAGGTGGCATGTCACACCCCCAGAACGCGCACCACGCCCTTGCAGGTGGCGTACCACACCCCCGGGATGCGTGCCAGCCATGCCCCCACCTGCTCTCCGCCCCCGGTAGTGGAGCATGCAGTTTTGCCGCTGTCCCCACATCATCCTGGTTCCAGAAGGGGCCAATGCAGCCTCTGCAGAGACACACTGAATGTTCAGTATCAAGAGGCCAGGAAAATCAGGTCTAATTCCTACGCATGTGGCTGCAGTTGTTCTATCGAAAGCAATGGGAGCAATCAGCCCTTGGCTTCCCTACAGAATGCTACCCATCCCTGCACGCACAAACTCCACTTTCCCTTATTGGGAAATACCCCTCAGCTCCACTCGGTTGTCCCCTTCGACAGAAGTGGATGAAATTTGCAGGCACACCAGCCCTTCAGAGTGGATAAAGCCTGCCAAATTTCAAGTAAATAGGTCCAGGAACTTGTGCGCTGGGCACCTTTAAATTCTGCTTAAAAAGAGAAGAAAAGGAACGTTTATAACTTTTTGAGGAGCAGGGAGAGTGGCATGAATGTGAAAGAATGGATCCTGCCAGATTTCAGAAGGCTAGTGTCTGGCAAGGGTAACCATTATAGTTTTAGGGTGGGTAAAAAAAAGGTGGGGGTTGACTCAATCTCCCCATGTGTTTTGTAGGCAATTTATCAGGAAATTGCAGACACTGGGTAGAAGCCCCTTGCTAAGAACTTGCCAAATTGCAGACAAATAGGTCCAGGGGCGTTTGTTCTTGGCACAGTCATCTGGAAGGCGGCAGGTTGGGGAAGTCTGGGAAAGAGTAACATGGCCACAGAAGGGAGAAAGGTCATAAAGAACGAAAATACGCAGAGTTAGATTGACTTAGGCTTCATTTGGATGCAGAAGCAGGTTAATCACATATTACTGGACTGCCACCTTTCCCTGTATGTTCAACATCAAAGATCCTGCTCCGTGCCCCCTCTGCCTGACCTAAAACTCATAGAATCATAAGATCATAGGATCATAGAATTGTAGAGTTGGAAAGGAAGCTGAGGGACATCTAGTCCAACCCCCTGCAGTTCAGGAGTCTCAACTAATTATGGCAGGGAACTAGTAAGGCAGGGCCTTTTCAGTGGTGGTGCCAAATTTGTGAAATGCTATCTCCAGAGAACCCTCCCTGACTCCACCCTTAACCTAGTTAGATCTGGCATACCTTTGAGGTTGTTGTTGTTGTTGTTGTTGTTGTTGTTGTTGTTGTTGTTGTTGTTGTTATTTGCAGGGGTGGGTTGCATCTGTTATGGGGAGTAACCCTCCCTGCTTTCCACTGACGGCTTTTCTTATTTTCAGTTCTTCTATTTTTCTGGATGGCTTCCCACAAGTTCAATGGGTTTTAAGTGCCATTTTTTAAAATCTTAGCTGCTAGGAATTCTTGCATAAAAACCATCACAATATTGGGTGTGATTTATTATCATTATTATCCATTAAGTGCCTGCAAATGCCTTATAAATGCTCTCTGTGCTCATTGGAGAAGATGGCGAGCTCTGGATCAGAGCGGTAAGTTTGTTCTTTACTTCAAGGTGCTAAATGTCAAAATATCAGCATTATACAGGGATAATATAGAAGTGACAAGCTGATGGGGTGGATGAATTGGGCCTCCTCAGTTCTTCACATAAATGTTTGCATTTATTTCACCTGCTTTTCTTTGGGAAAACCCAAAATATTTGTAGGTTGTAACACAGGCAAGCACACACCATAACAAATGCATTAGGTTTTAAGTCGCCCACGGGACCCTGCCTTGCTTTTACAACTATGATTTAACAAAGCCAATCTTCTGCTGTATATTTGTGCATCCAAAACTAAATCCAGGAGCTTTCTTGTCCTTATTAACCTTTTTTCTGCTGGAAACGATTCCATTCATGGGACGTACGGAAGCAGCATTTTTGGGCACGAAGCAAGGAAGCAATATCTTCCTTCCAATGACTAACTCCAATTATGCTCAATGGGAACAATTACGCTCCAATTACGCTCATCGCCCACGCATTGAGTAATTGGTTTCTGCCATTGACTAAAACCCAAAAGTCTTAGAACATTATGCTCCACACACACCCCCCCCAACCCCCCGCTGCATTAGGGCACAGGTACATCCTCTGTTACACCACCTCTGTGTCTCGTGTTGTAAGCAAGTTTCACCTGCTGGGTGTGTCAGGGACCTCACATGAATGAGGAGGTGCAGAGCCAGTGTGGCGTAATGGTTAGAGTGTTGGACTAGGATCTGGGAGAGCAGGGTTCGAATCCTCACTCAGCCACAAAGCTCACTTGGTGAGCTCTTGGGCCAGTCACCATCTCTTAACCTAACTTACCTCACTGGGTTGTTGTGAAGATGAAATGGGGAAGAGGAGAACCATGTACATCTCTGGAAAATGAAGGTGGCATATAAATGCAATAAATGAATGAATCATAGAATCCTAGAGTTGGAAGAGACCCCAAGGGCCATCCAGTCCAACCCCCTGCCAAGCAGGAAACACCATCAAAGCATTCCTGACAGATGGCTGTCAAGCCTCCGCTTAAAGACCTCCAAAGAAGGAGACTCCACCACACTCCTTGGTAGCAAATTCCACTGCCGAACAGCTCTCACTGTCAGGAAGTTCTTCCTAATGTTTAGGTGGAATCTTCTTTCTTGTAGTTTGAATCCATTGCCCCGTGTCCGCTTCTCTGGAGCAGCAGAAAACAACCTTTCACCCTCCTCTATATGACATCCTTTGATATATTTGAACATGGCTATCATATCACCCCTTAACCTTCTCTTCTCCAGGCTAAACATACCCAGCTCCCTAAGCCGTTCCTCATAAGGCATTGTTTCCAGGCCTTGGACCATTTTGGTTGCCCTCCTCTGGACACGTTCCAGCTTGTCAGTATCCTTCTTGAACTGTGGTGCCCAGAACTGGACACAGTATTCCAGGTGAGGTCTGACCAGAGCGGAATACAGTGGTACTATTACTTCCCTTGATCTAGACGCTATACTCCTATTGATGCAGCCCAGAATTGCATTGGCTTTTTTAGCTGCTGCATCACACTGTTGACTCATGTCAAGTTTGTGGTCTACCAAGACTCCTAGATCCTTTTCACATGTACTGCTCTCAAGCCAGGTGTCACCCATCCTGTATTTGTGCCTTTCATTCCCCCCCCCCCAGTGTAGTACTTTACATTTCTCCCTGTGGCACCCCACTAGTCACTTCTCTCCAGGAGTCCCAAGCCAATGAGGTCTTTCTATGTCCGTACGAACACTACAGGTGCACAAAGACATCCCCTTGGAGAATATAGCCCAGAATTATCTGCAAGGAGCTCTTTCTCAAAGATGTTGACCCGGGAGGAGTT
Organism: Lacerta viridis; assembly: GCA_900245905.1. Taxonomy (NCBI): domain Eukaryota; kingdom Metazoa; phylum Chordata; class Lepidosauria; order Squamata; family Lacertidae; genus Lacerta; species Lacerta viridis. Next base: position 245,828 of record OFHU01004715.1, read on the forward strand.
CCCTCAGAGTAGAAGTTTGATACTCACCACGCTGGAGTAAAATGAACCAATTTGCAACAGAGCGTAGCTCCCTTGAAGGCTCAAAGCCACTTGCCTGGGAGTGGAGATGAGTTGCAAAGTGATTTCCACTGATCTTGAAAGGATAGGTGCTGGGCAGGTTGACTGCAAGTAACGTTTAGGAAACATGGATGAAGGTGGAAAGCCTGCCTACAAAGGACAACTGGGATGGGTTAGGAGCTGAAGGAGGAGAGGCAAGGGGGAGTCCTCTGGTTTCTGCAGGGGTTTCAAACTTTGGAATATTTCCATCCCTTCCTAGGCAGGCAGCAAAAGTTGGCCTCAGAGTCTTGGGAGTCCACGTCACAGCTGAATGTTTTGTCTGCGGGGAGGGAAGGCCATCTGGGTGGCAGACCCACGAGTTCTGCGGTGCAGACAGCGGAACCAAATGGGTGCAGAGCCCCGGGGACGTCTGCCGAGGTTCCCGGAGCAGACAGAAAAGGAAGGAAGAGTTTGATCAGCCCAAGCCTCAAGAACGAACTCGGCCGGGACTCAGAGGGCTTTGTTACTTTGCACTTTGCGGTTTATTTACACTCTGGGTGCTTCCAAGTGAGGCGGCAAAACATTCTGCGGTTGGCTGGCTGGGCAGCCCTGGGAGAGGAGAGCAAAAACCCTGCACAGCTCTCCTCGCCCGGCATGTTTGTGCCACCGAACGTCAGGATCAGTAGTCACTGCCTTTCAAGAGCCTGAGGCTGGCTCTAAGGTGAGAGTTCTGGGGGGCAACATTCCACCCAGAAGAAAAACACACACACACCCCAATTTCACCCACATTTTAATGTCCTGCTGTGGGCTTGACACACAGAATGGGATGGATACGGGACTGACCTACTTTGTGTTACCTGTCTTGGGGCAGTTCAAATGATACAAACTGCAAAACAGAAAACGTTGTTAAACGAAAACCACGTGGAACACTCACTCCTTGGAAGCAAGGCAAGCTCCAACTATTATAGGCTTTTGGTGAGTGCTAAACACTTTTTTAAAAAATTACACAGGCATATATGATAAGGGTCATATATAGGGTTATGCAACGGCCTTTGCTTTGTGAGCTGGGGTGTTGATTGGTTTTTTGTTGTGTGGTGTTGTCGCTGTTCATTTTCTGTGTTTTTATTATAGATCTGGTTGCGATTTATGTTGAAATTATTCCGTTTGGTTGTGCATTTTTAAAAATGTTTCATTTATTGTTTATGACCACTTTTGTTATGCTCTAGCTATGCATTTCATTTCAGGTCGTAAGTTGCCTTGAGCATGGTTTGAACTGTGGAAAGGTGACATAGAAACAGAAGTATGTATGTATGTATGTGTCTATATACCGGTATTTGCCACTTCAAGAAGGTCTAAAGTAGCTTTGCTAAAAATTAAGCTCTGTTTTCCAACAGTCATTATTATGGGAATTAAAAAAAAAAAGTCTTCAGGGGTTTTTTTTGCCCTGGTTTGGCAGAAGTGGATAAAATGTGCAGGCATAGCAGCCGCTACACAGTAGGTGGTCAAGTTACAGCTGTCCCCTCCAGCAAAGAACTGCAGTTCCCAGGGATCATTGGAGTGAGGAGAAGACAACTAAAGCCTGTCCTTCATAGCACATATTTAAACTATTTAACTTGCTCCTTCGGAGGCAGAGATGGCGACCAACTTGGATGGCTTTAGAAGGGGAATAGACAGAATCATGGAGGCGATGGATATTGATGGCTACTGGCCAGAATGACTCTGCCCTGACTCCGCAGTCGGAGGTGGCAAGGCTTCTGAATTCCAGTTCCTGGAAACCACAGGAGGGGAGAGTTGCTCCTTAGGGTAGTGAAAAGCGGGATATCAAATCCAAACTCCTCCTCCTCCTCCTCCTCCTCCTCCTCCTCCTCCTCCTCCTCCTCTTCTTCTTCTTCTTCTTCGGCTCAGATCCTGTTTGCTGGTTTCGCACAGGCATCTGGTTGGCCCCTGTGTGAACAGTTGGCTGGGCTAGGTGGGCCATTGGTCTGATCCGGCAGAGATCTTCTTTTGTTCTTATACCCAGGGCCGGATTTAGGTTTGATGCGGCCCTAAGGAGCTACTGAAGGTAATTGGGGCCCTTTATATGTCCAGCTGTCCTTTGTCAACAACAAATTGTCGCTGTTTTTTGTGTTGAATATATGCTATATGGTAATTTATGGACCTAATAGGTATCTAAAGCCATTTGCACATGCAGAATGTAGGCACCCTATATATAGAAAGGAGCAAACCAGTGATATTTTAGGGAGCAGGCTAGCAGGCGGGGCCCATGACTTACATCATAGGAGCCTACACAACACAAAACACTGTTGCTGTATGTAGGTTTTATTTTATTTGTTTTTTATCTTATATTTTGGAAATGTACATCCAGTTTTTTTCCTTTAATTTTTTTTAGGGGACCCCCCAACAGTGGCGGAGTAAGGCTCCGCGGTACCCGGGGCGGCAAAGGAAACGCCCCGGGGGCGGGGCGTCGTGACATCACATTGTGACGTCATGACGCTCCGCCCCCAGGGCGGTTCCGGGGGTGCCGGCGCCGCTTCTGCAGCCCTCTTTTAAGCCGAAGAGCTCGCTTTTAAGCTCTCCGGCTCAAAAGGAGGCTGTGGAAGCGGCGATCCGATGACAGAGTGCGCCTGCGCGTGCAGGCGCACTCCGTCGTCGGGCCGTGCGCTGCCGCTCCCAGGGTGACGGAGGGAGCGGCAGCGCGTGGGAATGGTGGGAGGGGCTGCCTCTTGCCCCCACCCGCCGCTTCTCGCCCCTGTCGCCCGGGGGCGTACCGCCCCCACCGCACCCCCCTAGCGACGCCCCTGCCCCCCAAGAGAGTGGGGGCCCTAAGCGATAGCTTGTTTAGGTTATACGTAAATCCGGCACTGCTTATACCCAAAGTTGACATTAGTGCAGGCATTTTGACTGGGCTTGAGAGGAGGCTATGCAGATCCCCCTGCCTGGCACTTGCTGCAAATGAGGCTCTGAGGTTTGGCGCATGGAGGGTTTGCTTGTTGTCACCAAATCCATGTCTCTCTCTCTCTCTCTCCTTCCCACCCACTGGGAAACGGAGCTGCTTTGCAACCGCAGACCTGTTTATTATCCCTGCCCTCGTGGTTGGGGACTGGTTGGGTCTCCACCTGGGCGGCTGACCTGCTTCTTTCCATTGAGGCTACCTGCTCCTCCACAGTCTGTCTTTTCTTGTCCCCTGGTAGAAACTGTGCTGCTTTAAAAATAACTTTGGCTGTTTTAATGGCATGTCTGTGAATTTTTTTTTGTTTCATAAAACTTACGCACAGCTTGATTGTCAACCCTGCTCTGCCCAAGCGGTTTGCAGAAAAGATAAAAAAAGAAGGAAAAGTAGCAATAGTAATTTGAAACTGGCCAAAAGTTAAAAGAACAATTGATTAAAACTCACAGTAGCTTTCTAAACATCTGGGTAGACTAATAAAATAATAATAATAATAATAACAACAACAACAACAACAACAACAACAACAACAACAACAACAACAACAACATTTATTATTTATACCCTGCCCATCTGGCTGGGTTCCCCAGGGAGCTCCCAACAGAATATTAAAAGCATGATAAAACATAAAACATTAAAAACTTCCCTAAAAAAGGGCTGCCTTCTAAAAGTCAGATACAGTGGTACCTCGGGTTACAGAAACTTCAGGTTACAAACTCTGCTAACCCAGAAATAATGCTTCAGGTTAAGAACTTTGCTTCAGGATAAGAACAGAAATTGTGCTCTGGCGGTGCAGCGGGAGGTCCCATTAGCTAAAGTGGTGCTTCAGGTTAAGAACAGTTTCAGGTTAAGAACGGACCTCCGGAACGAATTAAGTACGTAACCAGAGGTACCATTGTAGTTGCTTATTTCCTAATGGGAGGGCGCCACCACCAAGAAGGCCCTCTGCCTGGTTCCCTGTAACCTCACTTCTTCGCAGGGAGGGAACTGCCAGAAGGCCCTCAGAGCTGGACCGCAGTGTCTGGGCAGAATGATGGGGGTGGAGATGCTCCTTCAGGTATACAGGACCGAGGCCGTTTAGGGCTTTAAAGGTCAGCACCAACACTTTGAATTGTGCTTGGAAACATTATTTGTGGAGAAGCTGCTAAAAAGTGGGCTGGATGTACTCTATGGGTTCGGTCAGTCAACTAGCTACAAATCCACCTAACAGTCACCTAATTCAACCCACAGTCTACCAGCTTCCCCGTGAGAATATCTTGGGGGACTTTGTCAAAAGCCTTACTGAAATCAAGATACACGATGTCCACAGCATTCTCATGCACTAATACCAATCTGCAATGGCTTTAACATATTCTTCCAATGTGCTTTCGTAAGCAGGCTGTAACCCCAGTCCTGTAATAATCCCAATAAGCAGAAATGCAAGGAATTATTATTATTTTTCTCTCGTTCTGGCCATCAGGATTCAAATCATGATGCAAAACTCAGCTTGCCCTTGGGGCTCCTCAGATAATGAAGGGGAAGGAAAGATCCAGGCTAGCACTGTTCTCCCTCTCCTCCGGGCTTATTCTTCTTCTCTCAGGGCTTTGGCTACAAAATGGAAAGCTCAATCTATTCACCGGCTCTTGCTGACCACTACCCGTAAAGGGTCAAGTGGACCTTTCAAAGTCCTGCGAACGCTTTGGGCTAGATGACCCTTTGGGTCCCTTCCAACTTCAGTTCTGTGATTCCGTGATAGGACAGTCAATGGCTACTAGCTCTGATCAGAGGCACCATCCCTGTTAATACCAGTCGCTGGAAAACAACAGCAGAAGTTTGCTCTTCTTCTCCCGTCCTGCTCGTGGGCTCCCCCTTGGAGCATCCGGCTGGCCACTGTGACAGAAGAGGGTGCTGAGCACAGCCTAGAGGACTGATCCTGCAGCCAGGCTCTCCTTACGTTCTCAAGCAATGGTGCAAACAAGCAAATCTGCCCGCGGTTTTTGCCCGGCAATTTCTCCTTCCTTCCCTTGTGTTAGTTTCACTGAAATCACAAGGAGTCAGCCGAACTTCCCATGTCATTCTGCTGTTGGTAATCCTAGGCTGCTTTTGCCCACAGAGACCAAGGAACGTTTATGAAATGAGAAACACTTGATTTATTTATTTACTATTTTTCAAATAAACAGAAATAAAGAAGAAAGCATCCTGGTCACTGAAAGTACAGCCCCTGTCCGCCCCCCCCCCCGGCCACAAAATACTTGGTTTTATGTCACTCTGGGCTTTTCTTTCCATCCAGACTTGGCCTTCCTGAGATCCCAGCCTTGGAGAGCACCCAGCCCCGCTTCCTGTTCCTCGGCCTGTTTGGACATGGTGTCTGGAGGGTTCCCCTAAAACAAGACCGCGAAGTTCCCAGTGGGGCGGAGCAGAGGGTGTCTCCAGGTAGGAAGGGTCCACATCCACCTGACTCCTCTTTGCTGCCTGCCAGGTGCCTGCAGCAGACGGCCTGGGGATCCCACTAGGTAGCGACTTGCAGCAGGCAGGGGAGCAGTTGGGAAAGAAATTCGGGTCATCGGAATCCACCCTCGCCATGATGACTCAAAGTCACTAAAGGGCCTGGACGAGGAAGAAAAGCCCCTTCCAAACCTCAGCGGGCAAGGAAGCCCACGAGGGCTGGCAGGCTGCCTCTGTCATTATTCACTTAAGAGGGTCGGAACAACTTACTGAATGCTTCTATTTTAACACCATCAAAACACGACACCCTCCCGGAGGACGAGCTGTGACAGAGGCGGGAGCTTTGAGAAAACAAACCACCCTGGCTTCCCATCCATAGGGATGGTGCTGAAGGAGCGCTGAGCCTCCCCTCCTCAGGAAACCGCAGGGACGAAAGGGGGGCTTCTCCAGCTGTGCCCTTCCATTCCAGCTGCTGAAATGGAGACCGAAAAGGGAGAGGGAGGAGGAATGATGTGACTACTCTGAAATTAGCTCTGAGGGGATTCCGCCTCCCCTCCTGCTTGCTCAGCTTGGCAGAGAATCCAGACTCTGTTGACCTCCTCTGTGCTTCCCACCGCTACTGTGGAGATAACCTTGGCAGGCCTCCTCCGTCAAGTCTTCTGGAATGGGATGGGATTGTCAAGTTCAAAGGGATGAAGTGGGGCAGTGGGTCTCCCCTCCTAAATGCAGAGTATCCTCATCCTGTTTCCAAGCCATCGTTGGAGATTTTTCAGCAGAGGTTGGATGGCCCTCTGTTAGGGACGCTTTAGTTGAAATTCCTGGGAGAAGAGGGCCATTTATGGCTATTGATGGAGGCAGCAATGGTTCTGAATTGATGGAGTCTATAGGAGGGGAGAGGGCTCTTGTGCTTGAATCCTGCTTGCTGGCTTTCCACAGGCATCGGGTTGGCCACTGTGAGAACAGGAGGCTGGACTAGATGGGCCATTGGCCTGATCCAGCAGACTTTTCTGAGGTTCCTATGGCTGGGTCCATCACAGCATAGAGGATGTGTTCCTAAGGGGCCCAGATTGTAATTTGGTAAAGCGGAGTACGCATGCGTGACCACTTCTTCCATGTTCTTTGGAATCATTGCTTGGTTTTTATCCCCACGTTGTTGAGATTTTCCCCACTTGGCCTAGCGAGAGCTATTCTTGAATGCATTCATTGGAGCATCCTAGAGCAATGTCCCTCTCCCCTCAGGCTGCCAAGCTCTGCATCGCTTGTTTTTCCTCTCAGCCACTCCGTCCCCCCAGCCACTTAATCTTCTTCTTTTTTGGTCCTTTGAACCCTCTCCAGTTTGACGGCATCCAAATGGTATTGAGGTGTCCGGAAGCGAGCGCAACCTCCAGTGTCCCTGGAGGAAGAGGAAGAACATAAGGATGATGTAGCCCTTGGCTCCATGACGATGGGAAAATCCTTGCAGAACCCTCCATGTCTGCTTGGGTTGAGATCAAGGCTACCCAAGAGACCAAGGGAGAGGGAAGATGCCAGAACACATTTTTCCATTGCAAATGTCCCACTGGCTCCTGGATCTGGGAACAGCTTAGTGCATGGGCCTTCCACATGAGGCATTTTGGCCAGAAGTCCCGGGCGTGGTGCAGGAATGACTGAGCGAGATGGTCACCCTGTAGTAGGCTTTGCACAGGTCGCAAGAAACCAGTGGCTCTTTCCAGTCACGGGATGGTGGAGAGAGCTGGGCTCAAGATATTGAAACTCTGGCAATCCTTTTCCCAGTGCATCCAAAGCTTCTGGAGGAACCCTAATCGGTGCAAAGCCCCAGTAATGAGTCCTAGCAAAACAGAACAGAATACCGTCAGCCTAGAGCACAACAACCCCTGAATGTTGGGAGAGTCAGGACAGACAAAAGAAAGCATTTCTTCACTCAGTGCATAGTTAAAAGTATGGAATTTGCTCCAGTAGGAGGCAAGGATGGCCACCAACCTAGATCACACTAAAAGAGGATGGGACCGATTCATTGAGGAGGAGAGGGCTATCAGTGGCCACTAGCAAGGATGGCCAGAGGCTCTGTCTCCAGTTGGAGGCAGCAATGCTTCTGAACACCAATTGCTGGAAACCACAGGAGGGGAGAGTTGCTCTGGGGCTCAAATCTTCATCTTCATTGGATGTTCACAAGTTCTAGTGTTAGGAGAGATGGAGAAAAACGTTTCTCTGTCCAGGGTTGTGACGGGGTCTCAATTTCAGAACCAAAGATCTACTCCCGTGTTTTTTGGAAATGGGTTTGCTTGTCAAGCCCTGTGCCAAATTGAGCCAGAGATTCAGTAACAATTATATATGGAACAAAACATCAAGTTGGGGACTATATATATATATAAACCCCACACGGATAAAATAGGAAAAACTAAAAGCACAGAAAAGTCTAAAAACTAAAAACATAGAAAAGTGGACTAGCAGACCCTTGGAGTCTCCCCCAACTCTAAAATTCTATGATTCTATAATTAAACACTAATAAGATTAAAACTGAGTGCTCACTAGAAGGACAGATCCTGAAGTTGAGGCTCCAGTATTTTGGCCACCTCATTTGGCCACCTCATGAGAAGAGAAGACTCCCTGGAAAAGACCCTGATGTTGGGAAAGATGGAGGGCACAAGGAGAAGGGGACGACAGAGGATGAGATGGTTGGACAGTGTTCTCGAAGCGACTGGCATGAGTTTGGCCAAACTGCGGGAGGCAGTGGAAGACAGGAGTGCCTGGCATGCTCTGGTCCATGGGGTCACAAAGAGTCGGACACGACTGAACGACTGAACAACAACAAGATTAAAACAATACAAAAATTCAAATATATTAAAAATACAAACAGCAACAGCAATTTAAAAATTGCAGCACCAGTCCTTTCCTTAAAAACAGTCGGTTCCTAAAGGCTTGCTGGAATAAGAAGGTTTTCACCTGCTGGGGGAAGGACCACAAGGGGGTGGGGATTAGGGCAGCCCCCCTACCTTGGAAAATGCCCTGTTGCAGGCAGGAAAGTAGCAAGGAAAGGCCCACAATGCTTTGAAGAAGAAGCTGGACAAGATTCTTTCCGATATGTGGGAATCGCTGCTTTTAGTAATTCTTCATCTGTTTGCGTACAATTGTAAAAATAGCATTTGATGAAAAAACACAATCAAATATGGGAACCTTAAAAAAAATATTAAAAATCTTTCTAGGTTCCCACCAAAACGCCACTATTTTCCACAAATTGTCAGTTTCCTTCTGCCAGGCAGAAGAAGTCTTGGGGATTTAGGCTACTGCAGAAAAGGATTAGGCACTGGGATGGAGCAAGTGGGAAAAAACTAGACCATTAGCCACAGAATTCCCATTCTTTGCTGCTGCTTTGAACTGCCTCCGCCCTCCCTGCTCTGCCCCTTGAGAAAGAACAGCTTTCTAATTCTAGCTGGGAACATGGCAAAGTGGGAGACTTAACCCCAAATCTCCCCTCCCTGCCACAGAATTGGGAAGATCCCCTCGCATAGAAAGCTGGATTTCAAAACAGCTGCGCCTTTGGAAAACATGCCCATGCGGTTGTTGTTTCGTCAAAGGAGCTGGAGGGCATTTTTTTCAAGCTGGCTACGAGGCAGAGTTTGGTTTTCTTCCTTTGCATACCCTCCAAGTGTCCCTATTTTCCAGGGAAAGTCCAAGGATGACATCCGCCGCCCCTGTTTCTGATTTGATCCCGGAGTGTCCCGCTTTTCCTTTCACCTCCCCTCCATGTCTCAGAGAACAATTAAAAGGGGTGGGTGCAAAATGGAATCCCATTCCATAAAATCCAAATGCGGGAAACAGTGAAGCTGGCATAGGAAGCCCTTTCTATAATTCTGAAGGAAAACATCACCAATCCCCTTTAAATTCTTTAACTGCAAGGCTTCAGCAGCCACCCATTTTCTAGGAAACCCATGGAGCATGTGTTTCTTTATTGTAAGTGGAGCCTTACACTGTCTACTCAGAAGTAAAAACAAAATAAAAAAATAAAAAATTCCTTCCAGTAGCACCTTAGAGACCAACTAAGTTTGTTCTTGGTATGAGCTTTCATGTGCATGCACACTTCTTCAGACAGATATCTGAAGAAGTGTGCATGCACATGAAAGCTCATACCAAGAACAAACTTAGTTGGTCTCAAAGGTGCTACTGGAAGGGATTTTATTATTTTGTTTTTACTATGGCAGACCAACACGGCTACCTACCTGTACTCAGAAGTAAGTTCCACTATATTCAATGGAGCTTACTCCCAGGTAACTGGGTAAAGACTGTGCAGCCTTACACTGCAGTCCTAAGCATTTTTACTCAGAAGTAAGTCTGACTGCATTCAATAGGATTTAATCTCTGGTATGTTCCTGATCATTCTCACATTTTCTGTTACTACTAGTAGTACCTGCCTTTTCCCTGCAAACATTTTATTTCATTCCATTTACCTGTGGAACGTCTTTCTTGCACATGATCCCTTCCCTCACACGTTTTTTTCTTTACAACAACCTTGTGAGGTGGGTTTGACTGAGGAGAGAGGCAGAAAACGTTTTCTCTCTCCACTTTCTCCATGCATAATTGTATAAAACATCTATCCTGTCATTTGTTACTCATCTTTTCTCTAAACTGAAAACTCTGAAACGTTTTCCCGTTTCTTTCTAGGGGAGCCACTCCACCCCTTTGATCATTTTGAATGAATTAAACTAGGCAGTCTCAGGGTCATCCACACTTATCCTTGCGCTGCATTTCTAGGAACAGGCCCAAGCTTCCCAGGTCTGTGTCCAAGCGCTGTTTTTCCTTGCCTTGCCACTTTCCCCACGAAAAGCCACTCTTTACCGCTGAATGGGAGCAAACAGTAGCCTGTGGAAAACCCGAATTGCTGATTGCTCCAATTTAGTGGTAAAGAGTGGATTTTCATGGGGAAAGCGGCAGGGGCAAAACAAAACTAAACAAAAAAGCAGCACTTGAACCCAGACCGGACCTGTTTCTAGAAAGCACAGGACGAAAGCTACGTATGGATGAGCCCTTAATTGGATTTTGAATAAATCTGCACTTAATTGTTACTGTTCTGAATGTTATAGTGTTATTTTATTCCTTAGTGGGTCATGCAAATGGCTCTTCTGAATGATGGTTTTCATTGGTTAGGGGGCATTTGGGATGTGTTTATGGAGCCAAGGGGGCAGGGCCCCCCAAAAGTTTGGAAACCACTGAGTTTACCCAGAGGATTTTTGGTGCTGTGTGTCATGGGCAGCGATGGGGCATTTCAGCATAGGTTCATCACGCATCAGACGACAGCTCACATGCCATCCTTCTGAAGGGGCTGTGGGAAGAAGTTCCTGAATCTCGTGGAACGAGAGAAGACAGGCTGCCTTTCATTGACATTATGGCAGCGTATTCAGAAAAGGGGTCCTTATTAGGGTTATTTCCCCTTTGCTTTATTCCTGAGTTTCTTTGGATTGGCACTCAGTAGCTCGTCCATAACCCCCCGCATGTCAGGGGCTGGCCCCCTTGAAAGGGGCACATTAGGCATTACAAATTGGCTTCTTCTCTCTGAAGAGGCACTTTGACATTCAGGGTGCTGGACGCAGAGTCCAGTCAGCGTTTGCTCATGGAAGTCATTTCAGAATCTCATTTGCAACGTCCGCCTGTCTTGATCTAAGGAGGCTTCAGGTACACAGGATGGGTGACTCATTCGTCAGACTTTTTGTCCCACTTTGACATTTGCCACACGTGGAAAGATCTGGTAGCTGAAGGGGAAGAGACTGAGAAGAGATACATTAGGCATTTTCGAACATCTAAAGGGCTGTCACAGGGAAGATGGAGCAAGCTTGCTTCCTCCTACTCCTGAAGGTAGGACCAAAGGAGATTCCATCTAAACATCAGGAAGAACTTTCTGATGGTAAGAGCTGTTTGACAGTGGAACAAATTTCCCTGAGAGGTGGTGGACTCTCCTTCATTGGGCTTTACCGGGCAGAGGATGCATGCTTGTGAAACATGGGCCACTTATCAACGCTATCTCCAACTCCTCGAAAAATTCCATCAACGGTGTCTCCGAAAATTTTTGCACATCACTTGGGATGACAGGCGAACTAATACCAGTGTACTTGTTGAAGCAAAGATCACCAGTGTTGAAGCAATGATTCTTCAACATCAACTTTGTTGGACTGGTCATGTTGTGCGGATGCCTGATTATCGTCTTCCAAAGCAACTACTCTATTCCAAACTTAAAAATGGAAAGCGTAATGCTGGTGGTCAACAAAAGAGGTTTAAAGACTCTCTCAAGGCAAATCTTTAAAAAAAATGTAGTATAAACACTGACAACTGGGAAACACTGGCCTGCAAGCACTCCAATTGGAGAACAGCCTTTACCAAAGGTGTCATGGGCTTTGAAGACACTCGAACTCAGGACGCAAGGGAGAAACATGCTAAGAGGAAGGCACGCTTGGCAAATCCACACCGTGATCAACTCCCGCCCGGAAACCAATGTCCCCACTGTGGAAGGAAGTGTGGTTCTAGAATTGCCCTCCGCAGTCACTTGTGGACTCACTGTTGAAACCGTTTTTATGGAAGACAATCTTACTCGGCTACAAGGGAACGCCAAAGAAGAAGAAGACAAAATGTATACTTTTAAAAATGATTGCTTTCCTCCTATCAGGGAAAAATGTGAGATACAGATAAATATAACAACAACAACAACAACGACAACGACAACAGCAGCAACAGCAACAACCACCTGTGACTTGAGCTGGTGTGTGCATGATTCCAAAGCTGCTGTCAGAAGATTTGTTCTCAAGGTTCCTGCATTATTTCTACTTGCTGAGTCTCTCCCCCCCCCTTCAACGTTTGATCTTTCACTGTGTTTTTATATGTGCTGTAAGCCGCCCAGAGTGGCTGGGGAAGCTCAGCCAGATGGGCGGGGTACAAACAATAAAATTATTATTATTTATCGGTTCTCTAGCCCTCCAGACCAGAACTCAGTTGCGGCACTTCTCAGGTGGGCACCATTGCCATCATAAGAGAACGAGCGAGGCGTTCCTGGCCAGTTCCAGCATCTCTTTTTCTAGCAGAATAGCACCGGCTCCTGATAAGCTGGGCCAATGTGACCCAAGACAGCCGTTCCTCTAAGTGTTGAGAATATGCTTGCAAACCTGTTCTGTTGTTTTCCCCGCAAGTGATGAACCTGGTAAACATTTGTGAGCACACCTTGCAATCCTGAGATTGGGAAACGGCCTTGGCTTGGCCCAGTGTCCACACAGCTGTCAGCAGAACATTTGCTTGTGCCTCTCGTCCCACTTAATTGCCTTTTTTTTTAAAAAAAAAAAATCACCCAGTTTCCAACAGATCCTATCTCTGTTGACTCAAATGGGAAGCTCTTCAATTGGGAAACCTGCGGGAAAGTCTGAGAGTGGTGGGAATGCCCCAAAGTGAAGCGTCTTTGGACCTGAGCCCACGCAGAGTCACAGAGCCCAATACTTTGTTGAGACTTGACGAAAGTCAACCTGGGCTCAGCCCAGCTCCCCTAAACCCACTGTCTTCGTTGGGACAGCTGCATGTTTTAGAAGACAACACACCATAAAACCCTTACAACCTGTGACAAAACAGATGCATCTTCACCTCAGTCTGCCTGATAGGTATGTTTGCAGGTATGTCTTTAAATGCAACAACAATTGCAAGGTGTATAAAGGCCCTAACAACTTGAGACCAGGCTACCCACAAGATCGCGTTATCAGTGCTTTTTTCTGGGGGGACACAGGGGTACGCATACCCCTAAACAATGAGTTTGGCCTCATTGAGGGGCAGTATTTCAATATGAGTAGGAAAATGAGAGTACCCCTAAACATTTTTTTTAATAGAAAAAAGCACTGCCCCTTATGCAGGAAAGTTGATGCGAGTTTTAATCTGTTTTTAGCCTATTGTTATTTCAGGTTTCAGAAAATCTGAAATGACTGCTGTTATTTTTTCCTATTGATAATTGTTTCATTTGATGGCATAAATAAATAATCCAAATAGGAATTGCAATAACAATCCAAATCAGAGACAGGCCCAGTTTTTCTTGTCAAGAGTGTTTGGCAGGTAAGGGAAGCAGGCAGTGAGGAGACAAATGCAGGGGTACGCAGTGATTTCTGGATCTCATCAGACCTCCCCCCTAGTTCTTAATTTCATAGCAGCCCCTTTATTTTTTACCATGACTTCCTCAATCAGATATTTCCCATGCAGCTTCTTTAGAATCATAGAATCATAGAGTTGGAAGAGACCCCAAGGGCCATCCAGTCCAACCCCCTGCCAAGCAGGAAACACCATCAAAGCATTCCTGACAGATGGCTGTCAAGCCTCTGCTTAAAGACCTCCAAAGAAGGAGACTCCACCACACTCCTTGGCAGCAAATTCCACTGCCAACAGCTCTCACTGTCAGGAAGTTCTTCCTAATGTTTAGGTGGAATCTTCTTTCTTGTAGTTTGAATCCATTGCCCCGTGTCCGCTTCTCTGGAGCAGCAGAAAACAACCTTTCACCCTCCTCTATATGACATCCTTTGATATATTTGAACATGGCTATCATATCACCCCTTAACCTTCTCTTCTCCAGGCTAAACATACCCAGCTCCCTAAGCCGTTCCTCATAAGGCATCGTTTCCAGGCCTTTGACCATTTTGGTTGCCCTCCTCTGGACACGTTCCAGCTTGTCAGTATCCTTCTTGAACTGTGGTGCCCAGAACTGGACACAGTATTCCAGGTGAGGTCTGACCAGAGCAGAATATAGTGGTACTATTAGACCGATTCCGGAGTGGACTCCCTTTTGGGGACTCTGAAGGTTTTTGCCAAATTCTGTCTCCAATATTCTCAAATTGATTCTTTTGATTTGGGCATTATTAATTTTTGGGGAGCTTGCCGTTGAGCCGATGAGGGGTTCTGGAGCAGCTTGCCATTGGGCCACTTCTTGTTCCCCGTGCTCCGGCTCAACCCACCAAGGTGATGCCGTCCCTTCCAAGACTGTATTGCCCAGGAGGGAGCCTGCTTTCAAGCACTGTGGGTCTTCTCGTCTCCAGACTCACCCCAGAGTCTTTTGGTCAGCATGTTGTTTGCATGTATGCCCCTTAAACCCCCCAAAACGGCTTCCGGTGTGCTCTTCAAAGCGTTGCTGGGGATAGTGGCAAACAAAGTCCTCTCATCATGCCATGTTGTTGTTCAGTCGTTCAGTCGTGTCCGACTCTTCGTGACCCCCTGGACCAGAGCACGCCTCCCGCAGTTTGGCCAAACTCATGCCAGTCGCTTCGAGAACACTGTCCAACCATCTCGTCCTCTGTCGTCCCCTTCTCCTTGTGCCCTCCATCTTTCCCAACATCAGGGTCTTTTCCAGGGAGTCTTCTCTTCTCATGAGGTGGCCAAAGTACTGGAGCCTCAACTTCAGGATCTGCCCTTCCAGTGAGCACTCAGGGCTGATTTCTTTAAGGATGGATAAGTTTGATCTTCTTGCAGTCCATGGGACTCTCAAGAGTCTCCTCCAGCCCCATAATTCATCATGCCATAAGGACATGCAAAGAGTCCTGCAGCTGGATCTGGCCATGTTTTTTTTAAATTGTGATTAAAAGCAATAAAAGTAGACTTAAATTATATGAAATATAGATAAAAACAGCAGGTTTGTTTTTTTTTAAAAAAAGAAATGCTACAAAACAAAATCACAAGTCTTAGTAGGCTTACCTAAACAAAGCTTTTAGCAGGCATTGAAGGCCCTGCAGGTGCTGATTATTGCAGCTACCATTTAGCTATGAGAATACACTGTAGGGGGGGTGGGCTAGATGATTCATGGGGTCCCTTCCAAGTCTACAATTCTATGATTAATGTATTTCAAAAATTAAAATATTCAAAAGCCAGTTGTCCAGGAACTCCATCACTGACAAAGGGTCAAGATTTATAAACAGAAGGGTTTTAGGGGAAACCTGGGCACAGAAACCCCAAGTTCAAATTAGTTAACGTTTGATTGCATTTCTCAAGGCTCAAGAGAAAGAGCCTGCATTGCATCCTCATCTCAAGTTCCCTAGCCACCAGGATTTCTTCTGTTTTGCTTAGTGCTTGGTGTTTTTTTTAAAAAATATATTTATTATTGTATTTAACAATGCGCTTAGACTCTGACCACGGACATTGTGGTCAAACCTGTTCTCTTGCAAACAGGGAAGACTGGAGCCAACTTGGGAATCTGTTGTCCCTGTCCTTGGCTGTTTCAAGAGTTAAATATATTTACACAGAGCAAGGCAGTAATTAAATGTTGGTCAATGTAGTTTCTTCTTCTCTCTCTCTCTCTCTCTCTCTCTCTCTCTCTCTCTCTCTCTCTCATCAAAATGCTCTCAACAGACATTCCAAGAACATAGATGGGAGCGCAATAATTCAACATCCCTCCCTCCTTCCACGTTTTGCTGCCAATGGCTGGGCTTCCAAGCCCTGGAACGGCACAGAGGCCTCGAACTTCCTGCATCTTCCTCCAGGATTCACGGCACGTTCTTCTTGGAAGGCGGAGGTGCCAGGCATACCGAACTCTGATTTACGACTTGCCTCTTCTGAAGTCCGGCTTTTGCTGGGGTTGGGCAGGCGAGGGAGGGAGCGAGCGAGGAAATATGCTGGCGCCTGTGTCCAAAATAGCTCGGTGGCAAATGCCCACGTTCTTGAACTTCCAGGTCAGGATCGAGCAGCTTCCAACGATTCTCATGGAGTGGAAGGGCTGCAGGCAAAGAGCCTGGCAATTGCCATTTGAGGAAGAGAAGATCTGATTGGGTTTCTTTCCAACAGGCAAGGGGCATTCAGAGCGGGCACCAGAGGAGCCTGCACTGGGCGCCCCTCTGAGAGACGTTGCTGGGGGGAAAGCCTGAGAAGAAATAGCCTGGCAGCTCCTTTGCAGGTGCAAAGTGGGTGTCCAGAATCTGACCTGGAGATGCAAATTATCAGAGTGTTTTGCAAACCGTTCCCCTTCGCCAGGAG
Organism: Lacerta viridis; assembly: GCA_900245905.1. Taxonomy (NCBI): domain Eukaryota; kingdom Metazoa; phylum Chordata; class Lepidosauria; order Squamata; family Lacertidae; genus Lacerta; species Lacerta viridis. Next base: position 262,200 of record OFHU01004715.1, read on the forward strand.
AGTGTGGGTGGCACTGGCGACATCCTGTCCAGCTCGTGGCAGGTTAAGGCAGGATGAGGCTCCGGAGGGTTGCCAGGCCAGGTTCAGGGCAAGGGCACAGAGCGATTAATCTCAGGGCAAGTCACAAACTAGGACAGGCAAGGATCAAGGTGTAGGATCAAAGGCAGAGTTCAGTTCCCTGGAAGAGGACTAGGGAGGAACCGATGGGTGGCAGCGAGGAACTGCGGAAATGTCACGCCAGCCTCTCCTTTATTTATTTGCTATGTTTCTGTCCTACCTTTCCTCGCAGGAGCTCAAGGGGGCACGAATGGTTCTCCACCCTCTCCGTTTTCACTTAGAAGCATAGAATTGTAGCCTTGGAAGGGACCCCAGAAATCATCTAGTCCAACCCCCAGGAATCAGAGCTAAACAACCAAAGAATCTTCGCAACTTCTTAAAAAAATTTTTTTAAAGGACTCCCCAGACCTATCAAGTGTTCTTTCTCCCCACCCTCTTAGATCAGTCTCGGCTAGCATGAGGAGTAATTCTTTGACAGTCATCCTGTGATGGTATTTTAGTCTGGTACATTTGGCTCCCATTCCAAGATCAGGATCTCATGGGTGGGGGGTGGGATTTTTGGAAATGAGTGAATACAGAGGTCAGAGCACTTACAGTTAAAAATGCAATTTTAAGAAAAAACGTGTTTGGTCTATTTTTAATAAAGGTAATGTAGGTCTTAGATTTAACTTACATGCAGAATTCATCATGTGAAAGGCTGGACTGGATGAATCCCAAACTGGAATTAAGATTGCCAGAAGAAATATCAACAACCTCAGATATGCTGATGACACAACCTTGATGGCAGAAAGTGAGGAGGAATTAAAGAACCTTTTAATGAGGGTGAAAGAGGAGAGCACAAAATATGGTCTGAAGCTCAACATCAAAAAAAACTAAGATCATGGCCACTGGTCCCATCACCTCCTGGCAAATAGAAGGGGAAGAAATGGAGGCAGTGAGAGATTTTACTTTCTTGGGCTCCATGATCACTGCAGATGGTGACAGCAGTCATGAAATTAAAAGACGCCTGCTTCTTGGGAGGAAAGCAATGACAAACCTAGACAGCATCTTAAAAAGCAGAGACATCACCTTGCCAACAAAGGTCCGTATAGTTAAAGCTATGGTTTTCCCAGTAGTAATGTATGGAAGTGAGAGCTGGACCATAAAGAAGGCTGATCACTGAAGAATTGATGCTTTTGAATTATGGTGCTGGAGGAGACTCTTGAGAGTCCCATGGACTGCAAGAAGATCAAACCTATCCATTCTGAAGGAAATCAGCCCTGAGTGCTCACTGGAAGGACAGATCCTGAAGCTGAGGCTCCAGTACTTTGGCCACCTCATGAGAAGAGAAGACTCCCTAGAAAAGACCCTGATGTTGGGAAAGATGGAGGGCACAAGGAGAAGGGGACGACAGAGGATGAGATGGTTGGACAGTGTTCTCGAAGCTACCAACATGAGTCTGACCAAACTGCGGGAGGCAGTGGAAGACAGGAGTGCCTGGCGTGCTCTGGTCCATGGGGTCACGAAGAGTCGGACACGACTGAACGACAACAACAACAACAACAACAACAACAACAACAACAACAACAACAACATCTTAGATTTTAATTGTATGTATTCTGGTAGCTCAGGCCTGGAAAGACGCTTCATGCTACCCCCTAGATATCTGGCTCAAGAAAATTGAGGGCCAGCATGGTGTAGTGGTTATAGTTTTGGACCCTGGTGGAGACCAGGGTTCATATCCCCACTTGGCCTCCATGACGCTCACCGTGCGTGACCTTGTGGGCCAGGTGCTGGAGGAGACTCTTCAGAGTCCCATGGACTGCAAGAAGATCAAACCTCTCCATTCTGAAGGAAATCAGCCCTGAGTGCTCACTGGAAGGACAGATCCTGAAGCTGAGGCTCCAAGACTTTGGCCACCTCATGAGAAGAGAAGACTCCCTGGAAAAGACCCTGATGTTGGGAAAGATGGAGGGCACAAGGAGAAGGGGACGACAGAGGACGAGATGGTTGGGCAGTGTTCTCAAAGCTATTAACATGCGTGACCTTGTGGGCCAGGCATTGCCTCCTCTCAGCTTAACCAACCTCACAGGGTTGTTGTGGGGATTAAATGTGGAGGGGGAGGACCACCATGTCCACTGCCTTGAACTTCTTGGAGGGAAAGGAGAGCAATGCAATAAATAAATAAATAGACAGACAGACAGACAGACAGACAGACAGACAGACAGATAAAATGTGAGCAGCTAGGAGTGACATGGACCATTCTGATTTCTCCTCTGTTTGGGGGTTCCTTATTAAATACAGTATAGGATGCCAGAGTCACACAGGCGGCAAATCCCTTGAAAACATTATTTTATTTGGTGGCATCTGTAAACAGCTGAAACCTTTCTCTCCCCCCTCAAATCTCTTTCATTGTAAGCTATGTTTTTTGAAAAACAATTTTATAATCTTATCCATTTTTAACTTCTTCTTCTTTTAAATCAAAAGCCGCTTGTGTTGAGCTTGCATTATTTTGTTGTGTGTTTTTTCTCTTCGTGTGGATTGTCTGCTTTTGTTTCTCAATAAAATACTAAATACTGGGAATAACTTTCCTGACGGTAAGAGCTGCTCGACAGTGGAACGGACACCCTCGGAAGGTCGTGAGCTCTCCTTCCTTGGAGGTTTCTAAGCAGAGGTTGGGTGGCCCTCTGTCTTGGGGGCTTTAGCTGAGATTCCTGCCTTGCAGAGAACTGGGCTGGATGATCTTTAGGGGTCTCTTCCCATTCTACAGTTCTGTAATTCCATGATTCTCAATGTTGCTTCCTCTATGACGTCCTATGGAATTAATTAAGTGCCCCCTCCAGTTTTTGCCTGGCATTTTCATAGCTGCTGTTATTATTATTGCTATTTATAGTGGTATTATTGAAAGGTCAGAGCTCTCCTTGAAGGAAATTACATGTGGGCGAAATGGTAAGAAGGCGTGAGCATGCAGAAACGAGAGCTCTCTTCTTCACGAACTAATTCGGGACAGCCAATACTTGAACTCTGTCTCTTTAGATTATTTTATTTATTCCAGTCCTAAAGCAAGACAGCTAGAAATGAGGAAAGGAAATGAGCGAGAGGGCGACCTGGCTCTCAAGGAGTTTGCCCAGGAGAACCGGGGGCTTTTGAGGTTTGCGAACATCTCCAACTCCGTTGGAAGAAAGGTCACAGCCCTCTTTCAGGATGTCGGGGTCCCAGAGGCAAGAGGTTCTCAGTGGGTCATCTAGAGGCAAAGGGGTGGCAGGGGGACACACCCTGGTAGACGGCCCCCTTTCCCCATAGGAATATGCCTGCTCATTTAGATCAGTGGTTCCCAAACTGGGCAGTACTGCCCTCTGGGGTGTGTGGGGTGGCATTACTTAGGAGGGCACTGAGAGGCAAGGGGGTGGCAGGGGGTCGCTGGAGATGTAAATGACTATCAGGTTTTGAAAAGCTGGGATCACTGAATCGTCCCTCAACTCAAGTTAAATAGCTTCAACTGGACTTTGATCAAATGTGCAATTCATTGCGAATGTTTTGGATTTTTATTGTGATCTTACCTTCCTTAGTGGGTTGTCCTAACCATTATTCTGAATGATGCACCTTATGGGGCAGAGCAAGGAGCACTGCAGAGGAGTTTATGGGTCCAAACGGATGGGGGCCCATCAAAGTTTGGGAGCCACTGGCCTGGAGCAAATAAAGAAATAAATGAAGCACCCATGGTTCGAAGCAGCATACCTCCGAAGAGCAATTGTCTGGGGAGGGGTGAGAAGAGGAATGTGGGAGGACCAACATGCCCTGCCCTGCTCGTGGTCTTCCTGAAGGCATCTGGCTGCCTTTGTGGGAAGGAAGATCCTGGCTTCATGGACCTGTGATCTGATCTAGGAGAATCCTCCTGACATTCCTCCTTCCACCTTATCAGATTTCGAGTCCTTCAAATCCTTCCCATCTGCCCAGGTCGCCTTCCTAATCTCTCAGTGATCAGACCCTTCTTCTCTGCTGGCTGCAGAGGGAGTCACCTTGGCTGCCTTCCAGGCCAGGGGGGCAAAGAACATTCTCTTATTTGGAGGAGTGCTTTGAAAGCAACACGTCTCCCAAAGGGTGTCGCATAATGGGTGCTGAAGGATGCAGCACCCAACCCAGCCCAACCTCTTAATTAATTCAGACCTTCTCCAAAAATGTGTCAATTGTATCACGCAATGGAGGTTCAGGGGAAGGTGAGGATCTCAAACGTCGCTGTCTGGTCAGGAGGGAAGGCAAGGTGGCAGCAGCGCTGGAGGCGATCCTGGGTCACCCAGGGAGCAACAAGCCCAGGGCTTATCCGTGAGTGGCTGCCACACCTCAAGGAAAGCCAGTTAGTTTTGCACCCGTGACACTCATATGGGGAAAGGCCATAGCTCAGTAGCAGAGTGTGTGCCTTGGAAACAGAAGGTCCCAGGTTCTTTTGTGGAGCCTGGGAACTTATTATTTGTTGCATTTATAGTCCTCCATTTTCTCTGAGGAGCTCAAGCTGAATTAAGCTGCTATCTTGATCTCACTGTCTTCCTGACATATGAGACTGAGCAACCTCTACTTTCATCATAAGGGCCAGATGCTAAGGATTTGGTGCCACCTTGTTCCTTAGTCAACAGGCATGCTGCAAATTCTGAGCAAACTGCGAGTCCCATCAGAGGCGGGCTCTCGGTCTGAATGTGCCCGGAAGATGAGGACTTGTCAAGCCAAGATGGTTCATTGGCAGTGCATCTGCCTGCCAAGCAGAAGGTCCCAGGCTCCATCGCCAATGGCATCTCCAGGCAGGGTTGGGAGAGACTCTGTGCCTGAGCCACTGCTGGTCACTGTAGACAATAATGAGCTAGATGGACCAAAGGTCTAACTCTGTAGAAAGTGGCTTCCTATGTCCCCAACTCCTTCTATTAATTTACTCCCCAGTTAATCTCTCACCCTGGTCCCCCTCAAATCAGGATATCTTAAATATCATGGAGATGTATCAGCACCTCTGAAGCCAGAAGAGAACATGGACTAGAAACTCAAAAAGTTTGCTTTTGGTTGCCTTTCGTGCTCTGCTCTGCTCCACCTCCCATCCTTGTCCTCCTTGTCCTTCTCTGCCACCTGTCTGTCTGTCTGTCTGTCTGTCTGTCTGCCTTCCTCCACTCTCTGTTTTCCGTCCTAGCAACTCCAAGCTAGAGTGGAGAGGGGCGATTTTTGGGCCACCCTGGTCATGCCTCTTGGCAGAGGCCAACCTGCCCAACCTCTAGGTACACCTTTGCACATGGGCACTGAATTAAGCTGAATGTTGGGAGATTTAGGGCAGACAAAAGAAAGTCCTTCTTTGTGCAGCGCAGAGCTAAACTATGGAACTTGCTCCTGCAGGAGGCAGGGATGGCCACCAAATCAGATAGCTTTTAAACAGCATTAGGCCAATACATCCATGGAGGAGAGGGCTAGCAATGGCTCCTCACCACAGTTGCTACAGAGGGGAGATTGTTCTTGCAGTTTCCCAAAAGAGGCATCTGATTGGTCAATGTGAGAGCAGGATTCTGGACTAGATGGACCCTTGGCACTTCTGATGTTCCTATGACATCCAAAGAGATCCTCAGGGTCTTGCATGGTGGGAGGTTGTAAGTCGAGTCCAAGCTGATAGCTGCAAGACTCAAGGCTGGTCCAGGGAGACGGATGTTGCCTCTCAACTACTTCACCGTGACCTTTCCTCTAGCAAGGACCAACTGGGTTGGACTCAGGATTATTGGGCTTGAGAAGAAAACTTGGAAGCTCTTTGGCAAAGTGCTGGAGCTGTAAACTGACCCAGCTCACAAAAGCATGTCTTGCCGGCTGAAGAGGCACAGCTCAGAAAAATGTTGAACTCAGAACTCAAATTTGTCACTGCAAGCAAGCCATCCACAATTACACAACACGAACCTCTATAAACGAAGTGAACTTGGAAGCCACATGGCATGCCTGGAATGAGGCTCTGGTTTTCTGGTGTGGTTACCATTCCCGTAAGAGATATTCATCTCAGTTACCTTGGCATTATTCTGGAAAAAAAAAAAACCTTGGGGAGTTGAGCTTAATTTAAGACAGGAAGGAGCTCCTGCTCAGTGCCAAGGACACGTGAAGTTGGCATTCGGTCTTTCAAAGAACTCACAATCTGAACCACTTCAGTTTGCAAGAGGTAGCCTTCCCAGATATTCCTGCTGGACTACAACTTCCATGCTGGATGAGAGTCCTAGTCCAACATCCGGGTGAAGGCCCCAGGTTGGGGAAAGCTGTGCTAAAGAGTGAAAATATTCATGGCATGGAGAAAGTGGACAGAGAAAAGGTGCCCCCCTCTCTCATAGCACTGGAATTCATGGGCATCCCATGCCACTCAGTGTTGGAAGCTTCAGGACAGATTCAAGTCGTTAACCTGTGGAACTCCCTGTCACAGGAGGCAGTGATAGGCACCAACTTGAATGGCTTGAAAAGAGGATTGTGCAAAATCATGGAGCAGAAGAGGTCTCTCAGTGGCTCTGCTCTGCTTCCACGGCTGGAGGCAGCAATGCTTCTGAATCCCAGCTGCTGGAAACCGCAGGAGGAGAGAGTTGCTCTTGTGCTCGGCTCTTACTTGTGGGTTTCCCATTGGCCACGGTGAGACCAGGATCCTGGACCAGATGGATCACTGGCCTGATCTAGACTCTTAAATTCTTTAGCTCTTATGCCTTGATCCTGGTATTCTGTGTTCAGGTTCTGTGTCTTGCTGATATTGTGGCACAGACTTGGGTATCCTTTGAGAATTGACTCCACTCTGGTGCATAGGTGATTTGGGTCAGACTGCTTTGCCTCCTGCATTGCCTTTTGGATGGGGCAAGCCTTGAAAATTTGATTTGCATGCAGGATGGTTGTCTCTGGGACTGACTTCTGCCAGAAGCCTTCAGCACCTTCCCCAAACTGGTGGGGGCATTTTGCAACATGCAATTCATGCAACAGCAGTGGGTGAGCGATGGATTTATACTGGCTTGTCCATCCATCACTCCACTTCATGAGATGTGGGGTGCCACAGGGTTCTGTCTTGGGCCCAGTCTTATTCAACATCTTTATCAATGACTTGGATGATGGGCTTGAGGGCATCCTGATCAAGTTTGCAGATGACACCAAATTGGGAGGGGTGGCTAATACCCCAGAGGACAGGATCACACTTCAAAATGACCTTAACAGATTAGAGAACTGGGCCAAAGCAAACAAGATGAATTTTAACAGGGAGAAATGTAAAGTACTACACTTGGGCAAAAAAAATGAAAGGCACAAATACAGGATGGGTGACACCTGGCTTGAGAGCAGTACATGTGAAAAGGATCTAGGAGTCTTGGTAGACCATAAACTTGACATGAGTCAACAGTGTGATGCAGCAGCTAAAAAAGCCAATGCAATTCTGGGCTGCATCAATAGGAGTATAGCATCTAGATCAAGGGAAGTAATAGTACCACTGTATTCCGCTCTGGTCAGACCTCACCTGGAATACTGTGTCCAGTTCTGGGCACCACAGTTCAAGAAGGATACTGACAAGCTGGAACGTGTCCAGAGGAGGGCAACCAAAATGGTCCAAGGCCTGGAAACGATGCCTTATGAGGAACGGCTTAGGGAGCTGGGTATGTTTAGCCTGGAGAAGAGAAGGTTAAGGGGTGATATGATAGCCATGTTCAAATATATCAAAGGATGTCATATAGAGGAGGGTGAAAGGTTGTTTTCTGCTGCTCCAGAGAAGCGGACACGGGGCAATGGATTCAAACTACAAGAAAGAAGATTCCACCTAAACATTAGGAAGAACTTCCTGACAGTAAGAGCTGTTGGACAGTGGAATTTGCTGCCAAGGAGTGTGGTGGAGTCTCCTTCTTTGGAGGTCTTTAAGCAGAGGCTTGACAGCCATCTGTCAGGAATGCTTTGATGGTGTTTCCTGCTTGGCAGGGGGTTGGACTGGATGGCCCTTGTGGTCTCTTCCAACTCTATGATTCTATGATTCTATGTCCTGCAATGCTCCCTCAGGGTCATTGCATTGTTGCTGTCTGGAGGGGCACTCTTGACCTATCGCACAAAGATGGAAAAACTGAAGATGGTTCCTATGGGGGTAGAGTCCTTCCTCAGAGTGAGGTGAGCATGATCCTAGAGGCTCAGGCATACAACTCTCCTGGGTTGGCACTGTGTCTCACTCCTCTTTCTTGATGGGATCTCTTGGACTGCGACTCATGACACAGACCTTGAATCTACAACTTGCTGCATCTTTCTCACTTGTTATGGCCATTAGAAGCTGCTACACATTTGTGTAGCAAAAGTGCTCGGTTTTCAGGACTGGAGTTTTGGCAGAGGGCAGTCGAGGCTTGGCCCCCCACCAGAGTCTTTGGTGACTCCCAGGAGAACCCAAGTTGGTTGGTCATTGGGTGCCTGCCCCCAAGACACCCCCTCCCCCCCACTTAGAGGCACAAGGCGCTCCTTTGATCTGCATGCAGTGGGTGCTTCACTTTGCATCCAGAAAGAGCAGCCTGGGATTCCTCTAGCGAGGAATTCGAAAAGTTTATTTTGTAAACTTTCATGCCCAAGAGGTAGGAAGAACGGACGAGAATGGCAAGAAACACAGAGAGGGATGTGACCCTCTTTCATGGGCTGGGAATTGGTCTCTGGATTGCAATGATGTGGATGCGATGAGGCATTCTAGAGTTTGATGCCTTCCTGTTGCTTGAAAAGGTCATTATAGCTGTGTGTCTCTCCGTACGCACGTGCGTTGGAGCTGCTTCTCCAGTTCCTCTGTTGGTAATGGCCGTAATGACAGTTAATAGCCTTGACATTTAATAACTTCCTCGGTAAAGGGTCCTTCAGTCTTCCTGCTCTTGACGGGGTCCTTTAACTGTCAGGAAGCATTGAGTCAGCCACTTGGGAGTTCTCAAAGTTGGGGCGCCTTTCTGGCACCCATGTGCTGCTCCGGCGACCGTGGCATTTCAGCAAATCCCCAAACTACACGTTAGTCACAGCAGCGAAGTCAGTTAATGACAGCAACGTAACTTTTCCGTATTAGCCCTTGTAGAGGCTCTGGTCTGGACAATCCAATTTGACAGATGGGGAACTGAGGTCAAGAAAGAGGGATGTCAGCAAACCTCCCTCTTTGATGACCCACAATCCAGGTGAGCCCTTAATTGAAGTTGAACAAGCTGGAAACTGTGCAGAGGACGCAGACATGAGCGTAGCCAGGATTTATGTTGGGGGTGTGTGCGTCAGGCTTTATGTTAGGAGGGCATAACCTCAGTTATTTTATTGATTTACTTGATTTAAGGGGCAGCTGCCTCCTGCCCCCCTTGGCCACGGAGGGAGACCAAGATGATTGAGGGTCTGGAAACCAAGCCTTATGAGGAGCGGTTGAGGGAGTTGGGTATCCTGGAAAAGAGGAGGCCGAGAAGAGGTATAATAGCCACCTACCAATATCTGAAGAGCTGCCACATGGAAGATTGATTGATTGATTAAATTTATATACCATGTTGCAAGGGTCTCAATGAGAAGGGTTTGGAAAAGGCCTCTGCCACATGGAGGGAGGGCGAGAGAGGCAACGCAGGGCAGAACATAAATATCAGGACTGCCGCTTGCAAAAAAGAGACTGCCGCTTGCAAAAAAGAGGCCGTGGGAGCCTTGAAGGAGACCAGAAGAGCCTGCAGGATCAGGCCAATGGCCCATCAAGTCCAGCATCCCGTTCTCACAAAGGCCAACCAGATGACCCATGGGCAAACCCACAAGCAGGATCCAAGAGAGCCAGTGTGAGAGCCAGTGTGGTGTAGTGGTTAAGAGCGGTAGACTCGTAATCTGGGGAACCGGGTTCGCGTCTCCGCTCCTCCACATGCAGCTGCTGGGTGACCTTGGGCTAGTCACACTTCTCTGAAGTCTCTCAGCCCCACTCACCTCACAGAGTGTTTGTTGTGGGGGAGGAAGGGAAAGGAGAATGTGAGCCGCTTTGGGACTCTTTCGGGTAGTGCTAAAGCAGGATATCAAATCCAAACTCTTCTACCACCCTATATCCACAGATCTCACATCCACAGATGGAGCAAGCTTGTTTTCTGCTGCTCAAGGGATTGGGGTAGGAGATTCTGGCTAAAAATTGCGAAGAACTTCCTGATAGTAAGAGCCATTTGCTAGTGGAACAGACTCCCTCAGAAGGTGGTGGACTCTCCTTCATTGGAGGTTTCTAAACAGAGATTCTTTCACTGCAATTCCTGCATTGTAGGAGGTTGGACTAGATGACATGCCTTCCAACCCTACAATTCTATGATTCCAAGGTTCTCTTTTGGGGACCCCCCCCCCACTCAACAGGGTGTATCAGTCCTAGGGACAAAGTATCCACCCTCCCAAACCTTTTCAAACTGTTCTGCAGCTGTCAGGGACAGACATTGTACATCAGATTTAGAATTTAGAAAACAGGTCCTCCCTGGGTTCCCAGGGCACTGGAATGGATAGGCTCTGAGGTTCTCCTGTTGGACCATCGCTGACCAGTTGGAATGAGAGCTGAAGCCCAGCTGCTTCTGGAAAGGGGGCGCATGTCAGGAAACGTCCTACTCACGAGTAGGACCTTGGCAGAGAAACATGCCCAACTGGTATGTTCCCTTTCTCCTGGGCATCCCTCAGCCCAAACATCACAGCGACTGATGCCAGAAGACATCAGTACACTCACGGATCCGCAGAGATTTGCTCAGCTTGCGTAACAGACCACAGCAACTCAGCATGTAGGCTAATCTACTTTATTTACATATAAACACACACGGAGCACTTCAACATGGCTCCCCATCAGACAGCAAAGAGAAAGGACAAAGGACAACAGTCCCACATTAGGGAACACAGTAAAGACAAACATCCTGTCTTCCCTCACTTCCCACTTCCCACTCAGTGGAATGAAAACACCGTCATGTGATAGACAATAAACCCATGACTGCAAATGGGGAATGAATCTCCAACAACACATAGTCCCCAACCTTGCTGCCAGGGTCCCTCCCAACTGCCCGGGGCCTGGGGCTTGCCTCCTGCTGCTCTTCTGCATGCCGGCCCCATGGTTTGGTCATCACCATGCGTGCTTTGGGTGCCGCTGCCTTCCTCTGCCTCTGGCTGTTTCCATCCCTCCACTTGGGAGTTCCTCCCCAGTTGCACATGGTGGGCTGTTTACATTCCTGGACGGTTCATGTCCTTCCAGTGCAGAACATTTCCTCCAGGAGTCTTCCATCACTTTCGGGTGCAGCCACATCCCATTGGATCTGGCGTTGCTTCATATGCCTCCCAGAGGTTTCCTGGAGGCAGGAGGCGATGGAGAGTGTCTTATTGGAAGCATAAACAAAACAGAAAAGAAAGATGTTGACTCAGATTGATTCTTGTTGCTCAATGCCAATTGGGATGTGGCTGACATGGGATCAGGGCTCCCAGAGGGAGAAGGAAAGCTGCTCAGCAGCAGAGAAGATGCTTCGCGAGCAGAAGGTCCCAGGTAATGCAATCCATAGTAACAGAATTGCAGAGTTGGAAGGGACCCCGAGGGTCATCCAGTCCAACCCACTGCTGTGCAGGAATCATGGCTAAAGGATCCCTGACAGATGGCCATCCAACCTCTGCCTAAAAACCTCCACCATTGATTAAAAACTCTTCCTGATATTTTGCTGGAATCTCCTTTCCTGTAACTTGAACCCATTTGTTTGAGTCCCACCCTCTGGAGTAGCAGAAAACAAGATTTCTCCATCTTCCATGTGACAGCCCTTTAGATGGTTAAAGATGTCTATCATACAACAACAACAACAACAACAACAACAACAACAACAACTTATTATTTATACCCCGCCCATCTGGCTGGGTTTCCCCAGCCACTCTGGGAGGCTCCCAACCGAATATTAAAAACACAATACAGTGTTAAACATTAAAAACTTCCCTAAACAGGGCTGCCTTCAGATGTCTTCTAAAAGTCAGATAGTTGTTTATTTCCTTGACATCTGATGGGAGGGCGTTCCACAGGGTGGGTGCCACTACAGAGAAGGCCCTCTGCCTGGTTCCCTGTAGCTTCACTTCTCGCAGGGAGGGAACTGCCAGAAGGCCCTTGGAGCTGGACCTCAGTGTCTGGGCAGAACGATGGGGGTGGAGACACTCCTTCAGGTATACTGGGCATGAGGCCATTTAGGGCTTTAAAGGTCAGCACCAACACTTTGAATTGTGCTCAGAAACGTACTGGGAGCCAATGCAGATCTCTCCTCTCAGTCTCCTCTTCTCCAGGTTAAACACCCCAACTCCCTCAACTGTTCCTCATAAGGCTTGGTTTCCAGACCTTTGATCATGTTGGGTGGCCTCCTCTGCAAACTTTTCATCTTCTCAATATACTTCTTAAGTTTTGGTGCCAAGTACTAGACTCAGGACCCCAGGTGGGATCTGACCAAGGAGGAATAGAGCAGAATTCTGACTTCCCTTGATCTGGATACTAGACTTCTGATGATGCAGCCTAGAACTGCTTCATCTTTTTCTGCAGCTGTAACACCTCTGTCACATGTTGCAAGGGTCTCAAAAGGCCTGTGCCTCCAGATATTTTGGACTACAACTCCCATCAGCCATAGCATCCTATGGCTATGGTGGCTGGGGGTGAGAGGGGCTGTGGTCCAAAACATGTGGCGGGCCCCAGTTTGGAAAAGGCTGCCCTAGAGAGCTATCACCAATCAGCTTGACCAATGGCCTAACTCAGGATGAGGCAGCATCCTATGTACACCTGTTGACTTCTAAGTCAGGGCACATCATGAGTGTTGGAAGATCCAGGATGGATAAAATAAAGCTGTTCTTCATGCAGTATGGAACCCCCTCTTCCAGGAGGCAGGGATGGCCTTTGTTGTTGTTCAGTTAGTTGTTCAGTCGTGTCCGACTCTTCGTGACTCCATGGACCAGAGCACGCCAGGCACTCCTGTCTTCCACTGCCTCCCGCAGTTTGGTCAGACTCATGTTGGTAGCTTCGAGAACACTGTCCAACCATCTCGTCCTCTGTCGTCCCCTTCTCCTTGTGCCCTCCATCTTTCCCAACATCAGGGTCTTTTCCAGGGAGTCTTCTCTTCTCATGAGGTGGCCAAAGTATTGGAGCCTCAGCTTCAGGATCTGCCCTTCCAGTGAGCACTCAGGGCTGATTTCTTTAAGGATGGATAAGTTTGATCTTTTTGCAGTCCATGGGACTCTCAAGAGTCTCCTCCAGCACCAGAATTCAAATGCATCAATTCTTCGGCAACCAGGGATGGCCTATATGGCTCTAAAAGAGCATCAGACAAATTGATGGAGGAGAGGGCAATCGATGGCCAAGCTTTGATTCCACTAGAAACCACAGAAGGGGAGAATGCTCTGGTGCTTGGATCCCGCTTGCAGGTTTCCCATAATGGACATCTGCTTGGCCACATTGAGAACAGGAAGCTGGATTAGATGGGCCACTGGCCTAGTCCATCGGGCTCTTCTGATGTTCTTAAGAGCGGAGGATTGAGTATTGTCAGACGGATCCCAGGTTATCTCAGAGAGGTCTGAGGCCTCCATCTGCTCCCTCCAGGAAAGTTTTGGATGCAACAGGCCCTCCTAAGTGATGTCTGGGGTTTGGAAATGGGCTGAAAGGACTAGGAAGGAGTCAGGAAAGGTGGCCAGGGATCTCAGCAGAGGAGGGTGGCCGACATGCATGAGCTCTGATTGAGTGTGCATCTTAGCAATAACAAGGAATTACGGAGAGTGGATGCTTTCGGGGGCGAGTTGTCTGGATGTTGTTTTCTTTTTCTCTTTGGAAGGGCATCAGAGAGAGAACGAACATGAGCCTGATAAATGGACCATCAAGAGAAATAATTCATCCAGATAGCAAGATTAAGTGGAGGGCGGCTGGCAAGGGGAGGGGGTGGAAATAAGACACGTTTTCTGTTGCCAAAGAGGAATCTGGAAAAGTAATCTAAACAAATAAGATAATGTATTGAGCTGGGGAAGAGAAAGAGAGTAAATTAGATGTGCAGATGGATAAGAAGGAGCGAAGTGTGCCCGCAGACTCAGTTGCAGGTGGAATTGGTTAGAGGATGGAGCAGCCTTCGCCAACCTGGGGCTCCTGCCAGCTGCTTTGGACTACAAATCCCATCAACCCTGACTATGCTGGCCCAGGCTCATGGGTATTGTAGTCCAAAACAGCTGGAGGGGGAACCAGGTTGGCAAAGGTGACTCTGGTGAGTTTCTCTGCTATTTGCAGCAGGGCTGTGAACCCAAAACCAACTGTAACCATTTAATATCTACTTTATAGGTGAAATGAAGACCTATTTCATTTTTTCAGGTTAACATTTGACACGACTTTACTATTTGAAACCTTGGATTTTGGGAGGTATAGTGTGAAAACATTCCCAATTTAGCTGAATATTTGAAATGCCCTAGTTTGGTTCTGCCACCAGAAACTTCCTTAGAATCGTAGAACGGTAGAGCTTTTGGGGACTGAACCTGGGACCCTTTCAGATGCAAAATGATGGGAGGGAATTCCTGCCAATGAAACTGGAGAGCCACTGCCAGTCAGTGCAGACAATACTGAACCAGGTGGATCACTGGTCTGACTTGGAATAAGGCAGCTTCATATTGTTACAAAAGTTGGGTGACTCCCCCTCCCTCTGCAAGAGCCCAGGGGGTTCCAGGCACTCAACCAGGGCCTGTGCTCCTTTGGAGAACTGACACATGGCAGAGACTCTGGTAGCTTTAAGAAATATGGTTCATTCACCTATTTACACCTTTGGTTTGCATGGAGGGAGTCCAGATCTTACAGCATGGTCCTTTCAAGAGGGGCTTGTTCTCCACAGCAATGCAGCCCTGGAGACCAAGGCATCTCTCCCAGCCAGCCTTCAGCCACCCTGCCCAAGATGGATCCCAGTCTTTTCTCTCCCTTCTTGTTCCCAGAACACCTTGCTAAAAAGCTCCCCTTTCCTGTGACGTCAGGCACAAACCCCATCACCTTGGCAGGCACAAACCCCGTCACCTTGGCAACGTCTGTCTCTCTCAGATGGCCCATCAACCCCTTTTGTCATGTTAACAGATCTGCTCTTTGCTAGGCCAGCCGGACTGGTTGGCATAAACCAGCCCAGGGATTCCTTGCCTGGCACAGCTCTGCAGCTTGTACTTTCACCCACACCCCCAATTAATCAAAATCCTACCATTTAATTAATTTCTAGGGCTTCGAGGGGTCTCTCCCCCAAATCTATAACAGTCTGTTCCTAAGCTCTCCACAGAAGCGAGATGTTTTGGATAAAGACAGACACACATTTCAGAATGTGGTCAAAGTGGTTTTTGCCATCTGTTTGCTGAGTTCTGAGGCATTTGTTTACCAGGCAGAGGAATGTGTGTGTTCTTCAGACCACTTTCACCACAGTTCAGAATGCATGTCTAGCCCCAGGCAGACCGCTTCATGAATGAGCCAAGCGTCAGGGGAAAGTTGCAGCTCAGCGGCAGAGGGCATTTCGTTTGCATGCAAAATTCCTGCCTTCTCCAGGCATCAGGATCCTACCTGGCCCAGAACCTGGCAAGATCTCTTCCGAGGAAGAGACTAGGGGGTGCTGAAGAGAACCTGAGTGCAAATGACGACCTGGAGGCAGACAGCCAGAGGCCCTTCTTCACGCAGGCCAAAGTTAAACTGTGGAACTCCCTCCCACAAGAGGCAGCGATGGCAACCAACTTGGGTGGCTCGGAAAAAGAATTAGACAGATTCATGGAGGAGGAGAGGGCTATTGAGAGCCACTAGCTGTGATGGATCCTGAAGTTGAGGCTCCAGTACTTTGGCCACCTCATGAGAAGAGAAGACTCCCTGGAAAAGACCCTGATGTTGGGAAAGATGGAGGGCACAAGGAGAAGGGGATGACAGAGGATGAGATGGTTGGACAGTGTTCTCGAAGTGACTGGCATGAGTTTGGCCAAACTGCGGGAGGCAGTGGAGGATAGGGGTGCCTGGCATGCTCTGGTCCATGGGGTCACGAAGAGTCGGACACGACTGAACGACTGAACAACAACAAGCTGTGATGGCTCTGCTCTGTCTCCACAGTCGGAGGCAGCAATGCCCCTGGAACTTCCTCTTTGGCGATCCCTTGTAGCCGAGTAAGATTGTCTGCCATAAACACAGTGGTTTTAACAGTGAGTTTGTAAGTGTCTGTGAAGGCCAATTCTGGATCCACACATCCTTCCACAGTGGGGACATAGGTTTCCGGACAGGAGTTGATCACGGTGAGGGTTTGCCAAGCGTGCCTTCCTCTTAGGACGTTTCCCCCTTGCGTCCTGAGTTTCAGCATCTTCAAAGCCAACGGCACCTTTGGTAAAGGCTGTTCTCCAACTGGAGCGCTAAAAAATACTGCAATAGTTTAAAAACGGTCCCGCTTCCCACCTTGCGCCAAAGATAGGCTTAAAAGCAATACAGAACAGATCCCTACGCCAGAGACCCTTTTACCCAGCAGATCAGAGTGAAAGTATTGTTATAGATCGGGGGGGGGGTCCCCTAAACCCTAAAAATGAATAAATACTGGGATTTTGATGAACTGGGATATGGATTAAAACATAAACTGCAGAGCCATGCCAGGCAGGGCATTCCTGTGCTGGCTTCTGGAAACCTACCTGGTTGAGCTAGGGCTATCGAGAGAACAACAGAGAGCCATTAACAAGGCAAGGAAACTTCCCTCTTGCCCCCAGGTGTGAACAGAGGCTGGGAATTTGGAAGGTTGCCAGGGTAGCTGCTCTGGGGGAAGGCAAGGGGTTTCTGGGAGGAAGGAGGAGGAGGAGGAGGAGGAAGAAAGGGGACATCCCAGGGCCGTCTTAAGTATATCCGGCGCCGTGGTGCAAAGATCCCTCCGGCAACCTCCATTTCCCAGAGTTGCCAACCTTTTTACGGCGCTGCCGGCAGCTTTGCGGGGCTGGAGGAGGTGGGCAGAGGCTGGAGGGTGGCTTCTCTGGTGGGGAAGAGGCGGAGGCTTTGGGCATGGCGCTGCTTCAGCGGGGCGGGTGAGGGCGGCGAGCTGATGCCGGGAGATGCCACGCCTAGCCTCTGTCTCTTCCCTGGCGCCCATGCCGCGGTGGCCATGGCAGGCGGAGGCTCTGGGCGTGGCGCTGCTTCGGCGCAGCATGGTGGAGGAGGGCGAGGGCTGTGAGCTGATGCTGGGAGGCAACCTTCCCTGGCACCCTCCAGAACTTGCCGCCCCGGCGCCTGGCACCACTTGCCTCTATGGGCAAGACGCCCCTGGGAGATCCATCTTTGAGGAAAGCAGCCTGAGCTGCTGCCTCTGGAAATGTGTATGCCATACGACTCCCTGTATGCAGACTGAAGGTGTCCATAGGTGAATAAACCATATATCTTAAAGCTGCAACAGTCTCCGCTGTGTCTGCAATTCTCCAAAGCGAAACAGACCCTCTGTGGGTGCCTGGCACCCCATGGGCTGTTGCCACTGCGTGGAAGGCAGAGAGAGGGGCGGGCACCCGGCTTCTGCAACAGTATTTTGATGGTGTTTTGTC
Source organism: Lacerta viridis (assembly GCA_900245905.1). Lineage (NCBI taxonomy): Eukaryota > Metazoa > Chordata > Lepidosauria > Squamata > Lacertidae > Lacerta > Lacerta viridis. The sequence goes on from OFHU01004715.1 coordinate 279,732, forward strand.
AATTTTAATTGTAAGTTCATCTGAATTTACAACGAGGCAGAATAGACCTTAAAAAAAAAAAAGGATTAGTTTTTCACCTATGTTTCTGGAAATAGGTTCCTTAAAGATGCATCTGTATATGTTTCCATTCCATTTTATTTGCAGCATTTTATCCTGCTTTTCACGAACTAAGAAGAACAGGTTAGACATGGGGGAAATGGTGGATTTTTGGCACATCCGGGCCCACCCTTTCAAGGAAACTAGACTGATACCTGAAACCAGAAAAATAATCAGATATAGCCCTGTGCATTATGCTAATTGCAATAAAACGGTGCAAATTAGTTGCGACTCTCCATCGGAGGGTTTATTTCCCTCCTGGCTCTCAGCACTGAGTAGGTATCCCCATCCCTGCCTTCTGGGGACTGTCAATTTCTGTGCTGCTCTGGAGATGCCTCCCGAATATGTGAGATAAGTAGCAGGCTGACTTTGGGTGTGGGAAGGGAATTTGTTGGAAGAGCACATACAATGTGTTCACATGAAAATCTTTGCCTGTGCTCACAAGTCCTGCACAGCCTCCCTCAAAACGCTTGAACAGGCCACCCTTCCTGAACCATCCCAGCCTGCTTGGCAAGGGAGTTTGCAGGAATCTCAGCTCCCGTGGGTGCGATTCCTCCTAAGCGGCATCTGGGGGGTGCATCTCAAGCAGCTGGCATGATCTGACAGGGCTGAGGCAATGGCAGTGGGGAGCTGGAGTTCAAGATGGAGGCGGTGCTGGTGGATCCCGTTGTGCAACGATGGCTCGTAGTAAACATGGCTCTTTCACAAACAGCGAGGGTGACTCCTTCTTGAACCGTGGGGTGAAGCAACCTGCTTCCTGAATGGCCCAAACAGAACCTAAACACTTCTCCACTCTTTTATTTGGGTCAGGGGCTGGGGGTGTACAGAGCCCCGGGTGGTGCTGTGGTCTAAACCACTGAGCCTCTTGGGCTTGCAGATCAGAAGGTCGGCAGTTCGAATCCCCACAACGGGTTGAGCTCCCATTGCTTGGTCCCAGCTCCTGGCAACTTAGCAGTTCGAAAGCACGCCAGTGCAAGTAGATAAATAGGTACCGTTCCTCAAGTGTGTAGGTATATTCAAAGATTGTCAAAAAATAATTTCGAGATATATCTGGCAGGGGAAGAAAACGAGAATCAAATTTAAATTGTTAACAGATTGTAAAGAGGTGGTTTCACCCTGCCAGACTTGAAGTTGTATTATGAAGCAGCCTGCCTCTGTTGGTCAAAGGAATGGATGTGGAAAAAATAGATTTATTAGGTTTAGAAGGTCATGATAACAGACTTGGATGGTACGCCTATCTATGGTATGATAAAACAAAGGTACATACAGCGGCGTAGGGAGCCGCTTTGCCGCCCGGGACGGCAAACGTGAGGGTACCCCCCTGGGGGCGGGGCACCGTTCCCTAGCGCACATGCCCTGACATCACAACGTGTGCGCAGCCTCCTGGGTGGACTGCGCATGTGTGGACATGTTCAGTCCACCCAAGATGGCAGGCGCGAGCAGCTGGCACCCCTTCTGACCGGCGCCGTGCCACACCGAGTTTTAAGGCTGCAGCGCACGAACAGCAGCGCAGACACTGTGCTGCTGTTCGCGTGTTGCAGCCTTTTACATTTCCGCGCTGCTGGTGCCGATCGCAGTGGGGGGACCCGCCCCCAGAGTGTCACCCCCCCAGGATGGTACACGGGGCGGACCGCCCCCCGCCCCCTTGCTGTGCCCCTGGGTACATAAAGGATTTGGAAACCACATATTCCGAAAGTCTCTCTATGAAGCATGGGATAGGTATAAAAACCTATTAGAATGGAAAACACTTTGGTGGCTATCACCTTTAGAAGCTATGAGTGTTAAGAAAATAAATATGAGCAAAAACTGGTTAACATATGAAAAGTTACTCAAAAATGATGGTAACAAATGGAAATTAAAACCATACGAAGAGGTGAAAGGATTTGTTAATGATTGGCTGCATTATTACCAAATTAATGAGATGCTCAAGGATGATCTGAAGAAAAATGGATTTGGAAAAATCAAATCAAAATTTGAAATTGAAATATTGAATAATAAGATACAATATTGTCAAAAATGTATAAAATATTGTTGGAATGGCATTTGAAGGATGAAGAAGTAAAGTTGGTAATGATTCATTGGGCTAAAGATTTTGGTTATAATATATAGTTAGAAGATTTGGAAAAATTATGGGAAGAAGGAATAAAATTTACAGCGTGTAATGCTTTAAGGGAAAATGTGATGAAAATGATGTATAGATGGTATATTACACCGGTGAAGCTAGCCAAACTTTATAAGGTAAATAACAAATGTTGGAAATGCAAAGAAAAAGAAGGTACCTTTTATCATATGTGGTGGGAATGCAAGAAAGTGAAAGGCTTCTGGGATATGATATATAATGAGATTAAGAAAATGTTGAAATATACCTATGTTAAAAAAACCAGAAGCATTTCTACTGGGAATTGTAGATACACAAATTAACAGACATATTAAGCTTTTCCTATACGCAACAATGGCAGCAAGAATTTTATTAGCACAGAAGTGGAAATAAGAGGAATTAGTGACAAAGGAAGAATGGCAATTGAAGCTAACAGAGTATGTGGAACTGGCCAAAATGACAGGAAGAATCCAAGAACAGCGGGACCAGAGGTCCATCAAGGACTGGACCAAATTTGTAAATTATTTGAAAGACAATTGTATTCAATCAAGTACGTTGGTAGGATTTCAAGAAGCTTTGTAAGGAAAGGTACAAAAACCACTGCGGATAAGAGTAAGAATGTATGATGTTTTAATGTTTTTGATTTTAAAGCAACGGTTAAACAGTGAAAATGCAGGAATTTGAAATGAAAGATAGAAAATCATAAGGAAGGTTTGAAGGAAGTCAGGGCCCTAAAAAGCCAAAATGAGGAGGAGATATTGCAATGGAAAGTATTATTGTAGAACTAATAAAAAATATATGAAAAATAAATAAATAAATAAATAAATAGGTACTGCTTTAGCAGGAAGGTAAACGATGTTTCCGTGTGCTGCTCTGGTTTCGGTGTTCAGATGCGCCAGAAGCGGCTTAGTTATGCTGGCCACATGACCCGGAAAAACTGTCTGCGGACAAATGCTGGCTCCTTCGTCCTGTAAAGCAAGATGAGTGCCGCAACCCCAGAGTCGTTTGTGACTGGACTTAACTGCCAGGGTTCCTTTACCTTTTCCTGGTAAATGGTACAGCCTCCATCAGCTCAAACTGTCCCTCAGTGTATCAAACTGCTTGCCTTCTGGGGTTATAGAATCAGAGGAAGGACCCCAAGGGCCATCTAGTCCAACCCCTTGCAATGCAGGAATCACAGCTAAGGAATGCCCGAGAGATGGCCATCCAGCCTCTGACTAAAAACCTCCAAGGAAGGAAAGTCCACCACCTTCTGAGGGAGTCTGTTCTACCATCAAATAGCTCTTGCCCTCAAAAAGTTCTTCCTGATGTTGAGTCAGAATTTCCTTTCTTGTAGTTAGAATCCAGTGGTTCAGGTCCTACCTTCTGGAACAGCAGGAAACAAATTTGCTCCATGCGACAGTCCCTCAGATATTTGGAGATGGCTATCCTGTCACCTCTCAGTCTCCTCTTCCCAAGCCGAGCATCCCAAACTCCCTCAGTTGTCTTTTGGTCCCTCCCACTAGTACCACGGTAAGTTGAAAGAAAGGTCTTCTTAGATGGGCCTGTTCTTGGTCTTTCTTAAAATCATGCAGCAGCAGTCAGGAAAGGACACCCTGGTCCCATCTATCAGCCAAAGGAACGAGAACCATCGACCACTGCTGAAGCAAAAACACCACAAGAACGTAAGGAGAGCCTGCTGGCTGAGGTCAGTGGTTCCTCTTTCTTCTTTGGCGATCACTCGTAGCCGAGTAAGATTGTCTTCCATGAACATGGTTTTAACACAGGTAGGTAGCCATGTTGGTCTCTGTAGTCGAAACAAAATAAAAAAAAATTCCTTCCAGTAGCACCTTAGAGACCAACTAAGTTTGTTCTTGGTATGAGCTTTCGTGTGCATGAGGTATCTGAAGAAGTGTGCATGCACACGAAAGCTCATACCAAGAACAAACTTAGTTGGTCTCTAAGGTGCTACTGGAAGGAATTTTTTAAATTTTGTTTCGATGGTTTTAACAGTGAGTCTGTAAGTGACTGTGGAGGCCAATTCTGGATCCACAATTTCCTTCCACAGTAGGGACATAGGTTTCCGGGCAGGAGTCAATGGTACACCAGTCCAGCCTCCTGTTCTCACAGTGGCCAACCAGATGCCCGTGGGAAACTGGCAAGCAGGACCCAGACACGAAAACATTCTCCCCTCCTATGGTCCCCAGCATCTCAGATTCAAGAGCATGGCCACCATGACTAGTAGCCATGGAAAGCTCTCTCTTCCATGAATTTGTCTACTCTCAAGTTGGTGGCCATTTCTGCCTCCTGCTATTGTGCTTGCCAGTTCCCATTGGGGCATCTGGTGGGCCACTGTGAAAACAGCAGGTTGGGCCAGATGGGTCCTTGGTCTGATCCAACAGGCTTTTCTTAGGTTCTGGGTTTCTTATGCTTGTTTGACTCAGTGCTTTGCCAAGGACCTTTCCAGCCAGGAAGGAAATGGCAGAAACAGTAGGGTCTGGGTGAGGTGTTCTGCTGGCGAGAGGGTGTGGTGCTGAAATGAATTTTGCAGGACCTCCCAGAGAAGGGAGATGCAGGAGGAAGGGAGACCAGCAAGGATGAAGCTATGTTGGTGCAGGATAGAATGGAGAGGGAGGAGAACCATGTATTGAATCCTCAGAGGAGAGATGGACTCTCCTTCCTTGGAGGTTTTTAAGCAGAGGCTGGATGGCCATCTGTCTTGGGTGTTTTAGCTGGGATTCCTGAATTGAAGAGGGTTGGACTAGATGACTCACGGGGTCCCTTCCCACTCTATTACAGTCATACCTTGGTTCTCAAATGGCTTAATTGTTGAACAAATCAGCTCCCTAACACTGAAAACCCGGAAGTAAGTGTTCCGGTTTTCAAACGTTTTTCGGAAGCTGAACGTCCAACTCAGCTTCTGCTTGTATTTCGAATGGTTTCAGGAGTCGAATGGATTCTGGAACAAATTAAGTTCGAGTATGAAGGTTCCACTGTATTCAATGATTCCATGGGAGATAAAGGTACTAAATAAATCAAACCAGGATATTTCTGCAGTTACTTGTTCCTGCTTGTCATCGGTGCTCTTCCCTGAATCTGAACTCTGCCCCTGATCATGTGCCTTGATCATTGCCTGCCCTAGTTCATGACCTGCCCTGCGATTGATCCCTTGCGTGCCCTTGCCCTGATCCTTGCTTGGCAACCCTCTGCAGTCTCATCCTGCCTTAACCTGCTGGGAGCTGGACAGGACCTTGCCAAGGCCGCCCACACTCCCCTGGCAAAGAGGAAGGACTTGCTAAACACTCCCGGGATTTGCATCTCCAGGTCAGAGGCTGGACACCCACTCTGCACCTGCTTATCCATCCAGCCTTCCAGCTGCTTGTGGATATTGGATGCAGTTTGGGACAGAAAACAGGAGTCTGACGCAGTCTTTACGCACCTCCTGTGTGAGCCTTCCAGGGAATCTGGCTATCTCTGCTTGGAAACAGTGGGCTGGACCAGGAGGGATCCAGGTACCTCCAGGGGCCTTAGAAGCTATCACCCAAGAGCATTGTTCATTGATATCAAGGAAGGCAAGAATTCTACCACTGAACCACACCAATGGGGGAGCAGATCTATCAGGTTACACCAGCTCCTTATCTCGCAGAAATCCACTATGTGGAATACCGTAGACTCCTCACAGCGGCTAGATTAAATGTCCTCGAATCTGCGGTATTGTGGGGAAGGTACAGGGGAGTCCCATATGCCCAGAGAACTTGTCATTGTGCCTTGGGAGAGGTAGAGTCCACTGAACATACTGCATTTTTCGCTACATAAGACGCACTTGAACATAAGACGCACCTAGCTTTTAGAGGAGGAAAGGGGGAAAGCCCTGTTTTTTTTAGGATCAGCTGAAAGTGGTGCAGCTTTTTTGCAAAGGGAAAAGCCCTGCTTTTTTGAGGATCAGCTGAAAGTGGTGCAGCTTCTTTTTCAAAGAGGAAAAGCCCCGTTTTTATGGGGTTCAACTCACAGTTCTGCAGCTTCTAGTCCTACAGCCATTTCTACAGTTTCCAGACAGATAATCTAATCAGCCAGTCACATGTCGCTGGGGAAACAAACAGCCTCCCTCTGCATTCAACAATGGAGGCCTGGGCAAGGGGGCGGGGCTGGAAAGGGAGCCTTATCTCTCTCCCCATCACTTGCTGAACAGCTGTTCAGCGGCTTCCTTTCAACACCCCCTTCTCTCTTTGTAAAAAAAAGAGCACGATCTGCTTTTGGCCCCTAGGCAATTCGGCTCCAGGGACCATGCATTCGCTCCATAAGACACACAGACATTTCCCCTTACTTTTTAGGAGGGAAAAAGTGCATCTTATGGAGCGAAAAATATGGTATCCTCTTGAGCTGCCCTTTCTATACAGATTTCAGGCAAAATCTTACAGCCCCACTCTTATCTCAACTTAGCTCTCTATCCAGAGAAAGACAGGTTTTATATTTGTTGAATAATGTTACGGGGAAAACAGCTTCCTTGGTGGCCAAATTTCTTTTTCTAGCTCTTAAGCGTCGTAAGACTAAGATTGATTGCATTGACATGGGTTTATCTGTATAGCTTCATGTTAGTGCTGGCTATGTTTTATTCTAAAGTTCCTTTAGATGTTTTAATTCTGTATGGATAAATGTATCTTTTCTGACTGACGGTCGAATAAAGAATGATGATGATGATATCAAGGCACATCAACACTTAATCTTGAGTTTTGTTGAGTGCCTGTCTCTGCTTGTGTTTCTAAGAACGTAAGAAAAGTCTGCAGGATTAGGCCAATGGCCCATCTAGTCCAGCATCCTCTTCTCCCAGTGGCCAGCCAGATGCCCCATGGGAAAATCTGAAAGCAGGATTTGAGCACAAATGCAGCCCTATCTCCTCCTGCAGTTTCCAGCAACTGGGACTCAGAAGTATTGCCACATGCAGCCTACATCCAACTTTGGAGCCAGTAGCCATTGATAGCTCTCTCCTCCACGAACTTGTCTAATCCTGTCTCCTGTGGTAGTGAGTTCCACAGTTTAACTCTGTACTGCATGAAGAGGGACTTTCTTTTCTTGGTCCAGGGACATTGGATGTGCCCAAGTTCTAGTATTAGGAGCGAGGGAGAAAATCTACCCACTTTCTCAAGGCCAGGCATTATTTTATAGACTTCTTTCTTGTCCTCTCTTACTTGCCTTAAAAGTCCCAAATGCTTTTTTAAAAAAATAAGTTTTGTAAAAATTGATTTTACATAAAACTATACAATTACCATAACCATTCCAAAACACCAAGAAAGAGAAGATTCTTTTGAACCTTCAGACCTCCTTCCCTCCCTCCATGGGTTCCATTTCAATAAAAATAAAAATAAAACCTTTTTTTCCTGCATCTTTTACCGTTATCAATCTATTATATAATTATATTAACCAAAGTTCATTTCACTTTACAAGTGTCATTGTATCCCTGCCAATGATTTCAGCTGTTTGCAGTGGTCTTTTAAATATACATATTGCAAAGCTATTCCAGTCTTTTAAGAATACTTGGTCTTCCTGGTTTCTGATCTTTCGCGTCAGTCTTGCCATTTCTGCATATTCCATTAGTTTCACCCTCTCCTTGACCACTTTGCTTGCCCCTTTCTGGACCCTTTTCTGTCTGCTATGGTTGCGGGTGGCGCTGTGGGTTAAACCACAGAGCCTAGGGCTTGCCGATCAGAAGGTCGGTGGTTCGAATCCCTGCAATGACGGGGTGAGCTCCCATTGCTCGGTCCCAGCTCCTGCCCACCTAGCAGTTTGAAAGCACGTCAAAGTGCAAGTAGATAAATAGGTACTGCTCCGGTGGGAAGGTAAACGGCATTTCTGTGCACTGCTCTGGTTCGCCAGAAGCGGCTTAGTCATGCTGGCCACATGACCTGGAAGCTGTACGCTGGCTCCCTTGGCCAATAAAGCGAGATGAGTGCCACAACCCCAGAATCGTCCATGACTGGACCTAATGGTCAGGGGTCCCTTTACCTTTACCTTTATGTTACAGGTAGGTAGCCATGTTGGTCTGCCATAGTCAAAACAAAATAAAATAAAAAATTCCTTCCAAAAGGAGCAGGAGAGAAAGGTTGTTTTCTGCTGCTCCAGAGAAGCGGACACGGGGCAATGGATTCAAACTACAAGAAAGAAGATTCCACCTAAACATTAGGAAGAACTTCCTGACAGTGAGAGCTGTTCGGCAGTGGAATTTGCTACCAAGGAGTGTGGTGGAGTCTCCTTCTTTGGAGGTCTTTAAGCGGAGGCTTGACAGCCATCTGTCAGGAATGCTTTGATGGTGTTTCCTGCTTGGCAGGGGGTTGGACTGGATGGCCCTTGGGGTCTCTTCCAACTCTAGGATTCTATGATTCCAGTACCACCTTAGAGACCAACTAAGTTTGTTCTTGGTATGAGCTTTCGTGTGCATGCACACTTCTTCAGATATGCCCATCTTTGAATTTTTCCTTGAAAGATGACAGCCATCATAGGTTCTGGCCACTGGGAGAGAAACTCTGCTCATTGGCCATGTCTCTTTGGTGAGAACATTCCTCTGCTTCGTAGCTGCTGCCATGAGTTTGGAGCTGCGAGCCCAGGGATCGATTCCCCGTTTGTTCACCCGCTTCCTGGGTGGCCTTCAGCAAGCTCCCGTCTGCCCGCCTCAGCCGCCCGGCACCTGCAGTGCATGGAGAAGAATGCGAGCCTTCCATTGAGGGTTGCCGTAAGCTGCCTGCAACATCATTTCATTAGGTGGAGCGAGAAACGAATTAATCGCAATGATAGCAAAGAGGGTTGGTGGCATAATGTGTGCAAATTCTTCTGAGCTCTTCGGCAAGCATATGTGCATACTAAGCCATTTTTGTGAGGTCCATCTCTCGGCCCCACCCCATCTCTGATCTCTGCCGAAGAGAATGAACCCAGGGGTGGGCCAGAGGGCAAAGGGCAGAGCAAATGGGTTTCTGCCACCCTGACTTTGATGCCCATGACAGAAAGAGGACAGATGCATTGGGAGCGAGGAGAGTTATTTTAAATTTGAAGTCCTGAAATGTGTGCCCCTTCTGCAGTTTGAATAGGTCTGGCCCAAGAATGCCCATTTTGGGGTCTCTGCCCCCTTGGTTCCATAAACTCAGCCCCAGTGCCCACTACCCTATAAAAGCATATTTTTTTTCAGAATAGTGGTTTGCATGACCCACTAAGAAAGGTAATAAACCCATTGAAATTCAAAACGGTAACAATTAATTACACATTTCCCCCCAAAAGCCAATTAGAACTTTTTAGTTGGATTAATTGCACAAAATGGATGAACTTGATACAGGGATACCATCAGGGGTGCTGACTTGCCCCCAAAATTGAGGGGCCCCGGCCGCGTGGCGTGTCACGTCACGTGACAATGCCTGGCATGTGGCAGGTGGGTCACACAGAGGGTGATCTTCACCTTCGTTCGTCCCACCCCATGCCTGGCTCCTGGTCTCCTGGGCAGGGGCTGGGGCACACAGAGGGTACCCGGCTGCAACAGGGGGTGTCAACCCCCTCAATATTGGGTGGGCCCTATAATTGGTGCCCCGGATACCTTCTTTCAAAGCCTGATTGTTCTTTACTCTGCCAGCCCCCCTGCCACCCTCACATTTCGGTGCCCCCTCCTCTCTTGCCTTCTGTTTTACACCATAGTTGTGGAGTCTCCTGTGGCACCCCTAAGGCTTCATGCCCAGTGCAACTGAATAGGTTGGGCTCCCCTAAATCTGCCTCTGGCCACCCCCTCACCCCTTGGTGCCTCCCTGGGGGGCAGTACCGCTCACTCTGGGGACTACTGTGTTAGTTTTTAAGTAGGGCTGCCATCCGTCCGGATTTCCCCTGACATTACTGGGATTTCAAAGGCGGAATTGATGTCCGGGGGGAATTTCCAAAAGGCAGCGCTTTGTCCTAGATCTTAGGCAAGTCAATTGAAAAATCATTTTTTTATTGTGTTTTTTTATTAAAGATTTTCTTGATTTACAAAAATATGTGCAATGTCTCTCGTATTCTTTCCAAGTAACATTTTTACATGGGCATTTTTTGTGTGTGTGTGAAAAAGAAGCTCAACAGCTTTGGAGTTTGTCTAAAACAACAACAACTCAACAACTTTTGGGGTGTCCTGATTTTTACTTTTTGAAATATGGCAACCCTACTTTAAGGTATCACAAGGCTCCTTGCTGTTTCCTTGTGTGCAGAGAGTTATTTTAAATGCAGGGGTGCACTGACTTATGTGACCCCGAGTTCAGTCCGAAGGAACACCTAGACCACGGGACATGATGCTTGCTTCTTTGTTTGAGTCCAGAGCTGGATCTTCCCCAGAGCCCAGCGATCCCTAGGTGATCCCTCTTAACGGGCAAAATGATGGAGGGGGAAGGTGGCCTGGATCCATCGCTGTCCATGGTACCCTCTCGTGTGGAACAGCCAGATAGGGCTCTCTCTCTCTCTCTCCTGCCTTACAGCCAATCTCCCCATCTGTTCTCTTGCCTCTGTTTTATATTGTGGGAGGAAAAATCATTTAGGTTCCATTTTTGGCTCAGAAAGATGATCAGGGCAGAGAATTGTCTGGTGCTTTCCAGATGATTGACTGGAAATGTGATTCGTATTTAAAAATAAAACACCCCTTTCCTCCAAAGATACAGCAGAAATATGGTTTCTCTCCCCCCCCTTTCCTTTGGCAACCCAGAATACAGGATTTTTAAAATTTCTTTTTATTTTACTTACTTATTAACTTAGACCAGATGTACTTTTATTTGTTGAAGCCGGTGGCTGCAATTCGACAGAAGCACGGAGAACTTTGTAACAGTAAAACATTCACATCCACAAATGTTTTCTAGATGCAGCAGGCATTCGACTGTATTTTGAACAAAACTTTCTTTTGAATGCATCTGCCTCTAAATGGCCCTCTGTCACAGATGTGGCTTAACCACATGACTCTTGGGGGTCTCTCCCAACTCTGCCATTCTATTATTCTTCTGGACCCCACTAATGAAAGCAGCCTTTGCCAACCTGGTGCCCTCCAGAGATATTGGACGCCCAAATGAATCTTTGTGGGGACATGCTATTTTCTGGGAAGCCTGGGGTTGAAAGGAAGGGACCCTTGTTCCCTCTTTCCCAGGTTTCAAGGGCAAAGGTCTTCTGGAGGAGTCATTCCATCCCATAAAACACATTTCCTCACCTCCCACATCTAATTAGCACCTTTTACTCAAAGGGAAACAGAGCATCAATTTGTAAGAGGCAGTTGGGTTGTGCTGAAGCACTACACACCCTGCAATAAAAGCTCGCATTTCCCATAATATTCTGGAGTCTTCAAAGGACATTATGTAATCGTTTACTCTCACTGTTAGGTTTTCAAAATGTGCTTGCAATATGTGAGTGTGTGTGATGTCACCGAACACCTAAAATCCCACACCATGAAGGAAACCCAGGGTGTGTACTTGCACCCGGCTCCCAATTTTCTGCTCTACCCAGAAGAACTTAGAATCATAGATTAGCAGAGCTGGAAGAGACCCCAAGGGCCATCTATGGCAACCCCCAGCAATGCAGGACTCTCGGCTAAAGCATCTCTGGCAGAGGGTCATCCAACCTGCTCAAAAACCTCCAAGGAAGGAGAGGCCACCCCCTTCCCAATGGATTGTGACTCACAGAAACTTTCCTAGCTCCCATGATGACGGAGCCATGGGAAATGCAGTTCCCAAGGCTGCCAGAATCCCTGGGATGCTGCCACGAGGAGTTCCTAGTGTCCCCAGCCACTGATGTGCATGCACAGTATCCAGGGGTGCTGAGATCTGCAGGAATTACATTTCCCTCTAGTCTAAGGTTACTAGATTTCCCCCCTAAAGAATCCGGGGACACTATTTTTTTTTTGAAAAGAGAGAAAAAAAGTTATTTTTAATAACTTTTTTAGAGAACTGGGCCAAAGCAAACAAGATGAATTTTAACAGGGATAAATGTAAAGTACTACACTTGGGCAAAAAAAAAATGAAAGGCACAAATACAGGATGGGTGACACCTGGCTTGAGAGCAGTACATGTGAAAAGGATCTAGGAGTCTTGGTAGACCACAAACTTGACATGAGTCAACAGTGTGATGCAGCAGCTAAAAAAGCCAATGCAATTCTGGGCTGCATCAATAGGAGTATAGCATCTAGATCAAGGGAAGTAATAGTACCACTGTATTCTGCTCTGGTCAGACCTCACCTGGAATACTGTGTCCAGTTCTGGGCACCACAGTTCAAGAAGGATACTGACAAGCTGGAACGTGTCCAGAGGAGGGCAACCAAAATGGTCAAAGGCCTGGAAACGATGCCTTATGAGGAACGGCTTAGGGAGCTGGGTATGTTTAGCCTGGAGAAGAGAAGGTTAAGGGGTGATATGATAGCCATGTTCAAATATATAAAAGGATGTCATATAGAGGAGGGAGAAAGGTTGTTTTCTGCTGCTCCAGAGAAGCGGACACGGGGCAATGGATTCAAACTACAAGAAAGAAGATTCCACCTAAACATTAGGAAGAACTTCCTGACAGTGAGAGCTGTTGACAGTGGAATTTGCTGCCAAGGAGTGTGGTGGAGTCTCCTTCTTTGGAGGTCTTTAAGCGGAGGCTTGACAGCCATCTGTCAGGAATGCTTTGATGGTGTTTCCTGCTTGGCAGGGGGTTGGACTGGATGGCCCTTGGGGTCTCTTCCAACTCTATGATTCTATGATCTTCTCTTCTGTGGTCTCCTCTGTCACGTGGCCTTCCTCTGGGCCCCGGCCTGCTCTCCTGGAGTGCTAGCCACCATGGAGTAGGCTTGGGTTGGGCCTGGGCTCAGCCACATGTCCTTGTCCTCTCGGTGTTCTCCTACCTCTCCTTCTGAGCAGTGGCGGCAGCGGTGCAGCAAGGTTGGGGCTCCCCTCTTTTTTCTCCTTCCTCTTCCTCTCTCTTCCTTCTCCTTCTCCTTCTCCTCTGCTTCTTCTCCCTGCATCGGCTCCGGGGTTCTTACTGGCTCCAGAGCGCCACTGGGCAGTCGACCGGGTGGCTGGGCGCTCTCACACCCGGCTTGATTTGGGTCGTGGAGTCCCCAGTTCCCCCTTGGCAGTGGCGGCGGCAACAGCAGTCTCAGCAGTCTGGAGCCAGCCTGATAGCACAGTTGGCTCTGGCTGGCTTCAGGAGCTGCTCGCTGCCGTAGTCGGAAGTCCCCATATGATGTGTCTTGTGCCGTTGAACCAATCACGTAACATTCATTCCCTACTAATAAATCTACAACACTTAAAATAAAAATCCGGGGACATTAAATGAAATCCGGGGACATTCCTGGGACGGATTTTGTCTGGGGACAGATTTGTAAACCTGGGGATTGGCCCCGGGAAATGGAGACATCTGGTAACCATACAGTCATACCTCTGGTTGTGTTCACTGCAGGATACACTGCAGGATACGAAAGCACCAAACCCAGAAGTACCGGAACGGGTTACTTCTGGGTTTGGCGCTTCACACATGCGCGGAAGTGGCGAATCCTACCGCGCACATGAGCAGATTCGGCACTTCCGGTTGTGCTCTTTTCATGTTGTCAACGGGCCTCCGGAACGGATCCCGTTTGCAACCAGAAGCACCACTGTACTCTAGTCCCTACTGGCCCCCAGTACTGCTGCTATGCCTGAAGCATTGCTTGGCTCCTAATGGAGGCAGCATCTGGCAAGGAATGGGGACCCTGAAGTTGGGACCTGTAGCTGAGCTCCAAGTAAGTTTAGGCAAGGGAATGAGTTCAGGGAGAGAAATAGATGCATTTTTAGACACCCAGTCTCTGGTCTTGTTCCAAAGGAGAAGCAAGCCGACCCGAAAAGGTTAAAATGCCTCCTTATTGCTCAGCTCACTCTAGCCTTTGGCCCTGTCTGGTCCTGGTATGCGGCCCCCAAATGATGTCCAGAAGTGAAAGTGCTCCTCACACCCACCCTAAGGGGCACTCATGTATGGCACTGCGGGGTCCTTTCCTTTCGAAAGTGGCATTGCCCCTTCCAAGGGCAGAATGGAAACATTCCTCCCTCAAGCGCAACTTTTAAGAGCTGGTGCACGTCAGTGTTGGAGGCAGCGAGGCGTAGTGGTTTGAGAGCTCCATTAACGCGTGACCCCCAAAATTTCAGATGCGCCCCAAACTGAGGTCAAAGTTTTGTGCTAGTTTGTGCCGTTTTGTGCTGCAAACCTCACGTTTTGTTCCACTCCAAAACTAAGTAATTGACAATCAAACCTGGGGCATGAGTCAATGCCCCCCCCCAATCCAACTTTGTCCTAGCACAAAACTTTGGCACCAGTCTGGAGCAGGGCGGAGAAAGGGTGGTGCGTTGGGGGCAGGCTGCCCTGTTTGCCACCCTGGAGGGGGTGACACTCGGCGTGCCCCCCGACTCCCAATCCGAGCCCCGCTGCCCGGCAAAGTCTTGCTGGATTTGGCGATGGCTGGCTTGCTCGCTCACCTGCTCGGCCGGCGCATGCTTTGCTTCTTCCCGGGCGGAGGCGAGGGGCAGGTGTTGCTGCGCACGAGCAGCAGCACGGACAGACTGTGCATGTGTGGCATTCTGGACGGAGTGTGCACGTGCAGGATGCCACACATGCGCAGTCCGCACGGGGTGCCAAAAAAATTTCCGCACCGGGTGCAATCTGGGCTTGCTCCGCCACTGGTCTGGAGTCAATTGGAGAAGGTTGAATTTTGGGCATTAACTTGTGACCCCAATTTGCTGGGTCAAATACTCAGTTTTTTTGGGGGGGCAGCAGAAAACATGGGGTTCATAGCAGAATGAGACACAAAACTAGCAAACATTTTGGCATCAGTTTGGGAGGGATTCAAAATTTTGGGGCCACTCAATAATAGAGCTAACCACTGAGCACAGCAGTCAACTCCTAGGAGCCGAAGTCCCTTTGGCCCCTCAATAAAATATTTGAGGGGGGCCTCCTCAAGTTGATGGGCATTGCCATTCAAATGGTGTGTGCGCACCATGCTTTGTGATTGATTATGAAGGTGAGGCTTACCTGGGACCCCTGCCCCCCCCCAGTATTTTATTCAAGTAGGCCCCCCTGTCACTGGGTGACCTTCAGGATCAGCCATTGCCTCTCTGCTTAACCTACCTCGCAGGGTTGTTGTTGTTGTTGGGATTGAATAAGAAGCGGGGAAAAGCACCTGGGGCTTCTTGGAGGGAAAATAATTGTGCTAAATCCTTAAATA
Organism: Lacerta viridis; assembly: GCA_900245905.1. Lineage (NCBI taxonomy): Eukaryota > Metazoa > Chordata > Lepidosauria > Squamata > Lacertidae > Lacerta > Lacerta viridis. The sequence goes on from OFHU01004715.1 coordinate 295,109, forward strand.
GTAAGAGTTGGCAGGTGGAGAAGAGACTGGAAATGTAACTTTACAAAGCCGGAGGCTGTACATCAGTACCATCCCTATAAAGCACATTCCACTCCCCCGAGAATCTTGGGAATTTGCAGCCCCACCCCCTTGCAGATCTGCAGTTCCCAGCTCCCCTAAGAAACTACAGTTCCCACGAATTTTATTTTATTTTTATTTTATCTGCGGGGAGTGGCAGAATGTGCTTTGACGCTGCCGTGTGTATGGAAAGCAAGTCTGCGGGCTCTTAAGACCCCTCTGCAGGTGACAGGGCCGTGCCTTGACCCCTCCACCCACCCCGGTGAGCCCCCAAAACTCTTGGCAGCAGCCTGGGAGAGTTTTCTTTGGGAGCAGAACTTGCTCAGTAGGGGGAGAAGGAGACCCCCACCCCACCAGCCAAGCTGGGAACATCACCCTGGCCACCTTTCCCTGCTCGTTGGACCACACTGGTGCTGCGGCGGCAGTTTCTAGGGAAACAAACATGGAGGGTTTTGCAACTTTTAGCACGGCAAGGAACAACAACCAATGTGTTATGGATACACCAGGTGGCTACGCCCAGCTGCTCCGGGGCATATTTGCAGGTGCAGATTACACAGGGAGCAGGAGCAGGAATCTGGTATGCTAATTTCAGGGCGCTAAATCCAGTTTTCGGTGTTTTGCACAAGGCACTCTGAAGGTCAGGGGAAAGTGGCGCACGGGGGGGGGGAACGCAGGCCAACTTTATCATCATCCGCAGCAAGCCATGGATTGTAGAAGCTGGAAGGGACTCCCAAGGAACATCTAGTTGAACCCCCAGCATGCAGGAATCACAGCTAAAGGAGCCACTCAACCGCTGCTGAAAACCCTCTAATGGATCAATCATTGAATCATAAAGTTGGAAGGGATCCCCAGGAGTCATCTAGACCAACCTCCCTGCAATGCAGGAATCACAGCTGACAGGTGGCCCCCCGACCTCTGCTGCTTGGGTTGGCTTTCCACAAACCATGCTGTCTCTTTGCAGAGTGCTGCTTCTGTTGTGTGAGGTTTACCGACTGAACTTCACTAGCACAAGAGGTCACCCCTTTCCCCCATCTAGTCCAGCATGCTGTTCCCCCTGTGGCAAACCAGGAAACCCACAAGCAGAATCCGAGCACAAGAGCAGGACTCCCTCCTCCTGTGGTTTCCAGCAACTAGTACCGGTATTCAGAAACATTGCTGCCTCCACCCTTGAATCCAACCCATTAGGTAGTCCTGGCCACACTCTCTCTCTCCCCTCTGGCAGAAGATGGGCTGCTCCATGACATGGAGGAGAGGATGCGGTCAAGTCAAGTAAGGAAGCTTCAAAAGCCTGTAGGGGAAGAGGTGGGGGAAAGCTTGTTGGTGGCAGCTGAAACAGGCCCTTGCGAAAGAGAAGGCAGCTCTCAAAATCCCTACCTCAAAGGGTCCAGCTTTGACTCTCCCTCCAGGAGACCTTGGCTGCCCTCTGGTGGTGGCCTCCAGCTGAACAAGTTAGGTCAGGGATCACCTGAACCCTTATACTCCTCCAGCTCAGTGACTAAGATCTTCTGCAGGAGCATCGTTGGTGAGCCTCATCAGACAACAACAAGAAGAAGCCTTTAGTGCCATTGGCCCAGTCCTGTGGAACACTCTGCCACTAGAGATTCACCAGGTGCCTTCCCTTCCAACTTTTAATGGCCTGCTGAAAACTTTCTACTCCTCTAAGACTACACAGGCAATCTAGGAGACATTCTTCCACCATGGTTAATCGATGTCTGTTTTTTAACTTTTTATAGGATTTTTATTATACACTTTTATGTTTTTATTGCTGTAAATAGCTTTAATATTTTTAGTGACCCTGTGGCACACAAATGTTTGAATAAGTAAGCAAGCAAATAAGCCTAGCTAGACTTGTTTTTTTTCAAAGATGTGACACGTAGCGCTTTTGCCTGAGCATAGAGCACAACCCACGGTAGTTCCACAGCTGACCTTCTTTGTTTTCTTTAAGGGACAAGACAGTTTGGAAACTTCAGCTGGTGCAGAATTTGGCAGCCAGGTGGCTCACCGGGACAAGATGGTTTGAGCATATTACAACGACCTTGGCCCAACTGCTTCAGCTGCCAGTTAATTTCTGGGCCCGATTCCGAGCGCTGGTTTTGACCTATAAAGCCTTAAACAGCCAGGATTGCAACACCTCAAGGACTGCCTCTCTCCATTGGAACCGACCCGAACCCTGAGATCATCCTCTGGTGCCCTTCTCAATATAACAACCTCCCTTCTCTGGGATGCAGTGAAAGCGGTTGCCAGAGAAGTCTGTGTAAAAGAGAAACCATACCTTAAAAGACAACCCTCCTCAGAAATCATGGGAAGCCCTTCTTTGTGTGCCCCCTCCATGGGTGCTCTAGAGAGTGCAACATGAGAACGGGCCTTTTCTGCAGTGGCTCCCTGCTGATGGGATGACCTCCCCAAGGAGCTTTGGCTGTTGCCTGTTGGAGATTCATTCCAAATGTGCAGTCATGGGTTTGTTGTCTATCACATGACTGGGTATGTGTTTTGATTTCACAGGAATGGGATGTGATGTAGACAGGGTGTTTGTCTTACTGTGTTCCCTGAAGTGGGACTATTGTCCTTTGTTCTTTCTCTTTGCTGTCTGATGCTAGAGAGAGAGGGAGCCATGTTGAAGTGCTCCGTGTATGTTTATATGTAAATAAAGTAGATTAGCCTACATGCTGAGTCACTGTGGTCTGTTACGCAACTGCGCAAACCTCTGCAGATCCCCAAGAGTGTGCTGATGTCTTCTGGCATCAGTTGCTGTGGTGTTCGGGCTGAAGAATGCTTGAGAAGCTCCCGAACGATTGCCCAGGAGGGAGGGAACATGCCAGTTTTTATACTGTAAACCACCCTGTAAACAACAACGCACCCCACTCCAGGCAGTTCCAGAGGAGATTATACCAAGGATGCTTCCAAGTCGAGTGGATGTTTTTGCCTTCCTTAAGCAGCTAGCCCACACAGGCTTCCAGATTGTGAAAGGAGTGACTGTTGGCTGCTCACGTATAGCGCCTGGAGCACACATGGGCTTCGACTCTGCATCGCTCCCTAATATAGTAGTCTATGGACTCCTTGCAGCAGCCTGGGTCCCGCCAACCCTGCTCTTCCCCATGTATTTCCTTGCCTACAGATTGCAAACAGATCCCCCTCCTCCCCCTTGGATCATCTGCTTTGGTATCGTTATGGTAAGACAACTATTTATTGGGGAAGACAATTATTAGCTAGTGCGTCAACCGGGTTCATCAGAAACTCAACCAACACCCACACACCAACTGGGTTCGTTGGCATTTTCTCAGGAAAAAATCAGCGACTCAGTAACCTAGAAGTTGATTTTCCTTGGGGATTATTCCTCAAACTCAGAGTTCCATGAAAATTGCTTTGTACGGATCTGAAAATGGTCCCATGTCTACTTCCTGTAATGATTTTTTTTTTAGGCGTGAGAAAGAAGGAATTCTAGCTTTGCAAGGAAGTTCCCTGTGTTGGCACCACACAGATCTATCAGAGTCTATGAAATATGTTGGGCAGGTTTCAGTCAAGATTTGCATGCCCTGCTTCCAACTTTCCAGCAGGACAATCTCCCCCCCCTCCCATCTATCTATCTATCTATCTATCTATCTATCTATCTATCTATCATCTATCTATCTATCTATCTATCTATCTATCTATCTATCTATCTATCTATCTATCTATCTATCTATCTATCTATCATCTATCATCTATCTATCTATTCTATTGCATTTATATCCCACTTCTTTTCTCCAAGAAGCTCAAGGTCATTGTCCATGGTTCTCCCAATCCTCATTTAATCCCCACAATGACCCTGGTTAGGCTGAGAAGCAATGACCGGCCCCAAATGAGCTTCATGGCCAAGCGGGGAATTTGAACCCTGGTCTTCCAGTTCCTGGTCCAGCACTCTAACTTCTACACCACAGTGGCTCTCCAGTCATGAATCATGAGGTTGAGGGGTACAAAGCCGTTCCCTTCTTCCCTTTTATCTTCCCATGAAAAGGAAGTGCATCATATTTACTGATAGCACCAAACCGGGTGTGGTAACAATCTCTTGCAAGCCAGAAATGAGATTCAGGATGAACTTGACAGGAAAGAGAGCTGGACCAAAACAAACAACATGAATTTCAACAGACATTAACACATAGTTTGACATGTAAGTAAGAAGAACCAGATGCACAAGTACAAGATGGGTGTCTAAAGATCTAGGCTACCTATGAGTCAGCCATGCAAGGGGAAATGGCTAAATGGTATTCCAGGTTGCATTGACAGAAGTGTCCAGACTGCATGGTCAACAGCCTCCTATTGTGTTTTTGGTCTGACCTCAAGTGGACTGCTGTCCAGCTTTAAATGAAGAGCATTTATTTAAAATATTTGTCATTCTTCATCATAAGTGTACCTCTGCTCCCCTGGATCCTTGGCAAGGAGAAGTATCAGTGCCTCTGAAGATGCAAGAGACCATGCAACAGAAACTAAAAAAGTTTGCAGTTCATTACCTTTTGTGCTCTGATGGTGACTTCCTCCATGTACTTATTCTCCTCCTCCTCTTCCTCCTCCTCCTCTTCCTCCTCCTCCTCCTCCACCTGCCCACCTGCCTGCCTGCCTCTCTTTCTGCCTCCCTCCACTCACTGCTTTCCCTCCTAGCTACTCTGGACAAGAGTGGAATGCTCAACTGATGCACCCCCCTGTGCCTTGGTCTCACCTAGCCAACCCCTAGGTACACCCCTAGGTACACCCACCCCTGCAATCCCATAGAGGGGGACACAGCACTTTCCTGAAAACTGTTGTCGTTTATTCGTTTAGTCGTGTCCAACTCTTCGTAACCCCATGGACCAGAGCATGCCAGGCACTCCGGTCTTCCACTGCCTCCCGCAGTTTGGTCAGACTCATGTTGGTAGCTGCGAGAACACTGTGCAACCATCTCGTCCCGAAAATTACTCATTTAAAATAAAATTCAAAGGAAAGTATCATTCCCAGTCCTCAACAACCAGTCAAAAGCATCATGAAACAAGCGTATCCCAACATTAATGCCCAGCAACTCCTGTGCAAACAGACACACTTTCATCAAAGCTGGAAATTCATCAAAGCTGGTGCCAGTTGTTTCTCAGAGAGGAGGGAGATCCATAAGGGAAGGGCTTGCCATTACCAAAAGATCCTCCATTGGGTTGCTGCAGAAATTGAGCTTTGGGCAGCTGTGGCACCTTATGAGAGTCTCCCCACATTTAAATCTCCTTGGCCATGATTAAGAAGGATGTTGACAAGCTGGAAGGTGTGCAGAAGAGGGCAACCAAGATGATCAAGGGTCTGGAAACCAAGCCTGATGAGGAATGGTTGAAGGAGCTGGGTGTGTTTAGCCTGGGACACTGAGAGGAGATATGATCGCCGTCTTCAAAAATCTCAAGGGCTGTCATGTGGAGGATGGAGCAAACATGTTTTCTTCTGCTCTGGAGTGCAGGACCCAAACCAATGTGTTCAAGTTGTAAGACAGGAGATTCCGACTCAACATTTGGAAGAACTTTTTAATGGTGAGAGCCATTTGAGAGTGGAATGGACTCCCTTGGAAGACAGTGAACTCTCCTTCACTGGAGTTTTATAAAGCAGAGGTTGGATGGCCATCTGTCGGGGGGGGGGTTCTTTAGCTGTGTTTTCTGCATTGCAAGAGGTGGGACTAGAAGATGACCTTGGGGTGCACCTTCAAACTCCAGAATGCTGATCCGGCTGGCCATGTTCCAGTGGGAAGTTCTCTCGCACAAGCCCCATTTAGATGAACAGCAGCTGCAAAGAGCTAGGGAGTCTCTTCTCAGCATTCAAAATGGCGGAGAGGCAGGGAGGAATTCCTCTCCAGGGATGATCAACCTTACATTACGTCCCATTCCAGCCCCCCCCCCTTGATGGGAAATGTGATGCACCTTTTTGTTGGGTATAAACAAATGTTGTACGTCTCTTACAAGCAGGAAATATTGCCTTGCCCCTCTCTAGGGCTGGATGGCTGCCACCTTTGGGATTGCATGCAAGGGAGGAAGCTTTGATCAACAGTCCATAACTCAACCTGATGTTGCTGAAGGCAATCTTTGGTTGGGAAAGTATTTAATTTCCCCCTCTTTACTCAGCTCAGCTTGTTGTTGTGGCTTCGGAGGGGAAAATATCTCTCTGCTGTTAGAGGAGTCTTAAATCTTGCGACCCAGATAAAATATGAACCCTGTAGGATGTAGGTGGTCTCCCCCAAATCTCTCTCTGATTCATAGAATCATAGAATGGTAGAGTTGGAAGCGACCCTGAAAAGCACGTAGTTCAACCTCCTGCAATGCAGATCCCAGAAATGGACCTTCTGTAGTGTGTACTGAATAGGCTCAGGGAGGAAGGGAAAGGATCAGTCAAGAGACTCATCCATACAAATGCCAAATTTTAACTGGGTGGCACCAATGTCTGGTCTAGTGTACAGGTAGTCTTAGTTGATGTGGGCAAGAAAGGATGTTGGCGCCATTCTGATTTCCTGCTGCCTATTTTGCATGTTCCACCAGGGGAGTCTGGGACAATTCCTCCATGAGGGTAGGTTGCAGCATTTGGGACTTTTGAGTTTAGAGGAAAGGAGAGCAAGAAGTGACATGAGAGAAGTGTGTAGAAATACAGGTGAAACTCGAAAAATTAGAATATTGTGGAAAAGTCCATTTATGTAAGCAATTGTTTTCATTAGCTACTGGAGTTTAATATATGAGATAGACTCATGACATGCAAAGCGAGATATGTCAAGCCTTTGTTTGTTATAATTGTGATGATTATGGCATACAGCTGATGAAAACCCCAAAGTTGAGATTGTTAATTTGGGGTTCTCATCAGCTGTACGCCATAATCATCACAATTATAACAAATAAAGGCTTGACATATCTCGCTTTGCATGTCATGAGTCTATCTCATATATTAGTTTCACCTTTTAAGTTGAATTACTAAAAGAAACGAACTTTTCCATGATATTCTAATTTTTCGAGTTTCACCTGTACCTATGGCCTGGAGAAAGTGGATAGAAAAAAGCCATTCTCCGTCTACCATAAAACTAAAACTCGCCAATAAAACTTAATGTTAGAGGATTTGGGACAGGTAAAAGAAAGTCCTCTTTCATGAAGCTCAGAGTTAAACTGTGGAACTCCCTGCCACAGGAGGCAGTGATGGTCACCAACCTAGATGACTTTAGAAGAGGTTGGACAAATTCATGGAGGAGAGATAGCTAATAGGCATGATGGCTAAGCTCTGTCCCCACACTCAGTGGTGGCCAATGCTTCTGAAGGCCAGTTGCTGGAAGCCACAGAAGGGGAGAAGGCCCTTGTGCTCGGATCCTGCTTGTGAGAACAGGATGCTGGACTAGATGGGCCATTGCTCTGAGCCAGAAGGCTGTTCTTTGGTTCTTATAAGCTTGTCCGACCATTGAGCATCGGATGAGATGGGCTCATGGCAGAGGTTACAAGGAGGACATGGTGGTCATTATTGTGGCTTGACAGATGAGTATTCTGCACATGCTCAGAGGCACTCTTGCCCTCCCTTCATGTGTCCCCCAACAGAGCCATAGCAATGAACCCCCCTGCAATGTCAGGGTGCTGCAGATGGATCTCTCTCCTTGCCTTGCTCCAGGCTGCCCAGCCCATGCCAAGAGTCCTCCACCTCGCTTGAGGATATTGTGGTGAGGAGCTGTCATTTTCAATATCTCCCTAATCTTCTCCAAATAGGATTAAAGCTCCCTTTGGCAGGAGACGCCTGGCGGTTACAAGATTTCAGAGGGTCTGATGGATGGGGCTTGACGGCTCTTTATGTTTTGAGGTAGGAGTGGAGCGTTTTGTGCGTGTGTGTGTGTTTTTAAAAGCAAACAAACAAATCTGCCTTCGCAGCCAAGTTGGGAGAGCGAGACAGCAAGACAAACTGGTACCGGCTCTTTCAGCATCGTGCAGCCCTGCTAGTGGTATCTTCGGCTGAGGAGGGCTTGAAATCAGAATAATAATAATAATAATAATAATAATAATAATAATAATAATAATAATTTATTTACACCCCACCCATCTGGCTGGGTTTCCCCAGCCACTCTGGGTGGCTCCCAACAGAATATTAACAATACAATCAAACATTAAAAACTTCCCTAAACAGGGCTGCCTTCAGATGTCTTCTAAAAGTCAGGTAGTTGTTTATTTCCTTGACATCTGATGGGAGGGTGTTCCACAGGGTGGGCGCCACCACTGAGAAGGCCCTCTGCCTGGTTCCCTGCAGCTTTGCTTCTCGCAGGGAGGGAACTGCCAGAAGGCCTTTGGAGCTGGACCTCAGTGTCCGGGCTGGACGATGGAGGTGGAGACGCTCCTTCAGGTATACTGGGCTGAGGCCATTTAGGGCTTTAAAGGTCAGCACCAACACTTTGAATTGTGCTCGGAAATGTACTGGGAGCCAATGTAGGTCTTTCAGGACCAGTGTTATATGGTCTCAGCAGCTGCTCTCAGTCACCAGTCTAGCTGCCACATTCTGGATTAGTTGTAGTTTCTGGGTCACCTTCAAAGGTAGCCCCACATAGAGCGCATTGCAGTAATCCAAGCGAGAGATAACTAGAGCATGCACCACTCTGGCGAGACAGTCTGCGGGCAGGGAGGGTCTCATCCTGCATACCAAATGGAGCTGATCAACAGCTGCCCTGGACACAGAGTGGACCTGTGCCTCCGTGGACAGCAGTTTCAGGGTTGCTGCGGCACATTTATTTCCAAAACTCCCTCCGATAGAATTCCAGGATGTTGTCTTTTTACACCCATCACTAACCAACACGCAGTCCTTTGCGACTCCTTTGGATCAAATCTCTTACATGCATACAAGTTATTAATATCCATAAAATTAGTTATTAGATGTTGGAAGCCCTCTCTGAATGTCATAGAGTAAAATGGAGGGGGAAGGGGAAGGGGAGAGAGAGAGAGAGAAAGGAACCCAGCCGTGGTGCTTTCAACTCTTGCCCAGGAATGTGATGTACGCTCATAAAGCGTTATTATTAACACATTGCCTAAAGCACCCTGTAATTTGTGCTGCAGCTCCATACTGTGTGGCTCGTATTCTTCCTTAAAAAGAAAAGTTCAGACGCTCTGAAAGGGAGCCGTTTTCAAAAGCAGAGAAGGGGAAGTTGTAGACGATTACACCTGACATTCATGTCGCTCTTTACATCCAGTGAGCTCGTAAAACAACAACAAGACTTTTAACATGCCGTAAAAAGCACGGCTTCCTTGTGCACGGCTGAAATGCAGCTGGCTCTGGGCCTGAGCGCAGGGCTGTTGTGCAACAGCTTAGCTAGGAAGTGTCAAGGACTTTGCCCTTCCGCGATTCCAGTCCCAGTGCACCTGAGCTGGATCTCGCGGACTAAAGCACAGGTCAGATTTGAGAGGATCCGTGGGAAGATTCAGGACCGGAGAAAGGAAGGACTTCTTCAAGCAGCGCAGAGTTACATGATGGAACTTGCTCCGGCAGTAAGCAAATATGGCCACCAACTTGGAAAGCTATAAAAGAGGACTAGATAAATTCATGGAGGAGGAGAGGGTCCTCGATGGCTACTAGCCAAAAGGGCTAGGTTCTACCTCCATAGTCAGAGGCAGCAATGCTTCTGAATGAGAGTTTCTGGAAACCACAGGAGGGGAGAGTGTTTCTCCCATGCTTGAATTCTGCTTGCTGGTTTCCCATTGGAGCATCTGGCTGGCCACTGTGAGAACAGGATGCTGGAGTAACTATGTGGGCCCCTTTGGCCTCATCCTGCAGGCTCTTCCTATGTTCATATGATAACTTAGTCACCTGCGGCTTCTTCCATTTCCTAAATTGCCCAACACAGTTCTGGGCTCAAAGAGGCACAAAAAAAAAATCATTAAAAAAGGTCTAATTTGAGCGAAAAATGTTTAAAATAAACATTTAAATGCAAATGTCCGTGCAGTTGTTTTTAATATCTTTTTTTTAAAAAAAGAAAAGTAGTTTAATGTGGAAATGAGATGGAATTGACTTGTAAGTGGAAGAGATGTGGTGGGGAAAAAAATCACAGGCAAGATCTGTCCATCCTTAAGGAAGCATTAGCTTGTAGCCAAATGCGAAACAGGAAAAAGTATTTCCTTAAGTGCCAGTTTCTGAGACACACCCTGAGTTTTGCCCCATGGACCTTACTCTGAAAGGAACCTGAAAGTCCTTCAGTTTAGCCTGTATTCGGATAGCCAAGCAATTGGATTGCAGCTCAGATAACCCAGTTTGTAGGGGGCTGGGGCTGGGAAGCCAGAGTCTGGGAGATCGAATCCCACCTTTGGGGATAAAAACATCCCCACTTGGCTGTGAGGCTCACTGGGTCACCTCTGCTGCGGGTGCATGCAGCCGCTGCCTCTTTCAGCCCCACAGGGTGGTTGCTGTCATGGGAAAGAAAGAAAGAAAGAAAGAAAGAAAGAAAGAAAGAAAGAAAGAAAGAAAGAAAGAAAGAAAGAAAGAAAGAAGGCATGGCAGCACTTGCCCTCCCTGGAAAGTCGGCAGGAGACCCCACAACAAACAAGCAGCCCCCCATTTCCTCTTGTGCTGCTCCCATCTTTCCCAACTTCTGGCTTCTGGGAATACTGATGTTATTAGAGTTTATGGGAGCAATTCCAGGGAAGGGTGGGGGTGGGGACAAGGAAGGAGTGTCCTTCTATGTAATTTACCAGCCTGTTTTAATTAAGCCCCTGAGGCAAAGATTCTGAAAACAAGTATAATTTGTTGCAGGTAAAAAAAGGGGGGTGGGAGGAAAAGAAGACACAACATCTCTCCCAAGTTTCCTTGGGTGATGAATTGAGTGCTAAGAATTTAGGGTGTTCCCTGTTCCTGCCTCCTATCATTACCAACCTGTGAAATCACCCAACATCAAAGAGGCATGAAAAGTATGCACCAAAGGCTCATTTCCTCATCATTGTTTATATGGAAAATTAAGGTTCGGCAATGCCAGCTATTGTGCGCTGAATCTCCCGGAGGCAGCAGAGTTGGTCTCGGGGAGAGGCTAGTGCAGTCGAGGGCTAGGATGGGTTGATGACATCTAGAAACAAGGAGACATTCACCATCACTGAATCTTAGACTTGTTGGAAGGGACCCCCAAGAGTCATCTAGTCCAACCCCCTGCAACGCAGGCATCACAGCTCAAGGATCCCGGACAGGTGGCCATCCACGCTCTGTTGAAAACTCTCCATGGAAGGAGAGTCCAGTACCTTCTCCCTGACGGATAGCTCTTACTGTCAGAAAGGTCTTCCTGGTGCATGCCATTAATGCTTGCCATCATTGCACAATCAATGTGAACATCTAAAAGTTGGACAAATCTGGGTGCCTGCTTCGTCACCTCCAGCTCAGACTCCATGAGCATACAGTGGTACCTCGACTTACGAATTTAATCCATTCTGAATGCACATTTGTAGGTCAAAAAATTCGTAAGTCGAAAAAAGCGATTTCCCCATAGGAATGCATTGAATTGGAAATTGGAAACGAAAAATTCGGAAAAATTCGTAAGTCGAGTAAACTGCATCTAAAATTCATAAGTCGAGTAAAACATCTAAACCGCCAACGGATGTCCTTCGGATGTCGAAAAATTCATAGGCGTGCGGGCACTTTTTTCATTCGTGATGTCGAAAAATTCAAGGCGTGCGGGCACTTTTTTCATTCGTAAGTCGAAAAATTCGTATTTCGAGTAATTCGTAAGTCGAGGTACCACTGTATATGCAAGATTAATTTTTTTGCCCCAACACTTGTTTACATCGGATTGCATTTGCCATTTTACTGCCCATTCACTGTTTGGAGAGGTCCTTTTGGAGCTCCTTCCAATCCCTTTTTGTTTTAACTACGCTGAACAATTTAGTGTCACCAGCAAACTTATCCATCTCACTGCTCATTCACACTAGATCATTTATGAAAACACAAAAAGCACAGGTCTCCACACAGATTCACGGGAGGCTCCACTTTCTATTTCTTTCCATTCAGAGAACTGTCCATTTATTCCTACGCTTTGCTTCCTGCAATGCAACCAATTCCTGTTCCACAAAAGGAGCTCTCCTCTTATTCCTTGGCTGCTAAGCTTCCTCAGGAGTCTTTGGTCATCAAGTAGATGGAGAGGCTCCCAAATCATGGAACCACTGATCTGACAGGCCCTTCTTAGGTTCTGAATGTCTAGCATGGGCACCTCCTTGCCAGGGGCGGAGCAAGGTGGGGGCAGAGGGGGCTGTCCACCCTGGGTGTCATCTCCAAGGGGTGTGATATTTGGCGTGCCGCCCGCCTGCGACTTCTGCCTACCCCGATCCATCTGGGGAAGGGGGGGGGAAGCTGGGGTTCCCCCCTTCCCCCTTTGTTTTTACAGCCCTGCACTCCCGGGCTGGTGGAGGAGGCATGCAGATGCAGGCATGCAGGGAGAGGATGTGAAGGAGGCAGGCGAGCAAACAAACAAGCGAGGGTGGAGGGAACTCTGGACCCAAACCCTGGAATCCCCCCAGAAAGCTCAACTACTTTTGCCACCCCTCCCCCAAAATAGCTGAACAACAACTTTGATCTATTCTTTCCTTAAAAAAAAAAAGCTCAACAACTCCTGGCAATGACAATGGGTAGATCACAGGCTGTCTTTTTATACTGTGAGTAGATCACAGTCTTTTGGGTGCCCAACTAGATTTCAGTGTGTGTGTGTGTGTGTGTGTGTGTGTGTGTCAAGGAAGTTTCCGCACCGGGTACCACCTGACCTTGCTATGCCACTGTGCGTCCCTTGCTATGCCACTGTGCAGGAATTATGGGGGGGGGGGATTTTTCGAGTGTTGAGCATCCTACGCAAGGGCAACTCATAACTGAAGTCATGGCTGGGATGGCACCTCCTTGGGTTGCAGAGAAGTCGCACGTTGGTGTGTAAAACACCGCTTTGCAAAAGCCTGGTTTGTCTTCTGCTGCACCCTTGCTCCAGGCACCAGCTTTCCCATCAAGGGCAGGGCGCTCTCACCTTCCGCCCACCAGAGTCACAGGGCACCAGCCAAGCCACTGTTCTTGACGCGAAGCCTGTCTCTCTCTCTGGCTCAGGCTCCACGAACCTCTCAGCACCATGTTAGCCGAGATTCAGGGGTGTGCTAACAATTCCAGGGAGTGTATTTATTTTGGATGCCACAAAACTTCCAGTCCCCCTCCTGCCTTCCCCCAAGACCCTGTGACGGCTCAAATTGCATGTTTAACCCCAAGGCCTGGATGAGATTCAATTCGACGTATGCCAAACATACCAGCTCAGAGAATCCCTTTTCCCTGCTTCCCAGTGTCAATTTTCTAGCCCCTTTGGCTACAAAGTGTTAGCTGAAAATGGGTGTCAGAGAAATGACATGTTACTGAGTGAAATGACAGAAATCCAAGGCGTTTGCATGTGCATGCACAGAAGTAGGGAAACAGGTGTGGAACATCTTCCCAGGAAGGAAACTTAAGGGCATGTGGTGGGCGGGGGAGAGATTTAAGTTTAGGATGTGGAAGGAAGAGGGAGCATGGAAAAGACATACAAAATGATCAATGGGCCTCAAGCTCTGATGTTTATGACCTCTGTTTGATCTTTCTTGCTTCTGTTTATAGGGACCAAAGTGGCTCTTCTCTGAAAACACCAGAACTTGGGGTCATCCTAGAGCCATGGAAGGGATCCCCAAGGGTTATCCAGTCCAACCCCCTGCAATACAGGGATCTTAGCTAAAGCATCCATGACAGATGGCCAGCCAACCTTTGCTAAGAAACTGAGCGAGACCGTTCCACTGTCGAGTGGCTCATACTCTCAGAAAGTTCTTCCTGATGTTGAGTCGGAATCTCCTTTCTTGTAAAGGTAAAGGGACCCCTGACCGTTAGGTCCAGTCGTGTCCGACTCTGGGGTTGCGGCGCTCATCTCGCTTTACTGGCCGAGGGAGCCGGCGTACAGCTTCCGGGTCATGTGGCCAGCATGACAAAGCCGCTTCTGGCGAAACCAGAGCAGTGCATGGAAATGCCGTTTACCTTCCCGCTGGAGCGGTATCTACTTGCACTTTGACGTGCTTTTGAACTGCTAGGTGGGCAGGAGCTGGGACCGAGCAACGGGAGCTCACCCCGTCGCGGGGATTCGAACCGCCAACCTTCTGATCAGCAAGCCCTAGGCTCTGTGGTTTAACCCACAGCGCCACCCACGTCTCTTGTAAATGATGCCTATTAAAATGTTTGGCAGGACAAACAAATAAAATGTCATTCACTCAAGGGCAATGCATAGTTAACTTTTGGGATTCATTTTCAATAGATGTCGTGATGGCCAATAGCTTAGAAGTCTGTCAGATGTCAAGGAAATAAACAGCTACCTGACTTTTAGAAGACACCTGAAGTTTTCAATGTCTGATGTTTTATTCTGTTTTTAGTGTTCTGTTCGGAGCCTCCCAGAGTGGCTGGGGAAAACCAGGGTATAAAAAAATAAAATTATCATTATCATTATCATTATTGTTATTAATTGGGAATCTGCGGTTCCAAAACCAATCTGCTCCATACCAATTTGCCAGCCATTTCTCAATTTCACAACTTCCATTCTTGGTCTGCATTAACATGGAAGATGGAACAAGCTAAATGCAGAACCTTACTTTGCCCCTATTGAAATTCATTTTGTCAGTTTGGGTCCAGGTCTCCAATTGATCCAGGTCATTTTGAATCCTGATTCTGTCTTCTGTGGCATTAACTACCCCTCCTAGTTGTGTTGTTGTTGTTTGTTGTTATTTAAAACGGGATCCTTTAGTAGGGATTCCTGCATTGCAGAGCGTTGGCCTAGATGACCCCCCAGATTCCCTTCCAGCTCTACAATTTGATGATTCTATGGTTCTATGTGGCCGTTGGTCCATGTTCGCAGTCCATCTCCATGGTCTCCATATGAGTGCATCCTGGAAACATATGGAGAAGGGACCAGCCCTTGTCAGGTTGCCTCAAATCTCTCCACGCAAAAAGGTACAAGCACCATCTCCTTTTGCCTCTTCCTTGCCAAATGTCGAAGGCTTCTTGCTTCAGGGCAACCTCAGCCCAACTTCAAAAATTGCTTCCCCCTTCGACAGGTTCTTGCCTGCCTCAGGCTGCCGCTTCCAAGCATCAGGATACCTGGGCATGTTTCCTCCTCCTTCCTTCTGACTCCATACGTTTGTCATCGTGGTATCCACTCACCACTTAGCTCATCCTCACCTATTGCACTTCTCTGTTTTGTAGGGATTTCATCATTCTGACAAGTCGCTTCCACTTCCAGAGTTGTGAAAGTCCTGGATCGCTTTCCTCGCGAAGACAGGTCGAGGACCGCCTCCTTTAGGAAATGAGGAAGGCAACCCGGCTGGGATGGCGGGGGAGAAGGCACCTACCCGGGCTTAGATTTGGGAAGCAGCCGGTGGGGACTCTGTGCAGCAGCAGGTTGGACTGGACTTGAACTTGTGTCTTTGGCTTATCGGGACCTTGCTAGGACTGCAGAACCAGTCGCTGCAGCAAACTTCAAGCGTGCAGCGGAGCAGCCACAATGGGCCTGAACTGATGAAATGTCCAGCTCTGTGTCATTCCTGCTTGGAGCATAATAACCTCAGATGAGCCTACTGGATCAGTCCAATTGGGACCATCTAAGTCCAGCATCCTAGCGTTTAGTTTGAACCCCCTTCCTTGCAACTTGAATCCATTGGCTTGGGGCCTACCTTTTGGTGCAAGAGAAAACAACTCTCCTTCATTGGAGGTTCTCAAACAGACGTTGGATGGTCACCTGCCAGGGATTGTTTAGTTTTGATTCCTGCACTGCAGGGGGGTTGGACCAGTTGGCATTTCGGGGTCCTTTTCAATGCTACAATTCTATGGTTCTATGTTTGGGAAACCAGTAAGACCCCAGAGATCTAAAGCAGCGGCAGAGCAAGCCGATTGGGCGCCTGGGGCAGCGCATGTGCCCTGTGCCCAGGGGCGGGGCCAGCCACCCACAGGGTGGGGCGAGCTGGGGCAGGATGCTCCACAGGGCCTCCGAGGTCTGCCTGCCTCCTCCCACTTAGCCGCCCTACAGCTGAGGGGGTGGTGGCGGGTGGACCATTCGGGGCAGCGCAGAGCCTGTGGGCGCCCAAGCCACCGCACAGCTCCCAGGAGAGACGCATGGCTCGGGTGCGTTGCTGGCCCTGTGGTGAGTGCCGCCCAGCATTTTGTCACCCCCCCTCAGTGGTGATACCGGGGGCGGCCTGCCCCCACCACACACCCCTTCCTCCGCCCCTGATTTAAAGCACCACAAGTTATTCTATTCTGACGACAGCATAATAATTGTTGTTTTATGGTTTGTATGCCGTCTGTCTGTCTGGGTTGCCCCAGCCACTCATCAGACTCCCCTGCTGAAATCCTCCTTGCTGGATCCCCACAGGCAACGGATGGGCCACTGGCCTCACCCAGCAGATTCTTCTTCGTGGAAACCCCAGGAAGGGAGAGTTGCTCTTGTGCTCTGGTTCTCCTTGCGGGTTCCCCATCATGGGCCATTGTGAGAACAGGATGCTGGACTAGATGGGGCCTGATCCAGCAGGCGCAGACATTCTTTTTTAAAATATATAACAAACTGCTGGGATCACAACCCCATTCAAAGCTAAAAACTGATCCTGTCCCAAGAAGCAGTAGATTTCCTCCCCTCTGAGGCACGCCTGGGTCTACCCCTTATGAATCTTGCTCTTATGGATCCTTTGTTGGGTAAGAGTGCTGGGTTTTGCCCTAATTCAATGACTAGCATTGTTTTATTGCCATGCTGGCTGCTGTTCGCTTTTATCTGCCCTTGTTTTACGATATGGTGATGAAACGGCTCTCTGTTTTACCTTGTTTTATTGCACCGCGCCCTGAGATGGTTTGCCTATGAAGAGCAGGTTAAAAATACCTCCAACAAATAAAAAATTTGGGGATGATTTCAGTCCTAGCATGTAAGTCAGCCAACCCAGGAGCAGGCATAGGTGTGGGTGTGGGTGTTTGGGTGTGCCCACAGAGGCAATATGAGCCAGTGGTTACAGCATTGGACTAGGACCTGAGAGACTCAGCCATGAAGCTCACTTGGGCCAGTCACTGCCTTTCAGCTTAATCTACCTCACAGGGTTGTTGTGAGGATTAAATGATGAAGGGGAGAACATCTACGCCACCTTGAGCTCTTTGGAGGAAAGGCACAATATAAACGTCATAACCAAATGATAATTTCAAGCAAGTCTCAAGGACATTTGCTCAGTGAGGTTTCAGGGGCTGATCTTAAGCTATGGGAAGCTTGGCAGACAATCAGGAACTGGGAAAAAAAGCTTCAAGGAAGGTGATTTCACAGCTTTCCAAGATAACTCCTATCTTCAGGCAACTGAATTTTTCAGGAAGAAATCATCTCCTGATCTCCAACCCTAAGGTTTCTCCAGAAACTCACTGGTGAACTTGCTCACACAGTGAGTTCAGTGTCTGAGAGCCTGTTCCAGGTTCTGTCAATACCTTGGAAAGATGCTTGGTGGGCCCACAAGCAGGGCATACCCAGGATCAAAACTAGGGGGGGGGCGGCAAGCCATGGTCGTTCAGGTTGTGACATTTCAGCACAGAAAGGCAAATGAAACCAAAATTTTAGGAAAATTATATATAATTATAGCAGTGCTTTATTACGGTAGTTATTACAATTATTTGCTTGAATTTTTTTTAATTTTTATTCTAGTTACATGTCTTATACCAGGGGTGGCCAACTCCCAAGAGACTGTGATCTACTTTCAGCAGTGATCTACCCCCGTTTTTTGGGGTTCAGCTCAAAGTTGTTGACCTTTTTTGGGGATGAGGAATGCCCCGTTTTTTAGGGGTTCGGTTCGTTTTTAGATTACTGACCACATTATGTAAACAGCAAACAAAAACAGCTTCAAAAAACAGAAAAACTTTCCCCCCAAACAGAAAGCCCCAAATGGCTGAAAAACTCAGTTTCCCAGGATCCTCAGCCCTCGCAAAGGAACTACTCACCATGCAAGGGAACTCAGTTTCCAAAGCTCCCTTGCAACGATCAGCACACACACACACACACACACACACACACAGTGTCGGCCAAGAGCTCAATTGTTATTGAGATTTTGGGAGGGGGAGAAAGACCAGTAGTTGAGCTTTTTTAGGAGAGCTTGTTTTTCCTTTTAGGCTGCCGATAACCATTTAATTTAATTTATTTTTTTTGCTTGGGGGGCAGCTGCCCCCCTGCCCCCTGGGTACGCCCATGCCCACAAGAGTCAAACCTCTGGGTGATGGGTGGCACCCAGGCATTGGAAATCCCTCCCCATAGAGGTCTGCTTGGCTCCCTCACACTTCTGAGTTTTAGGCGACAACCATTTTCTCTTCCCAATTTATTCATTTCATTTACAAACCACTCCCTAAGAGAGCATCTTGGTTGTGGGACCTAGAAGACCTGCTCCCTGTCTTGCAGGCTTTTCTCATCTGGCCTGGGAGGGAAGGGCCTTGACTGACTCTGGCTACAAAGGATGAGGTCAGTGGTGTAGCACTGAGGAGGCAGAGGCGTGGTGGCCCTGGGCACAACATTCTGAGAGGGGTGCAACTAGGCATGACCTTGGCAAGCTCCCTCGCATGGCTGAGCTCCTGCCACCTTCTGGAGCCATGGGCAGGTAAGCTGGGCCCTGGCCTTCAGATCTTGGGTGGTGCCTCCTCTTTGTGGCCGGTGAATGGATGCCAACTCCCCCCCCCCCGGGCTGACTGAGCCAGGAGGCTGTGGAGCTTGAAATCCAATATGGCATGTAGCCTCAGCCACCAGCAGTGGGAGCACCAGCAGCCATGTGCCTTGTGGGACCTGTGTGCCTCCCCAGCTGCCCAGTCCACCAGGGAGATGCAGCACTTGCCCCACCAGGGCACCAGCAACCCATGCTACGCCACTGGCTGAGGTTGCTAAAGAGCGCTAGGACCATCATAGCTGTCTCTTAGTGCAGACCCAGGTCATCGAGCCAGAGCTTCCATTTGGACAACTGTGCAATCCATTGTTGCTGTTTTGAATTCTATTGCATTATTATCTTCCTTAGTGTGAGTTATGGAACCAGGCGGGTGGTGGCCTGGAAAGTTTGGGAACCAGGGATGCAGACAGTCCTGAGCTAGAGGGGCAAATGGTCGGACTCAGCCTAAAGTATGAGATTCTTGTTCCACCATACCCACCAAGTGTCCTGATTTTCCAGGGAAAGTCCCAGAATAATGAAAGCCACCCCAGCTTCTGATTTAATCCCGGAATATGTCTACATTCCCCATTAGCGCTGCCACTGAGCTTGGGGAGGAAGATAAGTCGGCACTTCTCCCGAGTGATGGTGGCAGTGGTGGCTGCAAGGGAGCACCCCGTTGCCCCTTCATGGCTGCTGTTGCCAGCTTCCTCCCTTGGGAAGCTCCTAGTGGCTGCTAGAGAGCAGGCAAGGAGGAGGAGGAGGAGAGGCTGCGGCCACCAAGGTCCAACCCTGTGCGATGTGCTAGCTCTGAGGGGCAGGCAGAGGTCAGGGTCACCCTGGGCAGGAAGAAAGGGGGAGCAGAGCAGAGTGCAAGAAATCTTGATATCTATACAGCGGACGCTCGGGTTGTGAATGTGATCCATGTGGGAGGCGCGTTTGCAACCTGCAGCGTCCGTAACCCACAGCGCCACGCCTACACATGCAAGGGTTGCAATTCGCCACTTCTGCGCATGCGCAAAGTATGATTTAGCGTTTTTGCACATGCGCGAGCGCCGAAACCCGGAAGTAACCTGTTCCGGTACTTCCAGGTTCGGCATGTTCGTATCCCGCAGTGAGCGCGACCCAAGATACGACTGTACATTGAATGCTTTGTGTGTCCGCATCTAATCTTGTCCTTTCTAGAATTTATTTATTGGTGTGTGTTTTTCTTTTTTTGTGTGGAGGGCATGTGTGTGTCCCATTGGCGTAGAGGTGGTGACACTTGCCTTTCTTCTGAAAGGAAATACTCTGTGGGGAGCGGGACAAAAATGGAGGGTCAGTTGTGGGGCGGGGTGGGGGGAGTGAGAAATCTCTCTGTTTTCATCTGAGGAATGGTGGCGGGTATGTGCCCACCGGATGCCAAGATGCACAATGGTTGCGGTGAGGAGACGCTTCTAGCCACAAGCTCTGCTCATCTCTTGAGACTCGCTTGCCCCCAAGAGGCAGGAAGCCTACGTGAAAGGGTTAAAAGGATTAAAAGAGTGTGACTTGGAACAGACTCCCGAAAGCCTTGGGGTGAAAAGAGATGCGCAAACAAAACAAAACAAAACAAAAAAATGGAGAGGAGAGGGGGAAATGAGAAAAACAAGTTTTGTTTCCAAATAAACACGCGGTCCCCTCCCAGTACACCTCAGGTACAGGGCTGATCTTATAAGATTTTGCTCCTCTGCCAAGTCTCACCTCCAGAGGGGATAAGATTACCATCCCTTTCTGCAAGAGGTTAGGCCCAGAGCATTTGACCTCACCTCGGTCCCCGGTGTCCCTCCCTCTGTGTTCTCTTCCCAGCAACACACACTTGTCTGCCTCGGTTTCCCAAGCCCGTCCCTGAGACGTGGGTCTCCGTCTTCGTTCGTTGTTTGCCTCTGGGGAGGGCGGTTGTGTGTCTGCCATGGAAGGTGCTTGATGAAAGGCAAAGCTGGAAGAGGCAAGTGCACTGTTCCCACCATGAAAGAAAGCAGCTTCATAGGATCATAGAATCGTACAGATGGGGGGGGGACCTCAGGGGTCATCTGGTCCAACCCCCTGCAATGCAGGAATGGCAGCTAAAGGACCCCTGGCAGGTGGCCATCCAACCTCTGCTCACAAACCTCCCATGAAGTTGACTTCACAGCCTTTGGTGGTAGTCCGTTCCTCTGTCAAACAGCTCTTACTGTCAAAAATCTCTATAATTTCCTTGCTTTCATTGAGATTCCTCCCTTGCAGGAGGTTGGACTAGAACGATCCTTATGGCCCCTTCCATCTCTACGATTCCTGGATTCTATGCTTCAACCAGTTGCTTGAAACTGTCGGGGGAGAGAAGGCTCTTGCTCTCAAATCCTGCTTGCTGGTTTCCCACAGGCATCTGCTTGACCCCAGTGAGATGTTGGCCTGGATGGGCCGTTGGCTGGATCCAGCAGGCTCTTCTTAGATCCTGATCTGATTGGATGCTGGCCTAGATGGACCCGCCATGGTGTGGTCCTCTTATGCGGTTTGTGCTGTGCTCGATGGGCCGTTATTCCCATCTTGATAGATTGCCATACTGAAGAGAAGACTGACCAAGCTTTGTGAACGGTAATTGCACAAGTAGATCCTTTGTAGAAATAGACGGGGGCCTGGGTGTAGGGAACCTGCCTCCTTAGATACTTTGTCTCCTTGCCAGCACTTTCCAAGACTATTCTCCATCCAAGTTCCACCACATCCCTTGGTTAAAGGCTATTGACTACAGCTCTCAATTCTGCAGATCAACAAAGGGAAACTATAGAGGAGGTGAACAGACTAAATCTCAGTTTTGTTTCTGCTCCAGGGATATCTTTCTGCACCTCGGCTAACCTTAGAGCCTTAAGTAAGCAGACAAGGCACTTGGCCCAGGTGGATCCTTTGGGGAAAGCTGACTCGCCTTCCTTCCTCCATGTTTGATAGCCAGCATTCCAGACCTTCCTCAAGGTTTTCCTCCTCTCCCTTGATCTCGGTGCCACTGGCGTCAAGCAGCTCAAAGTAGCATTTAAAGAACCAAGAAGCTGTAAAGGATCAAGTAAGATAACGGGAAGAAAGAGGGAACGGATCTCCAGGGCCTTATCATGGTTTCCCTCCAACCATTTTATGCAGAGTCGAAAGTTCAAGCTCACATTTTCTGGAAAGGAGCAACGGGGAGGGGGCTGGGGGGAGGAGGAGAAGGCAAGAGGACAAGTTGTGATGTGGGAATCTTTGGATGATGATGAAGATGGAAAACGCTACTTGAGAAAGCCGAGCTCTCCCAACGAGAAACAGATGTTGTCGCTGCACATGTTCTTAAACGCATCCAGCTAGTTTCCAATTAAACTAGTATTTGGGGGGGGGCAATAAAAAAAAACAACCCAAACAGGGTGGTTGGGTTTTATTTTCTCTAACCGTCTTTGGCATCCCGCAAACCAGTAGTTCAGGTGACATCTTCCATTTGTTCTTAAAAGGATGGTCGTCGTCATCACCCTGGTGCTTCTAGGTCTGGGCTAATTTCTCGCTCACTCCGCTGGATTCAGCCGACTGACGTGAGACTCGCCTCCTCTCTTCCCAGGAGTGTTTTTAGCATCTTTGCCACTAATGATTTGTTCTGGTCATTTTCAGCTCGGAGGAAGCTCATCGATACAGACAACTTGATGGGCCTTTCCCAATGCCAGATGCAAATGGGATACCTTTTCATTTTTTTTTTCTAAAAAAAAAGAGAGAGAAAAGTCTTGAAATTCTTCCATATATGGGGAAACAAAATCAAGACGCCTCAGTGTTCAATTCAGGCATTTATTTTCAAGCTAATAATATAGCCCAGAAATTGGGGCAATTCTTGACTCTGGAGTTTTTCTTCCATCTCGTGGTTGAAAGAGCAGCAGAGCCGTCTCGGTTTGACCTCTTTCAATGCCCAGAGATGATTTGTTAGGGGTGAACTGAAGAATGTGTTGGTTTTGATTTTCATTGTGAAAATGCAAGATTTCACCTTGTTTTGTCACGGCACCCTCTAAGGATACTTGGTCGTGGCAAAAGCTATCTCAGCACTTTGGTGCGGTGTTTTTGCATTCCTTTATTAACAGAAAGGAATTTTCTTTTAAAGCAATCCAAGGGGGTGGCCGTGATTTACACTGTGAACAAGTTAGCTGATGTTTTCATGATTATGTTAGAATGTATGCATATTTAATTGCAGTTTCATTTTATTCTGTCGCATTCCCCACGATCATGACCATGGCAGTGTGGTACAACAAACAACCATGGTTTCCATCTTCAGTTTCAGTTTGCTGCTGGTGTTGCCCATAACACATTCCCCCCCCCATCCATGCATAATATTTTTTGTTTTTCTTTTAGTTCCTGCTATCATTATGAGGGAGCTAAGGACTGACATATCCATCCATTTCTGTCCTGTGTCAGTTTTGCACATGGTTATTCATCAATCTTTCCCATTTTCCCATTACATATTTTTAAAATCTACATGAAAATATGTATTTTGAATCTATATTTAAATAATGAATTTTAAAATCACAAAACACACTGTATTTACGTGAATCTAATGTGCACCTCAATTTTCAAAACCTTGAAACCAAAAAAGTATTTGCTGGTGCCATCAAATCTAATGCGCCTCCTAATTTTCACGACGTAATTTGGCCCAAAAGGTGCACATTACATTTGAGTAAATACAATATAGATGCATTTTATCTCAAAACACATGTTTCAAAACATATTTTACCTTGAAGCATGCCTTGAAACATTTTGAGTTGAAAATTGTGTTTGGAGAAGAGCACACCCCAAATGATAATGACCCCCAGGCTTATCCTTTTACCCGCTCTTTCCAGGCACTCTCCACACTTTAGAACAGCCTTTCTCAACCTTGGGTCCCCAGATGTTTTTGGTCTACAACTCCCATCATCCCTAGGTAGCAGGACCCAAGGTTGAGAAGGGCTGCTTTAGAGATTCATGTCCAAGTGCCCCCCCTTTGGCCCTGGAGCTTTCCCCATGAAAACCTGTTCTCTAGTGCTCAATCAGAGCAAATGTCAGTCCACAGAAAACCCAACTGAGTGCTAAAGAGATTTCCTGTTGGCTTTGACAGCGAAAGTTGGAAATGTGTAGAGATACAAGCCATAGGCAGAGGCAATGCCCTTGTGCCCAGAGCATAAACAATATCCTATATGCCATTATGCATAATGGGTGCCAGAGTTTGGGGGGTGCCTGGATTTAATGGGTGCTGGAGTTTGATCAGTGCTTGGAGCATTAAGGTGCCAGACACCAAATTTAGCAAAGTGCTAAAATACAGGCCAAACCAGCTTTCCCATTCAGGAGATCACCTGGGAGAAGGACCATTCAGGAGAACAAAGGGAAGATGGGGGAAACCATTAAGATACCCAGCAAGGGGATGGAGCCCCACTGAGAGATAGTTGACTATGGTAGAGATACAAGCCATAGGCAGAGGCAATGCCCTTGTGCCCAGCACACAAACAATATCCTATATGCCACCATGTATTTTGGGTGCCAGAGTTTGGGGGTGCCTGGACAGTCTCTGCTGCGCTTCACTGTCCAAAAGGAAGCATAGACCCTTGCAAGAGCACCTGGAACTCCCAGGAGCCTTGGACTGCTGAGCACGTTGGGATGGAGTGCAACAGTCTCTGGATCTGAGCAACCCAGCAATAAGGAGAAACGACTATCAGCTCCGTCTTTGGGAATTAAAGTGTTTTTCTCTCATTATTTTGGCCCTGGGTGATTTGCGGTCGATGAAGGGCGTGGAGCTTGCATTCACCAAGCAAAGTAGTGGCCCACATTTCCCCAAGGAGGAGGCGGGGAAGCATGTTTGTTGCAAAAGTACCCAGCCAAAATGACACCTCTGCTCAGGTCAGAGGCAGCTCCTTGCTCCAGCTGCATGCTTGGATGTCTCAAGGCACCTGAGGAAGACTTTGATGTGTTTTTTCCTGGCCTCCACGCTTCTTGATTTCTCAACAAGATAATGCAAAGCATCCTTGCCGGAATTTCCAGATATCAGCGTGACTTTGGAGATGGGAGCTGGCAAAGGCAGTCGATGCCCCAGAGCAGGGGTCACCGACATGGTGCCTTTGAGGTGCTGTTGGGATGCAGCGGAGTAGCTAGCCACTCAGGTGCCCAGCCGGGGGCGGAGCGAGCTGCTCATGGGGGCGGGACAAGCCAAGGCAGGGCGCGCTTCGTGGAGCCGCTCCGCTGCCTCCCCCTTAGCTGTAGGGCGGCTGGGGCGGTGGGCAGACACAAGTCCCACACTGCTCGAAAAAACAGGGAGGAGCTAGCAAGCAGTCTGCCCGCCGCCTCCCCTTCAGGAGAGACACGTGGCTCAGGCTGAAACACATATTAAAAACACATATTTTTGCTATTTTGTCAAAAAAAAAACCCCGAGTGATGACACCTGGGTCGAACCGCACCCACCGCACCCCCTTCCTACACCACTGTTGGATGCCAACTCCCACCAGCCCCAGCCAACATGGCCAGGAATGGTTGGAGCTGGAGGACAAACAATGTCAGGAGGGCAGGGTCACTCTGCTGCCCCCCCTGCATTGGAGGCCTTTTGGGTGTCGTAAATGAGCACTGAGAGAAGAAGAGGAATTAATGGAATCATAGAATTGTAGAGTTGGAAGGGACCTCCGAGGGTTCTCTAGTCCAAACCCCTGCAATGAAGGAATCTCAAGTGAAGCATCCATGACAGATGGCCATTCAACCTCTGCTTGGAAACCTCCAAGGAAGGAGAGTCCACAACTTCAAGAGGGAGTTGGTTCCACTGTCAGAAAGTTCTTCCTCATATTTAGTCAGAATCTCCTTTCTTGTAACATGGATCCATCGATTCAGGTCCTTCCCTCCAGAGCAGCAGAAAACAAACTTGCTCCATCTTCCCCGTGACAGCCCTTCAGATATTTGAAGATGGCTATCATAACACCTTGCAGTCGTCTCTTCTCCAGGTGAAACGTCTCCAGCCAATTGTGTTAGTACCACCTGATGATGAAGATTATGATTATTATCATTCCTAGTATTAATCTACTGCCGGCCTTTCACAATGTTTACAGCAAGAAAGATAACAGGATCAGCTGCTTGAGGACTCTCTGTACTCCTTCCCAGCTTCTCATGGTCTCCTTGAAGATCCGCCTCTGCTCTTGCCTTCACAAGGGATTACGCCTGGCTTGGCATGACATGAGCATCCCATTAGATTCCTTGCACCAGGAGTTTAGCGCACTGACTCCAACGCCCCTTGACATTTCCCTCCTGTGGTTCCGCTTCCTCCCTTGCTGCCATTTGCTGATCAAAGGAAGTGGAAATCTGGGATGTGGAGCTGGCAACACGCAGAGCCCTTGGCTCTACCGGCTGCCACCGACTGCAAAAGACAGAAAGGTCACCCAGAGCCCCGGCATTTGTCTGGCTGTCAAAGGACTCTGAGGGAGGGAGGCTTGTGTCTCAAGAGAATGATGCTAAGCAGGGCAGCCACACAAGGAACACCAGCTTCTCTGGCACAGCGCTCCCTCTTTTGCTCACGTAATGATATTGTGGGTTTGGGGTGGTCAGTCTGGATACATACCCTCCAAGTGTCCTGATTATCCAGGGACAGTCCCAGAATTACAAAAAACCATCCCAGTTTCTGATTTGACCCTGGAAGGTCCCCATTTCCCCCTTTCTCCCCTCCACGTCTCAGAGAACAATTAAAAGTGGTGTGTGTGTCTGTGTGTCTGTGTGTGTAGGTGCAAAAACAGAGTCCTGTTTATCCTGAAAACAAAATACCTGAACCAAATGAAGGCATGCAAATCCCTTCCTATAATTCTGAAGGAAAAGGTCACCAATCCACTCTAAATTCTTCAATTGTAATACTTCTGCAGCCGGTCATTTCTTAGGAAACACGTGGGGTGTTCATTCCTTTATTGTAAATGAAGCCTTAGACTGCAAGCCTTTACATGTCTACTCAGAGGTAAGTCCCAGTGTATTCAATGGTGCTTACTCCCAGGTAACTTTGTAAAGACTGGGCAGCCTTACACTACAATCCTAAGCAGGTTTGTTTACTCAGAAGTAAGTCCCATTGAGTTCAATAGAATATACTCTCTGGTATGTTCCTGACTGTCCCCACAATTTTCATTATTATTATTATTATTATTATTATTATTTCCCACATTTTCCCTGACAGGGACTCAGGCTTACTTCATTCCATTTATCCAATGAAGATGTTGCACACAATCCCTTCCATCACACCATTTCCCTTCACAACAACCCTGTAAGGAAGATTAGGCAGAGAGGTTGTAATTGGCTCAAGGTGACTGATTTAGTTGTGGATATCAACCTTGCTAACAAAGGTCCGTATAGTTCAAGCTATGGTTTCCCCAGTAGTGATGTATGGAAGTGAGAGCTGGACCATAAAGAAGACTGATCGCCAAAGAATTGATGCTTTTGAATTATGGTGCTGGAGGAGACTCTTGAGAGTCCCATGGACTGCAAGAAGATCAAACCTATCCATTCTGAAGGAAATCAGCCCTGAGTGCTCACTGGAAGGACAGATCCTGAAGTTGAGGCTCCAGTACTTTGGCCACCTCATGAGAAGAGAAGACTCCCTAGAAAAGACCCTGATGTTGGGAAAGATGGAGGGCACAAGGAGAAGGGGACGACAGAGGATGAGATGGTTGGACAGTGTTCTTGAAGCTACTAACATGAGTTTGGCCAAACTGCGAGAGGCAGTGAAGGTAAGACACTGTATTCCGCTCTGGTCAGACCTCACCTGGAATACTGTGTCCAGTTCTGGGCACCACAGTTCAAGAAGGATACTGACAAGCTGGAACGTGTCCAGAGGAGGGCAACCAAAATGGTCAAAGGCCTGGAAACGATGCCTTATGAGGAACGGCTTAGGGAGCTGGGTATGTTTAGCCTGGAGAAGAGAAGGTTAAGGGGTGATATGATAGCCATGTTCAAATATATAAAAGGATGTCATATAGAGGAGGGAGAAAGGTTGTTTTCTGCTGCTCCAGAGAAGCGGACACGGGGCAATGGATTCAAACTACAAGAAAGAAGATTCCACCTAAACATTAGGAAGAACTTCCTGACAGTGAGAGCTGTTCGGCAGTGGAATTTGCTACCAAGGAGTGTGGTGGAGTCTCCTTCTTTGGAGGTCTTTAAGCGGAGGCTTGACAGCCATCTGTCAGGAATGCTTTGATGGTGTTTCCTGCTTGGCAGGGGGTTGGACTGGATGGCCCTTGGGGTCTCTTCCAACTCTAGGATTCTATGATTCTACAGGAGTGCCTGGCGTGCTCTGGTCCATGGGGCCATGAAGAGTTAGACACAACTAAACGACTAAACAACAACAAATGACATTGATGTGTTCGGTAAGATTGAACACGGGAGAAGCTTCCCGATGTGCAGTAGAATGTCCCTATTTTCACCAGGGAAATGTAGGAGGGTCAGAGGGTGCTGGGAATTATTGCTCTGTGTGGGGCAAACTACAGCTCCCAGGAATCTTTAAATGGCAGGGGAATGAACAGACAAAGGGCTAAATTTGGGCTAGGCTTACCCCAGAACCTCACCCTGCACTATACAATGACAATAATTTGAAAAGCGACACACACACACACACACACACACCCCTCCACCAACAAGCAAACAAGTCTTCCCAGCAGCCCTGGGGTGGGTTGTTCCCCTTCTGTTTCTCCCTGGCAGTGGGGGGAAATGTTTTGCTCAGAGCTATATTACAAAATAACAAGTACATCTTTCCTCATTGCCAAACACATACTTGCCTAGGCAACTTTTTTTGGGTTTGCTTGTTTATTTGTTTGTGTTTTTTTGGTGGGAAGATTTCAGCCAGACACACTGAAGGAGCAATTTTTTTCCTCCCCAAAAAGAGAGAGATAATTTTAGGCTTTTTGACAGAGCAGAAACTCTGCTGGGTGACAGGGAAAGTGAAGACACCTTCTGGTGCAAACTGACATTTGCACCCCACCTTTCTTCCAAGGAGTTCAAGGGGGCTTAACTTAGTTCTCCACCTCTCCGTTTTATCTTCCCAACAACCTGCGAGGTAGGTTAGGCCGAGAGGTGGTGACTGACCTCCAAGGTTACCCAACGAGTCTCCTGGCCAAGTAACAATTTGAACCTTGGCCTCCCAGGTTCCAGGTCTCCAACACACTAACCCAGGTGCCAGCAAACTTTTTCAGTGGGGAGGCGGTCCACTGTCCCCCAGACCTTGTAGGGGGCCGGACCATTTTTGGGGGTGTGTGTGTGGAATGAATGAATTCCTATGCCCCACAAATAACCCAGAGATGCATTTTAAATAAAAGGACACATTCTACTCATGTAAAAACACGCTGATTCCTGGACCGTCCATGGGCTGGATTTAGAAGGTGATTGGGCCGGATCTGGCCCCTGGGCCTTAGTTTGCCTACCTATGCTCTAAACACTAGGGAAAAAACAGAAAGACAGTCACGGGATATAATAACCAAGGAAAAAAGTATAAAATACTCAGCCGTGACAATCCCTAAAACGAGGTGAAGATGTAGTAAAGATATAACCCAAACTTAACTAAACGCAACTCCAAAAAATTGGGGTGAGGGCCCCTAAACAACTCAAATGAAAACCCTCATAACTAAAACCCTAACGAGATGCCGGCTCTTCCTCGTTTCACTGGATAAGAGTCTGTTTCCTCAGAGTTGTATATATTTTTGTATAATTCGACTTAGTTGTTTAGGGGCCCTCACCCCAATTTTTTGGAGTTGCGTTGAGTTAAGTTTGGGTTATATCTAAGCACTAGGGAGGCACCTGCCCCACAAATATCCTGGCTCCTCCCGCCACCCAGGGCTCTCCAATTTCGGTGGTGTCCCCACTGCCACCTCTTCCTTGGCTAGCTCCTCATGTTCCTGCGAGGAGGATGAATCAGGCAGTTGAAGCAACAGGAGACAGCCAAGAGTCCATAAATCTCCCGCAGTTCACACCTGCACAGGTACCTCACCTAGCTATTAACATGCTAATTAAGGAGAAATCGGCTCATCGAAACAAGCCGGGTTGAAAAGACTTGTTGACAAATTATTTTTCATTTTCTTGCATGTCAAACTGACATCTGAAAGGGGGAGGCGGGATTACGCAACTCGCAGAATTCCTGGTGACTCAGTCCATGCCTATGGAGGACGGGGGTTTCTTCTGGATGCGCTGGGAAGCTCCCAAGCACTTCGGCTCTTTGAAGATGAAAAAGGGAAGGATCAGAGTTGCCAAGACAATTATTTTTTTTGCTTTAATACATAAATAAATCTGGTTCCAGCTGGGATTGGTGATGGGAGCGACAGGGTGCAGTCTCAAGAAAGTGGGACCAGTTTATTTATTTGATCGATTTCCTACAACGCATTTCTTTTCAACTGAAAATTCAGTGTGGCGCGAGCGAATTTTTATTCTGAAAGTGGGAGGAAAAGGTTTGAGAACCACTGCTCTGTTAAGTAAGCCAAACCACATCGCCTGCCCTGTGTGCATGTGCGCAGCTGGGGACATGCTTTTCCAACAGGGACAGAGAACCATAGGAAGCTGCTGCCTTTGACCAAGTCAGACACTTGTTAGGCAGCCTGATAGTCTTCACCAATCTGCCGCCCTCCATGAGTTTTGGACTACGTCTATCTTCCCATCAGCAGGGCCGGCCCAAGACATTCTGGCACCCGAGGCAAACCACAAAAAGGCACCCCCCCTTCCTGCCAGGGAATAAGGGCTGATGGGAGCTGTCGTCTGAAGGCTACAGGAGTCTCCTAGGTTGGCGAAGATTGCCGTAAGCTGAAGATGCAATGAGCAAAAGTAAAAAAAAGCTGGAAAGTCACATTTCACCAAAAGCAGCTGGCTCTTTCTCAAGGGTTGTAAATCCACCCCACTCAGCTCCCCCCCCCTTCTCAAAATTTGCCCTTGTGGATTTATCAGAACAAACACTCCATAAATTTGTTTTCGAGGCTCCCTCCCCTCCTGGCATTTGAAATCACGAGCATCTCGAGTTTACTGAAGGTGTATTTGGTTACACTAATGGAAACTAATTTATGACCCAAACAAGAACCTCCATCCATTTTTTTTTCCTGCAGACTTTAGGCCATTTTTCTCTGCCAGCAGGAAAATAAATTAAACGCATCCTTGCTGTCGGATGTTGCTCGCTTGAAAAAAAATTAGCTGATAAAAACAGATTTAGCGCAACAGCCATGCTGCTAATTTGCTTTATGACTTCCTGTGTGCATGGAATAAATACTGCTTATCGTTATTTATATAGTGCCATCAGTACACATGGCAATTAACAGAGAACGAGAGGAGAGAGGAATCTTAGACACACGAGCTTAACGTCTAAACGGGGAGAAAAGTGAACAGTGAAAGGTTTTCCTCCCTCAGTCATAACGGCTTTAAAAGCAGACAAATTCATGGGAGAAGAAGGCTACCAATGGCTGCTAGCCGGCCAGGACGGCTATCTTGTGCCACCACATTTGGAGGAAGCTATGCTTCTGAATGGCAGTTGCTGGAAACCACAGGAGGGGAGAGTTGCCCTTGGGCTCTCATCCTGCTTGCGGGTTTCTCATGAAGGCATCTTGTTGGCCACTGTGAGAACAGGACGCTAGAACGCGCATCCAGCAGGCTATCATTATATTCTTATCTTATGCTAAATCTGTTGGGATTTTCCATTCCACCTTCAGTTACAGACATGGGATTGTTACATGTCACGTGTTTGTTTACATTCCAGCACTGTTTGCTGGCGCAAGGGGAACATCCGTTGTGTTGTTGTTGCTTTTGCTTTCACTCTTTCTCTCGGAAGAGACGGCAAGGAGAGAGACGACATGTTTCTTTGTTTCTGATTTATGATAATAAACCTGTAGTTTGCTAGTTACAGGTGGGTAGCCGTGTTGGTCTGCCATAGTCAAAACAAAATAAAATAAAAAATTCCTTCCAGTAGCACCTTAGAGACCAACTAAGTTTGTTCTTGGTATGAGCTTTCGTGTGCATGCACACTTCTTCAGATACCTGAAGAATATCTGAAGGTATCTGAAGAAGTGTGCATGCACACGAAAGCTCATACCAAGAACAAATTAGTTGGTCTCTAAGGTGCTACAGGAAAGATTTTTTATTATTATTTTATTTTGAATGTAGTTTGCTAGTATGTCTTCACAAGCCTCAAGCCTCTTTTGGTTGCGCAGTTTGCTCTGCTAAGTAAAGTGTGCCCGTGTCAGCAGACTTGGGCCACTGATTTCTGTCGCACCAGAGGCCGAGGGATCTTCGCAGCGTGACGGCTGGAAGGAGACGATCCAGCTGGGGGCTAGCCAGCTGGCCGTTCGTTGTCCCCGGATGCCGACAAAGTCTGTCCCCTGTGGTAGATGAAGGGCCTTAGGGCGTTGACAGTGCTCACCCCATATTTCAGACCTGCAAATGGAAGTATTGGCATTGTTCTGTTCTGCCTTGGTCAGACCCCACCTGGAGTCCTGCGTCCAGCTCTGGGTGCCACAATTTAAGAAGGATACTGACAAGCTGGAAGGTGTGCAGAGGAGGGTGACCAAGGTGACAAAGGGTCTAGAAACCAAGCCAGATGAGGAATGGTTGAGGGATTCCTTATGTTTATCCTGGAAAAGGGAAGACTGAGAGATGACATGGCAGCCATCTTCCACTCTCTGAAGGGCTGCCTCATCGAAGATGGAGCAAGCTGGGTCTGTTGCTCCAGAGCACAGAACCTGGACTGCTGGATCCCAAGAACAAGAAAGGGAATCTGACTAATAATAATAATAATAATAATAATAATAATAATAATAATAGACTAAACATCAGGAAGAACTTTCTGACTGCAAGAGCCATTGGATAGTTGAACAGACTCCCTCGAAAGGTGGTGGACTCTCCTTCCTTGGAGGTTTTTAAGCAGATGTTGGGATTCCTGCATTGCAGGGGATGGACTAGATGACCCTTGGGGGTCCCTTCTAGCTCTACATTTCTATGATTTTATGACACTATGAAATATGCAGAGCGGTCTCTCTCTCTCTCTCTCTTGGCGCTGTCAATCCATTGTGTTTCATCTCTGCCCATCTGCACCCTGGACGCAATCCCAGAGCGTCCTCTGAGGCCCACCCTGCTTCGTCTCAGCTCCCTTCTCGTTCCAACCTTTATTTCAGGGGTTCAAAGCTTGCCTTTGCTTCCAATTCATGTCCTGATTTAACTGCTCCCCAAGGACGGCCTCCCCTCCAGCATAAGCCACAAGCTGCCTTTTTTGAGCAGGGCCGACCCTTTTATCTGCTGACTCCAAGCTTCTCTAATTATGGCTTTGCTGCCTCTGGATCCCACCCCAGCCTGGGGGTTAACTCCTTCCTCTCCTCACCCACCTCCCTGGCCACTGAGCACTGATATGTCTCCAAAGCAGCCTTGGCATGACGTCAACCTTACTGGACTTTGCAGCTCCCCTTCTCCCAAGTCATTGCAGGTACAATGGAATGGAGGTTGTGGGTCTGAGGATAAATTGAGCCCAGGCACCTCAGCACCCTGAGGTTGTGAGGTGCTGAATCTGGCCCTCCAATGTCTCAAAGAGTTTAATTTGCCTGCAAAAGGTGCTTCTGTTTTTCTGTCTGTTTTGCAGAGCAGTTTCATTTTTCTATATATACTTTTGACGGGTTCAGGATTGAGTTTGCTTTATTGTTGTGAGATGGCAATGGCAGGTATGCTAATAATAATAATAATAATAATAATAATAATATAATAATAATGAAATATACTCGGAGTCCAGTGTGAATTTCATGCTCTTTATTCAGCTCATAGTAGTGAGGAATGTAGTTCCCCCAAAACGTTTGCTTTATATACACTATTTACACAATGGGCCCCACGTGATTGGCTAATTCCGGGATACTCCTGTATGCCAATCAGAGTGCGGATTCAATTCCACCTGGAGCTGGATTGGGTGGCTCCTGCAGACCAATCAGACTGCTGCAATCTCAATCCTATTGTTCTGGGACCAGTCAGACTGCTGCAATCTCAATCCTATTGTTCTAGGACCAATCAGACTGCTGCAGTTTGGATCCTATTCAACTCAGTACATAACACCCCTCCCCTCTAAGTTCCAGTCCTGCCTGGGAGGTTGCATCCATAGTCCTCAAGGTACGCTGGCCGCCTACGTGTGCGTTGCGGCCTGGGCTGTTCCCTGGTCAGGGGTTCTGGTTCTGGCTCGTGTTCCGAGGCTGCTGGTTGTGATGGGGCTGTTTGGTCTGGCGCAACCAGCTCGCTCTGTCGTGGCTCTGGTTCCGGTGCCCTTTCGGCCTCGCGGGTCCTCTCAGTATTTACTGATTCTGCCTCCCCTGCCGGCCCCTCCTGCTCTACGGGTCTCAATGCCCCACTGTTCCCTTGGGACTCCTCTGACCTGTCCTCCTCCTGGTTTTCTCCTGGGAATCGTCGCCGTAGCTGGTCGCAGTGGCGGCGCCAGCATTGTCCCCCCTCTGTTAGCACCTCGTATGACACGGGGCCAGTCACCCTGGTGACTGTGGCGGGTACCCATGCCGGGCCAGCCCCAAAATTCTTTGCGTACACTGGATCCTGGGCCACAAAGGTCCGGGGGTTCCTGCCTTCACCCACCACTACCTCATCCTGAGCTCTGTCGGGGTGGAGGCGGTCCAGTCTGATTGCGAGGCGCCGGCCCATTAGTAGTTCAGCGGGGCTCCGGCCAGTCGTTGAGCTGGGGGTGCTGTGCTGTGCTAGAAGGAATGTGGCAAGGCGGTACTCCCAGTCCCCTTGCGTCATGCGGCGTAGGGTGTCCTTGGTGGTCCGCACCATGCGCTCTGCTTGGCCATTGGTGGCAGGGTGGAATGGTGCTGAGCGGATGTGGCGGATGGCATTCTGCGCTGTGAAGGTCTGGAATTCTTCTGACGTAAATGCGGTTCCGTTGTCTGAGACGAGAGTGTCAGGGAGTCCATGGGTTGCAAACAGCCTGCGTAGTACCCGGATGGCTGCGGACGTAGAAGTGGATGGTACCAGTGCGACTTCCAGCCATTTGGTGTAGGAGTCCACCACTATGAAGAATGTTTTCCCCTGGAAGGGGCCCGCGAAGTCCATGTGCAGGCGTGACCATGGTGCTCGGGCGGACTCCCAGGACTGCACTGGGGACCTTGGGGGATCTGGGCGGGATTCTTGGCAGGCCTGGCAGTGTTTGACCCAGGTCTCTATCTCTCCGTCAATCCCTGGCCACCATACATAACTCCTGGCGAGGGCCTTCATTCTCACTACCCCTGGGTGTGTCTCGTGTAGGGCTGCAAGGACCCTTTTGCGAAGGGGCTCAGGAACGACGACCCTGCTTCCCCATAACAGGCACCCCTTGTGGGCCGACAGTTCATGTTTACGGGTTGTGTAGCCAGCGAATTCTGGCCCGGGGCTGCTGCTGGGCCATCCCCTCCACACCCAGTCCAGGACCCGGGAGATGACCCTATCTTTCTTGGAATGGTGTGCAACTTCTTGTGCCTGAATAGGGCGGTCGGGAAGCAGCTCCAGGCTCATAACCTCTTGTGCGGGTGCTGGGTCGGGGCCTGTTTCTGGTAGTGGTAGCCTGCTGAGGGCGTCTGCGTGGCCCATCGCTTTCCCAGGGCGGTGAATCAGTGCATACTGGTAGCCGGCAAGGAAAATTGACCACCTGAGGACGCGAGGAGACAGCACTTGGGGGGTCTGCTTTTCGGGGGCAAACAAACCAAGCAACGGCTTGTGATCAGTCACCACGGTAAAGGGCCGCCCGTACAAGAAATCATGGAATTTTTTTACTCCCTTCACGATTGCCAGACCTTCCTTGTCGATTTGCGAGTAGTTCCGCTCAGCTGCGGTGAGTGTCTGGGAAAAGTATGCCACTGGCACCTCTCTTCCATCTGGGAGTTGGTGTCCAAGGACAGCGCCGATGCCGTAGGGTGAGGCGTCGCATGCTAGCACCACCGGCAGCCTCTCGTCGAAGTGTGCCAAGACCGAGTTTGAGACGAGCAAGTCCTTGACTGCCTGGAATGCGGCCTCCTGGCGCTGGCCCCACACCCAAGGGGCCCGCTTGTCCAGGAGTCTGTGTAGGGGCTCTGCTACTGCTGCCTTATGGGGAAGGAAGGCATGGTAAAAGTTCAATAGCCCCAAGAAGGCCTGAAGTTCAGTCTTGCCCTTGGGCGCTGGGGCATCACAAATGGCCCGTACCTTGTCCCCAGTCGGGTGGACCCCTTCTGCATCCACCATAAATCCCAGAAAGTCCACCTGAGGCACTCCTAGTAGACACTTTTCCCGCTTCACCTTGAGACCCGCCGTCTGGAAACGGTGCAGAACGGTGCGAAGGCGGTCCTCAAACTCCTCTGCTGTGGGCCCGGCAATCAACACATCATCGAAGAAGGGGGTGACGCCAGGAATCCCTTTAAGCAGCGAGTCCATTAGATTCTGGAATATGCCTGGTGCCACGCTGACACCGAATTGCAGCCGCTTTACCTTGAACGCTCCCCTGTGCGTCACAATCGTCTGTGCCTCTGCTGTGGCTTCATCTACTGGCAGCTGTTGATAGGCTTGGGCCAAGTCCAGCTTGCCAAAAAAATTTGACCCAGCCAGGGTGGCGAGGACATGGCTGACCACTGGCACTGGGTATGCATGGGCCATGAGGGCCTTGTTTATGGTACATTTGTAGTCTGCGCAGATGCGGACCGAACCATTAGGCTTGACGGGTGTGACGATCGGGGTTTCCCAGGTGGCATTAGGCACAGGCTCCAGCACTCCTTGCTCCACGAGCCGGTCCAATTCCTCGTCTATACGGGGTTTCAGGGCGAACGGGACCCGGCGGGCCTTGAGCCTGACAGGTCGTACTGCGGGGTCCAGCTGTAGGGCAATGGGGGGGCCCGTATACTGTCCCAATTTCCCATCGAAAACTGCCGGAAACTCCTTGCATATGGCGTCCACATCCACTTGTAAGCTAGTGCGGTTCACCCCGGTGACGGCTAGCCCCAGTGGTCCAAACCATGCCAATCCCAGTAAGCTAACGTAGGAGCCCTTGACCACGAGCAAGTCCAGTTGCCGCGTCCGCCCTCGATATTGCACCCTGAAGGTCCCCACCCCCATTGTGGGGACCTTACGTTTCTGGAAGTCCCGGAGGGTGAATGGGGCCGGCCTGAGTTTGGGACCCCCACTAGGGCA
This sequence comes from Lacerta viridis, assembly GCA_900245905.1. Lineage (NCBI taxonomy): Eukaryota > Metazoa > Chordata > Lepidosauria > Squamata > Lacertidae > Lacerta > Lacerta viridis. Next base: position 331,906 of record OFHU01004715.1, read on the forward strand.
CAGTTTCCTTAAAGTCCGTGCCGAGATTATGGATAGGGTTGAACCTGTGTCCAGCTCCATGCGGCACGGGGCCCCCTCTATCTGTACCTCTACATAAATTTTCTCTATGTTGGGGTGGGGCAACTGGTATACCTGGTAGTCCGTGGTCTCTGTCGAGTTGCCTTGGTGCGTTGGGCCCCGGGACCTGGGGCTCTTGGGGCGGTCATCTGATGCCTGGCGTCGGATGGGCCGAGCCCGACACACCCGGGCGATGTGGCCTGATTTTCTGCACTGCCTGCACTCGGCATTGCGGAAACGGCAGGTCCTCCTCTCGTGATTCTCCCCGCAGCTTGCGCAGTTCCCTCCTTCTGGTCGAGGCAGCTGTGGTGTGTGCACGGCTTGAGTGCGCCGCTGTACTCTGTGCACCTCCTCCCTGTCTGATCCTGAATCGTCGATGAGGTCCTCGTGGTGGACCCTTGGTTGGGACGGCACGCTCGGCCGTGCCTCTTGCATTGACCTCTCAGCGGCTTCTGTTGCCAGGGCCTCCTCCAGAGCGACCTGGAACGTTAGGTCCTTCTTGGCATAGAGGCGTCGTTGCAGCTTCTCGTCCCTCAGGCCACCGACGAGGCGGTCACGCAGCATGTTCTCCAACTCTGAGAAGTTGCAGAACCGAGCGGCTTGGCGGAGGGAGGTCACAAACCCCGTTATGGTTTCCCCAGGGGCTTGCCGCTTTGCATAGAAGGCATTTCGACGAGCCACCACCGAGGGCTGTGGCGAGAAGTGCCCCTTCAGCCGTTCCACTATTGTTTTGTAAGGAACGGTAGCGACATCATCAGGCGCAAGGAGAGCCCGGGCGATTTCGAATGTCTCCTCTCCGCAGACGCTGAAGAATATCGCCCTCTTCTTGGCATCGTTGGTGACCCCTTTAGCTTCTAGAAGAAAGGTGAAACGGGTGGCGTATCCTTCCCAGTCTCCTGATGCTGGGTTGAACGGCGAGAAGCTGCTGTCCGTTGCCATCTTGAGTTCCTTGGGACCCGGAGCTGAAGCCTGGATACACGGTGCGAGGCAGCTGTGCGGCAGGTGGCGTTGCTGCGGTGCTGTGTGTGGCAGTCAGCTCAGCGGGATCCCATCCTCGTCGCCAGTGAAAGATACTCGGAGTCCAGTGTGATTTTCATGCTCTTTATTCAGCTCATAGTAGTGAGGAATGTAGTTCCCCCAAAACGTTTGCTTTATATACACTATTTACACAATGGGCCCCACGTGATTGGCTAATTCCGGGATACTCCTGTATGCCAATCAGAGTGCGGATTCAATTCCACCTGGAGCTGGATTGGGTGGCTCCTGCAGACCAATCAGACTGCTGCAATCTCAATCCTATTGTTCTGGGACCAATCAGACTGCTGCAATCTCAATCCTATTGTTCTGGGACCAGTCAGACTGCTGCAATCTCAATCCTATTGTTCTAGGACCAATCAGACTGCTGCAGTTTGGATCCTATTCAGCTCAGTACATAACACCAATAATAATGGTAAAAGTACCCTTGACCATTAGGTCAAGTCGTGGACAACTCTGGAGTTGCGGCGCTCATCTCGCTCTGTAGGCTGAGGGAGCCGGTGTTTGGCCGCAGACAGATTCCGGGTCATGTGGCCAGCATGACTAAGCCGCTTCTGGCAAAACCAAAGCAGAGTCACGGACGACTCTGGGGTTGCAGCGCTTCATCTCGCTTTATTGGCCGAGGGAGCCGGCGTACAGCTTCCAGGTCATGTGGCCAGCATGACTAAGCTGCTTCTGGCGAACCAGAGCAGCGCACGGAAATGCCGTTTACCTTCCCGCCGGAGCGGTACCTATTTATCTACTTGCACTTTGACGTGCTTTCGAACTGCTAGGTTGGCAGGAGCAGGGACCGAGCGACGGGAGCTCACCCCGTTGTGGGGATTCGAACCTCCGACCTTCTGGCAAGCTCAGGAGGCTCAGTGGTTTAGACCGCAGCACCACCCGTGTCCATAATAATAATAATAATAACGACCACCACCAAATGATTTATTATTGGCCTTCCCAAGGCCATTTACGCATGAAATGATGAACAACTAAACACACAAGAGCACCTCCTGGTGAAACGATCTGGAGGTCAAGGTTAGCTATGACCCTTCTTGGCCTGGATCTGGAGAGGCAAAGCTCCTCAAGAGCACACGCAGAGCCAGAGATGCCGGCCAAGTGCAAGGCAGCTCCCTGGTTGTGTGTTGAGATGCCGATCTGAGAACTAGCGAAAGCTGCAAGCTCAGAGTCCAAGCCTCAGCTGCCCACATGCAACATGGAGACAACACTGGCCTACCTTACATGAAGTATTTACATGAAGCTTTTTAAATATTTTAAATATTCTGGAGTGTTACATCCATGCTGAATATTATTGGGCCATGCAGCCAGTTTCCCTGGAAATTGCTTTCCTCGTTTGGTTTTTGCTGACACTTCCTGCGCAATCAGTGTTAAACAAATGATCCAGGGTCTGGAAACCAAGCCTGATGAGGAACAGTTGAAGGAGCTGGCTATGTTCAGCCTGGAAAAGAGGCGACCGAGAGGAGACATGAGAGCCATCTTCAAATATCTTAAGGGCTGCCGCATGGAAGTTCAACCAGGAGAACATCTCTCCGCAGCCACAGAGCTGTGCCCCAGCTAGGCATTTGAGAACGAGAGACATGTCGGAGCTTGCGGGATGAAGTGTGACTGTCATTTGCAGTCAAGAAATCAACAGATAATAAAAGAGTGATCCAGTCAGTTTTAGTGCCTTGTTGTCATTTTTAGAATGGGAAGGCCAAAAGGAGACAGATTTGATAATGACAGGCTAGCGAGCCAAAACTGGGTGGTTGGCTTAGAAGCAATTCTTCAATGTGACCTCGTTGGCCTCTTCATCATGTTCATAGCCTGTTCTTAGGTGTACCTTTTGACACACCTGAGCCTCTCTAGCTGTTTGCTCCAGGCTAGCCCTGATGAGCAAAGGTGTTAAGCCAGGAGAAGAAGAAGCGGTCCTCACAGGATTTTAATGGAATGCTAGGACGTTCTTGTAACCCAGCCGAAATGTTTTGTCCCGAGTAAAAATCGCAGGCTTTGCTAGTTTAGAGAAAAGATGAGTCAGAGGTGACATGGTAGAAATTTATAAAATGATGTCTGGCATGGAGAAAGTGGACAGAGAACATTTTTTCCCTCTTTCTCTCTCTCTCAGCACTAGAACTCAGCAGGGACCTCCAACGTAGCTGAATGTTGGAAGAATCAGGACAGACAAGAGAAAGGGCTTAGGCACAATTACCTTTCCCCCTGCACATTCCAGACTCAGGTCTGCACTTAAAATCTCTGTGCCAAAGCATTTTTCTTTTGCCCCAGAGCTTTTCCTACAAAACCCCACTCTTTAGCACTCAGTCAAAGCAAACATCCATTCGGGTTTTCCATGGATGGCCATTTGCTCCAATTGAGCATTAAAGAGCAGGTTTTAGTGGAGAAAGTTCCAGAGTAATATTACTACTACTACTACTACTACTACTAATGCCCTAGAACATGGAGCCTTAAATCATGGACCATCCCTGGAAAGAGCAAAAGAAAGGTCAATGTGGATAAACCCTGAATCAGCAGGGAGTTAATCTAGGGAACTTGCTCTCGTAGTTCTGGCATTCAGCTCGGACAGCTTTTAAAGAGGATTGGTCAAATTCCTGGAGGACAAATTCAATACGCGAACCACTTTACACATCCACCTGATAACGTTGCATATATGGAGGAGGAGAAAGAGGAAGGGACTCTTGCATATAGGTGAAAATGCCCCCCCCCTTGCCCAACAGTACGTGCGTTAGAAAATATGCTTTGAAAGGGTTGCCAAACGAAGTAAAACTAATCTGGCTTAGCCCTTCTTTTAAGAAGCATTTCTAAAGTACAGTGGTACCTATTCTAATAAATATATAAATGGGTCTCAAGAGTAAGTTAAGTAAGAAGAAGAAGAAAAAATTAGGTATACAATATATATATATATATATATATATATATATATATATATATATAGTTAGTACAAACCGCAATAACATGAAGGCTGGAAGCTGATTGGGGGAGGGCACAGATTGTCTTTTGTTTTTGTCTTTCTTTGTTTACTGTTTCACACAAAACTTTATGTATACACGCATTTTAAATAAAAATAAAAAATAAAGTACAGTGGAACCTCGGGTTAAGTACGCTTCGGGTTAAGAACTCTGCTTAAGAACAGAAATTGTGCTCTGGCAGCACAGTGGCAGCAGGAGGTCCCATTAGCTAAAGTGGTGCCTCAGGTTAAGTACGCTTCAGGTTAAGAATGGACCTCCGGAACGAATTAAGTACTTAACCCGACCTTGGTTCTCAAAATTAATCCATTCCAGAAGTCCGTTCCAAAACCAAAGAGTTCCAAAACCAAGATGCGCTTTACCATAGAAAGTAATGCAAAATGGATTAATCCGTTCCAGACTTTTAAAAACAACCCCTAAAACAGCAATTTAACATGAATTTTACTATCTAACGAGACCATTGATCCCATAAAATGAAAGCAATAAACAATGTACTGCAGTCACACAATCATTCAATCAACCAGTAGCTGAACTGGGTTCTTCCACACCGTCACAAAAACAAAACAAAAAGAGCTGCAAAAACAAAAACGCAAAATAAATAGCAAAAACAGACAGACCTCAGCGTAACACTCAAAACGGAAGTGTGGCACTCAAAATGGAAGCGTAACACTCAAAACGGAGCACGTTCGGCTTCTGAAAAAAGTTTGCAAACCGGAACACTTACTTCTGGGTTTGCAGCGTTTGGGTTCCAAGTCGTTTGAGTACCAAGGCGTTGGAGAACCAAGGTGCCATTGTATATTTCTAAAGTATTAAAACAGAGTGTTGCTCTTGTGGTTGGGGCCAGATTTCCCATAATGGACATCTGGTGGACCACTGTGAGAACAGGATGCCGAACTAGATGGGCATTGGCCTGATCCAGTAGGCTTGTCTTATAGTCTTTTGTTTGACATTTGGACCTTGGATGTTACCTGGCCCAGGTTCCCACATCCTACCCCAGGGCAGCCTTTCCGATGGACAACTGGGGCTGAGGACAGCTACAGTCCAAGACATCAAACAGGCACCAGGGTGTGGAGGCAGGGAGAGGCAACCGAGAGCAAACAGATGGAAGGAAGCGGAACATAGTTAAACTATGGAACTCCCTCTCACAGGAACCACTGATGTTGACCAACATAGGTAAAGGTAAAGGGAACCCTGAACATTAGGTCCAGTAGCAGACGACTCTGGGGTTGTGGCGCTCATCTCTCTTTATTGGCTGAGGGAGCCGGCGTACAGCTTTCGGGGCATGTGGCCAGCATGACTAAGCCGCTTCTGGCGAACCAGAGCAGTGCACGGAAACGCCGTTTACCTTCCTGCCAGAGTGGTACCTATTTATCTACTTGCACTTTTGATGCTTTTCGAACTGCTAGGTTGGCAGGTGCTGGGACTGAGCAACGGGAGCTCACCCCATCGCGGGGATTCGAACCGCTGACCTTCTGATCAGCAAGCCCTAGGCTCTGTGGTTTAACCCACAGCACCACCCGTGTCCCGTTTGCCAACATAGATGGCTTTAAAAGAAAATTGGACAAATCCATGGAGCAGAGGGCTATCAAGGTCTACTAGCCAGGATGACTCTGTTCTGCCTACACAGTTAGGAGGCAGCAATGCTTCTGAAGACCAGTTGCTGGAAGCCACAGGAAGGGAGAGGGCTCTGGTGCTCACATCCTGCTTTCAGGCTTCCCATAATGGGCGCCTGGTTGGCCACTGTGAGGCCAAGATGCTGGACCCGAGGGCCCATCGGCCTGATCCAGCAGGCTTTTCCAATGCTATCTCTGCACCTCCTCAGCAAATGGAGAATGACTGTGCAAAACGGCACTTTCCCACCTCCAGCAGGGTCTTATTTTTAAAAAGGTAACCATTTCTGGAGCAGGCATGAATCTTCAGAGAATGGCTGTCTCCATTCCCATGGATGGTGTTCCCTGGAGATCCCTTTGCAGCAGCTCAGGAAGATGGGAAGAAATAACAAGTTTGGGAGAGGACAAAGAAAATGTTTTGCATTTGTGACATTCAGCCAAAGGGGATTGTCTGGTCTTTATGTAACAAGCTCAGGAGGCGCTTCTTAAAAGCTGACCCAAAAAGTGCCCAGGGCACCCAGAGCTCACCCCAATGAAAAAAGGAGACCCAACTGACCTGCTATTCAAGGTGCCCCTACTGGCATTTAGGAGACCCATGCAAATTGTGTGTTGCATGAAGAAGTCTTTCCTTTTATCTTTCCTGAATCTTCCAACATTCAGCTTCATTCAGTTTGGGATGTTGCTCCTTTTTATTCTTATTTTTGAAAGAATGGGCCATTTTATTTCATATCTCACATTTCTGGGCCTTCTGTGACCCTGAGGATGGGATCTCAAAGGGGTTGGATAGTCGCTGAGTTAAAACCCCCCACCTGAAAGCAATATTGCCCATGTAGACGGACTGAGTATTAACTCACCTGGTGCACTTGAATCCAGAGGATTCCACCCTGATAAAAAGCACAGCGTAAGCTCCCTTGGGAAAAATTTGGAGAGGGGGAGGGGGGGCTAATTAATCTAATTTCCCAGGAGAACAGTGCCACCTACTGAACTGTCGGAGGGAAGAACAAATATAGTCCAGTGAGCATGGCATTTATTTTTATTTATTTTTTTGCACAGTACTGTCAGTTGCAAGTACTGAGTTAATCAAACAATGCAGGGTTTTTTTTGGGGGGGGGGTTAGGGTGTGCACAGGGAATCTACTGTCCCACAACCCACATTTATAGACTGCTTCACAGCCCAAAGCCATTGAAGCTGATTTCAAAATATAAAGAACAGGATTAGATGCCTGAACGCAAGAAATAAAAAGGATAAAACCATTTCAACAAAGTCTAAAAACAGTAAAGCCATCTTCACAAAAATTCCAAATGAATAAATGGCACGCTTTCCTTCGCTGGAGGTTTTTCAACAGAGGTTGGACAGCCACCTGTCAGGCATACTTTTGCTGTGATCCCTGCATTGCGGGGGGTTGGACTAGATGGCCCCTGGGGGTCCCTTCCAATTCTATGATTCTATGAGTTTATGGCACCAAGGGGACAGTGGCAAGAAAAAGTGTGGGAGTGTATTCTAAGGAGGGCAAACGCAAAGAGCTTGAACTGATATTTCCTCTGGAAAACCCGCTCTTTAGCGCTAAATCAGAACAAACATAGCTCAGGTTGCAAGAGCTACAACTGAGGGAAGGTGCCCTGCAGGCTAATGTGGGGGGTATTTTCTCCACCTGCTCCCCTCACCTAGCGGCTAGGTAGGAGAACAATGGTGTGAGAGCCGGAAGCTGGCTGGAAGCTGGAGACACAGAGACCTGCTTGCTCCGTACTGGATCCAAAGCAGTAACTAATGGAGAAGCCAGATCTTTGGGGAGTGTTGATGCTGCGACCCCCTCCATCCTATACTCAGGTTGTTGATATGTGTAAATAAAACCATGCATCCTAAAGACATGCTCACTTTCATTCCAAGGAAACTGAACCTGTGTAAGCGCCTAGAAACCCTGGAATCTTTCGCCGCTCGGAGATTGGAGCCGAGTGTGGAACAAGATGTTAGAGCCTGAATGACAAAAAGGCAATGGGTCCTTCTCCCCCTGCTGAGCAATTCTGCAACTTCTCTTGGGAACTTTTGGCCCCGCATAGGCAAATACCAACAACCTCAGATATGCTGATGACACAACCCTGATGGCAGAAAGTGAGGAGGAATTAAAGAACCTTTTAATGAGGGTGAAAGAGGAGAGCACAAAATATGGTCTGAAGCTCAACATCAAAAAAACTAAGATCATGGCCACTGGTCCCATCACCTCCTGGCAAATAGAAGGGGAAGAAATGGAGGCAGTGAGAGATTTTACTTTCTTGGGTTCCATGATCACTGCAGATGGTGACAGCAGTCACGAAATTAAAAGACGCCTGCTTCTTGGGAGAAAAGCAATGACAAACCTAGACAGCATCTTAAAAAGCAGAGACATCACCTTGCCGACAAAGGTCCGTATAGTTAAAGCTATGGTTTTCCCAGTAGTAATGTACGGAAGTGAGAGCTGGACCATAAAGAAGGCTGATCGCCAAAGAATTGATGCTTTTGAATTATGGTGCTGGAGGAGACTCTTGAGAGTCCCATGGACTGCAAAAAGATCAAACTTATCCATCCTTAAAGAAATCAGCCCTGAGTGCTCACTGGAAGGACAGATCCTGAAGTTGAGGCTCCAGTACTTTGGCCACCTCATGAGAAGAGAAGACTCCCTGGAAAAGACCCTGATGTTGGGAAAGATGGAGGGCACAAGGAGAAGGGGACGACAGAGGATGAGATGGTTGGACAGTGTTCTCGAAGTGACTGGCATGAGTTTGGCCAAACTGCAGGAGGCAGTGGAGAGGATAGGCGTGCCTGGCGTGCTCTGGTCCATGGGGTCACGAAGAGTCGGATACGACTAAACGACTAAATAACAACAACAAGGCAAAGTCCTGTCCTGGCAAAATACTGGAGGAAGATCTCAATGGCTTCTGCCTGCTGCAGTGTGTCACTGACAGACTGCGGCGTCTGGCCAGACTGTTTTCAATAAAAAAGGTTCTTTTTTAGGGGAGAATCCAGGAAGATGTTTATACTAGCAGCAGCAAGAAGAAATTACCTCCAAATGGTGTCTTGTGTGAGTTGTATATCCTGGGAACATTGTTACCAGGGCATTTGAGGCAAGATAGGGAAGCAAGACGAAAGCAATCAAGGCTTGTTTGGATACGGAGGGGCTGCTCTTATAAACAGATATGGACTCTAAAGCGCCTTGGGAAAATGTTTCTGAACCGTAGGCTGGAACGAGGACGCCTTGGAACAACGTGAATGAAACCGAAGGTGAACTGGGGCTGCCATGCTTGGGAGACTCGGAGCAAGTTTCTTAAAATGCCCTGTGTGTGACTCACGCAGCAAAATCTCTCCCCCCCCCCCCAGCCCTGGCCAGCTCCCTATCTTGCGTTCTCCCAGGGTGCCCATTTCGAAGAGGGGCTCTTCCTTAACCCAAGGACCTTGGAGAAGAGCAGTGGTGGATGTTAGGCTCTCAAATGGCAGCATCGCCTTGTGCGATGGCAAAATCTGATGCCCCTGCCTCTCGTGTTCTGTTCTGCAGCATTGTGGAGACCTCAGATAGCCAGGTACAGGTAGGTAGCCATGTTGGTCTGCCATAGTCAAAACAATTAAAAAAAATCATTCCACCAGCACCTTAAAGACCAACTAAGTTTGTTCTTGGTATGAGCTTTCGGGTGCATGCTCACTTCTTCAGGTATCTGAAGAAGTGGGCATGCACACAAAAGCTCATACCAAGAACAAACTTAGTTGGTCTCTAAGGTGCTACTCAGATAGCCAGGGTGACTAGTAGCTTTTGAGAGAGCAATCTCTCCCCTTGAGAAAATGCAAGCCTTCAAAAGCAGCCCTAGTCTTCCATCTGCTTTGGCCAGGGGAAGTAAGGGCTCTTTGCTTGTGTCCCGGTTAGAAGGGCGGCCAAAATGTGGTCCAAACCCCCCTTTAAATCCATATCAATAAAAAGAAAAGAACTAACCCTGAAACTAACCTACAGGTGGTACCTAACGCCAAGAAAATTAGCGCTAATATGCCCAGGAACCTCACCAAAATGCTGGAGAGGGTGCACCTCCACAGGCACATACCTCCACATGTGGTGGGAGTGCCCCAAAATCCAACTATTCTGGACAACAACCATACGAGAAATATGTAAGATAACCAAGCAAGTGCTAGAAATCACCCCAGAATTGGTCTTACTAAACATCTTCCAAGACAACAATGCCCACTTACACCACAAAGAACTCATAACCCACCTACTCTCAGCAGCCAGAAACATCATAACCAGACACTGGAGAGACCTGTCAGGAGTAAGCATGGACCAATGGTACCAAGTAGTATGGGAAACAGCCCTACTAGAAAAACTAACCAGTAACCTGAAACTGACACAGGGACAAACAGAAGAAGACACCTTCACCCCGGTATGGTTCCCCTTCATCACACACACAGCCCAACAAGACAATGACAAAAATCTACCAACAGCATACAAATCAATATGGCTAACCTGACCAAAAACACCCACCCACCCCACTCACACAGGAGACCAAAGAACACCACAGCCAACCACAAAAGAACAATCACGCCCCACGCCAACCCCGACCTCTCTCACCACCAAAGGAGCACAAGTGAACAACAGAGAACCTGCACAAACAATGCTGACACCAAACCCTAGATATATTAAGCAAAACAGAAACATCTCCCCATCCCGCCCACCTCTTCCCCCCTTTTCTTCCTAATGTCTCAACAAACGAAATTGACTTGTAAAAATGTTACATGGAAAAAATACGAGAGAGACATTGCACTACCTTTGTAAATCAAGAACATCTTTAATAAAAAATACTTTAAAAAGAAGAAGAAGGGCAGCCTCTGGACCCTCTTCCTAGCTGTCCCCATATACGCCACCATGGGCTCCTTCCTTGAATTCTAAGAAAGCGACCTCCCTGTGATTGATGGAGTGTGACTCTGAAGGAGGTGGGCGAGTGTCCTGTCACATATATGGCTTGCTGTGAGATGCAAAAGGAGAGGCTAGATAGAACCTTGCTAGCATCCTAGCCCCAGTGACGTAATGTCTGCAGAGCAGGAAACTTCTCCTTAGGCTCCATGATGGAGTTTGGCATCAGGTCCCTTGGAGATTGCACTTAGATGCTCTCTCTCTCTCTCCCCGCCTCTCTCATTCTTCACTTACTTCTGGATCAAATATAAGCCTCTGCTGTGAGGATTGCTGTCCTGTGCCTTACTGTGCCATACTGTGGGCTTTTGCTCATTGGGATGTGGGGAGCTCCCTGCAGCAGTGTAGGACTGTGGAGTTGGAAGGGATCCCCGAGGGTCATCCAGTCCAACCCCCTGCAATGCAGGAATCTCAACTAAGGCATCCATGACAGATGGCCACCCAACCTCTGCTTGAAAGCCTCCAATGAAGGAGAGCCCCCCACCTGCCAAGGGAATCCGATTCACTGTCAAACATTTCTGACCACCAGGAAGTTCTTCTCAATGTTTAGTTGGAAGCTCAAGTCCACTTGTATTATTGCATGGGTTTAATGAGCGCTGCAAGCCTACACTTGTGATTAATAATAATTTTTACTCAGATTACTCAGAAGCAGGCCCCATTGAGTTCAATGGAACTTAGTCCCACGTAAGTGTCCCTGGGAGTAAGTGAGCTCAGGGTGGCTTACTTCTGAGTAGACACAGGTATGGGATTGCACTATTAGGCTTGTTGCCCCCTGCAGGCTCCTAAATTGAGCACTAACCCCTCCTTATTTAGTTGTTGCTCAAGTTTTCTCTCTCTCTCCATGCTTAGCCATTCAGGAATTGTGGTTTCAGAAGACGGATGATTCCCAGGGGACTGTTTCCAGGGCGATTATTTTAACCAGCACTTTTGTACAAGGAAATCAGCGAGTTTAACCTAACAAGCAACTAACATGCCAAGGGGACAAATAAATCTCGTTCCCACCTATTAATTTTACAGCCTACATAAAGCAGCACCGAAGTCAAAAGTATACGTGACCCCGAAAGACATTGCTCATTTTGACACATATATGACTTGCCCCTGACTTGAACCTTGGCCCTTCGCCTACAGCCGGGAAGTTGACTCCCAAGTTGAAACAGATTGCTGGGTTGCGACCAAAGCAGGTTCTACCCAAAAAATTAAAATGTGCAAAACAGGCACACACGCAAAAGGAGAAAACAGAACTGTCAGTCGTGAAGGAGTGGAGCTGGACTTTTTAGGGACAGTGTAATATTTACAATAGGGTTTGTGTCTTGACTCCCCCTTGCAGCATTCAAGGCATTTGTATTTTAGGACTGTAGCCCATTAGCAGATTCCTAATAATAATAATAATAATAATAATAATAATAATAATATCTGCCTTATGCACAGAGATGAAGCAGAATAACCACTACAGTACAACTGCCTTCCCCAAGTTGGTGCCCTCCCAGGAGAGGCAACATGATAAAATTATGCATGAGGTGCTTTAGCTGAGACTCCTGCATCTTAGGGAGTTGGTCTAGATGGCCCTTGGGTTCCCCTCTATGATTCTATGAAAGTGGAGCGTGGAAAGCTTTTCTTCCTCTGTCATGGACACTCAATGAACCTGAATGTTGGAGGAATCAGGAAAAATCAAAGAAAGGATTTCTTCACATAGGGCAGAGTTAAACTGTGGAACTCCATCCCACAGGAGGCAGCGATGGCCACCAACTCAGATAGCTTTAAAAGAGGATTAGACCAAGTTATGGAGGAGGGGGGCGGGCGGGCTATGGATGGCTACTGGCTAGGATGACTATGTTCTGCCTGCATAGTCAGAGGTAGCAATGCTTCTGAATCCCAGTTTCTGGAAACCACAGAAGGGGAGAGTTGCCCTTGGGCTCGGATCTTGCTTGCGGGTTTCCCATTGGGGCATCTGTTTGGCCACTGTGAGAGCAGGACCCCAGACTAGGTGGGCCATCGCAGGCTCATCTGATGTCATATGTTTGGGGCACTGGTGAAAACGCTTGCCCCAAAGGGTGCCTAGAACGGGATACAGTGAATCCACATATTCAGACTATCTCCCCAGGAATTCCAGTCAAGAGTAAGTAAGGGTTGTTTGATTAGTAAAACAAACAAGCAAACCTGAATTAATCTACTTTGGGGGAAAGCTCCACGCCCCACCATTTTGAGGAGGTCCAACTTGCCCTCAACACACAGGGCTTTCTATAATGTTCCCATTCAGCAGGGACTTTTTTTCCTGCCTCCTCCCTCCTCCTCCTCCGCTTTCTCCTTTAGCACACAGAATCACACCCCTCCTTGGCCAAGATAAGCAGGAGCAGGAGCCATCTTTGAAATGGAGAAAGCAAACTAGCAATTCTTGGAGTCGGACGCAGCTCCTGGGAATTTCTAGCCTGCCATTATTATGGTTATTTGACACAACTGGCTCTGCTCTTATCTGCTTTACTTCTCCTCCTAAATCTGTTTGATTTCCTGAAGGATCAGGAAGGGGGCCAAGATGGCGGGCCATCTCTCTCGCTCAGATGCCAGGACTCCCTCCGCCGCCTCTCCCCTAGGATGCGGCTGTCACTCAAAGAAGCCACTCCTCCCAGCACGCCAGGAGGGCAGCGGGGAGGCATGCAGGAGAGAGACCCTTCTCCCAGCCCAGGACAGATCTGCACGGAGGCGAATGGCATTGTGCAAGTTCTTAAGCCTCCGGTGATTTCTTGACCAGGGAGCCAGGCCATCTTCATGTACCCAGTTGTGGAAATGATAGCTGTCGTTGAGACGTCTTCAGCCAGAGCTGTTGCCTTTCTGGGTAATGGATAAGTCCATTGTGTTCATGAGAAGAAGCCACATCTGCCTCCACCAAATCCAATTCTTTTCTTCAGCCACATGGAGATTATAGTCAAAAAACCAAATGAAGAAATGGATTTTAGCAAGCAAGCAAAGATCGTGGTATCATAGAAGTGTAGAGTTGGAAGGGACCCCAAGGGACCTCTTGACCAATGCCCAGCAATGCAGGAATCTCAACTAAAGCATCCAGGACAGATAACCATCCAACCTCTGCTTCAAAACTGCCCATGGAGGAGAGGCCGCCACCGTCCAAGAAAGTCCATTCAATTGTTGAACACCTCTTACGTCCGAAAGTTCTTCCTGAAGTTTAGTCGGAATCTCCTTTTGGGGAACTTCAGCTCCTACCCTCCAGAGCAGGAGAAGACAAGCCACTTGGACAATGGCTATTAGATGAGCTTTCATTCTGATTTTTTTGGGGGAGAGTTGATGATGTTGCATCAAAGCAAGCATTAGGCTATATCCTGAACTTCCCAGTGCATTTGCCCACCTGTCCTGCCGCAAAACATTTGGATTTTTGGGAAAGCGGGTTTCTTGCACAAGGACTCCCAATCGACTATAAATGCGCAACTTGAATTTGGTGGCGCTTGAATCTTTCTGTGAAAATTGTGACAGTCTAACCCCTCTGAAAATCTGAGAATTGCCCCCACGACACCACCTCTGACCTCCAAGGAATGAGACACTTGAGGAGTGCTAGGTGCTTTCTCCAAAGTTCAGTTTCTTTGGGATGAAGGTCAGCAGAGACGGTGATGTCTTTAGGATACATGGTTTTATTTATGCATATATGCAACCTGAACATAAGATCAAGGGGCTCTTAGTATTAGCATCCCAGCAGACCTTGTCACAAGTTTGGGTCCAGCACAGAGCAAGCAGGCCTCTGTGTCTCCAACTTCCAGCCTGCTTTCAGCTTCCTCATACATTACTCTGAGTATTGTGCTCTTACCTAGCACCTTGTTGGTGAGGGTAGCAGAGGCCCCCCACCATTTGTTGTATGTCACAGAACAACTTCTTTGGTTATGCCCATCATGGTGCTTAACTAGTCGGCACAAACCATTACCTAGACAAAGGGACTGGTTCGGCAAGCTCACTCTGAGACCTTCCACCCGCAGAGATACAGGAAACCCTGAGAATCGGAAGGGGTTCGGCGCATCATCCAGACTGACCCCCACAACCGGCAATGTCATTAGCAGTGTGCTGCAGATCCCGTGCTTGTTGTGTGAGGCCAGACCTTTTGTGCAATGCAAAAACTGGAAGATGAAGGCGAGGAGGGAAAAGGAGAGAATAAGTGCTGGAGCCAAATGGCAGTTTGGGAATTTCAGCAAGCAAGCTCTCCTTTGCCTCCTTTACTCTTGAGGAAATAAGAACATAAGGAGAAGTCTGCTGGATCAGGCCAATGGTCCATCTAGTCCAGCATCCTTTTCCCACAGTGGTCAACCAGAATGAGAAGCTTGCAAGCAGGATTCGAGTCCAAGAGCTGTGGGAATGTTCAGGGATGCAGGAGAGGATATATTGTTTAAGATATCCTATTCCAACTTGTGTTTACAAGTTCAATAATATCAGCAGAGTTTACATTCCCCTTTTAAACACACAGCGGATGCTTTGCTCAGGTTCGCTAAAACCTCTATAATAATATTGTCCTGGTATTTCCCCCTTTATTCCCTCCTAAAAGATAAGACACGACACCGTCTTCTATAAAGGTATTAAAAGTTTACTTACACATCTGTTCACAAAAGGATCCCAGAAGGCAGACTTAAGCTTAGTGAAGTTACATACTTGGAGACTATTCCATGTGGGAGGTAGTTCCTTCTCATCTCTTGGCTGGCATCTTTGGCTAAGAAGATGTTGCTTCCTTGAGAGCGAAGTCAAAAGAGAGAGATGGCGCCTGGCCTCTTTGCTTTTGTTTTACCTGCACAGGTGAGGCCACACCCACCTCCAGTCACATGCAGAGCAAGTCTGTCCCAGCCCAGGAGAAACAGGAAGTTCTGACTGGCTGGAACAGACATCCACTCTAGGGATGTTGTACTTGACTGCGCTTGTGTTTCACATCCCACAAGAGCAACTCTCCCCTCCTGTGGTTTCCAGCAACTGGAAGTGAGAAGCTTCGCTACCTCTGGCTGTGGAGGCAGAGAAGAGCCAACCTGGCTAGGAGCCACCAAGAGCCCTCTCCTCCTCCAGGAATTTGTCTAGTCCTTTTAAAAAGCCCTCCAAATTATTGGCCCTAGTTGTTTCCTGTGGTAGAGAGTTCCATAGCTTAATTCTGTGTCCTGTGCTTTCCTTGAACTACTCTAAATCTCCCAATGCTCAGCTGCGTTGGATGTTCATGAGCTCTCATGTTAAAATATGGCTCTCAAATGGTGCATCGTTGAGCTCAGCTTTGGGGCTGAGCCACCATCACGAAAATCTTTGGAGGAGTCACCTTGGATCGCAACCCGTCGGCAGGCCGGCTCCAGTCCTTTCCCCACATGCCTGGGATAGTTTACGGGCGGCCTTTGGCTGTGCCCGATGTTCACAGGAGCAAAGGGTCCCGAGGCGGCCTACCCAGCCGCCTCCATCTCCCATGACGCCCTCTTGAGTTCTGCTCGCGGTTCTCAAAGGCCAACGGGAAAACAGCTTCTCCTGCCAGACCGCCAGCGGTTGCAGCCAGCTGAAGGTCTCCGGGAGAAGCAGCCAGCCGACTGCAGAAATGGCTTATGCTGCATAGCTCTGCTTTGTGTCAGCAGTGAACACCCTTGCAAGCTTCCGAGTGAGAGACAAGTGTCTCTCATGCCATGGGTGGGTGGGGGGGACAGAGGGGAAATACACCCACCCACCCACCCCAGGGACCAAAGATACCATTTTAATGGTCTGGGCAAAACGACTCCTTGGCGAGTTTATGGGTGTATGCAAAATAGAGGACATTTATGAAACCATGAATGGTGTGGACAGCAAATGAGATCTGCACCAAATGTTCCCTCATTTCAGAGTCAAAATGAGGTTGCTGTTCCCAGGCTCATTCACACTTTCTCTTGCCCTGTATTTTGGTAGTATTTTGCACGATTAAACCCGCCTGGATCCCAGAGTTTTTCTTGCCATTCTGCGGCTGGACTTGGCGAAAATATGATCTTAACCGCTGAACTGGAGCTCGGGTAAGCAAAATCTCTCTTCGGGTTTTCCAGGCCTCTGATAAGCAGCGGTTGCAGAGTTCACCTTTGATGAGTCAAGTTTCATAGGGAAAAGAAGACCCATTTCTCTGAATCTACCCACTGCAGTGTCCAGTTAAGTTCTACTTTGAGCAGATCCACTGAAATTCATAGATCTACCGGTACGTTATTTGTTTGCTTCTATATTAAATTTATACTGTTACGGAAATTACCGGGTCGAGACTGCTCGGCTTCCGGTCCTACGGAAGAAGCCCGTGGTTCACTGCGGAGGTAATGGAGACCAGCCGGAGATTGGAGCAAAAGCAAAGGGTTTATTGCGCAACAAGGTTCACGAAGGTCCGAACCCCGAACAAAGGGTGTCACGGACTTTTAAAAGTTCCCGCCATTGCCCAGAATACATAGCGAAATACATCATCAAAACGTCAGAGAGAGAGGCGGAGAGGGGAGGTTCTAGCGATATTTACATACGGGAAAAACAAGTTTTACATGTCAAGGGGATGGCAGGAACTGGTGATGGGATTTAGGGTGGGTGCAATACACATTGATGGTTTCCACTGGGGAAAGACAATAGAAAACTCCTAGGAGGATGTCTGCTGTCATGGTTACTGATGGATGGGTGCTTGAATGGATTACCGGGAGGGGTGCATTTCCTCCTGCAGCTGGATGAGGACGTGACTCTCTGCTTAAGGGATTATGAAAGCCACTGAGTTAGGAGTCCAAAAATTATACAGTATCGAAATAACATACTTCTGATGATCGGAGGATGGCGGGGACCGAGGGGTTAGAAAGGTTATTTTATAAGGAGCAGATAGACACTCGAACCATGCAGCTAGGACCTTGCGTTGCTGAGATATTGATTTTTATGTTATTTAACCTTAGAGCTGTCAAACTGCCCGCCCACAGTCTAAGCGAGTCCACTGGTTACAATGTTGCAAGTTATAATTAATAACTTCCCTTGCTAGATACATTTTACTTTCGATTCCATTGTTCTCGCAGCAGGGAAGCTGTCAAAATCCACTTAGCATGCAGTCAAGCGTGAAGGTGTTGAGAAGCAGAGCTGAACGTTCCATTTTGGAGGCCTGGCTGAATGCATGCTCCTGATTGGTCGGCTTGCCGTTCATTGAGAAAATGGAGCGCACGAGGAGCGCTTTGACAGGAGGCTTCTCGGAGGGTTTTCGGGGCGCAGATCGGGACATTTGGGGATGCCCTTTATCGCGAGGGCTTGTGTGGTGTTTGTGCGACTTGTGTGAAGGGGTACCCGCTCATCGTCGGGGGGGCAAAGAGGAGAAAGAGGCTTGCCGGTCCCGCACTCGGCAGCGCGGGAGTCCCGCGAGGAGGCTGCGCGGCGGGGGAAGGTGGCGGCTGGAATTTTTCCTTAACAGTCCCGCACTCGGAGATAAGATTTGTATCAGGTTCGAAGAACCACAAATCCTTTTCTCCGCACCTAACTTTCGAGACTTCGGTACTCACCTTCCCCACGCGCCTCGACTGGAAGTATTCAGGGAGTGCGGGCCGGTCGCGATTGGATGCCACTATCGGGTGCAGTCACAGTAGGCTGTCAAAAGCCGGCGGATCGGAGGGTATGATGAGCTGTCACACAGCTGTCAACGTGGCAGGCTGACGAAGGTGGCGAACGGGGAAACAAGGTGCGCTGTCAAGTAGCTGTCAAACAGCTGTCAAACGACAAGCAGGTAGAACAAGGCAAGCTGTCAAAGCGGTGAGTCCGAAAATGCGGAGAACTGTCAAACAACTGTCAAACGGCAAGCAATCAGAATAAGGCAGGCTGTCAAAACGGTGAGTCCGAAAATGCGGAGAGCTGTCAAATAGCTGTCAAACGGCAAGCAGTCAGAATAAGGCAAACTGTCAAAACGGTGAGTCCGAAAATGTTAGGTGGGAACGATGTATGGGGACTCGGGAACGGTGAAACAGGAACTGGGGCGCGATGGACGGGAACTGGGGTACGATGAACAGGAACTGGGGTGCGATGAACAGGAACTGGGGTGCGATGAACAGGAACTGGGGTGCGATGAACAGGAACTGGGGTGCGATGAACAGGAACTGGGGTGCGATGAACAGGAACTGGGGTGCGATGAACAGGAACTGGGGTACGATGAACAGGAACTGGGGTGCGATGAACAGGAACTGGGGGATGCAGGAACTGGGGTGCGATGAACAGGAACTGGGGTGCGATGAACAGGACTGGGGTGCGACTGGGGTGCGATGCTGGGGTGCGATGCTGGGGTGCGCTGGACAGGAGCTGGGGTGCGATGCTGGGGTGCGATGCTGGGGTGCGAGGTGTATGAAGAGTGGGAATTGAGCGCAGTCCAAGGGGAGGGGCTTCAAAGGTCCCGTCCGTGTACTCCTTATGTTCTTGAGTCGGAAGGAAAGGCTTGAACGAATTGCGGGTCGGTTTGGGCTGGCAGAGGGGCACGGAAAGGATTTGGAGGGTGCGACTCAGTGGTCAGTTGGGCCGCCGAGACCTGGGTGCCTTGGGGTGGCCAATTCTCTTGTGGATGAGGTGGTACCATTGGCTGATTCTCGTAACCCTGGGTCCAAGGAGGATGCGAAGGAAAGGCGGAGTATGACGAGTTCCCCCCGGGGAGTGGGTAAGAGTTGGCTTCAACCCATGGGCTCCCTGGGTATAAATATGGGCAGTCTCGCCTTAGGTGCCCTGGTTGAAAACACAGGTAGCAAAGGGCAGTGGATGGGCCCCAGGGGCGTGGCACTGATGGGTTCGCTGTTAAACCCCCCCCTCTGCCCCTTCCTCTAGCCGAGAGTCCTGGAACTGGGAAGCAGGAGGGCTTCATGCTGAGGGCAAGTACTGCCTCATCCTCAGCCCTGGAGTCTGTCCTTTTCCTTTCATCTCGATTATTAAAGACGGATTTTGCGATCGATAGGATCTCGCTGAAGGTTTTTCCGTCATAACCAATGAGGAGGTTCAAAGCTTTCCTTATGTCTGGTGTTGCTTGGTCTTTAAAGAAACCTTTGACTATGATATCGTGGTGGGGATTCTCAGGGTCTATTCCGCCCCAGGTTTTTATAGCCGCCACCAGCCGAGAGTAATAGTCGGAAGGGTGCTCATTGGGTCCCTGTATTACAGTCTGGACCCTGGTCCAATTTATGGTGCGCTGTCCTGAAGCCTTGATACCATCTAGGATGGCCCTTTTAAACAAGTTCAGGCACCAGATACCATTAGGGGTATTATAGTCCCAGGCAGGGTTGGGTTCGCTCCGGAGGTCTCTAGGTGTTAAGGCCTCCACCCCTTGAGGTCTCCCTTCCTGGTAATTATCTTGATTTAGAGCTTCCTCAGCCTTACTCAGGATGTCGGCTTTCTCAGCCTCATTAAATAGAGCATTTAGGAGCACATGGACGTCCGTCCAAGAGGGATGATGTGAGGAGAAGATGGTAGATATTTGCCTATGGCATTTGTCAGGATCGTCCCTTAGAGAGGGCATCATGTTAGCCCAATTTATCAGGTCGGCAGTACGGAAGGGCTGATGGGCATAGATTATACGTGGGGCCCCATCCGGGTTTGTCGGTGGTATGGGGAAAGCCCTCAGTGGCATCTGGAAGGAGGTCGCTTGGTGATCATTTCCCCCATTGCTCTCGGTCTTTGCCTTGACAGACTGCCAGAGAACGGATGGGGGAAAGGCGCCATGGTCGCTGACAGGAGATGGAGTGGAGTCGGGATCCATAAGCACGTCGGGCACTGCTACAGTCCCTTCCTGGCCGGCGAGATGAACTAGTGCCTGGCCATCCTGAGCCTCCGCTTGGTTACTGGGACTAGCATAGTTTTCAGGTCCCTGGGGTTGGTTCTGTGCCAGGATTTTATTCTGGGCTGGAGGAGCAGTTGGGGCTGGCCCGGGACGATGATAAGAACGTGCCAGGGCCCGATCCATGGAGTCCTCATTCGAGGGTTCCTCATAGGGGGGTGGCGCGTGACCTTCCTTCGGTTTCTTAGGATCTTTTCTAGCGGTTTTAATCGTGGGCATCTGGAGCGACAGGGACGGCTTTAGAGTCTTAAGGACTTGATTCACAGCCTCGAAAGCCTTCAAATAGTCGAGCTGGCGAGGCTTTTCTTCCAGTAAGAGCTTCTTTAATGTATATAGTTGATCCTGATCAAAGGATCCCTCCGGTGGCCAGCGGAGTTCTGGTGGTACTCTTTCGGTAAAAGACGGCCAGGAATTCCTACAAAGATCTTGCAACTTCTGTCTAGACAAAATCTCATGGTCCGGAATTATCTTCCAATGATCCATGACAAGCAGGAGGGGAGAGTCGGGTTCCGGCTGGGCAAAAGAAGGCTTCCGTGAAGCCTTCTTCCCAGTGGAAGTACGACCATGCTTCGAAGCCTTGGCACCCATTGTTCCTTGGGGTTTAAGAGGAACCTGGGTTTTGGAAAGGAGGGATGGGAAAGGTATCTTAGTAAGTCGGGTTTTCTCACAAAGGGAGTGGGACAGGGGGGTTTCTTAACATAAACAAAGTACAGTACACGACGTTCCAATAATCTAGCCTGGTCCCTTGCGTTCACTAGTTCGGCTAGCGGGGCGGCTGACCAGGGGGATCTACTCTAAACTACCTCTTCCTTTCCTTTTCTGGAGCTCCCTTTTCCTCTTCCTTTCTCTTCCGTTTCTTCTCATCTATTCCTATTTCTCAACCCCCATTTCCACCCATTACAGGGTACCCTCACCTGGCAACCTCCTACCTATCGTAAACAGCTAAGGAAGGGAGCCCTACTGGACGCCTGCCACAGCAGTGCCAGATCGGGCAGCCCTTTTGATAGGGTTAAACGGTCCGGAAAAGCCTCCCTTGCGTTCGGAAGCGGGCTCACGCACGACCAGCGTGTTTTACATGGCCCGACCGGGGCGGCTGAGGCTTGAGATAGTGCAGAAAAGTCCTTTGCCCCTTGCGTTCGTTAGGATCTTTCACCTACTCGGGGCGGCTGGCAAAGTAGAAAAAGAGCCCAGTCCCTTGCGTTCGTTAGACCAGCTAACGGGGCGGCTGACTGGGTATTGGAGAAAAAGAAATAGAGCTCAGGACTCCCCTTTCGAGTTGAGCGACAGTCCACGGGACAGACTGAGAGACAGGCAAGAAACGATAGGCAAGAGAGCAGTAGATTGCGGTTGCCAGGCTTACCTCCCCCCTCCCCCCAATCACCAGTGCACTGGATTTATACTCACGCGTCTTCCACCGCGATCCGCTGGATCGTTGGAGACGAAGCCGGCTGAACTTTGCCTTTGCTCCCCGGTTGGCTCCCCCTGAGACCTGCAATTACCGCCCGGAGGATGGCCAGGGATCCGTCGAGTCTCCACGGGAGAAAAGGGTCCCGTTGCCGGCTGGAGGCTCGGTGGGGGTCCCCAGCCACCACGGGAGAACGCAGGTCCCGGGTTTCGGCACCAAACTGTTACGGAAATTACCGGGTCGAGACTGCTCGGCTTCCGGTCCTACGGAAGAAGCCCGTGGTTCACTGCGGAGGTAATGGAGACCAGCCGGAGATTGGAGCAAAAGCAAAGGGTTTATTGCGCAACAAGGTTCACGAAGGTCCGAACCCCGAACAAAGGGTGTCACGGACTTTTAAAAGTTCCCGCCATTGCCCAGAATACATAGCGAAATACATCATCAAAACGTCAGAGAGAGAGGCGGAGAGGGGAGGTTCTAGCGATATTTACATACGGGAAAAACAAGTTTTACATGTCAAGGGGATGGCAGGAACTGGTGATGGGATTTAGGGTGGGTGCAATACACATTGATGGTTTCCACTGGGGAAAGACAATAGAAAACTCCTAGGAGGATGTCTGCTGTCATGGTTACTGATGGATGGGTGCTTGAATGGATTACCGGGAGGGGTGCATTTCCTCCTGCAGCTGGATGAGGACGTGACTCTCTGCTTAAGGGATTATGAAAGCCACTGAGTTAGGAGTCCAAAAATTATACAGTATCGAAATAACATACTTCTGATGATCGGAGGATGGCGGGGACCGAGGGGTTAGAAAGGTTATTTTATAAGGAGCAGATAGACACTCGAACCATGCAGCTAGGACCTTGCGTTGCTGAGATATTGATTTTTATGTTATTTAACCTTAGAGCTGTCAAACTGCCCGCCCACAGTCTAAGCGAGTCCACTGGTTACAATGTTGCAAGTTATAATTAATAACTTCCCTTGCTAGATACATTTTACTTTCGATTCCATTGTTCTCGCAGCAGGGAAGCTGTCAAAATCCACTTAGCATGCAGTCAAGCGTGAAGGTGTTGAGAAGCAGAGCTGAACGTTCCATTTTGGAGGCCTGGCTGAATGCATGCTCCTGATTGGTCGGCTTGCCGTTCATTGAGAAAATGGAGCGCACGAGGAGCGCTTTGACAGGAGGCTTCTCGGAGGGTTTTCGGGGCGCAGATCGGGACATTTGGGGATGCCCTTTATCGCGAGGGCTTGTGTGGTGTTTGTGCGACTTGTGTGAAGGGGTACCCGCTCATCGTCGGGGGGGCAAAGAGGAGAAAGAGGCTTGCCGGTCCCGCACTCGGCAGCGCGGGAGTCCCGCGAGGAGGCTGCGCGGCGGGGGAAGGTGGCGGCTGGAATTTTTCCTTAACAATACCTACCACTTTTTTCTTCAATGAGCCTAGAGGCAAAAGGGGGTGGGTGGGTGTGATCCTTCCCTTTTTTTTGCAAGAGATCACATTCCAGTCACACCCAAGTCTGGGTGCCGCACCACACATTCAAAGAACGTTGTTCCCAAAAGGAAAACTGGAAGCTATAGTTTACCCACCACAGAGATGTGATTCCCTGCACTCTGAACAAACTACAGTTCCCATGTTCTTTTTTTTGGGAGGGGGGGGTGTGTGTCTATGATTCTAGGATTCTATGACTGGCCCAAGTCATCCAGTGAGCTTCATGGCTGAGTGGGAGGATCTGAACCCCGGTTTCCCAGGTCCTAGTCTGACACTCTAACCACTATGAAACACTGCCTCTCAGTCACGTTTGTTAATTCCAGCGGCTCTGTTCTGGCTAATGTTGGATACAACCCATTGTTGTTGGGACTTGGCATGCTGGGGAGGGAACTGAGCAATATCCTCTGGCGCAGACCCCCTAAAGGCCAACTGGCATGCCATGTCTCATGATGTACATTGTTCCCTCTTCCATTCAACGAGAGCTACACCCAAGCACCCAAATACGTTTCTAGGGGGGGCATGGCAGTAACAGAGCCTTGGGGTCCCAATCTGAGCTGCTGCTCTTGCATGTAGGACCACAGCTATGTCCCCCGTCCCCCCATAATGCAGAGAAATGGGCACAACTCATGCATTTGGGGTCAATTCCGGGGTGTCGAGAAAGTGCAGGCTCCTGGACCTCTGCGAAATTCCCGGCATTTTTTCCCTGGGGGCTCTGTGCCGTTCCAGCGATCTGCCCTTGCAACCCGCAGCTTTGGTCCCTAGCGGAGTCCATGTGTTCTCCTGGCTGGAGATTATTTGGAAAAGGCTCTTGCCAGACAATTCCAAGCCCTCCAGATCTTCCCTCGGCTGCCAAGGCCGCGAACTCGGCTGCATCGCTGGTTCCTGGCCTGCACTGAGTAAGCGCTGGAGACCTGCGTGTCGTTTTTATTTTGGTTACTGGGACCTCAGTGTCTCCCTGCTTATAAACTCTATTTTTAAAACAGCGCTGAAGAATAAATGAGATCCCGGCATGCCAGAATTCCACTCCCATGTGTCTTGAATTCCTCGGCTTGCTGAGAGGCGCCCCGAGTGGAGATGCCCGAGGTGTTTGGCTGTGGGGATGCTGGGCCTTTCCTGCAAGGGGGCTGAGCGTAAAGATAAGGAGAGAGGATTGTGCCTTGAGAACACAAGAACAGCCAGCTGCTGGATCAGGCCAATGACCCATCTTGCCCAGCAGCCTGTTCTCACAGTGGACAACCAGGTGGGGAACTCACTAGCAGGATTCGAACACAAGAGCAACTCTTCCTTCCTGTGGTTTCCAGCAGCCGGGATTCAGAAGCATTGCTGCCTCCAGCTGTGGAAGCAGAGCAGAGCCACCCTGGCTAGTAGTCATGGGTAGACCTCTTCTCCTCCATGAAATAGCCCAATCCTCTTTGAAAGCCATTCAGGTTAGTGACCATCACAGCTTCCTGTGGCAGGGAGTTCCACAGTTTAACTCTGCATGAAGAAGGACATTCAACATTCTTTCAGCATTCAGCTTCACTGGATGTCCACAAGTTCTAGTGTTATGAGAGGGGGATAAAAGCTTTTCTCTATCCACTTTCTTCACGGCCTGCCTGATTTCATAACCTTTTCTCACGCTACTTCTTGCACACCTAGAGCCAGTGTGGTGTAGTGGTTAAGAGCGGTACACCCGTAATCTGGTGAACCAGGTTCGCTTCCCCACTCCTCCACATGCAGCTGCTGGGTGACCTTGGGCTAGTCACACTTCTTTGAAGTCTCTCAGCCCCACTCACCTCACAGAGTGTTTGTTGTGGGGGAGGAAGGGAAAGGAGAATGTTAGCCGCTTTGAGACTCCTTCAGGTAGTGATAAAGCGGGATATCAAATCCAAACTCTTCTTCCTCTTCTTTCCATCTCTCTTGACCTTCACCCTTTCTGAACTTTCCCCAGCTTTTCCTAAAGTATATCAAATGCTTGGAGCGCGTAGAGGTGAGAAGCTCCTCCTCCTATCCATAGAGCTGTAGAGTTGGAAGGGACCCTCAAGGGACATCTAGTCTAACCCCCTGAAGTGCAGGAATCACAATTAAACTACCAATGACAGATCTCTGATTTAAAACCTCCAGTGAAGGAGAGCCCATCACCTTCCCAGGTTGTCTGTTCCACGGTCGGACACCTCTTGCTGTCAGAAAGTCCTTCATAAAGAATATGTCAGAGTTTCTTTAGCTGCAACTCCTGAATTGCAGGGGACGGACTAGATGACCGCTGGGGGTCCCTCCCAACTCTACAGTTCTACGATTCTACGATAGGTGAGCAGAGAGATTGGCTGCCAGGGGACACCGCAAGGGAAGCCTCCCATTTATCTCAAGCATGCACCTAAATGTTTGCTAAAAGCAAAACCGGAAGATTTATAGCGCCTTGTTTTCAGCACTGATGAAGATCTGTGTCCATTTCTTCCCTGCACTTGCAAAGTGTTCCGGCTAGGCAGTGTTCTTCTGCAAGGTCTACTTGCAACTCGGGGATATGCCAACTGAGAGATCAGAGCAGCCCAAAACAAAAATGTGCGGATGGAGAACTCATTCCTTTGCAACATTATCGATTCCCCGTCATCTGCAAAGTAGAAAGAAAAATGTCTAGATAGCTCCTAGATCCATCGTTCTGTTTTAAACGGGACTATGGAGGCTTTCGGCTCAGAGTTACTAAGGAAACTTAGTTGCTGCCATTTCTCCAGTTGCTCACCTCTGCGCCCCTCCAGATAGATCAAAAATCTCCCCCCTCTTTCTTCTTTCACAAAAAAGCAGCCATTCTCCCCGTTTCCCCCTCCAGATTTGATTGCTTCCTTTCCACATTCATTTCACGACCGGTCTGTTTGCTGCTTTTGGCTGCTGGGCTTATATGGACACAGGGAGAGACTACAATGAGGCCTCTATTCCCTGCTTCCCTTGCGATGTACAAATTGCCTTCAAAGTGTGCCAGTTACAAGCCCAATCTTTGCATCTCGCTTGTCTCGGTATATATTAAGAAGCCATTGACCTGACAATTAAAAGCTCATGCAATCCTAGGCGGCACCGACAGAAGTCTAGCGTCCAGATCAAGGGAAATGCTCTGTTCTGGAGTTCACCTCAGTTTAAGAAGGATCTTGAGAAGCTGGAAGGTATGCAGAGGAGGGTGAGCAACCATAGAGTCATAGGATTGTAGAGTTGGAAGTGATAAGGGAAAATCCCAGGGTGTGGATTTACTCCGCTGCCCAGCTTGTTGGTGCCACTCCCCGCGGGTCTTTCCGGTCAGAAAAAGAAGGAGTCCCCAGCCAAGTTGAAGATGCTAACAACAGTCAGTAGACCTGATCTTTATTTGTTGCAACAAGGTTCAAACACACAAAGAGTAGGAACCCTGAGCATGGGGTTGCATGAACTTTTAAGACCTCCCCCCATTTCCCAGAATACATTTTCATTGATACATCACAAGTATGTCACAAAGTGGGAGTGTTTGGCATGTAGAAACATGAGCCCATCGCCCACCCCTGTCAATAGCCCCAGTTCCTGACACCTTTTAACTACCCTCTCCCCCAAAGAAGAATAAAAGTATTGACACATCCCCCTGGCTGCAAGGCTTGCTTCTCATTTGAAAGCATCAGGATTCAACCCAACATCCCCCAGATGCATTTCTGTCTGGGGCATGGTTTGCCCTATTGTGTGGCCAGGTTCACATCTTGTGGAGAGGGAAGGAGTATGCGACCTTATGCTTAAGGGATTATGGATTCCCCTCTTCCAGAGGAGTCATTAGCCATTGGAACCAAGGAAATTGGTCAAACCATTGAATTTTGGAGATTACAGTGGTACCTCTACTTACGTTCACATCCGGTTACGTATCCTTTGGGATACGCATGTGGCAAACCCGGAAGTATCTTTCCGTGTTTCGCTGCGCATGTATGCGCAGGAGCGGTCCCTATGGTTGTGGAAACCTCAGGATCCAACCGGAGCTCTGGAACAGATACCATCCGCAACTGGAGGTACCACTACATTTGATTCTATATTGGATAGTCCGAGGAAACAGTACAATACATGGTATCTGCTTATTGCTACAATTTTATAGACTGCTTTTCTTAGCCTCTTTGCTGTTTTGTATGCATGGTGCCTGTGTTGTTGTCCTGGCCTTAGTTAGAGGCTGTGGTGGGATTTTGAAGAGTCATTTAACTGCCCCCCCCATTCCTGGTTTTAACAGAAGGGACCCTGAGGATCATCTAGTCCAACCCGCTGCAATGGTTGGAATAGATGACCCTTGGCATCCCTAGTGTCCTGGTCTGACACTCTAACCACTACACCACACTGTTCTTACCAGGGGGATCATTGCCACCCACTCTACAAAGTTCCGCAAACACTTGTGGAGAGCGTGCCTGAAAGGCTGGCTGAATCCTGGGGTAAAGAAGGCTTGTGAGGGTCTGTCCCCACCGCTTGGTCTGCAAGCATGCCTCCTTCTGCTCACTTTCACTGCGTGTCAATGTGTCATTGCATTGTCCTCCTTCAGAGAACAGAAAACTGATATGATGATATGATATGACAACCGTCTTCAAATATCTGAAGGGTTGCCCTTGTTTTCTCCTGCTCTGGAGGGAGGGGAGGACCTGAACCAATGGCTTCAAGTTACAAGGAAGGAGATTCCGACTAAGCGTTAGGAAGAACTTTCTGACAGTCAGAGCTGCTTGACACTGGAACAGTGGTGGATTTTCCTTCCTTGGAAGGATTTTAAGCAGAGTTTGGATGACCATTGGTCAGAGATGCCCTAGTTGTGATTCTTGCATCCTAGGGATTTGTGCTACATGACCCTTGGGGTCCCTTCCAACTCTTCAGTTCCGTGATTCTATGATTCCTTCTGTGGGATGTGAAACACAAGACCAGTCAAGTACAACATCCCTAGAGTGGACCTAGAAGGGGATGTCTGGACCAGCCAGTCAGAACTTCCTGTTTCTCCTGGGCTGGGGCAGACTTCCTCTGCATGTGACTAGAGGTGGGCGTGGCCTCACCTGTGCAGGTAACAAAAGCATATGACTGGCCGCCACCTCTCTCTCTGTGACTACATTCGTTGAGGAAGCAACGGTGCTTGCCTCTAGACCACCAGACCTCTCCTGGTTTCCCTGACCCGGAACACCCACCTTTGGGCTCCTGCCTTATTGCTAAAGTTTTGAAAGTTTGCCAGTCATGGCACTCCTTTCAAACTTTGGCTCCTTGTTGCTTCTGGGAACCTTAAAGCCCTGCTCATTGGAGCAAAGAACAACAAGAAAATTCAGAAAAATGGGAAAGTCGGCGGCTACTGTAGCGACAGGATCTCCAGGCCCCTCTAGCTGGCAGGATTGTTTTACGGCTTGGCACATGACGGATGGGATTCCCCGGCCATATTTTTCAATGCTCTCTGCCTGGCTGTGCGCAAGAACCCCCGGGAGAGATAACTTCCCTGCAAAGTAACCTTTGAGTGATGGAGCCCTGTGTTAATAGCAATTAGTCTCCCTGCTGACACTTCCCAAAGCCACCTCGCTTGTAATACGTGGTTTCTCTCGATGACTCAGTAGCAGTGTAAATAATGCCTCTCTCGCAAGGCCCCCTCTCACCTGCCAGCCGCATAAATCTGCCCTGCAGCATGGAAGCGGCTCCGGAGATATATGGGACGGGCTGGAGAGCGTAAACTATTGATCTGTGTTACCTGCTGTATTTTAACGGAGATTCACAGCCAAAGGCTGCTTAAGGAAAAGCAGGTGCTGCACTGTGCTGAGCTGCCTTGAGCCAGGTTTTACGATCAGGGGGGTGGCAAGGGGTGGGGTGGCTCTTCGCGGTGCTAAATCTCTTTACGGACAGGGAGGGTGGAGAAGAGTTAGCCCCCAAAGTGTGCAGGAGGCTGGCGAAGCTCCCAGGAAGTAGACCCAGCTGATCATAGAATTGCAGAGTTGAAAGGGTCCCCGAGGGTCACCCAACTCCCTGCAATGCAAGAGTTGTGGGATGTAATCCACTTGTCATGCGAGAGTGGACATGCAAGGGGATGTTTGATCCAACCAGTCGAAGCTTCCTGTTTTCTCCTGGGCTGGAGCATCCTTCCTGTTGCATGTGACAAAAGGTGAGTGTGACCTTACCTGTCCAGGTAACAAAAGGACGAGTCAAGCAGCACTCTCTCTTTTCCCCTTCCTTCTACATTGGACCAGTTTCTTAGCTAGGACCGCCCTGCTAGCTTTTCAGCTAGCAGAGGCACTGGGATCCACATGTATATATTTGCAACTAAGTCTGCCTTCAGGGATCACACTGTGCTCTGCCTGATGTAAGTAAACTTATTTTATTGACTTATGAATAAGATTGTGGTGTGTTTATTCTTTTAAGAGGGATTTAAGGGAGCTTACCAGGAATGTGGGAAGCGGGTGGCGCTGTGGGTTAAACCACTGAGCCTAGGGCTTGCTGATCAGAAGGTCGGCGGTTCGAATCCCTGCGACGGGGTGAGCTCCCGTTGCTCGGTCCCTGCAGTTCGAAAGCACGTCGAAGTGCAAGCAGATAAATAGGTACCGCTCCAGCGGGAAGGTAAATGTCGTTTCCGTGCGCTGCTCTGGTTCGCCAGAAGCAACTTAGTCATGCTGGTCACATGACCTGGAAGCTGTACGCCGGCTCCATTGGCCAATAAAGCGAGATGAGCGCCGCAACCCCAGAGTCGTCCGTGACTGGACCTAATGATCAGGGGTCCCTTTACCTTTACCTTTACCTGGAATGTACAATTCGATCTTAGACAGATTGAATTGTATAATAGTGAGAGGCTCACACGAGCCTGCAACTAGCTATCTGCTGTGCATGTAAAAGGGGAATGTAAACTCTGCTAAGTAAAGGAACTTACTAACGGAAGTTAGGAAGGATATTAATAACCAATATATCCTCTCCTGCCACCCTGAACATTCCCACAAGAGTCACAACTAAAGAATCCCTGGCAGATGACTATTGAACCTCTGTTTTAAAAACCTCCAAGGAAGGAGAGTCCACCACCTTTTGAGGGAGTGTATTCCACTATCCAACAGCTCTTACCGCCAGAAAACTCTTCTGGATGTTTAGTCAGAATCTTCTTCCTTGTAAATTGAATTGCTGGCTGAGATGAGCTTTGATGGCAAGTCCCTGCCCTGTGGGAACATGCCCCAATCCACATGGGTGACAGCTGGACCCCCACTTCGCTCATTACAGTGGAGGTGATGACATTGATGTGCTTTTGAGGGCAGCTGGACACTGGCTGAGGAGGTGCCCATATTCATCAAGCCCAACGAGGCTGGGCGATTCACCAGGCCTTTGCTCAGGAGAGAGGGATTGATGACAGGAAAGCCAGCTCATAGTTCATAATTCGCCATCGCAGCCAGCTTCCTGGGGCGCTTAGCTGCGGAGGCTGGAATGGGATGGAAATGGACAGTCCAGTGGAACAGCAATTGCAAAGACTGTCCAGCAGAGTTGGCAAAATGGAACCCGCGCAATCAAGCAATGAAGAATGACTTATTTTTAAAAATCTGTCCTGAATTTTCCAGCATTCAGCTTTATGGGATGCCCGTGGGTTCTATGTTAGGGCAGAGGGGGAGGGAAACTTATCTCTACCCACTGTCTCCATGCCATTCATCACATTTTAAACTTCCATTGGGTTGCATCTGACTTGCATTTTCTCTGAACTAAAAAGTCCCAGGCGCTGCAAACTTTCTTGAAAGGGGAGTCACAGGAGGGTGCAGAACATTGCTGGAGAGGGAAGGGTGGCTGTGTAGAAAGGCCTTGAGGGCTCCGCATTCCACGGGGTGCTCCTGTCTGAAAGCCTGGTGATGCAAGAAACGACCTGGTTTGGAAGCCACTTCCTGCAGGATTGTGTGAGGAGGACATAGTAGGAAAGAGCATGTCCAGATCAAGGGAAGTCATTGGACTGCTCTCTTCTGCCTTGCTCAGACCACCCCTGGAGTCCTTTG
Organism: Lacerta viridis; assembly: GCA_900245905.1. Taxonomy (NCBI): domain Eukaryota; kingdom Metazoa; phylum Chordata; class Lepidosauria; order Squamata; family Lacertidae; genus Lacerta; species Lacerta viridis. Next base: position 363,085 of record OFHU01004715.1, read on the forward strand.
TCCAGTTCTGGACACCACAATTTAAGAAGGATATGGACAAGCTCTCAGCCGAACCTACCTCACAGCATTGTTGTGGGGATTATGTGAGGAGAGGGAGAACAATGTTCTCAGCGGAGAAAAAGGTGGGATGTTTATGCAATAAATTGAAGCACATTTGGAAGGTAGTGGACTGTCCTTCCTTGGAGGTTTTTCAGCAGAGGTTAGATGGCCACCTGCCAGGAAGGCTTTAGCTGTGATTCCTGCATTGCAGGGGGTTGGACTGGATGACCCTTGGGGGTACCCTTCCAACTCTACAATTCTATGATTCTAATCTACTGTCCACACTGGGGCAAAAATTAAGCAACCACCCTATTGATTTCAACCTCGTTGTGACAGAATGCAGGCTGTCTCAGCTTACTTTTGACTTGACCATCCATAACAAAGTCTTAGGACTGGGCGAAGACTGTGATTGACAACAATTTGGCGGGCGTCCTTTTCCGCTTTTAAGGAAAATACCACCAAGTTCAGCTTTTGCCACATTATTTGATCCTGTGTTTTGGCCGAAGCAGGCCTGACCTTTGAGGGAGCCACGTGACCCCAGAAGGAAGTAGTGACATTTGGGAGCAGGAGCTTGTGAAACCCCAAATTGTGACAGCGGAGGAAGGAATCCTGATGATTTCTGAAAGTCTTGCTCTTGACCCTGCTCCTCCTCCCCTCGTCACCCATTCACCTTGCAATTCCTTTGTCAGTTGAGCCCCAAGACCCGCGGGAGATGGGAAACGTTGAAAAAGATACCAATGGGAGGGGAAAGAGCAGGCTGTCTGTCTTTGTTCACCCTTCCCAGACTCCGAGTTGCCAGTCAAAGGCTCTCTTGGCTTCATGCTGAAGAGGTCAAGTAGATTGGAAGTAACATTTCAAAGCCCCAACGAGAAAGGACATATTAAATCATTAAGATCAGTTTAATATTTGCTTGTTGAAAGATCGAGGATTTATCCAGCGATGGTTGCTCCATGATAATAGTTTCCAGTTAAGCAATCTGCGACCAGAACTTGACGGCCACATTAGCAGGGCAAAATGCCTAAGCAAAGCCGGGAGAGAGAAGCATCTCTCTGACCTCAGGTAAATAGGAAGATCGCGAATGCGGGTGAAGCAGCTGAACCACCGTCGTCTTGCAGACCTGCTGAAATTTCTTAGCATTTCACCCCAGTCTGACCTCTCTTTTCACAGGTTTACTACCAGAAAGACGGCCATAAATGGCCCGAGATTGCAGGTCCTAGACTTCCGTAGATGCAAACCCCAATATAGTAATTTATGAGAGGAATAAATAGGAGTAACTTTAAGCACTCCAGGTTTAAAAGGTGGACAGATCCGGGACTCTACTTTAGGGTTCCTGAACATCAACATTTGGCTAAAACCACACATCTGCTTGTCTTGCTACTTTCCCCTGGGGAAAGCTGCTCTTTACTGCTAAATTGGAACAAGTATCAATTGGATTTTCCGTGGACTGATGTTTGTTCCAGTTCAGCAGTAAAGAGCTGGTTTTCCCTGGGAAAAGAGGGGGGACAAGCAGAAAGCTACTCGGGACCTTGTTTTCTAGGTGCAGAACAAGTGAAATGTAGGTTCCACCCACCCAGATAGGTGGAGTATCAATAATAAAACTATTATTGTTGATGTTGTGAAATAGGACATCCTTATTTTTGTTGGGGAAATGTTGAAGGGTATGTAATTGAAGATGTCTACCATGCCACCTCTCAGTTCTTCCTAGGAAGAAAGAAACTATTTGCATGAAAGGAATCTTCTTTGGCTGCCTTGAGTCTCCAGTTTTGCCGTGAAATAGTCCCAAAAACCTGGCCTCCTAAGCCCTTGTCCACGCAGTGAAATGTGCTGAGCTTGATTTCCAGCCCTGCTCTATCTTTTTTGCATTCTACGGCTCGGTGGGTAACCGTGTTGTTGTTTGCTAAGGAGCCAAGACCGCCACGGCCTGTGGGTGCTGGACAAACAACATTCATTATGATTATTACAATGCAATTCCTTTGCCTAAGAACACATTGCTCGGGAATGCAAAGTATCTGCAGTATTTCAGGAATAGGGAGCACACAAATAAATATAATTCATGGAGGGTCAGAGCCCTGCAAATGCAATATGGTTGCCTTTCAGTTGCTTCTCTCTCCCCTTTTACCTTCATCTGGGAAACATCTGTGTGTGTTTAGGCCCGTGATGTCACAGATAACCATCTATTACATGGGTAATTTTCAATGAATGTGTTTCTAATAATCTGTTGGTATTTAACATATTATTACTGTCACCTTAAACTGAGAATTAGATTTATAAGGGGGAGCGAGAGAGCGAAATTTTTGCCACGTGTTGTGCAAAGTACCAGACGATGATCAAAAACAGCCTTGGTGAAGCTGGGGGTGTCTCTCGTTTCATCCCCACTGCCTGGCCCCCGCCTGGTTCATGAACCTGCTTTTAATAATAATCGTTTTAAAAGAAACAATTACTACGTCTTTTCGTGTAAATACGCAGCCTGTTTGTTTAAGGTTTTGCAGACATTACGGTTGGCTTCTTAAAAGCGGCGGATGTTCCTGCGAGCATGTTAGGAGTTACGAGGGGTCAGCACCAACAGCAACTCTGCAGAAACGGGCGGCTCTTAAATCATGGAAGCAAGAGGAGAATTCCACTTTGGATGCAGAAGAAACGGGGTCTCTTGGTTGGTAACAAGAGCAGGGCTCTTCCAGATCCCCAAGCCTTGAGGTGGAAGTCCATATCCCTGGGTGGGGTCATTTGCAACGCATGAGTGTGTCGGCATGAAAAGCCAAATCTCTTTTTTCCCTTTTCCCCAGATTGCATGTATGGAGTCCACACACTGTGTGGCACATCAGTCAGGGATAATAATAATAGTAATAATAATAATAATAATAATAATAATAATAATAATAATAATTTATACATTGGCTACCCTTGCTGTAGCTAGGCAAGGATGCATGAACAGTGTGTTCAGCGGTTGCACCTTCATAGTCTAGGTTTGTATAGCATTTTTGCTTCTCTTAAGGAAGAAAATAGAGTTTGTATTATGTTGCCACAATGGGGAAAAAATAATATAATCTTCCTAGCAAATAGCTTATTGGCAAAGAAACTTTCTTAGATGTTGTGTCAACCGCCTTGTATTCTTAAGGCTTTTATGGATCCCTGAGTGTCTGAATTCGTAAACTTGGTATGAACTTTAAGGTTACACTTACCAGGATAGTCACAATCCTGTGATTTCCCTATTATTTCATTGTGATTAAACAAATGACGTCTTTTAATGACATACTGGTTGGATATTGAAACAAAATGGGAGAACAGGATATTGGAAGTACTATGCTGGATTCTATTTTCCTGCTTGGCAGGGGGTTGGACTGGATGGCCCTTGTGGTCTCTTCTAACTCTATGATTCTATGATTTATACCCCACCCATCTGGCTGGGTTTCCCCAGACACTCTGGGCGGCTCCCAACCGAATATTAAAAACACAATACACATTAAACATTAAAAACTTCCCTAAACAGGGCTGCCTTCAGATGTCTTTTAAAAGTAAGATAGTTGTTTATTTCCTTGACATCTGATGGGAGGGCGTTCCACAGGGCAGGTGCCACCACCGAGAAGGCCCTCTGCCTGGTTCCCTGTAATCTCACTTCTCGCAGGGAGGGAACCTCCAGAAGGCCCTCGGAGCTGGATCTCGATGCTCCAAAGAGTTGATTCCTGAATTTTATGTCTTAATGTATTATATATTTTGATGTTAGCTGCTCTGAGCCTGGTTCTGGCTGGGGAGGGTGGAATATAAATAACATTTATTATTATTATTATTATTATTATTATTATTATTATTATTAGTCCCTCCCACTCTCCCCGTACCGCTTAGGTCTTTGCTGACTTATGGTAGTGGCTGCAGGATCATTTTTGTTGTTCAGTCATTCAGTCGTGTCCGACTCTTCATGACCCCATGAACCAGAGCACGCCAGGCACGCCTATCCTCACTGCCTCTCGCAGTTTGGCCAAACTCATGTTAGTAGCTTCGAGAACACTGTCCAACCATCTCATCCTCTGTCGTCCCCTTCTCCTTGTGCCCTCCATCTTTCCCAACATCAGGGTCTTTTCCAGGGAGTCTTCTCTTCTCATGAGGTGGCCAAAGTACTGGAGCCTCAACTTCAGGATCTGTCCTTCCAGTGAGCACTCAGGGCTGATTTCTTTAAGGATGGATAGGTTTGATCTTCTTGCAGTCCATGGGACTCTCAAGAGTCTCCTCCAGCACCATAATTCAAAAGCATCAATTCTTCGGCGATCAGCCTTCTTTATGGTCCAGCTCTCACTTCCGTACATTACTACTGGGAAAACCATAGCTTTAACTATACGGACCTTTGTTGGCAAGGTGATGTCTCTGCTTTTTAAGATGCTGTCTAGGTTTGTCATTGCTTTCCTCCCAAGAAGCAGGCGTCTTCTAATTTCGTGACTGCTGTCACCATACATACAGGATCATAGAATGTTAGAATTGGAAGGTGCCCCAAGGCTCATCTAGTCCAACCCCCTGTAAAAACATAACAAAACATTAAACATTTCAGAAAACTTCCCTATGCAGGGCTGCCTTCAGATGTCTTCTAAAGATTGTATAGCTGCTTATCTCCTTGGCTCAGGAATCGCATGACTCCAAACCCTGCAACATTTCTCCGATGGAAACAGGGACGTGCTAACGAAAAGCAGGGCATTCCAGGATCAAATCAGAAACGGCTTCTGTAAATCTGGGGCTCTCCCTGGAAAACAGGGACACTTGGAGGGTCTGCAACTATCTAAGGGGCTTTTCTGTGGAAGATGGGGCAAGCTTGTTTTCTGCTGCTTCAGAGGGCAGGACCCAAATCAGTGGATTCCAGTGATAAAAAATGAGATTCTGACTAAACATGAGGAATTGCATTCTGATTGGAAGAGCCGTTTGAGAGTAGAATGGACTTCCTTGGAAGGCGATGGGCTCTCCTTCCTTGGGAGTTTCTGAGCAGAGGTTTAGTGGTCATCTGTCAGGGATTCTTTAGCCGTGACTTGTGTCTTGCAGGGGGTTGGACTAGATGGTCCTTGTGGGGACCCTGACAACTCATTGATTCTGTGATGGGGCTGGGACCTCAGCCTTGGTCACCAGTTGAGGCAGTCCCAAGGGAAGAGGAACTCATGGCAAAGACCAAGGGGCTTTGCCATGTTAAGAAACCCAATGTGAAATTGGGTTCACATGATGTGTGTGGGGGGGATAAGGAAGACTTGCGGGGGTGTAGGTTTGCTTTCCAAAAAGTGCAACCGCGATCCTCGCAAGGGCCCTTTAGCTGCCTGCGTTTCCAGGAAGCTATGAATACCAGGATTGTTCTCCTCGCCTTGCTGTTCGCTTGGCAAGGCCCCCCCAGACTGCCCTTCCTGCGAGGAGTCAGGGCCAGGGGGATCTTCCTCCATGTGTCTAAGCTGAGGCTCTGCTACCAATTAGCAGAGGAAACTCCGAAAAGCCCAGAGATGTACGGTGAGTCCATCCAGAAAGAAAAAGGCAGAGAGCAAGAATCCCCCTCTTCTCTCTCTCTCTCTCTCTCTCTCTCTCTCTCTCTCTCTCTCTCTCTCTCTCTCCCCCCCCCTCTCTGAGTCACTCACTTGCACAGAGAGAGCTTTCATATGCAGCCTAATGGAAACCAAATGGCCCAAGTTCCTCCAGATATGGAACCAAACCATTGCTTCAAATTTGATTTAGAATCCCACAATTTATTGCACAGTTGTATGATCTGCATTACCCAAGGGTGGGGGCGGGGAGATATTTGAATATTTAAAGGCTATCACTCATTCCTCCCCAACCTTGAGGCTGGATGGCTGCAGAACACTAGGCGTGGTCCTTCCAGGGGAAGCTGTGGGCATTGAGATGACTTGGACTACAACTCCCATCATCTCCAACCACTGGTCACACTCTCCAGGGCTTGGGGAAGTCCATCAGTACATGAAGGACCAAAGGTTCCCTTCCCTTGACCTCCCCATGTTGAATAACCTAAAGAGCTAAGCATCTTGAACGCGAGAGCATCACACCACCACTTAAGGTCACCATTATTCTGAGAGGTTGTGGCAGGAGATAGGCACCAAATGTCACGCAGAAGGACTCAGGTTCAACCCCCAGTGGGATCTTCCAGATGAGGATGGGGAGAAGACTCCCTTTCTGAAACCCCGGAGAGCTGCTGCCAGGCAGTGGAGACCGTACTGGGCTAGATGATCCAAAAGTCTTAGGGTAAGCCAGCGTCATACGAATATCACAAGACATGAAAACATGAGAGGAGCCTTCAGGGTCAGGCCGATGGCTCATCTAGTCCAGCATCCTGTTCTCACAGAGGCCAACCAGATGGCTGTGGGAAACATGCAAGCAGGGCCTGAGGCAAGAGCCCTCTCCCTCCCCTCTTGAGTTTTCCAGCAACTGGTGTTCAGAAGCATTGCTGCCTCCAACTTTGGAGGTGGAGCAGAGCCATCCTGGCCAATAGCCATCAAAAGGTTGTCCAGAAGTTTCTGCTAGTGTGGTGAGGTCTCACCACACTAGCAGAAACTTCTGGACAACCTTTTGATGGCTACTGGCCAGGATGGAAGCGTCCTTCTGTGATTGTCTCTGGGCTCAAAGCGAAATTCTGCACTTGACCTACAAAGCTGGGAATTGCCTGTGTATTTCATCAAAGACAAAATTCAAGGCAAATTGGGATGGACAGCAGAACATTTGTAGGGAATTGAAGGGGAAGGAGGAAAACCTTTTGCCCAACTACCATGGAACACACTCAGCTGAACTCAATGGGACTCACTTCAGAGGAGCAACGTGTTGGGACACACACACCCATTTGCATGCAGTTGTAAAGAGGAGGGGATCTCCTGGTGGGCACCAAGAGTTGATTGTCTAAATGGGTCTAAAGAGCTACGGTAATTGTTTATTACCTGTTAACCTTCATCACGCCCCAAACCCTCCCACTTTCTCCCTGAAGCTTTTTAAATAAGAGAATGGAGCAAAAGCAATGGCCTGCAGTGCAAGGTTTCATTCAGAAGGCTCTGTCAAATGACACTTGGCCTCCCAAGTTCCCTTGCAGAAGTAGAATATTCCTCCTCTACTACAGTGTGGTGTAGTGGTCAAGAGCGGTAGACTTGTAATGTGGTGAACTGGGTTCGCGTCTCCACTCCTCCACATGCAGCTGCTGGGTGACCTTGGGCTAGTCACACTTCTCTGAAGTCTCTCAGCCCCACTCACCTCACAGAGTGTTTGTTGTGGGGGAGGAAGGGAAAGGAGAATGTTAGCCGCTTTGAGACTCCTTCGGGTAGTGATAAAGCGGGATATCAAATCCAAACTCCTCCTCCTCCTCCTCCTCCTCCTCCTCCTCCTCCTCTCTTCTCTTCTTCTTCTTCTTCTTCTTCTTCTTCTTCTTCTTCTTCTTCTTCTTCTTCTACCATTCAAACCTATTCAAAGGCCCATGGAATCACACAACTGCAGAGCTTTGATTTCTGCATTGTAGGGGGCTGGACTAGATGACCATTGGGTGCCTTCCAACTCTACAATTGTGAGATTCTATGAATCTCAGCAACAACATGCCAGAGGCAGGCCCTGCAGGGAGATGCTTTGCTTCTGGCTGGGATGTTTTGTCCTCAGTTCCTCTCCAAGGCAGCAGTTCCTTCTCCCCCCATCAGGTCTGCCTGGCACATGGCCCTCCCTCTGGCATGCGAAAAATGCAGAGCCTGGAGGGGTGTCTCCCTCCCTCCCTCCTTAGCAGCAGACACTTAAGGATACAGCAAAGGGGCACTGGCTCAAGAGCCTTTTCTCCCAGGGACCCTGAAAGGTGATGCATGAACGCCAGCCTGCTCTCCTGTGCAAAGAGAAACTTGGGCTGGTTCCAACAGCAGCTCAAAGGATCATAGAATCATAGAATCATAGAGTTGGAAGAGACCACAAGGGCCATCCAGTCCAACCCCCTGCCAAGCAGGAAACACCATCAAAGCATTCCTGACAGATGGCTGTCAAGCCTCCGCTTAAAGACCTCCAAAGAAGGAGACTCCACCTCAGAACTGCGAGGTGTGATGGGCGCTGCCCCTGAGATTTGGTGTCTGGGTGCAAATGGACCCTATCCCCAATGCCCACACAAATGTGTGGATTGGCACGTAATTATTATTTGGGTTTTGTGCTTCTCTGAATTTTGGGGTTCAGTTCTCTTCTTTCTCTCTCCCCTCCCTCAAAAAGTGCCCAAACTGTGTATTTGAGGTTAATGTTGTGTCTCAAGGCACAGCTCCAAACCAATAAAATCTCCCTATAACAGAACCTAAAAGATAAACAATATTAGGATAGTTGGAGGTAGGTAGCCGTCTTGGTCTGCCATAGTCGAAAAAAAGAAATCCTTCCAGTAGCACCTTAGACACCAACTAAGTTTGTTATTTGTATGAGCTTTCATGTGCATGCACACTTCTTCAGATATTATGATATTGGCTCCTTTGCAGTGTTGCAGAGTTGGACCCCAAGATGCTACTCATGTTTAGGCACAATTAGGGGTGGAGTTGAGGCTCCAGTACTTTGGCCACCTCATGAGAAGAGAAGACTCCCTGGAAAAGACCCTGATGTTGGGAAAGATGGAGGGCACAAGGAGAAGGGGACGACAGAGGATGAGATGGTTGGACAGTGTTCTCGAAGCGACTAGCATGAGTTTGGCCAAACTGCGGGAGGCAGTGGAGGATAGGCGTGCCTGGCGTGCTCTGGTCCATGGGGTCACGAAGAGTCGGACACTACTGAACGACTGAACAACAACAACAAAAGGGGTGGGCAAATTTGTCAGTTGTGATTCTCTTACATTCTCATCACCCCCTGGATCTGCCAACATTCAGCTTCGTTGGGTGTCCACAAGCGATGGTGTAATGAGAGCAAGAGTCTTTTCCAGCCATCAATTTAGTTCTCTACATTTCCTGAGCAAGTTGCAATTCCTGAAATAATCCTCTGGAAAACCCACCAGCCTATTAGCATGCATTTCTCCTAATAAACACATTTCCCCCGGTTTATACATATTTCTTTGCAAACGATTTCCCTTCAAATAATGCATGAAATTCATGCATTGTTATGCACAGTTCTCTCTCTCTCTCTCTCTCTCTCTCTCTCTCTCTCTCTCTCTCTCTCTCTCTCTCACACACACACACACACACACACACACGTCCAGTTACAGGTGGGTAGCCGTATTGGTCTGCCATAGTCAAAACAAAATAAAAAATTTCTTCCAGTAGCACCTTAGAGACCAACTAAGTTTGTTCTTGGTATGAGCTTTGTATGGCCACATAAACCCGGACAACACCATTACTGGCCCCAACAACATCAAACATACCATCTCAGGACTATTTAATTGCTCATCTTCTAACATTGTGTATGCCATCAAATGCCAACAGTGCAGCTCTCTATTTGGACAAACAGGCCAAACCCTATGCCAAAGGATAAATGGACATAAATCTGATATCAGGAATCACAAGACAGAGAAACCAGTAGGAGAACACTTCAATCTCCCAGGACATTCTATAAAAGATCTCAAAGTAGCTGTCTTAATACAAAGAAATTTCAGAAATAGACTGGAAAGAGAAGTGGCTGAATTGCAACTAATCACCAAACTTAAAACCATGGAGAAGACCTGGTCTGAACAAAGACATTGGATTCTTATCTCATTATACATGACAAAGCTATCTTTAGCCATCTCACCCCTTGCCTTTCCCTGCAAGACTAATTGCAGCCGTTAAGAGTCGTCAACAGGTTTTCCACACCTATCAGCTGATCACCCATTCCCACCACCCTTCTGAGTAATACCCCTCCCCACTCCCTCACTATATTTAAGGATCTGGTGACTTCTGTTTCAGTGTATCTGAAGAAGTGTGCATGCACACAAAAGCTCATACCAAGAACAAACTTAGTTGGTCTCTAAGGTGCTACTGGAAAGAAGTTTTTACACACATATGTATGTGTCCTCTTTTTTGCTCTTCAAAATATGGCAGCCCTAATTAACCCCTGGTGACTGTTCCATGTCCTGGTCAGGTTGCATGACTGTGCGGGGCAGGGAGCCATTGACTGGTTTGCCTCAGGCTGCAAAATGTCTTGGGCCAGCACTGGACCAGAGGAGCCTCCCAGCGTCAGAAGGGCTGCGACTGTCTTTCTGAACTGGAGGAAGAAGGAAGAGGAGAAGGCGGCAAGGCAAAGCGCCACCGCCCTCCTATCCCAGCTGCCAGCTGCCTGCATCTGTTTCTAACTTTCCTGAGGTCCTCGGGAGTGTGTTGGGGAGGGGAGATGCTTGCAACATCCCCACCCCTCAGCCGCTGGCTGCCTTCTGCAAGTTCAGTTTAGGATGGAACATACAGGTCCTCGATCCAAGTACGTTGATTGTCTGGAAACAAACAAACAAAACCCATTTGATTTAAAACAATGCTGGCAAACCCTGCGAATATGACGGTGACCTCTCTGTGAACAGTCGGGCCGTAATGGTCTTGTGGATTGCGAGCGGTGTGGCCAGGCTCCAGAAGACCACACCACGAAGCAGGTCCCAGCAAGCCTTTGCCCTGTGGATCTGGGAAGGCACGAGAGCAGGGTCAACCTAAGAGGAGAGGCGTCTCCTAGGGCTGAGGCAAGGTGCACCAGGTCAGGGGTGAAACCAATGCCTGGATGGTGCTGGCAGATTTCCACCAACATGGAAAAATGTCTAGGAATGGGGGGAAACTGGGGCTGCATTTTCGCATGGAGAACCTTTAAGAGAGAGAGAGTGAGTGTGTGTTTTACTCACCAGTGATGGAAGGTGCCCATAGTGCCAGGGACATATAAATAATAGAATTGTTGTTGTTGTTGTTGTTGTTGTTGTTGTTGTTGTTGTTGTTGTTGTTATTCCCTTACCTACATGCAGAAGGCTGCTTTCCAGCTGTGCAAAAGCCAGAGGTTTCCAAACACACCTCTCTCAACATATTTTATTGATTTTTCAAACTTAAGCACAATTACCTATTAGCAACAAGAAATAAAACTCTCTCCCTCCCACCCTCCCAAATTCTGAGTGTGGATTTGCCTCTGAGAAAGACATAGCTTCCACAAGCGATGCTCCGTTTATTCCAATTTAAGTTGCTTTGGGCTGCCCAGAGCTTTTCTTATTTATCCATAAGCTAATAATAATAATAATAATAATAATAATAATAATAATAATAATAATAATAATGCCTTTCCATTGCTGCCCACCCTGCAGCATCTGCTGCCTCAGGCAGCTGCCTCACTCTGCCTAATGGTAGAGCCAGCCATGCTGAAAGACCACAACTTGGAGGCTTCCTGCCTCCTGAGCTATTCCAATATTGCCTGTTCTTCCTGGCAGCAGCTCTCTGAGGGCTGGGGAGGGCTGGTTTCAGGGAGAGAGAGTCCTTTCCTGGTCATCTGTCCCTGGAACTTGGAGCTGCAGTGGATGGAGCCTAGGACCTTCTGCATGTGTCTTGTGGGAACGTACCTCTGAAATAGGCCACCTTCTCTGATTCTAGGAATAATTTTCAAATCATCTGCCCTGAGTTGACACCATTGAGGGCCCTGAGCAGATGACCTGAAGCCCCCATCACGCATTTGGTCTTCTCCAGAATCCAGATGTCTAATCCCTTGATTGCTGTTGACGCTCAAAGTCCTACTACATTTCTGGCAACGGTTGAGTCAGGGAAACACCCAGGGGCCGTTCCGCCCATCTCCATGCCAACGGGTGGATGGTCCAACTCTGGCCGTCATGCGCCGGTTCCTGCTGTTTCCCTTGGCTGCACTCGCCGAGGCGAAGTCCTCTTGCCCTCATCCAGTCATGCCTTCAAGTCATCAAGCGGAAATTTGGAGAAGACCTATGAGGTCACCTTCTTGACTCTACGCCCTTGGCCCAGGCAGACTTGTTCCCCGACGTGCATCATGACATCCAGGGCCGGACTTGACATAACTGAAATGATGGGGTTTCCACCATAGGGACCCTCTTTCAACAGCCTCGCCGTTGGGGCAGCCTGGAGGGCTCATTCTTTCCATTGCTCACTCTGGTCTCATAACAGCTATTTATAACAATATTGGCTCCTCTGCCTCGGGGGATGTCCTCCCTCCCCTTTTTCTGTTTCCCAAATAATTTGCACATTTCATAACCTTTGACAGAACTTCACATTCGCGGCTCAGACGGCCCCTTCCTTGGGAACGTCCTTTCCCCCCGAGGAGCCTCCCTGCGAACTGTGAGACAGAGTCACATGCTCTAGAAGATGACGGGGGGCATTTCCCACCTTGCAGAGTTAGAGGGCCATCCCATTGTCTCATAGATGTCATATTGGAACCATCCTTGTCTTGGGTGACTCTTAGCGCTGCTTCACATGCTCTGCAAAATTCCTACATGGGAGGCGTTTTTGTGCAGGAATTACTGTGAATCCCGAAATGCTTCCATCAAGGGGATGATGGCCTTACTAGCAAAGGGTGTGGCATTTGGGTTTTTGTTTTTTGTGTTCAGAGAAAAGGCAAGCGAGAGGTGACATGATAAAAGTTTATAAAATTATTTATGGCACGGGGAAAGGGGATAGAGAAAAGGTTTTCTCCCTCTTTCATAACACCAGAACTCGTAGAAATCCAGTGAAGCTGACTGTTGGAAGATTTCGAAGTGATAAGATAAAGTCCTTCCTTCTTCATGCAATGCATAATTAAACTATGGAACTCCCTGCCACAGGAGGCAGTAATGGCAAACAATCTATTTGACTTTAATAGAAAATTAGACAAAGGCATGGAACAGAAGGCTTTCGATGGCTAATAGCTAGGATGGCTATGCTCTACCAGCACAGTTGGAGGTGGCAATGCTTCGAGAGGAGAGGGCATACCCTCCAACATTTCTCCAGTGAAAATAGGGAAGTCCTATTCTATAATAATAATAATAATAATAATAATAATAATAATAATAATAATAATAATAGTATTACTTATTCCCTTCCAACATATATAAAGACATAATAAAACATTTTTTAAAAATGGGACACGGTTGCTGCTGTGGGTTAAACCACTGAGCCGCTTGGGCTTGCCGATCGGAAGGTCGGTGGTTCGAATCCCTGCGATGGGGTGAGCTCCTGTTGTTCGGTCCCAGCTCCTGCCCATCTAGCAGTTCGAAAGCATGTCAAAGTGCAGGTAGATAAATAGGTACCACTCCGACGGGAAGGTAAACAGCGTTTCTGTGTTCTGCTCTGGTTCCCCAGAAGCAGCTTAGTCATGCTGGCCACATGACCACATGACCATGTACACCAGCTCCCTTGGCCAGTAAAGTGAGATGAGCGCCGCAACCCCAGAGTCGTCTGTGACTGGACCCAATGGTCAGGGGTCCCTTTGCCTTTTTAAAACATAAAAACTTACCTATCCAGGGCTGCCTTCAGATGTCTTCTAAAGGTTGTATAGTTAATTATGTCCTTGGCTCGGGGGTTATATAACTCCATGCCCTCCAACATTTCTCTGATGAAAACAAGGACGTTCTATGGAAAAGCGGGACATTCCGGGATCAATTCAGAAACTGGGAAAGCTTCTGTAGATCTGGGACTGTCCCAGGGATACTTGGAGATCCTGAGGGGGCTCTTGTGTTTGAATCATGCTGGCATGTTCCCCAAGGGGCATCTGGTTGGCCTCCGTGAGAACAGGATGCTGGACTAGATGAGCCATCGGCCTGACCCTGAAGGCTCCTCTCATGTTTTCATGTTCTTGTGATATTCGTATGACGCTGGCTTACCCTAAGACTTTTGGATCATCTAGCCCAGTAAGGTCTCCACTGGCTGGCAGCAGCTCTCCGGGGTTTCAGAAAGGGAGTCTTCTCCCCATTCTCATCTGGAAGATCCCACTGGGGGTTGAACCTGAGTCCTTCTGCGTGACATTTGGTGCCTATCTCCTGCCACAACCTCTCAGAATAATGGTGACCTTGGGTGGGTTGTGTGTGTGTGATGTTCTCGTGTTCAGTATGCCAGAGTGTTTACTGGAGCAAATAGGCTTCAAGGGGTGGTGCAGATCCTGAAGGGTCTGTCTCTAAACCTTCTTTGAAATGGACACCTCTTCTGAGGTTTCCAGAACATCTTCTTCTGGTCCTGCGGTAAACATTGCAACTAACAGGCTTAAAGCGGAGAGAGTTTTTGCTTGCATTTTGATTCACTTAAGTTCCCTTTGTTGCAGGACCAGCTGGCTTTGGATGCTCCAGTGAAGCAGAGAAAAATATACATTGTAAGAAGTCGATGCTTCCCGTCTGCAGCAGGAGAAAGGAGGGGGGGGGAATCCCTCCAGGAGGTTTTGGCACCCTCTTTGGAAAACATTGGATCACTGGACGAAGGGAGGGATGAACATTTTCTAAATAAATAAATAAAAACAGGGAACGCATCTGCTGAGACCATGATGATCCCTCCGCCTTTATTACTCAGGGGGGAAATGCCTCTCGACTTGAAGCAAGCCTTGAGGGTGTCTGGCTGTGTGTGCATCATGGCAGAAGGTTCACCCTGCTGTCCTTAGGTCCTGCAAAAGGCCTGGGAGATAGTCAAGTAGAATTGCTGTTAGGCCTCGTATGAATGAGGTCTTGTGGTGCAACCTGACCACAAGACTGGTCTTCTTCTTCTTTGGCCATCCCTCGGAGCTGAGTAAGATTGTCTTCCATAAACACGGTCTTAACAGTGAGTCCGTAAGTGACTGTGGAGGCCAATTCTGGATCCACACGTCCTTCCACAGTGGGGACATTGGTTTCCGGGTGGGAGTTGATCACGGTGTGGATTTGCCAAGCGTGCCTTCCTCTTAGCACGTTTCTCCCTTGCGTCCTGAGTTCGAGCGTCTTCAAAGCCCATGACACCTTTGGTAAAGGCTGTTCTCCAACTGGAGCGCTCACAGGCCAGTGTTTCCCAGTTGTCGGTGTTTATACTACATTTTTAAAAAGATTTGCCTTGAGAGAGTCTTTAATCCTCTTTTGTTGACCACCAGCATTATGCTTCCTGTTTTTAAGTTCGGAATAGAGTAGTTGGTTAGTCCAAGAGGAATCCGTTGAATGCCTGTCTCTTAAAGTGGAAGACAACGCCATGGAAGGTACAAGGAGGGTTCTGACATGTGCAGTAAAAAGGGTTGAGCAAGTGATTCCAAGGTCTCTGGTTGGGTCAGACATGGTGAGGGGCTGGGGAGCCAAAAGCTGGCTGGGTATAGGGTGAACAGCTAAAATGTCCAGTTCTGGGCACCACAGTTCAAGAAGGATACTGACAAGCTGGAACGTGTCCAGAGGAGGGCAACCAAAATGGTCCAAGGCCTGGAAACGATGCCTTATGAGGAACGGCTTAGGGAGCTGGGTATGTTTAGCCTGGAGAAGAGAAGGTTAAGGGGTGATATGATAGCCATGTTCAAATATATCAAAGGATGTCATATAGAGGAGGGAGAAAGGTTGTTTTCTGCTGCTCCAGAGAAGCGGACACGGGGCAATGGATTCAAACTACAAGAAAGAAGATTCCACCTAAACATTAGGAAGAACTTCCTGACAGTAAGAGCTGTTGGACAGTGGAATTTGCTGCCAAGGAGTGTGGTGGAGTCTCCTTCTTTGGAGGTCTTTAAGCGGAGGCTTGACAGCCATCTGTCAGGAATGCTTTGATGGTGTTTCCTGCTTGGCAGGGGGTTGGACTGGATGGCCCTTGTGGTCTCTTCCAACTCTATGATTCTATGATTCTATGAAGTACATTTGCCCAGATCGTGTGCGCCTGTTAATGAATATGTGCTCATATACCCTGTGGACTCTTCCATGGTAAGGCATGACTGAATAAAGTCTGACCGGTTGTGGGTTTGGTTTGAGCCCCCATACTCCAGCCCCCAAGAGGAATTTCCCCCACAATAGGAACATCTTCACGGAGTGCCTAAAGGTCACCTGGGATGGCACTAGGCACGTTCAAAGTGTAGTTCAGATTTTTTTTTAAAAAAGGCATCACAATATTTGCAATTCTCTTTCAGTCTCCTTTCCTAATGAATGTCAACATGCGCTTTCCTTTTCCCACAGCCCCACCCTGGGTCAACTCTCTCATCAGGTTGCCCACCACAACTGCAAGATGCCCATGAAGCTGGTTTTCTCCTTCACGAAACCCTAAGAAGCTCAGGGAGATGGGCTGACATTTCTGGGTAAAAGCGGCTACTGCAAATGAAGACAATGTTACAAATGTGTTTGCGGAAACTGACTTTCAGTAGCAATGCCTGGACATTTAAATGCTCGCTCCTGCTTAATGCATTCCTGTCATTCTGCAGACTTCAGAAAATGCATCTTTCATCCCCTGTGAGTGAAATTCAAGATCTGGTTGAATTTGCAACAGAAGTGGGAAATATCCTTTATGACTGCATTACACATTACTGAAAGGATCTCCTGATTTCAGAGACCCAGAGATTCTGTTGCCAAACATAACAAAGGGAAGGAATCCTAGATATGACTGCGGAGGATCCGGAAGCTTATTTCAAGCACGTAGCTGTCCTTGCACAAGAAAAAGCAAGATCTAAGCATTTCAAATGGCCGAAACAACTAAACAAGGCTCATAGACGTGCACAACTGGAGTGGACCCCATTGGAACATAATAAGTGCCTACTGGACGGCCGATCCAGTCATATAATCATATAATAATAGAACTGTTGGGTTGAAAGGGAACCCAAGGATCATCTAGTCCAATCCCTGTAATGCAGGAATCATGTGACCTTTCATGTTGTAGCAAACATACAAAATATTGAAATACAGAGCACTGGCAACACAAGGCAGCTGGAATATCTCAGTCAGTAGACCACGAGACTCTTAGAATCATAGAATCATAGAGTTGGAAGAGACCACCAAGGGCCATCCAGTCCAACCCCCTGCCAAGCAGGAAACACCATCAAAGCATTCCTGACAGATGGCTGTCAAGCCTCCGCTTAAAGACCTCCAAAGAAGGAGACTCCACCACACTCCTTGGCAGCAAATTCCACTGTCGAACAGCTCTTACTGTCAGGAAGTTCTTCCTAATGTTTAGGTGGAATCTTCTTTCTTGTAGTTTGAATCCATTGCCCCGTGTCCGCTTCTCTGGAGCAGCAGAAAACAACCTTTCACCCTCCTCTATATGACATCCTTTTATATATTTGAACATGGCTATCATATCACCCCTTAACCTTCTCTTCTCCAGGCTAAACATACCCAGCTCCCTAAGCCGTTCCTCATAAGGCATCGTTTCCAGGCCTTTGACCATTTTGGTTGCCCTCCTCTGGACACGTTCCAGCTTGTCAGTATCCTTCTTGAACTGTGGTGCCCAGAACTGGACACAGTATTCCAGGTGAGGTCTGACCAGAGCAGAATATAGTGGTACTATTACTTCCCTTGATCTAGATGCTATACTCCTATTGATGCAGCCCAGAATTGCATTGGCTTTTTTAGCTGCTGCATCACACTGTTGACTCATGTCAAGTTTGTGGTCTACCAAGACTCCTAGATCCTTTTCACATGTACTGCTCTCAAGCCAGGTGTCACCCATCCTGTATTTGTGCCTTTCATTTTTTTTGCCCAAGTGTAGTACTTTACATTTCTCCCTGTTAAAATTCATCTTGTTTGCTTTGGCCCAGTTCTCTAATCTGTTAAGGTCATTTTGAAGTGTGATCCTGTCCTCTGGGGTATTAGCCACCCCTCCCAATTTGGTGTCATCTGCAAACTTGATCAGGATGCTCTCTTAATCTCAAGGTTATGGGTTCGAACCTCACATTGGGCAAAAGATTCCTGCATTGCAGGGGGTCGGGCTAGATGACCCTCGTGGTCCCTTCCACCTCTACAATTCTACGATTTATATAATTCTGTGAAATATTCCCAATACAGAGCATGTTAGTAAATTCAAGAATCGAGCAACTGATTAATACAACATCCTAGAAACCTTCTGCCACCACTTAACAGACCTCCCAGGTGGAAACGGATCTGGTCCTGTCTCTTACATTTCCCCTTCTTTATAATTTAATCTCAGGTCTCAGATCCTCCCCACCACCACTCTGGAGAAAATCCCTGGTTTTTTTGCCAGCTGCTGGTGTCTCTCTCTTTCCAGATCCTGCGAGTCATTCGCACACACACCCCGCGATTTATGCGGCCACCCAACCCTCCACACAGCCCGTTCCAATCAATGGTCGCCTCCGTCCCTGCCTAACACAGAACTTGATCCCTCCATAAACACAGAATAAACGAAGCAATTAGGCGAAAGGAGGCAAGCGGGATGAAAGGGGGCCTTTCTCTGCCCATCCTCTTCCCGAGAGAGGGCAGGAGGGAGAAAGGCAGAGAGAACATGCCTTCCAGTTTCCCCAAAGAGAGACACAGAGAGACAAAGACATTGTGCCGGCCTTTGTGAAAACCAAAACTACCACCTCTTATTAAATTACAAACTAATTCCTGCTGTCAGGGGTGGAGGGGGAAATCCACCTCTGGAAAGCATCAAGTCTCTTTGGAAGACAAGCAAATCGGGGCGTTCCAGACCTGCCTCGGAATCAGCCTTCCCCAACCTGGTGCCGTCTGCCCGCTGTGAACTACAACTCCCACCAGTCCCAGAGATGCTATGTGTTTTTTATGTTCTGATATGGCACACTGCCCTGTGCTCCTCGGTGGCAGAGAAATTCGGTAAACAAGAGTAATCAATAAAAAGCCCAAGCTAGCCGGAGGGCTCCAGCTTTGGGGAGGCTGATGGAAGAGTGGTTTAACCAACCCACGGCCCCGAGAGAAAGCCAAATGAGGTCCCTCCTAGTGCAAGGGTGACCAACTCCCAAGAGACTGTGGTCCACTCACAGAGTAGTGGCAGTGATCTACCACCTTTTGGGGGGTTCAGGTCAAAGTTGTTGAGCTTTTTTTTTCTAGGAAGGAGGAAGGCCCATTTTGGGGCAGGGGTCAAAGTTTTTCCAGGGAGGAGGTAAAATGTTGAGCTTTTTTAAGGGGAGCCAATGATCTTCCAGTGATCTATGGTAGATCACAATCTACCTGTTGGACATGCCTGTCCTAGCGGATAGGGACAAGGACGTTACTGCCTCAGTGGCTTCCTTTTTAATCTCTACCTGACCCAAAAGGGTTCTTGGTGAATCATCCCTCTAGGGAATAGACAATCGAGTGCCTTGTGACCCTCACTCCTGTCCCTTTCAAATTTATCCCAGTGATTTGAAATGTCTTAACTTGTAATGCCAATAAAGGTATTTGTATTTTTTGTATTGCATTGTATTGTATTGAGTGGGGTTAACCCCAGTGGTTTGGGACTACAGCTCCCATCATGCCAGCATCGCACTGCCTTTGGATGATGGGTTTTGTAGTCTGAGGCATCTCAAGGGCCCTCAGTTGGGGGAAAGTATGGAGAAAAGTGATGGGGGGAGCCAGCAAATCCACCTGCACATCACGACCTGGCAGCCTTGAGGCCTGTATTCCATTAAATCGGAAATATTATTATTATTATTATTATTATTATTATTATTATTATTTATTGAAGATTTTATTAAACAAACAGATTCTTAAAATTCATGCAATACCAACAAAATAACATTCACTATGTTATAAAGATTATAAATATAAAAAAAACAGAAGAAAGAAAAAACAAAGAGAAAGAAGAAGAATGAAAGTGTGAATAAAGGCAAAGACATAACGATACCCACTGTTTGAATCAGCAAAGAAAAGAAACTTCCAACTAAACCCATTGTACTAATCTACAATTAAACCATTATTTATACACTGCTGCGTGAAGTTGTTTTCCGTTAACTTAATTTAACTTTATCTAACAAATACTTTATATTGCATGGCTCATTCAATATAAATGTAAATTTTATATTGTTTATGTATATATTTGTATTGTTATATATGTATATATATATATATATATATATATATATATATATACACACACACACACACACACACACACACACACACACACAATGTTTATATTGTTATATTAAATTATGTGGTTGTCATTGTGTTTGCTTTGTGCAATTTTTGTCTATTGTTTGTCTCTACTTATTCCAATCACTTTGTTCCTTGCTCTGGGATTGACAAGGGGGCTAGAAATACGGCGAATGAACCAACAATGTGAAACATCTTCCTACCTCGCGGCGGGTTGGACTAGATGACCCTTGGGAATCCCTCCCATCTCTACAATTCCATGATTTTGTAACAGTTCCCAGCACCTCTACAGCTCCCAGGATGCTTTGGGGGTGGTGATGTGTTCCCATTTACCTTCGGAATACACACGAACTTGTCGCTGGTCAGGATTTTTCGGAGAGCAGAGCTTTGGCAAGTCTCCAGAGAAGGGAGTTCCTACTTGGAAGGCTGTGTTGCAATTGTTGATGTGGAAATAGTTACTAGTCTCTTGATAGCAGCTAAAATGTCAATTTCAATGTACACAGGCTGACTCCCCCGCCTTTGTCAAAATGGTTCTTTACCATTTGGAATACAGCAATAGTGTATAAGTTTGCTTACTACGTCCAAGGGAAAGAAAACTCAATTTTGGACCACGCATTTGTTGAAAAATGAGCAATTTCTATTTTCCTCCGGAATGAGAAATTTGGTGATGAAGTGTGACCAAACTCACTGTTTTCTTTGCTCTAACAACGTGAGATCATAATCACTGTTTTTCTTTCGTTCAGTGGTTATTCTTTATCCTTTTTGTTTTTGCATCATTTAAAATTTCAGCTCTTTTTCTAAGTTACAGGTAGGTAGCCGTGTTGGTCTGCCGTAGTCGAAAGAAAATAAAAAATAATAAAATTCCTTCCAGTAACACCTTAGAAACCAACTAAGTTTGTTCTTCTTCTGTTTCAGCGTATCTGAAGAAGTTTCCATGCACACAGAAGCTCATACCAAGAACAAACTTAGTTGGTCTCTAAGGTGCTACTGGAAGGATTTTTTTTAATTTTTAATTTTGTTTCAAGCTCTTTTTCTATTTGTCCAGCAGGCTTTCTGCTTTAGCAGAGACCCTCTAAGAGCCATGGTGGTGCAGTGGTCAGAGTTCTGGACTAGGACCTTGGGAGGCCAGGGTTCGAATCCTACACTCAGCCATGAAGCTCACTGGGTGATCTTGGGGGCCTTTCAGGGCTCATCTAGACTTCCTTTTGCACCCTGCTTTTCAGGCACAGTCCACACATTCATGCTCCATATCTGAGTTCTCTATTTTTTTATTTTAGCTTGCAAAAACCCACATTTGTTGCCATTTGGCTTTTTTGGGTTATTGAGGGGTGTAAATAAAGGGTGTTCAGACACACAACTGTGTCTGGAGAGAACATTGCAAAACCTCAGTGTGGATATTCATCCCAAAATGGAAAGAAGCAGAAGTCCCAGCAAAGGAAGAATGGATCCAAAAACCTATGGAATATGCAGAAAGGATGAAACTTACCGCAAGAATAAGAAATCAAGATAACAAACTTTTTATAAAAGAATGGAAATGCTTTATTGAATATCTACAAGCAAACTGAAAACCGATAAGGATATTGGTAGAATTGTAGGCTTGTAGACTTGGAAGGTACCCCCAGGGGTCATCTACTCCAACCCCCTAAACACAACTAAAGCATCCCTGACAGGTGGGCCTCTGCAACAGTCTCTTTCCTTCTGTAAATCTGGGACAGCCTCACACCACAGTGGCAATGGCACAGTAGAGAATCCTGCTGGCCTCATCGGCTTTTTCCATTTCTCGCACAGTCTCCAGCCCATCCACACTTTCCTCTGCTAAAACACCATGTCTGAGCACTTTCCACCCCCTGCTTTCCCGGCAAAAACTTGTTCTTTACCACTGGATCAGATCAAACGGCAATCTGCAGAAAACAAAGAATTGATGTTTGTTCCAATTCAGCATTAGAGAGCGTGTTTTCTTGGGGAAAGTGGTGGGGGTTGGGGGTGGGGGTGGGGGTGGGGTGGGGTGGGGAGTTCTTGGACATGGACCAGGAAAGTGCAGACTTGTGCCTAGAAAGCAGGGGTGCCAACTTGAATAAAATATTTGGGATGGGACAGTAAGCCCTGCCCCGCATAATTGATCACCCACATAATTATGCCCCGCATAATTGACACGGCGCATGAACACAATTAGAGTGGCAATGCCTATTAATTTTGGGGAGCCCCGGCATCCTCAAATGTTTTATTGGGGGTCCAAAGGAACCTCAGTCCCTAGGAGTTGGCTCCTGTGCTAGAAAGCACAGGGTGAAAGGTAAGTGTGGATGAGTCCGTGGTTTAGTATCATGGGAAGCTGTTGTTTGGTTCATCTAACTCAGTACTGTCTGCACTGACTAGCAGTGGCTTTCCAGACTTTCAGCCCTAACTCAAGGTGCCTTCAGGGATTGAACCTGCGACCTTCTGGGTGCAAAAAACGATGCTCTACCACTGAGCTATGGATCATTCCCTCTCTGGCTAAACTGACATAAGCATTGGGGGGTGGGGCGGGGGTGGCCTCCGAGCCCAACCCACCACTTGCTCGGCCATCAACTTTTCCCTCTGCATCTGCCCAATGTCCCAGCTAGTGGTGACACCCTTGTCCTCTTGGGTTCTCCCCCTCTCTCTTCCCCCCACCCTGTCTTCTCCATCCTGCTCTGTCCCACCGCAGCCAAGTTTTCTGACCCTTGGATGAACTCCACGAAAGAGACGGTCTTCACTCAAGTCTGCTCTTGCTGGTTCCACATCTGCGACCTGTTCCAACTTAAATTCTCCTCCTGTTTGGAACAGCAAATGAGAGGGGGCAGAAAAAGAAGACAAAGGATAAGCGCTCTCTCTCTCTCTCTCTCTCTCTCTCTCTCTCTCTCCTGTAAAGAAACATCTGACAATCTGGGGAGGGAGCAGGCTTCAAAGGAGGAAAATGGAGGCAAAAAACAAAACAAATGGACATTTTGCCATAAATTTATATCCTGACAGATTTCCTCCCCTACAACCTCCCTTTTTCTGCTTAAAAAGAAGAAGGTATTAAACGAAGCCTTGCTGCATATATCTTTTTGCCTGTCAGGAACCTAAAGAGGTTGTCAGAGAATTCGGCTGAAAACTGTAAAAATGACGATGGATGGAGAACACAAGGGGAACGAAGTAGGAGAGAAAGGAAGATTTAGTCACGTTCCACCTTCTAACTTGGTTCAGCAGCGGAATAGGTTGCCTCAGAAAGTTGTGGGTGTCCCCTTGGGTGGGACACCCACAACTTTCAATCTAAGGTTAATAAAAACTTCTTCAGGGGTAAGGTTTAGGGCACCTTTCCTTGAGGGGTCAGGATTGGTTGCAGAAGACAAGGCTCAAATCTTGGCTTTGGCAGACAGCTCCTTGGCTAACTCACAGTTCTTTCGGCTTCGTTCATTACATGCTAACCTCTGGCAACTTCTCACTGCTGAACATCTGGAGGGACTGTTAGCTCAAAAGGTCTTTTCCCAGTTACTCCTTGACCTCAACGTGTTGACGTGAGATTGTGCCACTGGTGCTTTAGGGTAGTTTTTAGGCATTTTAATTCCTAGTCACCCTTTTGTATGACTAAAAAATTAAGACACCTATTAAATCTTCATACTTGTGCACAGGAATAAAAAGCCATAGGTTTGAAGACTCATTTTTGGCATTTTGCCTGCCCTTTGATGAGATAGCAGAGCAACCTTCACCAGTTTGGGGGCCCTCTAGATTTTCTTAGACTCTATTCTGCCTTAGTCAGACCACATCTGGAGAACTACCGGTATGTCCAATTCTGGGCAACGCAATTTAAGAAGGATATTGACAAGCTGGAATGTGTGCAGAGGAGGGCAACCAAGATGATCAAGGGTCTGGAAGCCAAGTCTTGTGAGGGACAGTTGAGGGAATTGGGTATGGTTAGCCTGGAGAAGAGAAGAATGAGAGAAGATATGGTAGCCATCTTCAAATATATTTAGGGCTGTCTCCTTCTTTGGAGGTCTTGAAGCAGAGGCTTGACAGCCATCTGTCAGGAATGCTTTGATGGTGTTTCCTGCTTGGCAGGGGGTTGGACTGGATGGCCCTTGGGGTCTCTTCCAACTCTAGGATTCTATGATTCTATGATTCTATGTAGAAGAAGGAACAATTTTGTTTTCTTCTGCTCTGGAGGGTAGGTCTCGAACCAATGGCTTCAAATTACAAGAAAGGCAATTCTGGCTAAACATCAGGAAAATCTTTCTGACAGTATGAACTACCCAAGGAAGGACTCTCCTTACTTGGAGGTTTTGAAGCAGAGGTTGGCTGGCCATCTGCCATGGATGCTTTAGCAGAGATTCCTGCATTGCAGGGGGTTGGACTAGATGACCCTTGGGGTACCTTCCAACTCTACAATTGTATGATTCTATAACTCCCATCAGCCCCAGACAGCACATGTTGGAGTTGTAGTCCAAAATACCTGGAAGTTATCAGGCTGGAGGAGGCTGTACTAGAAATGACCTTTTCTCAAGTAGGTTCTAATCATCGCCTGCAAGTTTTTTTTTTTTAAAAAAGACATTTGGATGGTCACCTGCCAGGGATGCTTTAGTTGTGATTCCTGCACTGCAAGAAGCCCTTCCAACTCCATTTTATAAAGCACCAACCACTGTTGGTGCTTGATGATAATGATGATGATGAAGCATTTGTGGTCTTCACTGCAGATGGTGACAGCAGTCACGAAATTAAAAGACGCCTGCTTCTTGGGAGGAAAGCAATGACAAACCTAGACAGCATCTTAAAAAGCAGAGACATCACCTTGCCGACAAAGGTCCGTATAGTTAAAGCTATGGTTTTCCCAGTAGTAATGTATGGAAGTGAGAGCTGGACCATAAAGAAGGCTGATCGCCGAAGAATTGATGCTTTTGAATTCTGGTGCTGGAGGAGACTCTTGAGAGTCCCATGGACTGCAAGAAGATCAAACCTATCCATTCTCAAGGAAATCAGCCCTGAGTGCTCACTAGAAGGACAGATCCTGAAGTTGAGGCTCCAGTACTTTGGCCACCTCATGAGAAGAGAAGACTCCCTAGAAAAGACCCTGATGTTGGGAAAGATGGAGGGCACAAGGAGAAGGGGACGACAGAGGATGAGATGGTTGGACAGTGTTCTCGAAGCGACTGGCATGAGTTTGGCCAAACTGCGGGAGGCAGTGGAAGATAGGCGTGCCTGGCGTGCTCTGGTCCATGGGGTCACGAAGAGTCGGACACGACTGAATGACTGAACGACAACAACAACAACAACAATGTGATTGGTTTCCTGTGCTAAATGAACAGGCTTATCAATAACAGTTAAAACCAGTGAGGTGAAGGACACCACAGGACACTACTACTCTGAACCAAAGGAAGGAATTAAAAGCTGCTCTGTTGGGCTGACCAATTGTGGAACAAGTTCCCAGGACAAAGTCTCTGGAGAGAGTTTCAGACAGACTGTCACTGAAATGGTTTCACTTAAGTGACGCAATACAAAAAGGACCTTGCATTACCCAGGGATCAATCAGTTGCTGGCTGAAGCCAGAAAAAAGTCAAATTGCTGTTTGCTCTAGCTGAAGACTGGTTTTCCCCAGGGTGGGGGTGGGAAAAAGCGGTGGAACAGGAGGAAGGGTGAATAAGTCCTGATGGCCAGGAGCATTGCTGCCTCCAACTTCTTGCCCCTCATTAATATGAGCCATACAACTCACTTTTCTGTGATGGATACATACATACATACATACACACACACACATCCAGGTAAGTAATATATAAAAACAAAAACAATCCGTAAAAAAGAATGTTGCCATCTTTCGTCAGCTATTTGCTTAGCTTATTCAATTAGTTTCTTCAATCGAATTAGTTTATTCAAAAAATAATTATTCTGAACAATTTTTTTAAAGTGCTCCTGGCGAATCAGGCAGCAGCCTTTAACATATTACACACACACACACACACACACACTTTAACACAGAGAATCATAGAAGCATAGAATTGTAGAGTTGGAAGGGATCCCAAGGGTCATCTAGTCCAGCCCCTTGCAATGCAGGAGTCACAGTTTGAATCCGACAGAGGGCCACCCAACCTCTGCTTTAAAACCTCCAACGAAGGAGAGCCACCACTTTCAGAGGGAGTCCATTCCGCTGTTGAATGGCTCTCGCTCCCGGAGAGTTCTTCCTAATGTCCAGTCACCATCTCCCTCCGGAGCAGGAGAAAGCAAGCTTGCTCCATCTCCCAGGGGACAGCCCTTCAGATGTTTGAAGATGGCAGTCATATCTCCTCTCGGTCTCCTCTTCTCCAGGCTAAACACCCCCAGATCCCTCAACCATTCCGCAAATGGCTTGGGTTGTAGGCTTGTTTAAGGATGGGGATACGAGACGCGGGCGGTTTGGAGCGAGACCACACCAGGTACATCAATTCCCCTAATCCCAATTTTCTAAGAGGATCTAAGAATTATTTATAGAACAGAGACACTAAAACCTCCTCTCCCGGCATAACCCCTGACAAACAGACATTGATTAAGGTCCTCTGGCAAGGAGATGGAGACATTGGCTTAGGAAAAAGTATCAGGGGGTGGGGGGGGGAGGCAAACTTAGGAAGAGCTGGACTGTTTTTTACCTTTGGGCCACTCAGGACCATAAAATAAAAAAAGAGCAAGTGTTTGTGGGGAGAGAGAGAATATGCCGGCTGGGGGGGAGGGAGGTTGGAATGGGTTTGCCAGCTCTGCTAGCAAGAAATCTTGGATGGTGATGGGATGGTAGACTGCCAGGAGACATTAAAACCAGATAAGAACCGAATAGCAGAAAAATGTCCTTGCTGGATCAAACCAAAGGTCTGTCCAATCCAACATTCCCTTTCCCAAATGCAGCCAACAAGATATTTCTGGAAACTCAAAAGGAAGGCAAGAAGGGGCCTGCCATCTCTTATGGGTTTGCTCCCAGCGGCTGGCCCTCAGAGGTATACTTCTCCTGAACATGGAAGCTTCATTTTTGATCGGCATAAAGTTTAACCCCTGTTAGACAAATTATCCCATGCCTTTTAAAGTTTTAAATCTGTGATATTTTAAATGTATTTTAATATTTGACGGAAGACACCCAGAATGGCTGGGGAGACCCAGCCAGATGGGCGGGGTACAAATAATAAATTATTATTATTAATTATTATTATTATTATTATTATTATTATTATTATTATTATTACATGCCCCAAACAAGCCCAGATAGAATCTCCCAATGCCCCTAAGAGATGCTGTTCTTCCTCTGCGCTTGATTCTTAAATGCCCTCTGTCTTTTAGCAGAAGAGTTCAAAAGCAAAATTCCAATGATTCACTGACTGATCAGTTAGATTAATCGGTTACCTTTTCACTGACTGAGGAAGATGCCCCAGAAAGAATGGGCAAACATTCATTTTTTCCTAATTGTTGTGCTTTTTATGATTTTCTTACATGGTAAAAAAAGTATACATTCCAAATATGATACAGAAGAAACAAAAGATATCTATCTATCTATCTATCTATCTATCTATCTATCTATCTATCTCCCTTAAATTCCTAAACAAGACTTGTATTATTTAAATATTTTTCTTATTTCGCGATTACTTAATTTCTCCATATGACTTCCAACCTCCCCATTGAGGGTTTATCCTTTTTTCTTTTTCTTTTTCCTTTTTCTTATCACTGCTTCAATATTGCTTATATCCATTTCTTTCTTTATTCTATCTCATGCATTCTTTGTCCAACTTACAGATTGCGGAGTTTAGTCAAAGCATGTCCAGGTTTTCACTTGTGGACAATATCTAATTAAATATTCTTTATAAATTCCGAATGGGTAGATATTTCCATTTCATCCTCATGCTTATAAAATGTGTGAATTGCACTTCCCCCCTTCTCAGACACTTGGGAGAGGCTGGTGAAGGGACATCGTGGCTCAGGGACAGAACACACGCTGGCCATGCAGACACTCTCAGGTCCAGCCCCTGGCAGCAACTCTAGGCAGGAATATCCAGCTGCACAAATATGAGATGGGGGACACATACATGCACAAAGGATCTAGGGGTCCACAAGCTTAATGTGAGGAGGAGGAGGAGGAGGAGGAGGTGGAGGAGAAGAAGAAGAAGAAGAAGAAGAAGAAGAAGAAGAAGAAGAAGAAGAAGAAGAAGAAGAGTTTGGATTTGATATCCCGCTTTATCACTACCCGAAGGAGTCTCAAAGCGGCTCACATTCTCCTTCCCTTCCTCTGTGAGGTGAGTGGGGCTGAGAGACTTCAGAGAAGTGTGACTAGCCCAAGGTCACCCAGCAGCTGCATGTGGAGGAGCGGGGAATCAAACGCAGTTCACCAGATTACGAGACTACCGCTCTAACCACTACACCACACTGGTTGCATGCAGTGGATGCAGCAGCAAAAAAAGAAAGAAGAAGAAGAAGCTAATGCTCTTCTAGGCTGCATCCACAGAAGTGTAGTGTCCAGATCAAGGGAAGTCATAGTATTTCTCTCTTTGTCCTTGGTCAGACCACATCTGGAATACTGTGTCCAGTTCTGGACACCACAATTTAAGAAGGATATAGACAAGCTGAAAGGTGTGCAGAGGGTGGCAACCAAGATGATTGAGGGTCTGGAAACCAAGCTCTATGAGATGTGATTATAGAATCCATAGAATCCTAGAGTTGGAAGAGACCCCAAGGGCCATCCAGCCCAACCCCCTGCCAAGCAGGAAACACCATCAAAGCATTCCTGACAGATGGCTGTCAAGCCTCTGCTTAAAGACCTCCAAAGAAGGAGACTCCATTGATTGAAGGAGCTGGGTGTGTTCAGCCTGCGAAAGAGGAGACTGAGAGGAGATATGAGAGCCGTCTTCAAGTATCTGAAGGACTGTCCCATGCAAGATGAAGCAAGCTTGTTTTCTCCTGCTCTGGAGGGCAGGACCCAGGGGCGTAAGAAGGGGGTAGGGGGGCTGCAGTGCGCCCTGGGTGTCATCCCTGAGGGGGGTGACAAAATGGCACACCGTGGGGGGCGGCACTTACCACAGGGTCTGGCCTGCAGCGTGTCCGAGCCACGTGTCTCACCTGGGAGTTACACGGTGGCTCGGGGCCCTGCGCTGCCCGAAACGGCAACGTTGGGCTTGCGTCTTCCAGCCAGACTCCGTGGGCAGCTCGCCGCAGCGCTCCCTGGGTAGATCGCTGCGGCGCCCCTGTGCACAGATCGCCCCACCCCCATGGGCAGATTGCCCCACCCCCGCCACTCAGGGTGCTGGAGCAGCTAGCTGCGCCCCTGGCAGGACCCAAAACAATGGGTCCAAGTTCCAAGAAAGGATATTCCAACTAAACATCAGGAAGAACTTTTTTAGGGCAAGAGCTATTTGATGATCGAACAGACTCCCTCAGACACTCACACTAGCCCTAGGCAGGAGTTTGCTAGCCATTTAGGGTCTAAGGGCTGCAATCACCCTTGGCCAACTGTTCCAGGAGTTGCGTGCTGGAGGTTGTTGGGATGGTGGCCAAAAGTGGGCATGACTGCCCATGTGCTCACATGCTCTTTTGCAAGATCCCACAAGGGATCCATGAAAATCACTTGTGGAGGCACAGTGCACCTTCCCTGTCCATCAGATTCTCAATCTGATCACTGGGGTGGAGGTTCTCTGCATCTCCATCTGGGTTCTGGGCAGGGAGGGTACCGAGGTTTAAGCCTCTCCAGAGACTCCAGGGTCCAGGCTGGGGGTCAACTCCGCCCACCCCACAAAAGCACCACCCAGAGGTCTATCAGTTTCAAGTGCCCTTGGCAGCCGCGGCGGCCTTTTCCACGCGACGCCTCGTGCCAAGGGCTGGCCCACCTCCGCAGCACAGAAGCTCTCGACACCAACCCTTTGGCCCAACCCTGCTGGGGAAACCGATTTCCTCTCGCTCTAGGAGAACGGGCAAAAATAGCTTTCCAAGTGGCAGGCGGCCACCTGTCGACAGGACCAGAAGCCGATGTGCAAAGCAACGTTTGGGGAATAACAACGCGAGAAAGGGTGGCTCTATGTGCGCGGAAAAGAAGAGAAGATTCCGGGGTTGGGGGGGGGGTGTTTCTCAGAGCAGCCAAAAATACCCCAACGCTATTGTCTCCTTGGGAATTCGGAACATTTTACCCACAATGCTTTGCCTTGAAAAACAATCTGTTTTGGAGCCTGGCGTAACCTAAAGTGACTGTATATTATTAAGGATTTAACTTTGAACTCCAGCATTTGGTTCCCATTATATAATCATTAATATCCTCCCCGCCTTCCATTTCGGCTCAAATCCTTCATGCGAGGTTCCCTCCTTCTCTCCGGGTCCCTGAGCAATAGCTCTTGACGCTGCGGCCCTTTTTCCTGGACCATCACTCTTTCCTGCAACGGGAGCTGGTGTTTGCTTTAACCACGGTCGATCCGGCCGTGTGCGCTGGCTTGGGAGTGTGCGATGGCTGGTCGCAAGTCTCTTTCCTCTGCATTCCCCCCTCCTCCCTCTCTTTGGCCTCCCCCTCCCCACCCCCACCCCAAGGGATCACTTTTCCCTTGGCACGCTGAGAAATCCTTGAGCCCACGTGAGATGCCGCCAGAGGCCTGGGCTCATCTCACATTAATATACTCAAAACAAAATAAAATAAAAAAATTCCTTCCAGTAGCACCTTAGAGACCAACTAAGTTGATCTCTAGTTGGTCTCTAAGGTGCTACTGGAAAGAATTTTTTATTTGGTTTTGTTTTGACTATGGCAGACCAACACGGCTACCCACCTGTAACTATTAATATACTCCTAATCGAGGTATAGAGAATCATATGCAATCATATACATATGAGTTGGAAGGGACTCCGAGGGCCATCTAGTCCAACCCCCTGCAATGCCGGGATCTCCACACACACACACCCATCCCGTTTGAAACCATACTGGGCCCTGCTTAGCTTTCCCAATGTGCTAGCAGTTGTATTGCTGCTCCAGTGGGTGGGTGGGAAGGGAAGGGGCTGCAGTTGCAAAGATGGGATCCACCCGAGTGAGCACCTCTTCTGCATCTTTTCATTCCCTTCCTCCGGGGTCTGAGCTTTCACCAATGTGGGCACCTTGTGGGGCGAGGCGACCTTGTAAGCAAACTGGCCCCAAGTTGCTTAGGGCTTTATAAACCAAGAGTAAGACGTTGAACTTGCCTTTAAAGGAGGATTAGGCGAATTCCTGGAGGGGAGGGCTACTGTTCTTAAATTTGAATATTCCGTGAGATCGTTGCTTGCGTGTGGTCTTGCGCCAGGCCAGCTCGAGAGGCAGAGGTCTGGCGTTCCTCGTGAGAACTTGCCGTGGATTCTGGAGGTTACGCTACAGGAAGTTGGATGTGGTGGGTCCCCACGCTCTCTTAGTCACATCAGCGGCATTGGACATTAATGTGTTTTAAATCCTATTCTGTGTAAAGAGACCATTGAGGCGTGATTTAAAGAGAGGATGTGGCGACCCTTCTCCTTGAAGTAACCTAGGAAAGGGCTGGATCAGGCCCAGAGCCACTGTGGTAAAGGTAAAGCGCTGCATTGTCCCCATATGACTTTACGAAACACGACCCTCTTGGGGAAGAAAAAGTGAGAGACACAAGGTGCTCTACCAGAAGTGGTGAACCTTGGAAATGTGCCACCCTGCATGAGACCATTTAGTGCATGGGTAGGTAAACTAAGGCCCAGGGGCCAGATCCGGCCCAATCACCTTCTAAATCCAGCCCGTGAACAGTCTGGGAATCAGTTACAGGTAAGTGCCAACTTTGCTGCCACATATACCCGGACAACACCATTACTGGCCCCAACAACATCAAACATACCATCTCAGGACTATTTAATTGCTCATCTTCTAACATTGTGTATGCCATCAAATGCCAACAGTGCCCTTCAGCTCTCTATATTGGACAAACAGGCCAAACCCTACGCCAAAGGATAAATGGACATAAATCTGATATCAGGAATCACAAGACAGAGAAACCAGTAGGAGAACACTTCAATCTCCCAGGACATTCTATACAAGATCTCAAAGTAGCTGTCTTAATACAAAGGAATTTCAGAAATAGACTGGAAAGAGAAGTTGCTGAATTGCAACTAATTACCAAACTTAAAACCATGGAGAGACCTGGTCTGAACAAAGACATTGGATTCTTATCTCATTATACATGACAAAGCTATCTTTAGCCATCTCACCCCTTGCTTTTTCCTGTAAGACCAATTGCAGTCGTTAACAGTCATCAACAGGTTTTCCACACCTATCAGCCAATCACCCATTCCCACCACCCTTCTGAGTAATACCCCTCCCCACTCCCTCACTATATATAAGGGTCTGGTGACTTCTGTTTCAGTGTATCTGAAGAAGTGTGCATGCACATGAAAGCTCATACCAAGAACAAACTTAGTTGGTCTCTAAGGTGCTACTAGAAGGAAGAAACACGTGGCCATCCAACTTCAGCTCAAAAGTCTCCAGTGGTGGAGAGTCCACCACCTTCTGAGGGAATCTGTTTCATTCCACTGTCGAACATCTCATGCACTCAGAAAGTCCTTCCTGATGTTTAGTTTGAATCCCCTTCCATTGGTTTAGGGCCTGGCCTCTGGAGCAGCAGAGAACAAGCTGACTCCATCTTGCATGTGACAGCCCTTGAGATATCTGAAGATGGCTATCCTATCTCCTCTCAGTCTTCTCTTCTCATCCCCAGCTCTCTCATCCATTCCTCTCAAGGCTTGGTTTCCAGATGCTCGATCCAGTTCTTGAAAGACTGCCAGGCCGTTTAAATGCCTGATGTTGGGTCTGCTATTTAAAAGCACAGGAGCAACCATGAACATGGAGCCAAACCAAGTTTGTGGGATGTTGAAATAATTGGTAAGCAATGCGATGCACACATCTTTCCCGCTGACATTTCCCCTGCTGATGGCTTGAGGATCTGAACATAAGGGCTCCTTCCCTCCATCCAAACCTGGTCCTCTGCAGTAACCCTCCCCACTAACGGGTCAACGGAAGGACCCAGCGGTGCCAAGTGTAGAATCGTAAGATGGTGCAATGAGCCCGTTCTACTTGTTGGCAAGATGAAGAGGTTGGCAACACCAGAAAGTGCCTGTTGAGGAGGGCCATTGGATGATGGGTGGATGGATGACGTTGGTCAAGAGCCAGTTCTCAGCGATTCCTGCAACAGGAGATGTTCTTGGCTAAAAAGTGGCACTGGTTATTGTTGTCATCATCAATCACATGCAACTGCAAGAACAGTCTGTTGTTATTGGTTCCTGTTCCACCTGCAAAGCATGTGCGGATGAAACACAAACCGGAACGGTCTCATTGCTTGGCCTCTCTGCCAAGTCCATGCTGAGATGCCTTGTCCTCTGTGCTTGGCGTGCCTTAAGGATATGAGAAAAGCCCGGCAGCTAGATCCGATTGGAGGCCCATTTGAACCAGCAGCAGCCACTCTGATGCATGCAGCGGGGATGGGGACCCTGCAGTCGTCTAGGTGTCGTTGGTCTCCAGTTCCCATCCGTCCCAGCCTGCAAGGCCAATTGGTCAGGAATGATGAGAGCTGGAGTCCAACAACATCTGGAAAGCTCCCCACATGTTCTCCGGGCATAGAGGAACAAATGAGGATTATGAACCACTGCCTGAAGTTGGTTTGTTTCCCTAATGCGTCTCTAACCACAATTGATCCGGGTTTTATTAATTTATCTATCGCATTTCATAAGCCATAGAATTGTAGGGTTGGGAAGACCCCAGGGTCATCCAGTCCGACCCCTTGAATGTTTTAAAGAGTTGTTTGTACTGATAGCTTGATAGTTTGATTGTCTTTGTGAAACGCTTCAGGTTTTGTTCCTTACAATCAAGCAGCATAGAAATTTAAAACAATGTGTGCATTACTTGTTAGAAGAGCAGTGCTTTCACATTTGAGCTCCTCCTTATGAGCTCTCAGGCGGACGATGTTCTCTGGACCTAGAATGGTGTTTCCTGCTTGGCAGGGGGTTGGACTGGATGGCCCTTGTGGTCTCTTCCAACTCTATGATTCTATGATTCTATTCTATGATTTTAATTCGCAATTTGTCAATTTCCTCTGCAACTTTGATCTGCTTTCACCTCTCTGTGACATGCCCAGTTCCGGACTTAGGAGCCTCATTGACCCCAGTGGGACTTATTTCTGAGCAGACATGCACAGGATTAGCTTTTCAAATGCCCTTCCTTGCAAAAACTGACCGGAGCAATGTTTTCAATAGCAAAGATGATTGATGCAGAGGAGTCTCTTAGCAATTGCCCTGTCCTCTTCCTTCAGTAATTCTTTGAAACCTTCCTGATCTAAAGATCCACCCTCCTCCCTGGATAGTTTTCTCTTCCTAAGAGCCACACAGCAGCGGATCAGACTTCCTCGGACTCTCGCTGGTGGACTCCCCTGCCTCAGAGGATTTTAAAACAGAAGTTGGGTGGCCATCTGTCAGGGATGTAATTTAGCTGTGACTTGTGTATTGGATTGGATTAGATCACGCATGTCCAAGTGCCAAGAGACTGTGATCTACTCCCACTATTGAAAAAAATGGCAGTGATCTCCCCATTGGATAGAGGGGAGAGACTTTGTCAGGCAAGGCCTCCTTCCACCTGCCTTGCCCCACCCTCTAGTCTCTGCTTCCCAATGTGTATTGTATTATTTTACGTACTGTGGTTTGCCGTTGTTTTATTGATTATAGTTTAGATATTATTTATTGTAACTGCCTGGTGCATTTCTGTTTAACTTTTATATGTTGATATTATTATTTTATACTATTCTAAAGATTGGAGTATGACAAGGCTGTATATTGTCTCCCTGCTTATTTAACTTATATGCAGAATTCATCATGCGAAAGGCTGGACTGGATGAATCCCAAGCCGGAATTAAGATTGCCGGAAGAAATATCAACAACCTCAGATATGCTGATGACACAACCTTGATGGCAGAAAGTGAGGAGGAATTAAAGAACCTTTTAATGAGGGTGAAAGAGGAGAGCACAAAATATGGTCTGAAGCTCAACATCAAAAAAACTAAGATCATGGCCACTGGTCCCATCACCTCCTGGCAAATAGAAGGGGAAGAAATGGAGGCAGTGAGAGATTTTACTTTCTTGGGCTCCATGATCACTGCAGATGGTGACAGCAGTCACGAAATTAAAAGACGCCTGCTTCTTGGGAGAAAAGCAATGACAAACCTAGACAGCATCTTAAAAAGCAGAGACATCACCTTGCCGACAAAGGTCCGTATAGTTAAAGCTATGGTTTTCCCAGTAGTAATGTATGGAAGTGAGAGCTGGACCATAAAGAAGGCTGATCGCCAAAGAATTGATGCTTTTGAATTATGGTGCTGGAGGAGACTCTTGAGAGTCCCATGGACTGCAAGAAGATCAAACCTATCCATT
Organism: Lacerta viridis; assembly: GCA_900245905.1. NCBI lineage: Eukaryota > Metazoa > Chordata > Lepidosauria > Squamata > Lacertidae > Lacerta > Lacerta viridis. Next base: position 398,324 of record OFHU01004715.1, read on the forward strand.
CTTAAGGAAATCAGCCCTGAGTGCTCACTGGAAGGACAGATCCTGAAGCTGAGGCTCCAATACTTTGGCCACCTCATGAGAAGAGAAGACTCCCTGGAAAAGACCCTGATGTTGGGAAAGATGGAGGGCACAAGGAGAAGGGGACGACAGAGGATGAGATGGTTGGACAGTGTTCTCGAAGCGACTGGCATGAGTTTGGCCAAACTGCGGGAGGCAGTGGAGGATAGGCGTGCCTGGCGTGCTCTGGTCCATGGGGTCACGAAGAGTCGGACACGACTGAACGACTGAACAGCAACAAAAGATTGTTGAATGTTACTTTTTGATGTAGATTGCCTATTTTAGTTATGTTTTATTATCACATTTTTGTATTGCATTAGATTGTTATAAGATGTACATTTTTTGTTTCTTCAGCCTGCAAACCACCTTGAGTATTGTAAGATAGAAAGTTACAGGTGGGTAGCCGTGTTGGTCTGCCATAGTCAAAACAAAATCGAAAATTCTTTCCAGTAGCACCTTAGAGACCAACTGAGTTTGTTCTTGGTATGAGCTTTCGTGTGCATGCACACTTCTTCAGATACGAAAGCTCATACCAAGAACAAACTCAGTTGGTCTCTAAGGTGCTACTGGAAAGAATTTTCGATTTTGTAAGATAGAAAGACGGTATTCAAATTAAAAATGGTGATAATGATGGATTGACCAAAGTTGAGCTTTTGGGGGAGAGGAAGACCCAAAGTTGTTGAGCTTTCTTTCTTTCTTTCCTTCTTTTTTTTGGGCGGGGGGAGTGACCAGAATCAACCAGGGATACACAGTGATCGACTGGTAGATCACAATCGACTGGTTGGACATGCCTGGACTAGATCATTCTTTGGGTCCTTTCCATCTCTACAATTCCATGATTATTAAAAAAAAAATCTAATTTAAAAACATGTTCATTTAATATTAAAACAAATCATAACACTAAATTTCCCACAAAACCAAGAGTTACCCTACAGCTTTGTTCACTGCCATAAAACCACAGAACGGTCAATCCTCAATCCCCCATCACTGCCATGTTGTCTTACCAGATACCCTCAACTGACATCTAACTGCCTACCTGGTTTGCTAGACATTTTCAGACAAGGTATCCCCACCACAGACACCTCTGCGATGATGATGGCATTAAAATATCCTGTTCTTCTTCAGTAAAAGAGAAAAAAGGAGACCAAATTGTGTCAAATGAATCTTTTTTGCAGATGCCTTTGATTATTCACCGCTGGCCTATCAGAACAATGCTCCAGATATTGTTAACCCAAACCTCTCCTGGTATATTAGAGGTTTCCTTCCATCGTTGGGCAATAACTAGTCTAGCTGCTGTGAACAGGAAGGAAATTAGATTTAAGGGTAGAATTTGGGGTCAGATCTAAGGATAGGGAGGCAAGTGCTGAATTAGGAGAGATGGATGGTTTAGTGATTTTGGAGGTCAGAAAAAAATACTTTCCCCCAAAAGGCATGGACCATGATTCTATTATTCTGATATGTTTAAAGACATTGGAATTGTTTGTTTTTATTTTTTTTTAGCAACATGCCTCTCAAATTCTTTGTCGCTTGCCTTATTTTCGGCTTCCATCGCCAGGGATTTTGCTCTTTCTTATTTCCCACATTTGGGAAAACTTCCCCATCCAAAAGCATGCATCTTTGCCTTTTATGGTTTCCTCGACAGTCACAACTATTTAACTTGGTGGGATCCTCTTCAATTTGTTTGCACATTTTCCAATCTGGGACGTACCTTTACTTGAGCTTCTAGTTATCTCCAGTTCTCTTAAATCCACTTTCGCCAGCTGGGCTCCTGCAGGGTATTCTGCACTACAATTCCCTTGCTGGCTGGGGCTCATGGGAGTTGTAGTGCAAAACACCTGGAGGGCACCCAGTTGGTGAACGTTGTTTAAAATCATCTCCATACTGAACAGGCTCACTTCATTCCCCCAACTGGCTTGCAAAAGTTCCCTCATGCGAAATCCAAGGTGGCTTTGCTTTATGGGCAAATATTCCCCCCCCCCCACATATATTGACTTGAAAGGTACTTTCTTATGCCGTGGTCTTGAGTTGATGTTTGTTGGTTTGTTTGTTTCCTACCCCACAATTTCTCCCCCAAGGAGCTCAAAGTGGTTTACATGCCCCCCCTCACAACAACCCTGTGATGTAGGTTTGACTGAGAGGCAGTAACCAGTTCCAAGGTCACCCAAGGAGCTTCATAGGTGAGTGGGGGTTTGAACCCGGGTCTTGCAGGTCCTAGTCCAGCACTCTAACCGCTACACCACACTACCACATTTATGTCCCCCGCAGGGGCCTTCTCGGTAGTGGCACCCGCCCTGTGGAACGCCCTCCCATCAGATGTCAAGGAAATAAACAACTATCTGACTTTTAGAAGACATCTGAAGGCAGCCCTGTTTAGGGAAGTTTTTAATATTTGATGTTTTATTCTGTTTTTAATCTGTTGGGAGACGCCTAGAGTGGCTGAGGAAACCCAGCCAGATGGGCGAGGTATGTATAAATAAATAAATAAATAAATAATCCCAACATCTCATGCCAGGTCATTGAGCCCCAATCAGGATTAAACTCAGGGCTGCCAGTTTAAATGTCCCTTTGTACAATCTGTGAGTATGGAAAAGGTCTCCTGAACTGGATCTCCAAGTCTGAAACAAATTTTGCTATCCAAAGAATTAAGCAATGTGGGCAGCAGATCCTTGGTTGCCTGTGCAAAGTTGTAAGGCTGCCATTTTGGTTGTTCCGATAAAAAGGGTTCTCTTTTCTGCCCCTCCATTTTTTATTCCCTTCTATAGATCTCACTGTGGTTTGGGCCCAGTCTTACGTTAACCTTCCTCGCTCGGCTGTTGTGCAGGAAAAATGGGACAAACCTCAAACAGTTAATATTTATCCATTCTTCAGCTCAGGAGGAATCTTGGGTTTGGGATCAAAAAGTGGAACCCATTGATTTATAGGTATGATTTTGTGCAAATTTGTATGGGTAAGATCTTAAGCTTTATAGATGTGCAGTTGGTTTCTCTTGAACAGAACTTATATAAATTTTATGTGTTCATTTATAGAGTTACTTCCTGCTTTTAAATGCTTGGCTTCCATTTCATTGCTATCCTTGGCAGAAGTGCTTCCCTTTGGGGTATTAATTGATCTTTTATTTATGAGAGGTGTTTTTTTCCTCCTATTGCTGATTACTTTTGTTGACTATTATGTGCAGGGGCATAGCAAGGGGGGGCGCGGGGGGAGGGCCGCCCCAGTTTCCATAATGGAGGGGGTGACAAATTATCAAGGAACAAATTTTTTTGAATTATTTTTTTTAATGCCTGCTCCGAAGGTCTTATCTTACTATACTAGGGATTATATAGCTATATATGAAATTTCATGCATATCGGTTAATATCTTGACCCTCCTCCACCAAAATAGCTGTTCACTTGGCTGTTTTCCTATGTCATGAAGGCTGAAATTTCAGTTCAGTGGAGCACTTACTGTTCCCAACCCTAACCCTGTGGAAAGCCATCTAATTAGACTTTAATTTGATTTTGAGATGTTTTTAGGAGGTAATTTAATTATTGTTTGATTTTATACCAATGTTATGTACAGCGCCATCTTAAGGGGATCAGTCGCCCTGGCGCGACGATCCCTCGGCGCCCCCGGTGGGTCGCCTCTCCGCCCACCCTCCCTCCCGCGCTGGCCGCCCCTCGGGAGGGGGTGGGCGAGCGGGGGATGAGGGGCGTGGCGCTGGAGCGGTGCGGGGCTTTGCGCGCCCTTCCCAGCGCTCCAGCTGGGGCTCCGGAGGCCAGCCGGCTTGCAGCTCGCCCGCCGGCGCGCGAGCGCCTGCCTGCCCGCCCGTGGGGGCGGGGGCGGGTTGGGGAGGGGGCGCCCGGTATGCCGGCGGGCTCACGGGGGCGCCCCTGGGGGGCCTGGCGCCCTGGTGCACCGCGCCACCCAGCCCCTATGATGAGACAGCTCTGGTTATGTATCTGATGTTAGCCACCCTGAGCCCGACTTCGGCCGGGGAGGGTGGGATATAAATAAAAGTTTTTTATTATTACTTGTTATTATTCCTTTGTAAGAAAATATGAAATAACGTAAAACCATTTTTGCGGGGGGGGGGAATCAATGGGGGGGTTGACAAGAAATTTTCCGCACCGGGTACCACCTGACCTTCCCATGCCTGGGGGGGGGGGTTGACAAAAAAAATTGTCCCCGGGTACCAATTTACCTTGCTACGCCCCTGATTATGTGTACCAACGAGAGGGTGATTGACAGGCTGTATATTTGATAAATATTATCCCTACATATTTCCAATATATTTAAATGTATTCTTTTGAGTTTGAGAGTCTTGTGTGATTCCTTGTCACGAGGCTCAAACTCAGGCTGGAAAAGTTTGAACTAGTACAAGGGGCTATGCAAAGTGCTGATTGGCTGCTTGCCTGCCTGTGTCATCCCCCAACCCTTCTCCCCATTATCCCTGCCTAGCAACTGATGACACCCAGGTGGTGCCAGATGGGAATGGGTGAAGATGAATTTCTATGGAAAAGCAGAACTATTTCAATGGATTGATTGTTTAAAAACATAAGACGGGACTGTTAGGTCAGGCCAGCATTCAGAAGCATTGCTGCTTCCTGCCGTGAAGGCAGAGCAGAGCCATCATGGCATGTAGCAATCAATGGCCCCATCCTTGAAGGTCCCAAGATTCATCCCTGGTGCCTCCAAGGAAAAGGATCGAGTTGTGGGGTTTGCAGAAGGCCACTCTTTGCTTGTGTCCACAGGGCTAGATGGGGAACCATCTCAGCCTGGGGTATGGCAGCTTCCGTCATCCCATGTGGGAACCTCATAGAATCATAGAGTTGGAAGAGACCCCAAGGGCCATCCAGTCCAACCCCCTGCCAAGCAGGAAACACCATCAAAGCATTCCTGACAGATGGCTGTCAAGCCTCCGCTTAAAGACCTCCAAAGAAGGAGACTCCACCACACTCCTTGGCAGCAAATTCCACTGTCGAACAGCTCTTCACTGTCAGGAAGTTCTTCCTAATGTTTAGGTGGAATCTTCTTTCTTGTAGTTTGAATCCATTGCCCCGTGTCCGCTTCTCTGGAGCAGCAGAAAACAACCTTTCACCCTCCTCTATATGACATCCTTTTATATATTTGAACATGGCTATCATATCACCCCTTAACCTTCTCTTCTCCAGGCTAAACATACCCAGCTCCCTAAGCCGTTCCTCATAAGGCATTGTTTCCAGGCCTTTGACCATTTTGGTTGCCCTCTTCTGGACACGTTCCAGCTTGTCAGTATCCTTCTTGAACTGTGGTGCCCAGAACTGGACACAGTATTCCAGGTGAGGTCTGACCAGAGCGGAATACAGTGGTACTATTACTTCCCTTGATCTAGATGCTATACTCCTATTGATGCAGCCCAGAATTGCATTGGCTTTTTTAGCTGCTGCATCACACTGTTGACTCATGTCAAGTTTATGGTCTACCAAGACTCCTAGATCCTTTTCTCGCCTTTGGTCTTCCATCCTTGAAAACGTCAGCATTCCTCCATCGCTTGCTCCAGACCTTCCGAATCTGCCCCCTGCTTTGAAATCCATCTCCGGTAGGCTGACGAACGGTTATGAAATACAAATTTGAGTTTCTTGGTGGCATAGGGCGAGCAGCGCAGTTGAAATTAAATCATGTTTAGATTAAAGAGGACAGAGTATTGAAAATATTTTCCTTCGAGTTTTACAGTACAATTAGGAACTGTTTAAGCTTTCGATTCTCGCGGCTTCGGAGTCAGGGCTGTGGTTAACCGACCGTTCAAGATATATTCCTCTCGGCTTCGGCTGGGGAAGGTCATCCCTGTTTCGTTGTGGAATTATACCTTCCTCTGCAGAGGCCGCTTATCTCAGTATCTGCAATTTGCAGGGTCTCCCGCAAAAGGAAATCTTTCATTAAGCATCCTATTTGCCTTTGCTCCAGGCAGGCAGACTAAATAAACTCCAGCGTAGACTTTGCACTTTCCCCTCACGTTGGCCACATCCAAGAATCACAGACAATGCTGGTTTGCAAGAAAGAGAGAATTTTAAGAAAAACAAGCTCGCTCAGAAGCCCTCGTCAACTCCTCCTGTTGGATTCCTCAAAAGAATTTATTTCATTACTATAAGTGCTGTTGACTTAGTGTGAGTTTCAGCACTTGGATTCTTGGATAGCTTGAAGAAAACCACGATCTCCAAGATAAATATATTATGCAAAGCAAGAGCTTCATTCTTTCACTGATATGTGGTCCAACGCCAACTGCACCCCCACAGAAAAAAGGGCTCCCTGGGCTACGCAAAGGATGAGGCCTCAGCTGCCTCGGAGCAAAATGCCATGGCCACAAGAGGAAGAAGGTGGTGGACAGAAGGCCACAGGACGTGTGCGAACGCCATGTCATAGAATCATAGAATCACAGAGTTGGAAGAGACCCCGAGGGTCATCTAGTCCAACCCCTTGCAATGCAGGAATCACAGCACTTTCAGAAACAGCTTGTCGATATCCTCCTTCAACCCTGGTGCCCAGGACATGGGTCTCTTGGTAGGGTTAGTTTGGACTCTTTGCGATAACAGCCACGATTATCTTTCTCACTCTCTAGTACTCACTGTTGTGAACTAATTTAGACCCATAGAATCGTGGAGTTGGGAGGGACCCCAAGTGTCACCTGGCGCAATGCAGGAATCTCAGGAATCCATGGCAGGTGGCCACCCTACCTCTGCTTAAAAACCTCCAAGGAAGGAGAGTCCACCACCTCCCGAGTGAGACCTTTCCACAGCTCTTCAGCATGGAGGTGTCACTGGTCAGCATCCTGGCCTCCCTCTGGCTAGAAGTGTGGAGAACCTCCCTGTGCTCAACTTATCGAAACTCTACCAGCTCTCATTGAAATCTGCCAGCTATTTTGCTGGAGTAGGAAAAGATGGTTTCAAAGAGGATTGGACAATTTTGTGGAGAAGAGGGCTCTCAATGGCTTCCAGCCACGGTGGCTCTGCTCAGTCTCCACAGCTGGAGGCAGCAATGCTTCTGAATAACAGTTTCTAGAAACCACAGCAGCGGGGAGAGAGAGCTCTTGTGCTCAGATCCTGCATGCAGGTACCCCGTAATTGGTCCGTATAGTTAAAGCTATGGTTTTCCCAGTAGTGATGTATGGAAGTGAGAGCTGGACCATAAAGAAGACTGATCGCCAAAGAATTGATGCTTTTGAATTATGGTGCTGGAGGAGACTCTTGAGAGTCCCATGGACTGCAAGAAGATCAAACCTATCCATTCTGAAGGAAATCAGCCCTGAGTGCTCACTGGAAGGACAGATCCTGAAGCTGAGGCTCCAATACTTTGGCCACCTCATGAGAAGAGAAGACTCCCTGGAAAAGACCCTGATGTTGGGAAAGATGGAGGGCACAAGGAGAAGGGGACGACAGAGGACGAGATGGTTGGACAGTGTTCTTGAAGCTACCAACATGAGTCTGACCAAACTGCGGGAGGCAGTGGAAGACAGGAGTGCCTGGCGTGCTTTGGTCCATGGGGTCACGAAGAGTTGGACACGACTAAACAACAACAACATCCCATAATGGGCATTTGGTTGGCCACTGTGAGAAGAGGATGCAGGACTAGATGGGCCATTGGCCGGATCCAGCAGGCTCGTCTTATGTTCTTACATTTTTAACTTCTAACTTTCTCACACAGCTTCTTATTCCTTTTCCCTCATCCGCATTGACCCATTGCTCAGTTTTTCTCAGTTTTTACTCCCATTTGCTTCATGGAGCAAAGGGGAACCCATTGGGTTCGCTCCAAGAGAGGGAATGTGGCACGTATGCACTTCGATAGGAAAATATTGTACATTGTCGTTCCAATGCAAGAGAGTTTGTTTTCCATTGAGCAGGGCAAGAGGTCATGGAACAAGGAGTGGGGAATTTTGGGTTCAGAACAAGTCAGGAAAATTGTGGTCATCCCTGCAATATGTGATGGGCCAGTGGAATCCCTGCTCCCCATGGGATGAGTCGCAAACCCTCTTGCTTGAGCCATCATGGAGCGTCCCAGGCAAACCCTCTGGGATCACAGAGCATGGAACAAGCCCGCTGTGACCCAATTTGGAGTGATGGCCAGATGAATGACCTACTGCAGTCGATCTTTTTCCACCCTTTTAGAGTCACAGTGGGAGTCGCAGAAATAAACATGACATGCCCATGTGACTTGTGGATCTCATACTGGCCTGTTTGGGGCACTCGTCAGTCACCAGCCCATGAGACAACATCAGCTGATGCCTCACAGAAGGGCAGGGACATTGGAAAGATTCTGGAAAGTGAGGCTGTTCCTCCCTTCTCTTCCCTGCTTCAGTGCAGGGCATCAGAGAAATGATCAGAGAAACTGGGCTGGAGCACCTCCACAAAGGAGGTCTGGATCAGAGTCGTAGAATCATAGAATTGTAGACTTCGAAAGGACCCTGGGGGTCATCCAGTCCCACTCCCTGCAATGCAGGAATCTCAACTCTGCTTAAAAACTTCAAATGAAGGAGAGTCCACCACTTTCCGAGGAAGTCTGTTCCACTATCAAACACCACTCGAGGAAGTCTGTTCCACCTAGGCAACTCTTCCTCTAGGTCTTGTATGCCTAGGTCTCTTGTTGTTGTTGTTTAGTCGTTTAGTCATGTCCGACTCTTTGTGACCCCATGGACCAGAGCACGCCAGGCACTCCTGTCTTCCACTGCCTCCCACAGTTTGGTCAGACTCATGTTGGTAGCTTCGAGAACACTGTCCAACCATCTCATCCTCTGTCATCCCCTTCTCCTTGTGCCCTCAATCTTTCCCAACATCAGGGTCTTTTCCAGGGAGTCTTCTCTTCTCATGAGGTGGCCAAAAGTATTGGAGCCTCAGCTTCAGGATCTGCCCTTCCAGTGAGCACTCAGGGCTGATTTCTTTAAGGATGGATAAGTTTGATCTTTTTGCAGTCCATGGGACCTCTACATCTCAATGTATCAGTGGTAACATCCATTGGAGGTAACATCCATTGGAGAAAAGCATGTCAGTAGCTGAACAAGGCAGCAGCAGCTTCAAATCTTGCCTTCTCAAAAAGGAAGGAAGGAAGGAAGGAAGGAAGGAAGGAAGGAAGGGATCACCACTAGGGAGACCCCATCACTCCAGCAAGTGGTATAATTGACACTAGAGTCCTATGTCTAGGAGAAAGTTGGCAACCATCAAGGTATTAGGGCAGGTCTGGAGTACTTGTGGCCATCCAGATGTTGCTAGAAGATGTTGGAGGTATCTAAGGAAACCAGTGTGGCTGTATTAGGAGATTATAGATGAGGTGAGATTCAAGAAGGGCATGTATAAGAAATGGAAGGAATGGGGAAACCACAGAAGAGGATGAGTAGCCAACAAGTTGCAGGGTGAAGCTCAGGTGGGTTCAGAATGAGCTCAGGCTTGCAGGAGAGGTTAAAAATAATTTCAAAAAAGGTTTCTTTGGCCGTGTTCGAAGCAAGAGGGAGAACAAACAAATGGTAGGTCCTCCAAGTGCAGAAACTGGAGAAATGCTGTTGGGTGACAGACAGAAAGAGGAACTGGTCTGCCTTCACGGTTGGAGGCAGCAATACTGCCAGTTGCTGGAAATTGCAGGAGGGGAGAGTTGCTCTTGTGCTCGAATCCTGCTTGTGGGTTTTGCAAAGGTATCTTGTTGGCCACTGTGAGACCAGGATGCTGGAATAGATGAGCCCATGGCCTGATCCAGCAGGGCTCTTCTTATGTGTTTCTGCTGCTACCTGGGACTGGGAGGAAGTCCAACAGAATTCAGTCAGGCTCACATCCCAGAAGACATGCTGTGTCAATCCCTAGTTAAGATTCTCACAATTGCAGTCATTCCCAAGTGCAGATCTCCCTCTCTCTTGGCAAAACTAGTCTTCCATTCCCCTGGGTTCGGCACCCCTCCATGCACTTTTGCATAGACGTGCATGCACACAAACACAACCTCTTTGCTCTCTTCCAATATTTGGCTCCAGAGGGTGTCTTTGACACCAAGCTGTTTATTGCAAAGGTTGTTGTTGTTCAGTCGTGTTCAGTCGTGTCCAACTCTTCGTGACCCCATGGACCAGAGCACGCCAGGCACCCCTATCCTCCACTGCCTCCCGCAGTTTGGCCAAACTCATGTTGGTAGCTTCGAGAACACTGTCCACCACCATCGTCCTCCTCTGTCGTCCCCTTCTCCTTGTGCCCTCCATCTTTGCCAACATCAGGGTCTTTTCTAGGGAGTCTTCTCTCCTCATGAGGTGGCCAAAGTACTGAAGCCTCAACTCAAGCAAAGGTAGCTTCCAGATAACAAGGCTTGCTCTTGAACTCAGCGATTCTTTCTTCTGAGGACATATGCACAGACATTAACAGTAAGAGAAGGGAGGACCTCACTTCCTTTTCCACAGCACAAGGTTATTTACTGTACTTCCCAAACTCCTTTTTGTTCTCTTGAACTCATTACCATTTACTCAGTGATTTTTACTTCTGTGCAGAGCATGCGTAGACATTGCGCTAGTCACCAGGGCTTTCTTCTGAACTCTGTGATTCTTACTTAAGAGTAAATATGCCTGGAGGTTAACCTAGTAATATAAGGAAATATCTCACTTCCTTTTCTGCAGCACAGGATTATTTACCTCTCAGGTTTTAGTTCTCCATGTCTAATTCCGCTTCCCCCCCTGTGCCCTACCCCACGAAAAGTAACAGCGGAACCGAGATCTGAATCGTGAAAAAGCTAACGTCAATATTTACAACCTTATCACGGGAACACGGGGAAGAAGGTTCTCGTGTCTCTTTAAAGACTTGCAGATCAGAACTGCGCGTTTGGCCACCAAGGAGCGCACGAGGGCCACATGAGGGAGGAGCTGGGGCTGAAGCCCAACGCAGCTGTCCTGGGCAGAGAGGCACAGAGAAGGCTCTCCCATTTGGAATAAGCAAGATGAGGAGGTAGGGGAGATTAAGGGGCACCTGTCTCCACAGGTGGGGTGGGACAAGTCAACAAAAGCGAAAGCAGAACCACTTTGGACCTATTGGGGGTGGGCGGGCAGCCTGGTCTCATTGTGGATCGGCTGGCAGGTGACACCGTCAATGTCCCTCTCTGATGCTTCCACCCAGACTCTCTCTCTCTCTCTCTCTCTCTCTCTCTCTCTCTCTCTGAGAGAGGGGGGCAACTACACTATCAACCACTGCTTTTTTCTAAAAAAAATGTTTAGGGGTATGTGTACCACCCAGAATAAAAGCACTGCTATCAACTATTTTCCTTCCATGCTGCCGTTTGACTCAAATCCAGATCTGGAATTATTATTATTATTATTATTATTATTATATTATTATTATTATTATTATTATTATTATTATTATTTGTCATGGGGCAGCCCTATCATGGTGGCTAAACAACATTTCTGTGCCTGGAAGCAGAGATAAAAAGGGCAGTGCTGAAAGAGAAAACAGCCCTCAGCTCTTAATCGATTATTATTTTTTAGAAGTGATCTGAAACCCTTCTGGTGTAAATGGCAAAGAGAAGAGAAGGAGGAGGATTGTGGTGATAAGCCTACCAGGAGTTGAGGCGAGGGGGCGATGCCATTCCAGGGGGTGTCGGGTAGTGTCAGTTCAGGCGATATTAGCCCAGGAGACCTGTGGCTGGGCGATGCCATTCCAGGGGGTGTCGGGTAGTGTCAGTTCAGGCGATATTAGCCCAGGAGACCTGTGGCTGGAAAGAGGTCGACCTTGGTTGGGGCGGAGAGGAAGGCAGAATCAGGACGGGGGAGCATAGGGACCCCCAGAACTGGCCCAGGAGGGAAATGATCCGGTTTTGCAGCTCAGTGAACTTCACCTCACTTTCACCCCTGCTGCCTTTAATTGCTGCTTCTGGATGAGGGCCAGGTCTTCTCTGAGACAGGGCCTCTCCCTGCTCCGTCTCTCTATATTATTACCCATCGCACCTCTCTCGGTTGCTAGGCGCTGGCCCTTCGGCATCCCCAGGTGGGCGCTTGGAGCAGCTCATGGATCAAGGAGCCCACAACCCCACAGGCCACCTGCAATGCCAGGGGTTGGACTTGATGGCCCTTGGGGTCCCTTCCCGCTCTACGATGCTATGGTTTTATGAGCGGCGCGGCTTTGGTGAAACCATAACGCGACGACTGCTCTGTTGCACCCATGAAAGAACATCCGAAGAATCTGCCGGATCAGGCCAATGGCCCATCTAGTCCAGGATCTCACCGATGCCTGTGGGAAGCCCACAAGCCAGATCCGAGTGCAAGAGCCCTTTCCCGTTCTGCCTTTTCCAGAAACTGGCATTCAGAAGCATCGCTTCCTCCAATGTTACCGGTCACCACGGCGTCCTGTGGGAGCAGGTTCCATAGTTTAACTATGTGGTGCATTGTGCCCACGGGCTGTCAGAGGTATCTGGTGGGGCAGAGGCTGCTTGGCCAGGTCTGATCCAGCAAACAGGTGGGGTGGGGAGGAGGGGAAGGGAAGGGAGAGAAATCTCAGGAATTTCCTCTGTGTGAAAATTTCAGCCTGGCTCTCGTTCCAGGTGCCATTGCACCTGCTTTGGGAATTGCTCAAGCGAAGCCCAACCTAGAGCAGAGCAGGCAGAGAAGAGCATCTTCCAAATGTGCCACCGCAGGTGAAAGATTGGGTGGGTGGGTCTGTGCAGAAGGCAATGGCCGTGTGGCAACATGGGGATGGAGTTGGACTAGGATCTGGGAGACCGGGGTTCAAATCCCTGCTTGGCCGTGACGCTCACTAGGGTGACCTTTGATCCCTCTCTCAGCCTAGCCTGCCTCACAGGGTTGTTGTGAGAACCATGGATGTACACCACCTTGAGCTCTTTGGAGAAATAAATTAAGATGGCCGTTTCCTGTTTTGTGCAGGGCTGGTGGAGCTGCCTGCTGCTTCCAATGCAGAAGAGCTTATTGTGTTTGTAATAATAATAATAATAATAATAATAATAATAATAATAATAATAATATTTTAATTATACCCCACCCATCTGGCTGGGTTTCCCCAGCCACTCTGGGCGGCTCCCAACAGAATATTAAAAACAGAATAAAACATCAAACATTAAAAACTTCCCTAAACAGGGCTGCCTTCAGGTGTCTTCTATTTTATCTGTTTCCTGAAATGTATGTGCTGCTTGATTGTAAGAAACAAAACTGAAAGTGGCTTACAAATACAATCAAACTACCAAGCTGTCAGCATAAACGGCTCTTTGAAATGTTCAAAAAATAAAATCAGCAGCAGCAACAATGACGACAGTAGATTAAAATATGCATCCACGTCCCACACATATCTGGGCAGGTGCCTACCTGACATCAAGTGGCAGGGAGTTCCAAAGTGTAAATGCCACCACACTAAACAATTGAGTTCTTACAGGGGTAAGACAAGGGTTCCAACTTGAATAAAATATTGGGTGGGGAGATGTCCAGGTAATCATTGCCCTATATAATGGATGCAGCACACACACACACCATTTGAATGGCAATGCCCATAAATTATTATTTTTTGGGAGGGGGCTCAAATATGTTATGGGAGGGGGGGCGAAGGGACCTTGGTCCCTGGGAGTTGGCTCCTATGGGTAAGGCAATCTTGCAGGTAAACGGATCCCAAGAGCTTTATATACTAATAGCAACACCTTGAACGTGGCCTTGCTTCTGAGGAAGCAGGAGAGCAATCTCTGCCTGCCCGGGGAGGTCACCCTGAGGATAGCTGCCTGCCCAACTTGTCCCCCACCCAGCCGGCTCCTCTCCTCTGCCCTTTGCAATGCCCTCAGCCTGCAAAGGCCTTTCCGACGGCCTTTCTGAGAAAAGTCAGCTGCAATTCTGCCGATCTAAAAATACCTCCTCGACAATGCCTGGCCAAGGGAGGCCGCAATTATTTCTCAGAATATCTCTCCTTTTGCTCATTTATTTTCTGGGAGGCTTGGAAGAGGGCTTGTCAAGCCGATGATTAAGTGTCACCTCCTCGTTCTTTCATGAATGGGAGGCCCCCATCCAGACCAGGAGGAGAGCCAGCTCACGCCGCGGGCGGTCCCTCGAGTAACTCCCGGCGGCTCCGAACAAATTTCGTTCCCTTTCCTCGGGCTGCCAGACGAACGGGGTCAGGCCCAAGCCGGAGGGAAAGCGAGCCGAGCACGCGCTGGCCCTGAAAGAGAGACCCGGGCAGGGAGATGTGTCGGCAGTGGAATAAAAAGGGCGGCAGGGAAAGGTGAGGGGGACGCCATGCAGACAACGGCTGGACGCCCTTCCTTGCCATTTCCTCCCCAGGCAAGATCTCTTGGCAACCTTTCCTCCTCAGGTCTGCAAGCTTCCTCCCTTATATTAAAGTCGTTCTGTAAGATTGTGCCAAGGTGCCAGTTGCTGGCTCGGTGGTATATTTTTTACAGCGTAGAGAGAAAAGGAGAAATTACGAGGTGTTTCCTTGCGCTTTTAAATGTGCAAAGAGCACAACCCGGTGAACCAGAACTTTGTGCTCTAGCTCACGTCACACAATCCTAGATTTGTAGAGTTGGAAGGGACCTCCGAGTTCATCTAGTCCAACCCCCTGCAAAGCAAGCATCACAGCTGATGGCCATCCAGCCACAGAGGTGGAGGTTGAAGTAGAGCCCACCATCTTCCGAGGTGGTTCATTCCACCATCGAACAGCTCCGAACACCAGGAAGTTCTTCCTAAACTATAGTCACAATACCCTTTCTTATAACTTGAATCGGTTGGTTCGGGTCCTGCCCATTGGAGCAGCGGAAAAGAAGCTCATGCCCATAGTGTGACTTCCTGCCCTGGGTTGCAATATTATGGCGTCAAAACAAAATATAAAATAAAAAAATCCTTCCAGTAGCACCTTAGAGACCAACTAAGTTTGTTCTTGGTATGAGCTTTCGTGTGCATGCACACTTCTTCAGATACACTGAAACAGAAGTCACCAGACCCTTATATATAGTGAGAGGGTGGGGAGGGGTATTACTCAGAAGGGTGGTGGGAATGGGTGATTGGCTGATGGGTGTGGAAAACCTGTTGATGACTGTTAACGACTGCAATTGGTCTTACAGGAAAAAGCAATGAATAATGAGATAAGAATCCAATGTCTCTATTCAGACCAGGTCTCTCCCTGGTTTTAAGTTTGGTAATACGTTAAGTTGCAATTCAGCAACTTCTCTTTCTCATTATACATGACCAAGCTATCTTTAACCATCTCGCCCCTTGCTTTTTCCTGTAAGACCAATTGCAGTCGTTAACAGTCGTCAACAGGTTTTCCACACCTATCAGCCAATCACCCATTCCCACCACCCTTCTGAGTAATACCCCTCTCTCGCTATATATAAGGGTCTGGTGACTTCCGTTTCAATGTATCTGAAGAAGTGTGCACGCACACGAAAGCTCACACCAAGAACAAACTCAGTTGGTCTCTAAGGTGCTACTGGAAGGAATTTTTTTTTTTTTATTTTGTTTTGACTACGGCAGACCAACACGGCTACCTGCCTGTAACTGGAAATATTATGGTGTGTCTTCCTTGCATGTTGGAGCACAAACAGTGAGCCTGTGCATTGTAAGGAATGCTTTTTGGGTGGGGACGGTATTTGTTCATCTAAATTGTGTGCAAGTTTACCTTTTCCAACCCTGTTTGCTGGCATGGTTTCCCCCCTCGTGGCTGTGACCTCTTCTCGTTCATTCTTTTGCCACATGGGCAGCCCCAAGCAACCAGGAATCACTTTTAAAGCAGCGTAACACTGCTGCCACTACTGAGGGCAAACAGCCAATCTGAAAAGTAGGGATTTACGTAGGAGTGACACTCTGAGCCCCTGTAGTGAATCGGGGCCTGTGGCTGCAGTAGGAACTTCCCTGAAAGACACCCTTCCCCACCCCATTCTTGTCTTGGTGGGATGCATGCAAAGACAGGCTCCCATTGATTGAGTGGGTGAGACCAAGAGTGGGTCCACTGGTCAAGATGGTGGTTTCTGCACATGCCGCAGAGGGAAGTGAGGGGCAGATGGGGCTCATCCACCTGGGAAGGAAGCCCACCTAGACGGAAAACTCTGACCCAAAACCTCCAGGTCTTTGTGGGATATCTTTGGAAGAAGAAGAAAAAGGCTACACAAATCTGGAGTGGAGTCCCTAAGATGGTTTGATGGTGCCTGCAGTGCCGCAGTGTTTAGGGAAGCTTTTAATGTTTAATAGATTATTGCATTTTAATATTCTGTTGGAAGCCGCCCAGAGTGGCTGGGGAAACCCAGCCAGATGGCCGGAATAAATAAATTATTATTATTATTATTATTATTATTATTATTATTATTATTATTAATTTATAAGCTAAACAAGCTATAGCTTAGGTCCCCACTCTCTTGGGGGCCCCCAAAAAATGTAAAGGGGAAAAAACCTGGATGTACATTTCCAAAATATAAGATAAAAAAACAAATGAAATAAAACATACATACAGCAACAGTGTTTTGTGTTGTGTCAGCTCCTATGGCCTGCTACCCTGCTCCCTAAAATATCACTGGTTTGCTCCTTTATATATATAGGGTGCCTATTAGGTCCATAAATTACCATATAGCATATATTCAACACAAAAAAACAGTGACAATTTGTTGTTGACAAAGGACAGCTGGACATATAAAGGGCCCCGTTACCTGCAGTAGCTCCTTAGGGCTGCATCAAAATTAAATCCGGCCCTGGGTGCCTGGTACGTCTCCTTCCAGCAACTCCTGCAGCCAAGCTGGTGCCAAAAGCATTGCTCTGCTTTCCTTTGGAAAACAACAGTGAGGCCGAGGGGGGGGTGGTCTTGTTGTCTGGGCAGCCCAGGACCCCCAAACACACTGCCCAGCCTTGCACCACAGGGAGGTCCCTCCGGTGCTACTAATGTAGAGTTGCCATATTTCAAAAAGTTGTTGAGAATTTTGGCAAAGCTGTTGAGCAAAATCTCAGAAAAGAAAAGGAAAAGGAAAAAGGTATTTTTAATGGGCCGTACGTCTGGTTTCCCCTGGACATTTGAGTGACCTCCGCTTGGACACTGTTTACAAGGGTCGAATACTGATTATGTCCAGACATATGGCAACCCTAGCTAATGCAGCAGTTGGACTTCACCCCTGGAGGTGCACTCCATTGTCTCTACACCAGTGGTTAAGAGTGGTAGACCTGTAATCTGGTGAACTGCGTTTGATTCCCCGCTCCTCCACATGCAGCTGCTGGGTGACCTTGGGCTAGTCACACTTCTCTGAAGTCTCTCAGCCCCACTCACCTCACAGAGGAAGGGAAAGGAGAATGTGAGCCGCTTTGAGACTCCTTCGGGTAGTGATAAAGCGGGATATCAAATCCAAACTCTTCTTCTTCTTCTTGAGACAGATGGATGCCAACAAGATTTCCCAGGTGACTGCTGCTTCTCCCCTCCCCCAGAACTCACCACATAGGCAACTCCACCAAAGGAAACAGTCTGTGATGAGTGGGGTGGCATCCCAACCCTGCGTCTGACATCTGCAGATGTTGGGTAAATGACAACCAAGTGGGGAAGCACTACCAAGGCTATTGGGCCCTAAGATGAAGGTGCTGAAGCCGGTTAGGAGAGAAGGCAACTAAAATAATAATAATAATAATAACAATTATTATTATTATTATTAGAATTTATATACCGCCCTATACCCAGGGGTCTCAGAATAAATGAGTAAGTGCCTACTACCAATTAATTTAGAAATACAGGTGAAACTCGAAAAATTAGAATATCATGGAAAAGTCCATTTATGTAAGCAGTTGTTTTCATTAGCTACTGGAGTTTAATATATGAGATAGACTCATGACATGCAAAGCGAGATATGTCAAGCCTTTGTTTGTTATAATTGTGATGATTATGGCGCACAGCTGATGAAAACCCCAAAGTTGAAATTGTTAATTTGGGGTTCTCATCAGCTGTACGCCATAATCATCACAATTATAACAAATAAAGGCTTGACATATCTCGCTTTGCATGTCATGAGTCTATCTCATATATTAGCTTCACCTTTTAAGTTGAATTACTGAAAGAAAGGAACCTTTCCACTATATTCTTAATTTTTTTGAGTTTCCCCTGTAGTATTTATATGCTGCTCATTCACAAAAGTATCTAAGAAGACCCAGCTGGGCCAATAGCCCATCTAATCCAGCCTCCTGTTAGTGGTTTTTTTTAAATTATTATTAAATTTGTCCACCGCCCTGTACCCGTCAATCTCAGGGCTGTTCTCACAGTGGCCTCTCACCAGATGCCTCTTCTTGGAAACCCGCAACCAGGATCCGAGCACAAGAGCGACTCTCCACTCCCGCGGTCTCCAGCAACTGGGATTCGGAAGCCTTGCCTCCTCCGACTGTGGAGGCAGAGCAGAGCCATCACGGCTGACGGCCATCGGCAGCCCTCTCTTCCTCCAGGAATATGTCCAGCCCTCTTTCAAAGCGGTGGCCATCCTGCGGCAGTGAGTTCCGTACTTCAGCTCCACGCTGCGTGGAAAAGGGACTTCCTTTCTTTTAGAACGCCAAGGCAGGGCACCACAGAAATAATATGGTAAAGGGAACGGAGACGGAATTGAAAAGAGGAGGCCTTTTCGTCTGACACAAAATGTTTGTGGGAAACGGTGAGTCGTTTGGCTGAGCAGATGCATTTCCAGGGTGATGGAGTCTCATATGAGCCAACACCTCTTTTTGCTCGATTCGAGACACGGCTAAATCGTATGTTCCATTTCTCCTCCCCGCCCCCTGCTTATGCCTCACACGCCATAAATATCAAGAGCAGCAGATCAACCATTTAAAAGAGAGATTTTTAAAAGTTTCCATATTAAATATATGTGTCGATGTCGCCTGGTGACTGGCGTCTCACGGCTGCCCTCTACTGATGGCATTCTGAACTGATGCTGAACTGACATGCAGGAGGTCAGGAACGAACCTCTCTCTGGTATGGGGCTCAGGGCATTTTCTCAGAACCTATTTCATAAGACTGATCAAATCAGCTCCGTTTCTTAAGAAGAAGCAGCACTGAGAATGGAAATGGGCGCTGGTGAGATACTGAACGTATTTAGGTAGGGCTGCTTCAAGACTTCAGGGAAGTCCCATTTCCAGTAAAAGAAAACTAAAAAATGTGGGTTACAGGTAGGTACCTGTGTTGGTCTGCCATAGTCAAAACAAAATTAAAAATTAAAAAATTATTTCCAGTAGCACCTTAGAGACCAACTAAGTTTGTTCTTGGTATGAGCTTTCGTGTGCATGCACACTTCTTCAGATATTCTTCAGGTATCTGAAGAAGTGTGCATGCACACGAAAGCTCATACCAAGAACAAAACTTAGTTGGTCTCTAAGGTGCTACTGGAAGGAATTTTTTATCTTTTATTTTGTTTTTTAAAATGTGGAGAATGAGAAACTCACTTCTTTGTTCTTCTGTTTTGTTTCACTCAAGTTCTAGAGAAGGGGAAGAAATCCGATTCTGTTCACATTTAAAAGTGAACCTCCCCAATTTGCACTTGCTAAAACAATTCACAAACTGACACGGAAATTCACGCTTCTCCGAATTTTGCAATGCTGTTCTCCAGCCAAGTTATGTATGCAAAAAAAAATTGCATACACTGGGTTAAAGTTTGCATAAAAATGCATATGCTAGTGAAAATTATCAGGGAAATTGGTTTCACCCAAAATTGTAGGTTTGGAGGAATTGCATATAAATTTAAGAGCAATTAGCACTAAAACGGTGGTGAATTTTCATGAGTTTTTTAAAAAATAGCAAACTGATATGGAAATATGGGGAATGGATTAAGGAGAATTGCCGGAGAATTGATGCTTTTGAATTATGCTGCTGGAGGAGACTCTTGAGAGTCCCATGGACTGCAAGAAGATCAAACCTATCCATTCTGAAGGAAATCAGCCCTGAGTGCTCACTGGAAGGACAGATCCTGAAGCTGAGGCTCCAAGTACTTTGGCCACCTCATGAGAAGAGAAGACTCCCTGGAAAAGACCCTGATGTTGGGAAAGATGGAGGGCACAAGGAGAAGGGGACGACAGAGGACGAGATGGTTGGACAGTGTTCTCGAAGCTACCAACATGAGTCTGACCAAACTGCGGGAGGCAGTGGAAGACAGGAGTGCCTGGTGTGATCTGGTCCATGGGGTCACGAAGAGTCGAACAAGACTAAGCCACTAAACAACAACAAAAGGATCCGGCCCAATCGCCTTCTAAATCTGGCCCATGGACAGTCCAAAAATCAGCATGTTTTTACATGTGTAGAACGTGTCCTTTTATTTAAAATGCATCTCCCTGGTTATTTGTGAGGCATATGAATTCATTCATCCCCCCCCCAAAAAAATAGTCTGGCTCCCCACAATGCCAGAGGGACAGTGGAGCGGCCCCCTGCTGAAAAAGTTTGCTGACCCCTGGTCTAAGGCATCTTCCTACAATTCTAAAAATCCCACAGACATATATCTACAGAAAAGACCACATGACTAAAGAAAATAGCCACAGAAAAGCCTAAAGAAAGCCAAGCCAGAGAGCCGCTCTCTCTCAGCCATTTCCTTTTGCAGACAAATGATGCCAGAATGAGTTGTGCATTTATTTACGGCATTTTCTTCCAACCCCCCCCCTCCAAATCTACACAAGAAAGTGTGTTGCAACAGCAGCGTTAGTCAGCCCACTGCTTTGCACAGCTGCCGGGCAACAGGTGTGTGTCCTTCCCTTGCGCTAGCTGTTTAGGAACACCGCAGGCCCGGAAATGACCCACGGTCCCCCAAGGGAAGCAATCCAGGAATAAATTCGACAGCAGCCTCCGTAACCCAAACAAGTGGGCAAGTGTCGGTCACTGGGGCTCAGCTGCCAAAAGGGCAGCCAGAGGGCACGGGAAGGAGGAGGACAAGCGATGAGAAATGGCTCCTCTAAATACTAGGCTTTCCTGAGGATCTCAGCTACACCCAAGCGCTGCAATGGAACCTGCTTGCCAGCTAGCGGGGGCGAAGCAAAGGATGATGGGAACATTGCACAAGGGGTCTAAGTTTGAGGGTCCGGCCGCCAAGGCAACAGGGAAGGGTCTCAGCCAGACTGCCAGCCACAGGCTAGAAACTTTTCTTGATCTAGGAAGCATCTTGGTCGCATGTTCTCTGGGGACAGACTGGTGAGAGGGGAGGGGGACACACACACAAGATTAAGGGAGGAGATACTGACAGCTTCGCAGAGATGAACAAAGGATGTTGGAAAGAAAAAGAGGAGAGATTCTAGGTTGAGGTGGGGCCTCAAGGTTTATAAAATTATGCAGGGTCTACAGAACGTAGGTAACTAGAGAAACATTTTCCCCACACTCATAGCACTAGGACTCAGATTCATAGAATTGTAGAGTTGGAAGGGACCCCGCACCCAAGGGTCATCTAGTCCAACCCCCTGCAGTGCAGGAATCTCAGCTGACGAATCCCTGACAAATGGGCACCCAACCTCTGCTTAAAAACCTCCAGTGAAGGAGAGGCCACCAGCTTCCGAGGGAGTTCTCGAGTTAAGTCATCGTACGGATCTCACTGTCAGAAAGTTCTTCCTCCTGTTTAGTCGGAATCACCTCTCTTGAAATTGGAATCCAGTGGTTCGGATTCAAGATTGGAGGGTCACCCAACGGAACTGATTAGTTGTAGATTGAGGACAGACAAACGGACAGAAGAAAAAATGTCTTGTAGCCAGGGGCTGAACTCAAGCCGGATTGCAAGGGAAGAAAACAAATTATTGCGAGCCCACTCTCCATTCTTTCCTTTGAAGTAGGGTTTCTTGATGCTATGGTGATATCAGGTGGGTAGCCCCACACACTCATCAAAGCAGCCCATGAGGGGTGGACTGGATCTGGCCCACTGGTTGGATCCTATTTCCTGCCCCTGATTTATTTTATTCATAAAACGGCGGAGCAAAAGAGGAAATGGCTTCAAAAAGCCACATAGGAACTGCCTCAAAGTCAAGCTACAGGGTTTCTGTGGACATTTACATAGCAACATAAGAAGAGCCCTGCAGGATCAGGCCCATGGCCCATCTAGTCCAGCATCCTGTTCTCACAGGGGCCAACCCATACAAGCAGGACTGGAGTGCAACAGTCTTCTACTCCTTCTAGTGTTTTCCAGCATTAAGAAGCATCGCTGCCTCCAACTGTGGCTACTAGCCATCAATAGTCCTCTCCTCCTCCATGCATCTGTCTATTCCTCTTTTAGCGCCATCTCGGTTGGTGGCCATCACTGTGAGTCCCACAGTTAGGCACTGAACACGGGCATTTTCTTTCTTTTAAAAAATAATTTAAAAAAATTATTGAATTTCCAAAATTTTCCAAATTAACTTCAAATCCAATAGTATTGACTTCCCACCCAACAGTGTTTTTGTTCAAACTCTTTCCCACTACATTACATATCAGACTCTTATCTATTATGGAAATCCATCTGATACAATTACCGGTACTTTCAAACACTGGCATTTTCTCACCAGAAGCTGTTCCCTACTTTCTCATGAGTCTTGCTCAGCAGAGGTATACAGTGTGGGGGCCAGGGGGCTGTCGCCCCAGGTGCAATTCTTTGAGGGGGCACAATCACTTGCCCCCAACCCAGCTGCCCAGTCCACCAGAGGGGCACAGCACTTTCCCCACCCTGGGCACCAGCAACCCATGCTATGTCACTGTTGCTTAGGCATTTGCTTGAGCGTTCATGTGCTCGCTCATCTGCTCTTCAGGAGCATCCACCAAACATAAAAATTTGGGGAGTTCCACGTTCTGCCACAGTGTGGTCTACTCTGATGGACAATTGCTTTCAGACCGACAGAGAGAGAGAACATTTCCATCATGGCTACCTGATCCTTCTTAACAGGAGATACCAGGGAATTGTGGGATGTAAAGCACAGGAGCAGTCAAACACAACATTGCTAGAGTGGACATAGAAGGGGAACTCTAGGCCAGCCAGTCGGAACTTGCTGTTTCTCCTGGGCTGGGATGGACTTCCTCTGTGTAACTGGAGATGGGTGTGGTCTCACCTGGGCAGGTAAACACAAAACCACAGGGACCAGTCTTCATCTTCCTCTTTTGGATCACGCTCTCAAAGAAGTGAGACCGCTAGGATGCTCTCTTGACTTCCAGCCAAGAGAACACAAAGGAGCTGTTTTCCCTTATGGAACAGTCTCCTGAGTAAATGTAACTTTTACTAAGTTTAAGTCTGCCGTCTGGGATCCAATTGTGAACAGATGATTTCTCGTGAGTAAACACTTTTATGCTTTTATAGAAGACTGTGCAATGTCTTATTTTGAGAGGGATTAATGGGGGAAATACCAGGACATTTATTATCGAGGTTTTAATGAAACTGAGTGAAATATACTTGGCCTATTCAACTCAGTACATAACACTGAGCAAGCTTTCTCCTGCGTGTGTGTTTAAAAGGGGAATGAGAACTCTGCTAATTTCTGGGATTTGTAAACACAAGTTGGAATAGCATATCTTAAACAATATATCCTCTCCTGCATGAACCTGTGCAGACCCAATGTGTCCTCTACCACTGAGCCAGCAGGTCTAATTCTGTGGCCTTCTGTTTGAATCAAGTAGGTCCAATCCAGCATTTTCAGTTCTGAGAGAGTGGAGAGCAGTAAGGCCAGGCTCAACTGACTGCCCCCAAACAAGCATCTGCCATGGTTTGAAGGCCTGTATCACATCTATGAATGGGCTTCTATATCCTTCCATAGTCTAGCTATGCATGGCATGAAGAAGGACTTTCTTTTTCTGTCTTGAATCCTCCCTTTTATGTAACAGCTCTTCAAAGCAACCAGTTCCATACCTTTGGGGAGCAGCGATATGATGTCACGTTCCCCACACATCCAGCCTGTTCAGTAATTCATTCATGCCTTAGTTTACGGCAGAGACTGTGCCGAGTCAGAGTGTGGGCAGACCATGAAAATCTAGGAAGTTGCCATCAGGAGGTCAAGATGGAGACAGGATGTTGCGCTAGACAGATGATTGGTCTTTTCCACCACGGCACTTCCTGCAATTTTGTTTCTACACACGGCAAAGAGACTCTCATCTTTGTGCTGAATTGTTACTGCTAATTTTTTGTTCACTTATCAGACCTAGTCAGCCTTGAGAAACAAAGGCCAACCAAGGTGCTCAGAGCAAGTTTGGATGTGAACTGCTGCTGCCTCCACGGTGGAGTTTCACTGCTCCAAATCTGGAGCCAAGACCAACAAACAGATTTGCATTCTCCACCGCTGCTAGCTGGAGTCTCTCCTTTCTTCCTGGTCATTTTTGAACACAGGAGAGCCGGAGAAAGAAAGAAAGAAAGAAAGAGAAGAAGAAGAAGAAGAAGAAGAGTTGTTTGGATTTGATACCCTGCTTTATCACTACCCAAAGGAGTCTCAAAGCGGCTCACATTCTCCTTTCCCTTCCTCCCCCACAAGTGGGGCTGAGAGACTTCAAAGAAGTGTGACTAGCCCAAGGTCACCCAGCAGCTGCATGTGGAGGAGCGGAGACGCAAACCCGGTTCACCAGATTACGAGTCTACCGCTCTTAACCACTACACCCAGGGCCGGCACGTCCATTTAGGCGAACTAGGCAATCGCCTAGGGCGCCAAAATGGAGGGGGTGCTGGCCAGGCTTGGGCGGGGGTGTGGGACGGGCTAGCAGCAGCTTCTCCGCTGTAGCGGAGAGGTGCTGCTTGCCCCCTACACCACCCCCGGCTCCCGCTAAAGCAGGCTTTGGCGGGGGGGGGGGGGGGCGGGCGAGCAGCGGCTTCTCTGCTACAGCGGAGAAACCGCTGCTTGCCTCTCCACCCCCCCACCTCCCGCTAAAGCAGGCTTTGGCAGGGGGGCGCCAGAAGATTGGATTCGCCTAGGGTGCCAGAAGCCCTAGCACCGGTCCTGAGTCTACACCACACTTGCTGTAAAAGAAAGAAAGAAAGAAAGAAAGAAGAAAACACCACTTCAGGCAATGTGCGGCAAAGAGGAGGGCATCATAAAATAGCAATGGAGAATATATCTGTCCATCAAATATGTCGAAATGAACGTTGGTTATGAGCTTAAACAATAAAATTTCATTCATTCATTCAGATGTATGCTATACAACTCTATTCAGCTCTATCCAGGCTGCTGTGACAAAAATAAAAGATTGGGTTTCCATACCCAACCTTGATGGAAAATTCTAATTTTACACACTGGCCATGTTATAAATTATTTAAATGATGTAAATACACACACACACACACACAGTCTATAAACCATTGCAGACAGCAGTGTAATTTAGTGACACCGACTTAAGTTGCCAGGGGAGGATTCAAGATTCTTCCCGCTCAATTTTCTCTTTAAATATTAGGACTCCAAATTCCCCGGTCATCTTTGTGGAGAGACACCAAGGCACCTGCCACCGCCACCCCCCAATGGTTCTTCTGTGTTTCAATATCTGGACTTTGTAGAGCACCACACGAAAAGGATTCTTGATGCGATGGTACACACCATTGCACAATGTTTGTAGTCCAAAACCTCTGGGGGGCACCAGGTGGGCAAAAGCTAGTATAGATGGTACTGAAAATGTTTGTGTGACATTTCATCAATGTGCCCCATTCTGCCCCTCCAAGGAAAAATGGTAGGACTGGAATAATTTGAATCTTTCCATATAGCCCCTGCAGAAATGCAGAAATTATGTTTATGTATATATATATATATATATATATATATATATATATAATATATATATACACACACACACACACTAGCTGACCTGGACACACATTGCTGTGGCTCATTTTGTGAAATGGAAAAGGAAGATGTAAAAGAGAAAGCGCATGCCTCCCCACAGCTTCTCCCATTGAACTCCTGCATGCCTTCTCTCCATATTTCTCATTTTCATCTGCCGCTCCACAGCTTCTCCTGTTGAACTTCTGCCTGCCTCCTCTCCATCTTTGCCCCCATTTTTGCCTGCCTCCCCACAGCTTTTCCCATTGAACTCGTGCCTGCCTCCTCTCCATATTTCTCGTTTTCATCTGCCTCCCCACAGCTTCTCCTGTTGAACTCGCACCTGCCTCCTCTCCATATTTCTCGTTTTCATCTGCCTCCCCACAGCTTCTCCTGTTGAACTTCTGCCTGCCTCCTCTCCATATTTCTCGTTTTCATCTGCCTCCCCACAGCTTCTCCGGTTGAACTTGCGCCTGCCTCCTCTCCATATTTCTCGTTTTCATCTGCCTCCCCACAGCTTATCCCGTTGAACTCCTGTGGTGTGATTTGTTTGCCACCCCCACACTCTCCCTGGTCACCCCGAAACTCTGTTGCTTGCTGTTGTAAGCCTACGACGGAGCTAGTTGAGGAGTTTGTTGATTGGATGTTGGAGAGGAGGGGGGGCTAGCAGCTGCTCATTGGCTGGCACAAATTCACCATTTTAGGTGGGCTAGGCGTGTTTTTTCCGTGATCCACCTTGCTAAAAACCTACTCCGATACCCACGGAACGTTGTGTGAAATTTTGAGCGTAATTGGTCCAGCGGTTTAGGAGAAAGGCTGTCACGAACAAACATCCACCCCTTTTACACACACACACACACACACACACACACACACACATGAATGAGACAGAGGAATGGCTACCCTGATTCCAGAGCCAATTTTTAAAATGTTTATGTGAGCATATTAAAAAGAAGCAAGCAAGGATTACTGTTAAAACTTTATAGAGGGGAATGGATGAAGGGGAAACCAAACTGCCTAATAGCGAATCGTATTTTTCAACAGTACACTTGCAATCATTTTTACAATGGGCTGTTGAGGAAAATCAGGCCTGGCGGGTCGAGGAAAAACACACCTCCCTTCAAATTAACCCCTTTTTTACCATAGTGAGATGCCCTGAAAACAGTTATTTACTATGATAGGCAAGGGCCGAGAGAACAAGGAGGTCTTCCCATTTTTGTCTTCATCCAACAGTAAAAACTTGGGACAAGGATCATCACCAGGATCATTTGCAGTAGCCTGGTTTAAACTGTCTGTTTCTAGTGAGTTTTCTAATAGGAACTGTTTCTTAAGAAGGAACCCTACATATGAACATCAGGAGAGTGTTGCTGGATCCAGCCATTGGCCCATCTCTCTATATATAATAATAATATAATATAATATAATATAATATAATATAATATAATATAATATAATATAATATAAATATAATATTGCATTGTGTGTGTGTGTGAGTGTGTGTGTGTGTGTGTGTGTGTGCATTCCTGCCCACCTAGCAGTTCGAAAGGATGTCAAAGTGCAAGTAGATAAATAGGAACCACTCTGGCGGGAAGGTAAACGGTGTTTCCGTGCGCTGCTCTGGTTCGCCAGAAGCGGCTTAGTCATGCTGGCCACATGACCTGGAAGCTGTACGCCGGCTCCCTCGGCCAGTAACGCGAGATGAGCGCCACAACCCCAGAGTCGGACACAACTGGACCTAATGGTCAGGGGTCCCTTTACCTATATTTATTGTATATTCTGCATTTTGTTGCAAATTTCTCTTAATATTCACATTCATATATACATTTTTTGGTTACTATACAAATATTTGCAATCCGTTTCTCCCATATAATGCATTTTTGTACGTTCACTAATATACACTTTTATGCATGCTTTCCCTAGTATATGCATTTCTGCACACATGATTTAGCTGGAGAACTTCACTGCAAAACTCAGAGAAGTGCAAGTTGTGAAGGACACCTGTGTTTCTCTTTGCATATTGTTTCGGGATTTGCAGATTAGGTAGGTCTGCCTTTAAGTGTGACTCAAATCCCCCCCCAGCCTTACCTGGGAGTAAATCCCATGTGATTCACTTCCCAGTAGACAGGCAAACAATTTCCCTGTTAATAAGATGGACATCAAGCCAGGAATGGTTGAGGGTATTGAGTTTGTTTAGCCTGGAGAAGGTGATATGAGAATCATCTTCAAATACCTGAAGGGACATCGCATAGAATAATAATAATAATAATAATAATAATAATAATAATAATAATAATAATAATAATAATAATTTGTTATTTGTACCCCGCCCATCTGGCTCTTGGCGGCTCCCGAACGAATGTGAAAACAATACAGCATGAAATATTAAAAACGTCCCTAAACAGGGCTCCCTTCAGGTGTCTCTTAAAAATAGGATAGCTGCTTATTTCCTTGACATCTGATGTAAGGGTGTTCCACAGGGTGGGTGCCACTACCTAAAAGGCCCTCTATCTGGTTCCTGGAAGGTGGAGCAAGATTGTTTCCTGCTGCTCTGGAGGAGAGGACCCGAATGGATGGGTTCAAATTTCAAGAAGGGGATCCTGGCTAAACATTAGGAGGGACTCTCTGGTGGTAAGAGCTGATCAACAGTGAATGAACTACTGGCAATGGGCTCCTTTTCACTTGTGGTTTTTAAGCAGAGGTTGGATGGCCATCTGTTGGGTATTCTTTAGCTGTGATACCTTCCAACTCTACAATTCTATGAGAGCCAGTGTGGTCTAGTGGTTAAGTGCAATGGACTGGTAATCTGGTGAACCGGCTTCGCTTCCCCGCTCCTCCACATGCAGCTGCTGGGTGACCTTGGGCTAGTCACACTTCTCTGAAGTCTCTCAGCCCCACTCACCTCACAGAGTGTTTGTTGTGGGGGAGGAAGGGAAAGGAGAATGTTAGCCGCTTTGAGACTCCTTCGGGTAGTGAAAAGCGGGATATCAAATCCAAACTCTTCTTCTTCTTCTTCTTCCCCTGGCCAGGAGGCAACAACTCCAGCCCACCTGTGGGCAGAAGGCTTTGTTAGTGGGGTGCAGGGCAGGTCACGATGCCCGCACAACTCTATCCTTCAATTCCTCCGCCACCTCTCCCCACCTGGGTCTTTCTGAACTGGCTGAGCTGGAGAAAGGAGAGCGCTCTCTCCGTCTGCAACCTACTGCTGTGGCAAGTGACTCCCCCCCCCCCATTTTGAGTAGGGGAGCCAAAGGGGAAGTGCAGTGTTTGAAAACCTCCTGCCAAAATCACTAAATGAAACTTTTTGGAACACCCAGAAATGCACTAATTAGACTCTGGTCTCGGGTTTGCGTTGGCCGGCCGAGGTCGTCCATGGCTGTCTTCGCTTTCCCTTCCTCCGTCAAAGTTTTGTGAAACCCGAGTGGGAAACGACTGTTTTGGATCGGGCCAGGTGAGCCCCCTCCTTGCACGTCTCGTTGCTCTTGCAGGCGGATAAATGATGGGTCTTGGAGGAAGCCTCAAAGGGCGCAAAATGGGTTTGCTTTGCTCCTTGGCTTGATGCAAAACCAGAAGAATATGATTTCCTTGCAATTTTAGTGGTAACACTCGCTGTACCTTAAAAATCTGGAAGACACCTCGACACATAATGCTCAGCAGCAGCCCACATGGCTTCTCCCATTAAACCCCACCCAGCATCAGCTTTGGAACAGAGACAAGGCTTAATTGCAGGGTTCTGTTTTGCTGGCTGGTGCGAGAGAATAAGGGGAAGAGAAAGAGAGATTTGGCCCAAGTTTTAACAACACAGATACAATTTTTGCTGCTTCCTGGCCGAGAGACAGCAGCCAGCAACTCTGAAGGACCTGCAGTGTGACCAGAAACGACGGAGCTGATTGGATTCTGGAAGGAAGTGTGGGAGCTGGAAAAGTTGGACCTGACTTAACAGCCGGGAGGGAGGAGGGTTCGGGACACCATGCCGGAAAGAGGGCCCGAACCCACTAAAATAGAAATGCTAAATGCAGAGCAGAGCAAGGAAAGGCGATGCTCGGATCCAGACACAGAGAATAACTGACCTCTAGGAATCACAGCTAGAGAATCCTGGAAGGGACTCAAGGGGGCATCGACTCCAGTGGTTGGCAGTGCCCCCTGCAGGGAGGTGGGAATCCCTAGAGGCAAGGGGGTTGGGGGGCTGCTGGAGGTGTAAAAGGCTACCAGAATTTGAAAAGCTGCTCTCAATGGTTCAAGTTCATCCGTTTTGTTGAATTAATTAAACCAAAGAGTTTTAATTGGATTTTGTACAAATGTGCAATTAATTGTCACTGACACCCTCGTTGCGTATCTTCAATGCGAAAGCATTTGTCTTCAACCAGGCCTTTGGCTGATTAACAATCTACGGACTTTTACATGTGAATGGGGCATTGTTAATATCGGTGTTGTTATTGTTATTGTTGTTGTTGTTGTTGTTGTTGTTAATTTTGTGTTTTCATTTTGTATGTTTATATTGCGAACCACCCTGAGATCTTCAGATGTCTCGTGTATAGTATACAAATTAGAAGTTAGATGAAAATGAAATGAAATACACAAATTTAAAACAAACAAGCATTCACACACACACACACAGAGAGAGAGAGAGAGAGAGAGAGAGAGAGAGAGAGAGAGAATATATTTGGACTTTATGGTGTTGTTATCTTCCTAGGTCACGCAAAACACTGTTTTGAGTAATGCTTCCTGTAGGGAAGGTTAGCGGACACTGGGGATGAGTTTATGGAATTAAGGGGGCAGCCAGGGGCCTGAAAAAACAATAATTAAAATGCAAATTTCAAATTGTTGCGGACTCAGGCGCAAGAGGGGGGAAATGTCCAAACCTGAAATAAGTACAGCATTGCAGCAAGGGGTTAAAAGAGCCAAATGAAATTATTGAATCTTCCAGCAGAAAGGAAGAAAAAACGTCCATTGAAAAAAAATCAATGTCATATTTGTGGGTTTTGAAAGGTGTGTGTGGGGGGGGGGGAGGAACATAGGCAGAGTAATTCCTCTCATCCCAAACTCTGAGCCACGTTTGCAAAGTGAGGGCAAGATCTGAAAGCAGCAAGGGAAGTTCCTTGGCCTTGTCGACAAAAGGAGGCAGGACCCTGGAGAGAGGAGGCGAGGAGAAGGAGGGGAAAAAACCTTCCTTGCAGTGCAGACATCAGTCCTGCTGCCATTGGCGTAGCAAGGTCAGGTGGTACCCGGTGCAGAAAATTTCTTGCCCCCCCCAAAAAACATTGAAATACAAGGTTTGTGTCCTGAGTTGAGGAACCTTCTCTCCTTCCCTCCACCCTCCGCTTGTTTGCTCGCCTGCCTCCTTCCCGTCCTCCCCTTGCCTGCCTACATGCCTCCTACAGCTGGGCTGTCAAAATGAAGGGGGAAGGGGCAAAGCTCTCCCCCATCCCACAACGGCTCAGAGTAGGAGGGAGTCGCAGCCGACCAGCGCGCCAAATGTCACCCCCCTCAGAGATGACGCCCGGGGTGGACCGCCCCCATTGCCTGCTGCTCTGATGGGGAGAAGCAGAGGGGGAGTGGGGTTGCTGAACCGCAGACACCCCACCAGCGGCAAAGGAGCCACTTGGAAAAGCCCTCGAGTCAAGTGCTCCGGCAGGCTCCCGCCTTGGCGCATCTCCCCTGGGAGAGCCCTCGGAGCACCCTCCATGCGCTGACATCCCGCTGACCCCCCCCCCCCCCCGCCTCAGGTCCACACATCCGCTCCCGTCAGTTTGCTGCTCTCTCCGGGACCTTAATTTCAGGCTCGCACACGCAAGCCATTTTTTTTAAAAAAAATACACAATGGGCTTGCCTAATTTAAACACAAGGCCTATTTTTCATTGCGTACTGTAAACCAGCAAAATAACTGCAAAATGAGTCACCCGCTTGTCTTCTAAACAAACCTCTGGCTACACTTTTGCCCGCTCAGAGCTCGGGTCTCTTTGGGGCCAAAAAATATCCCCTTCTGTTTGGAGAAAACCCAGGCTCAGGGATGTCAAAGGAGAAGAGGTTAGTCGGGAGCAGAAGGCTGAGCTCAGGATTAAAGAGGGACATGGAGTGCCCAGCTGCTACCGAGGCAGGCTCAGGTACCTTGAATTAATCTGCAGAGTGTCATCAAAAATGTACAAGTTACTTTTAGAATGGCATACTAAAGATGAAGAAGTCAAGGCAGTGATTATACAGTGGCTCTAGAGATTTTGGGCATAATATCTATCCAGCTTTCATCTTGGGGAGAGTTATGGAAAGAAGAAATAAAGTTTGCAGCACGCTGTTCGCTGAAAGAAAACTATATGGAAAGGATGTATCGTTGACATCTAACACTGAGTAAAATTGCTAAAATGTACAAGACAAGTTCAAAATTGCATTGGAAATGTAAAGAGAAGGGGGCACTTTTTACCATATGCAGTGGACATGTACATTGGTAAAGGCTTTCTGGGAAATGATATATAAGGAACTAAAGAAAATGTTTAAAAATACATTTGTTTAAAAAAAACCAGAAGCCTTCTTACTAAATATAATAGGTGAAGAGCTACCAAGGGAAAATAAAAGTTTTTATGTGTGCAATGATGGCAGTGAGAATGCTACTAGCCCAGAGATGGAAGGAAGGAGAAACACCAAGAGAATGAGAAACTGATGGAGTATGTGGAGATGGTGAGACTAACGGGGAAGATTCGAAACCAGGGAGATCATGTACTGCATTTTCTAAAGACTGGAGCAAATTTGCAATTTATTTAAAAGACCACTGTAAATAGTTAAAATATTTGGTAGGGATGTAATGACACGTGTAATGTGGAATTATTTATTATGATAATTACGATTATTTAACAGATGGATAAGGGTAAACTTAAATCTAAATATGGAACTCATGGAGGGAGGGGAGGAGGTCTGAAGGTTCAAAAGAACCTTGTCTTTTAATGTTTGAAATTGTTATGTTTTATATCTATAAAATTATCAAAAACCCATTTTTTATATATAAAAAAGGCAAAGTCCTGAACAATGTAATCGTAGGTTCAGGATACCTCAGGGATTCCCCGAACTTAGCTCACCTGCAGGAGCATCACTGGTCATTCCTGGAGTTGGTGAAATTCATTTGATGACGATGAGAAACCAAGTCTTTAGTATCAATGGGCCAGTCCTGCGGAACTCTCTGCCACTGGAGATTCAGCAGGAGGCGCCTTCTGTGCCAACTTTCAAATCCCTGCTGGAAACGTTTCAGTTCTTCCAGGCAGAAGACATCCTTCCACAATGGTCTACTGATCTATTTATTTATTTATTCTAGCTTTAAACTTACTTTATAAGTTTTATGGTTTTACTGTCTGGTTTTACTTTTCTATGTTCTTGCAAACCGCTGTGATATTTTTTTTATGACACAGTGCTATATAAAACATTGTTACGAATAAAATAAACGAAGGAAGTGAGTCGGTGGCGAAAGATGGGTCGCTTCTGGAATAAAAATGTAGGCTGTGCAATGAGAAGAGAAAAGGATGTGTGTGAAGATGGAGAGAAAGACCAAGTCTGAGAAGCGGTGGAAGAATGGCAGGGGGTTGGGCTAGATGACTCCTTCAGCCCCTCGTAGCACTGCAATTCTTGGAAAAGATGAATAAGGCCCCAGCACCAAACTGCTATCTGCATGGTTCATATTTAGCACATGAATCAGAGATTACACACAAATTAACAGGATGGGCCCCTGATCTACATAGGGGGGGCATGAGGGGCTTTAACCCTTCGTAAACCCTGAAGGAGCGTCTCCACCCCCATCGTCCAGCTCGGACACTGAGGTCCAGCTCCGAGGCCCTTCTGGCAGTTCCCTCCCTGAGAGAAGTGATGTTACAGGGAACCAGGCAGAGGGCCTTCTTGGTGGTGGTGCCTGCCCTGTGGAACGCCCTCCCATCAGATGTCAAGGCAATAAACAACTCCAGCCATACCTCAACTTACATATCCCTCTGGATACAGAATCTTCGGGTTCCGGCCACGGCAACCCCGGAAGTGTATACTTCCGGGTTTCACCTCACGCACATGCACAGAAGCGCACCTCTATTTACATAATTTTCGGGTGAGAACGGACCCCCAGAACGAATTAAGTTCTTATCTGAAGGGTCCACTGTATCTTGGATTACTGCAATGCGCTCTACGTGCGGCTACCTTTGAAGGTGACCCGGAAACTGCAATTAATCCAGAATGCGGCAGCTAGACTGGTGACTGGGAGTGGCCGCTGGGACCATATAACACCGGTCCTGAGAGATCTACATTGGCTCCCAGTACGTTTCCAAGCACAATTCAAAGTGTTGGTGCTGACCTTTAAAGCCCTAAACGGCCTCGGTCCAGTAATAATAATAATAAAATAATAATAATAATAATAATAATAATAATAATAATATTTATTATTTGTACCCCGCCCATCTGGCTGGATTTCCCCAGCCACTCTGGGCGGCTTCCAACAGAAATCAAATACAAAAATATCAAACATTAAAAACTTCCCTGAAGGAGCATCTCCACCCCCATCGTTCTGCCCGGACACTGAGATCCAGCACCAAGGGCCTTCTGGGGTTCCCTCACTGCGAGAAGCAAAGCTACAGGGAACCAGGCAGAGGGCCTTCTCGGTAGTGGCACCCACCCTGTGGAACACCCTTCCATCAGATGTCAAGGAAATAAGCAGCTATCCTATTTTTAAGAGACATCTGAAGGCAGCCCTGTTTAGGGACGTTTTTAATATCTAACGCTGTATTGTTTTAACATTCGTTTGGGAGCCGCCCAGAGTGGCTGGGGAAGCCCAGCCAGATGGGCGGGGTACAAATAAATTATTATTATTATTATTATTATTATTATTATTATTATTATTCTGACTTTCAGAAGACATCTGAAGGCAGCCCTGTACAGGGAAGTCTTTAAGGTTTGATGCTTTATCATGTTTTTAATATTCCATTGGGAGCTGCCCAGGGGGGCCGGGGAAACTCAGCCAGATGGGCAGGGTGTGAATAATAAATTTTGTTGTTGTTGTGTTGTTGTTGTTGTTGTTGTTCCCTGCTCCAATCTCATGAGAACATAAAAAAGAGCCTGTGGGATTGGGCCAATGGCCCATCTAGTCCAACATCCTGTTCTCCTAGCAGCTCATCAGACGCTTGCCCTGTAGGAAGCCCACAAGCAAGATTTGAACACCAGAGTCTCCTCCCCTCCTCCGGTTCCCAGCAACTGGCATACAGAAGTGTTTCTGCCTCTGACCATGGCAGCAGAGCAGAGCCATCCTGACTTGGAGCCATTGAGAGCCCCCTCCTCCTCCATGGATTTGTCTCCTCCTCTTCTAAAGCCATCCCAGTTGGTGGTCACCCTTGCCTCTTGTGGGAGGGAGTTCCATAGATTAACTCTCTGTCCTGAATCTTCCAAACGTTCAGCTTCGTGGGATGGCCACAAGTTCCAGTGTTACGAGAGAGAAAGGAAAACTTTTTTTCTATCCGCTTTCTCTGCACTGTGCATAATTTCTATAAACTTCTGCCACGTCCCCCACTTACTCACCTTTTCTCTAAATCAAAAAAAATCCCAAATGCTGCGACCGTTCTTCATTGGGGAGTCACTCCACCCTCTTTGTCAAGTGGCTCAGAACAGAAAGCAAAAGCAAAAGGAATGGCAATGGAAAGAACTATACAAAGCCAACTGTACAAACTGTCAGAAACCACACAACTCGGTAGTTGCACCCGCCCTGTGGATTGACCTCCTGGCAGATGTCAAAGAATTAAACAACTATATAATTTTTTGGTAGACTTCTGAAGGCAGCCCTGTTTTGGGAAGCTTTTAATGTTAGGTGTTGTTGTTGTTGTTCCTGATGCTGCTACTGTCACCGCTGTGGCTGTTGTGTTGTTCTGCTTCTTGTTCGTGTTGCTGCATTTTTGATGGAAGCCACCCAAAGTCGCTAGGGTAAACTAGTCAGATAGGCGGGGTATAAGAAATAATAATAATAATAATAATAATAATAATAATAATAATAATAATAATAATTTTGTTTTTGTTTTCATTTGTTGTTGTTGTTCAGTCATTCAGTCGTGTCCGACTCTTCGTGACCCCATGGACCAGAGCACGCCAGGCACTCCTGTCTTCCACTGCCTCCCACAGTTTGGTCAGACTCATGTTGGTAGCTTCGAGAACACTGTCCAACCATCTCATCCTCTGTCGTCCCCTTCTCCTTGTGCCCTCCATCTTTCCCAACATCAGGGTCTTTTCCAGGGAGTCTTCTCTTCTCATGAGGTGGCCAAAGTATTGGAGCCTCAGCTTCAGGATCTGTCCTTCCAGTGAGCACTCAGGGCTGATTTCCTTCAGAATGGATAGGTTTGATCTTCTTGCAGTCCATGGGACTCTCAAGAGTCTCCTCCAGCACCATAATTCAAAAGCATCAATTCTTCAGCGATCAGCCTTCTTGATGGTCCAGCTCTCACTTCCATACATTGCTACTGGGAAAACCATAACTTTAACTACACGGACCTTTGTCGGCAAACTATACAGACCTTTGCACATTTACTTGGGTGCAAGCCTTACTGAAAGGGATTTGCTTCTGAGCAAACACCTTTAGGACTGCATTTGCGGAACATGCTTCTTTATTTAGCAGATTTAAAACTGTCTGTTAAAGATACATTCTTCTCTTCAGACATGGAGCTCCCTGAGTGTGACCTGTGGGGGGGAGCAGTCACTGCCTCTGAGCCTAGCCTTCCTCACAGGGTCACTGTGTGGATTAAACGAGGAGGGAAAGAACCATGTACTGTATGCAGCCTGGTGCTACTTGGAGAAAAAAAAGCGGGATTAAATTTAAGCAACCAACAAGGAAGGAAGGAAGGAAGGAAGGAAGGAAGGAAGGAAGGAAGGAAGGAAGGAAGGAAGGAAGGAAGGAAGGAAGGATGCTTACAATTTGGCAGGCTCTATCCACTCTGGAGATGCTACACTGCCTGCAAATTTTATCCATTTCTGTTAAAAAGAGGGAAAAATTTATAGCACTTTTTAAAAAATAGTGAATGGGGGTTAGAGTAGAGAATGAAGTGGAGTTGGATAACCCTCTGAGCCAATTCATACTCCTTCCTTCCTTCCTTCCTTCCTTCCTTCCTTCCTTCCTTCCTTCCTCTTTCTTTCTTTCTTTCTTTCTTTCTTTCTTTCTTTCTTTCTTTCTTTCTTTCTTTCCAAAACGCCAAACTGGGGTCCTAAATGCATCCTGGGGTCAATGCATATCCCCCCCCACACCACCAATATTTTTCAGAGCTGTAGCAATTTCCCATTCCTTTCCAAGCTTTTGTCTCGCGGCGGAAGTCCTTCCCAGCCGTGCTTGGCGCCCCCCACCCCTCCCCTTGGCGGATGATTATCCTCCATGGCGTTTTTCTGCTCAACATCATTTCCTGAACCTTGGAAGCTCTGCCAGGACCATGCCAAGCAATTCTCGCTTGCCAGAACATCCGTCAAAGGAACTTCTCCAAGATTCTGAGCTGCTGCGTCCAACTTGTATGTTTCTAATCATGGTCCTCTGTGGACAAACAAGGAACGCTTGTGTGGGAACCCGCTCTGCCTTTTGACACATTTTTTTTCTTTGAGCCCTCCACAATAAATATGGCCTTCTCTTTCACCGCAAACTTCCAAACTATTTACTTGCTGCCCTGCACTGTTGCTCTCCTTGGCACCAAACCACCGAGAGAGAGAGAGGGACAGCCCTTCCAGGAGAATGATTCAGGATGTAGAAGGAGAGGAACAGGAAATGGAAAAAGGACTCCCGGGGTTGCTGGTGGGAGAGCTCCACCAAGCGCCAAGCAGCAGAAGGATCAAGGCCCCAGTCCCATGTGAACCTAGGTCTGAAGTGCAAACAGATTTACTTGCAAGTAAATCTTCAGGATCTAAGGCCCAAGTTTTCGTTGAATGGGTATTTTCTTTTCTTTTTTTGCCTCTCCTTTTCATGATTTGGTTGCTGAACTTGTTTTATAATGAAACACACATGGGTAGGAATGGAACAAATGTTCTCTTCAAAAGTCTATAAATCTGGGGAGGGGGGTAATTCAGGCTCGCACTCCATTTGTAAATTTCGAAATACAAGCATGCAAGGGAACTGGAGGGAGAGAGGAGGAGGAAGAGGGAAGTGAGAGCAGGGGACCCGAGGGCGGGCGGGCGGAGGGAGATAACAGCCAGGTTTTGTGTGGAAGAAGACGAGCGAAGCCAGAAATCAAGGGTGGGGAGCAGATGTTGCTATACGCCAGCGCCCATCATCTCTGACCACCAACCATTCTGGCTGGCGCTGATGGGAGCTGGAGTCCAAGAACATCTGGAGGACCACAAGCTCCTCATCTCTGCAGAAAAGAACCTCTTCGTCACCAAATAAATTCTGCACAAACGCAAAAACAGCTGGAACTGTCAGAAGTTCAGAAAGGGTCATGCACTTGTTTTCAACCAGGGGTGAGAGTCCCTTGACAGACACAGTAGAGAGACTATAAAATGCTGTTTATTTATTCACGGCATTTCTAGCCCACCTTCCCCCCACCCCAAGGAGCTTCTGGTGGCATAAATGCTTCCCCCTACTCATTTAATCCCCACAACAACCCTGTGAGGTGGGTTAGTCTGAGAGTCACTCGCTGACCACTATGCCGGACTGGCTCTTGTGGCTTTGGAGATAATGTTACCCGTGATACTCCTAATGGGCATTGTGGTCATTCATTAAAAGCATGGGAAATGAGGAACAGGCTGGAAGGGCCTCCTGCTGGTGGCTGGACGAAGTGGTGGGTCACTATATGGACAAAGGTAAGGACTCCATCTTGAGGAATCAATAGAGGTTGACCAACTCTTCTCAAGCTGGTCTACAACTCCTATCAGTCCCAGCCAGACAAAAAAAATCATAGGAACTGAAGAACCTACTAAGAACCTGCCTGATCAGGCAATGGCCCACCTAGTCCAGCATCCTGTTCTCACAGTGGCCGACCTGATGCCCCAATGGGAAACCCACAAGCAGGATCCGAGCACAAGAGCAGCCCTCTCCCCTCCGGTATTTTCCAGCAACTGGTTTTCAGAAGCATTTCTGCCTCCAGCTGTGGATACAGAGCATAAACTATGGATACAGAGGGCCATCAGGTTGGAGGCAACTGATGTAGCTAAGTCCCTCTATATAATTCTCTCTATCTGAGAGGTACTGACAACAAGGAGCTTCAAAGTTTCTATTTACACCACAAATTTCTTAAGAAAGAATCCTAAATTTGTCTGCTTCAGATGTCAGTCACACTGAGTTCAATGTCACTTTGTTGTTGTTTAGTCGTTTAGTGTGTCCAACTCTTTGTGACCCCATGGACCTGAGCACGCCAGGCACTCCTGTCTTCCACTGCCTCCCGCAGTTTGGCAAACTCATGTTAGTCGCTTCGAGAACACTGTCCAACCATCTCATCCTCTGTCGTCCCCTTCTCCTTGTGCCCTCCATCTTTCCCAACATCAGGGTCTTTTCAGGGAGTCTTCTCTTCTCATGAGGTGGCCAAAGTCTTGGAGCCTCAGCTTCAGGATCTGTCCTTCCAGTGAGCACTCAGGGCTGATTTCCTTAAGATAGGTTTGATCTTCTTGCAGTCCATGGGACTCTCAAGAGTCTCCTCCAGCATAATAATTCAAAAGCATCAATTCTTCTGCGATCAGCCT
This sequence comes from Lacerta viridis, assembly GCA_900245905.1. NCBI lineage: Eukaryota > Metazoa > Chordata > Lepidosauria > Squamata > Lacertidae > Lacerta > Lacerta viridis. The sequence continues at coordinate 437,640 of OFHU01004715.1, forward strand.
TCTTTATGGTCCAGTTCTCACTTCCATAGATCACTATATATCATTTAAAAAGGTAAAGGACCCTGACAGTTAAGTCAAACGACTCTGGGGTTGCGGCGCTCATCTCACTTTACTGACTGTTGGGAGCCAACGTTTGTCCGCAGACAGTTTTTCTGGGTCATGTGGCCAGCATGACTAAGCCACTTCTGGCGAAACCAGAGCAGCGCACAGAAACACTGTTTACCTTCCCACCGGAGCGGTACCTATTTATGAACATGCACTTTGACTTGCTTTCGAACTGCTAGGTTAGCAGGAATTGGGACCGAGCAACGGGAACTCACCCCGTCGCGGGGATTCGAACTGCCAACCTTCCGATCTGCAAACCCTAGGCTCAGTGGTTCAGACCACAGCGCCAACCACATCCCTATATGTCACTTACTCCCTCGTAATCGGCTATGTAGGACTGCAGCTTTAATTACAGTATTTATTCTAGCCCACTTTGCCTCCCTACAAGAAAAGCAAGATAAAAGTCTTCTAAACGGATGAGATAAATAAGGAACCTCCATCCTTAGAATGGCAGCCCAGGAATGCTGGAGGAATAGAGTGTCCACCCTTCCTTTGGCTGGGGATAGATGAGGGGATCAATGAGAGCCTTCCAACTATATGATCCCCTGGACAGCCATATTTCAAGAGTCAAGACCTGGCTGTGTGCCAAACCATTTCAGTAGTTTTTGAAAGTTTGCTTTGTGTAGTCTTAATTCAAGTAGGACAACGAGAGATGAAGTTTGCCTTTAGACATGCACACACCAAAGGAGCAAAAGGAAACACCAAAACACACACTAGTTCTGAAAATCACACACACATTTGTCCTCAGTTTCCCAAAGGATAGAAACTCAGAAAGGGACAGAGTTGTAGTGCAAATGCCATTGTGATTCCCTCATTGTCCATGAGTTTGTCTAACCTTCTTGTAAAGTCATCCACGCTGGTGGCTATCTCAACCCATTGAGGGTGTGAACTCCATAGTTTATGCACTGTGCAAAGCAGTGCTTTGTTTCGCCTGTCTTGAATCTTCCAATATTCAGCTTCATTGGGTGGGAAAGCATACCCTTGACTATGTTCTCCACACCCAATATATAAGCGGTCATGTTCTGCACCGGGTTATAGGACCATAAGACTCGCACATATACCTCGATTCTGCAACCCTCTGCATGCTACCAGTGAGTAAGACCCAAGGAGCATGGTGCAAATATACTCTGGAAAAGCATGCACACAGTCACACCATCCAAGTTCCCTTCTAAAGAAATGTGAAAGTCAGAGCTTTGCTTTGGTTGGAATTTGGTGGGTCAGAGGAAAGCATATTTGAGACTTCATAAAAACATGAGAAGGGGGAATCATCTAGTCCAGGGATCAGCAACCTTTTTCAGCTGTGGGCCGGTCCACTGTCCCTCAGACCATGTGGTGGGCCAGACTGTATTTTGAAAAAAAAAAGGTGAACAAATTCCTATGCCCCACAAATAACCCAGAGATGCATTTTAAATAAAAGCACATTCTACTCATGTGAAAACACGCTGATTCTTGGACCGTCCGCAGGCCAGATTGAGAAGGCGATTGGGCCGCATCCGGCCCATGGGCCTTAGGTTGCCTCCCCCTGATTTCTAGTCCCACAGTGGTCAACCAGATGCCTCCGTAAGAAGCCCACAAGCAGGAGCTGAGCACAAGAGCACATTCTCCCCTCCTGTGGTTTCCAGCAACTGGTGTTCAGAAGCATTTCTGCCTCCAGTTGTGGAGGCAGAGCCGAGTCATCATATCTTGTAGCCATCAAGAACCCTCTCCTCCTCCATGAGTCTGTCCACTTGTCCTTCAAAGCCACACCAGTCGGTGGCCATCGCTGTCTCCTGTGAGAGGCAGTTCCATAGTTTGACTTTGTGCTGCGTGAAGAAGGACTTTCTTTTATCTGCCCTGAATCTCCTAACATTCAGCTTCCCTGGATGTCCACAAGTTCTACTGTTAGGGAAGAGGGAGAAGAACTTGTCTCTATGGGCTTTCTGAACATCAGGCATAATTTTGCAAACGTCTATCATGCCACCTCTGATTCGCCTTTTCTCTAAACCCAAAACTGTGGAAGATGTCAAAACGTCCATTTCATTCACCCACGGCCCAGAAGGAGAGTGTTGTGGAGCAAGTTCTGGACCAGCGGCCCTCCTGCATAAACCACCAGCACAATCCAAAATGGAAATAATTTGTTTTCTATCTTGTGTGTATGGACTAATCATGACCCTACAATTTCTGAGACAAAAAAGAAAAAAGAAAGAAAGAAAGGCGGGGTGTGCGAATGGAAAAGCGCAACCCAACATTTTTTGTTATGTTGTGAGTTATCAGCGTGGAACTGGCCCAGCCTGATCCCCATAGTCCCTTTAGAAACACACACACACACACACACACACACACACACACCACGTCCCCACTGGCCGATTCCATCACTGCCTTGTGGGCTCCTCTGTTCTCGTGCCACAAATTCTCGTTAGCGAGTGATTTATGTCCAGGAACTCAAGGAAGAGATTACTGCATGCATTCATCAAGTAACCTCGATTAAAGGGTAAGAAAAATGAACCCACATTGACCACTAAAGTCTTTGCTAAAGAAAATAGTTCTAATCGCGAACAGGGAAGGAGATCTGAGAGCCAAACCCGGTTGTAGCAAGCTGTGCAGCTCTAAGGATAACAGATGAAGTCACCCCAAACTCGGCCCCTTGGGAGCAGTCCCACATATCAGGCCCATTGATAGGAGAGCCCGAGAAAGACTCCAGGATCCAGGAGCATTATCTCTGCCATGTCTGGGAGTGGGGCCTCCTCCTCCTCCTCAAAGAATGAGGTCAATTGCCCCATGATATTATTCTTTCCTAGTGGTTCTGCAACTGTTGATTTGGGGTGGGGGACCTTTTCCATCCAAGGGCCACATTCTCTTCTGGGAAGTCCTCCTAAGGGCCAAATGCCAGGGGCCAGAGCAACAAATGTGAATATGGAAGTCTAGTGTCCAGGTCAAGGGAAGTCATGGTCCCACTCTATTCTGCCATGGTCAGACCACACCTGGAGTGCTATGTCCGGTTCTGGACACCACAATTCAAGAAGGATGTTGACAAGCTGGAAGGTGTGGAGAGGAGGGCAGCCAAGACCATCAAAGCTCTGGAAACCAAGCCTGATGAGGAACGGTTGAAGGAGCTGCTGTCAGGGTTGGAGTTAGATGCAGATCAGCACCAAAAGAAGCAGATCTCCATTTCAATTGAAGTTATTCAAGGAAACGAACATACACTGAGCCTAGTGGTCTCAGTATCACTTCCCAGTAGATTTTGCCCCTATGGGGCAGTTGTCAGGACTGAAGGTCCCCACCTTCTGTCACCCTTGAGGCTCCTGCTCTCCCAGATGTTCCCTGCAATGAGGATTCATGAATGTTATATGACATTAAGTGTTAGATGCAGGTTTTGATGAGTCATTTTATTGTACTGAACCGTACTGGAATCTTGTATATGCCAATAAAGGTTGGAGAATTTGAGTTCTGTCCTCTGAGACACCAATGAACCCATCTTCCTTCAGCACAATATCTGCCGTGGTCACAGCATCCTGCAAGCCTTCCACCTGGCGGATCAGGAGGGGCCAGCAAGTGAGAGGGGCTGCGGGAAGAGGCTGCCCGGCCCTCGATGGAGAAACAACCCCTGTTTTTGCCGCTGCTGAATCAGGAACAAGAAGCCCAGAATGCCTGGCCTGGCCTACCAAACCACACCAGTGTGCTGGGAGGGAGACAGAAGCAACATTAGGAATAACTTTCTGACATTTTAAAGTGGAGCACACTCTCTCGGAATGTGGTAGAGTCTCCTTCATTGAAGTTTTGCTCCTTCTCTCATAGCATCCAACGAAGCTGAATGCTGGAAGGTTCAGCGCAGATTGATATTATTATTATTATTATTATTATTATTATTATTATTATTATTACCCCACCCATCTGGCTGGGCCTCCCCAGCCACTCTGGGAGGCTTCCAACAGGATATTAAAAACACAATATTACCTCAAACATTAAAAACTTCCCTAAACAGGGCTGCCTTCAGATGTCTTCTAAAAGTCAGGTAGTTGTTTATTTCCTTGACATCTGATGGGAGGGCGTTCCACAGGGCGCCACCACCGAGAAGGCCCTTACTTCTGGCAGGGAGGGAACCGCCAGAAGGCCCTCAGCACTGGATCTCAGTGTCTGGGTGAACGATGGGGGTGGAGACGCTCCTTCAGGTATCCAGGGCTGAGGCCATTTAGGGCTTTAAAAGTCAGCACCAACACTTTGAATTGTGCTCAGAAACATACTGGGAGCCAATGTAGGTCTTTCAGGACCGGTGTTATGTGGTCTTGGTGGCTCCCAGTCACCAGTCTAGCTGCCGCATTCTGGATTAGTTGTAGTTTCCAGGTCACCTTCAAAGGTAGCCCCACACAGAGCATTGCAGTAGTCCAAGCGGAAGAGGATCAGAGCATGCACCACTCTGGTGAGACAGTCCGTGGGCAGGTAGGGTCTCAGCCTGCGTACCAGATGGAGCTGGTAGACAGCTGCCCTGGACACAGAATTAACCTGCCTCCATGGACAGCTGTGAGTCCAAAATGACTCCCAGGCTGCGCACCTGGTCCTTCAGGGGCACAGTTACCCCATTCAGGACCAGGGAGTCCTCCACACCAGCCTGCCCCCTGTCCCCCCAAAACAGTACTTCTGTCTTGTCAGGATTCAACCTCAATCTGTTAGCTGCCATCCACCCTCTAACTGCCTCCAGACTGGACCTTCACCGCCTTCACTGGTTCCGATTTAAAAGAGAGGTAGAGGAAGAGGAAGAAAGTGCTTCCTCACTCAACACACTGTTAAACTCTGGAACTCACTCCCCCAGGAGTCAGTGATGGCCACCAAGCTAGATGGGTTTAAAAGAGGCTAAGACAAATTCACAGTGGAGAGGGCTATCAGTGGCTCCTGGCCGCAATCAATGCGTGTGCTCTGCCTCCACAATCAGAGGCAGAAGTGCTTCTGAATACCAATCGCAGGAAACCACAGGAGGGAAGAGGGCTCTTGTGCTCGAATCCTGCTTGCTGGTTTCCCATTGAGGCATCTGCTAGCCTCTCCTCCATGCATTTGTCCAATCTACTTGTATAGCCATGGAGTTTTCCTGGCAGGGATACTGGAGTGGCTTGCCAGTTCCTTCTCCAGGTGGATCACACTTGGTCTAAACTCTCCGCTACGACCTGTCCATCTTGGGTGGCCCTTCATGGCATAGCTCATAACCATGAATCCCAAGCCGGAATTAAGATTGCCGGAAGAAATACCAGCAACCTCAGATATGCTGATGACACAACCTTGATGGCAGAAAGTGAGGAGGAATTAAAGAACCTTTTAATGAGGGTGAAAGAGGAGAGCGCAAAATATGGTCTGAAGCTCAACATCAAAAAAACTAAGATCATGGCCACTGGTCCCATCACCTCCTGGCAAATAGAAGGGGAAGAAATGGAGGCAGTGAGAGATTTACTTTCTTGGGCTCCATGATCACTGCAGATGGTGACAGCAGTCACGAAATTAAAGACGCCTGCTTCTTGGGAGGAAAGCAATGACAAACCTAGACAGCATCTTAAAAAGCAGAGACATCACCTTGCCGACAAAGTCCGTATAGTTAAAGCTATGGTTTTCCCGTAGTATGGAAGTGAGAGCTGGACCATAAAAGCTGATCGCGAAGAATTGATGCTTTTAATTATGGTGCTGGAGGAGACTCTGAGAGTCCCATGGACTGCAAGAAATCAAACCCACAAACTGCGGGAGGCAGTGAGGATAGGCGTGCCTGGCGTGCTCTGGTCCATGGGGTCACAAAGAGTCGGACACGACTGAACGACTGAACAACAACAACAAATCCATCCAGAAATCAGCCCTGAGTGCTCACTGGAAGGGCAGATCCTGAAGTTGAGGCTCCAATACTTTGGCCACCTCATGAAAGAGAAGACTCCCTGGAAAAGACCCTGATGTTGGGAAAGATGGAGGGCACAAGGAGAAGGGGATGACAGAGGATGAGATGGTTGGACAGTGTTCTCGAAGTGACTGGCATGAGTTTGGCCAAACTGCGGGAGGCAGTGGAGGATAGGGGTGCCTGGCGTGCTCTGGTCCATGGGGTCACGAAGAGTCGGACACGACTGAATGAATGAACAACAACTTTTATAGCCATCTCAGTTGGTAGCCATCACTGTCTCCAGGGCGAGCAAGTTCCATAGATTAACTCGGCGCTGCCTGGAGAAGTTATTTCTTTTTATGGGTCCTGGATCAACTCCTAAAATTGGGAGAGAGGGAGAAAACCTTTTCTCTATCCTCTCTCTCCATGCATCATTTAATAAGCTTTCATCATGTTGTGTCTTCCTCGTTTTTTCTCTAAACGTTTTTGGCTGGGTGGGAGTTGTGGTCGGGCAACATCAGGAGAAGTGCGGGTCTCCTCCAGCTGATTCCCCAAGATGGAGTCCTCACCTCTCTCCATACAGGGACCTTCTGAATCCCATTCTAGCCATTCTCGTGGTCCACTTTGGGCCCGCCTGCCAGCATTCATCAGCGTCTTGGTGGAGGAGCTGCAGAGCGTGAGGCTTCCACCGTCGCTCCCAGGAGCCGGAGCCTGCCAGAGCAGTAGCTCTCCAAAGCCTCCCCCTATTGTTCCTATCATCATTAGCATGATCACTTTTGCTTATCAGTTGCTGCTGTTTCCCATTATGTGGGATCCTGGACTTTTGCCCAGAGCTGCCGATCTGGCGGAGGCTGGAGGTCCCTCGACGAGACTAAATTGTTTCCAGTTACTCCTTCAGAATTGCGCTCAGCGAAGCGTCCCCCCCCCTCGGAAGGCTCCTGCTGACTCCTTTCACCTCGTTTCTCCTATGCTCGAGAGCCCCCCAACTCTGCCGCGGCACTGATCCGGCCCCACCAGAGCTTGCCACATCACAGTCGGAGCCAAGAGCACTTTGCGCAGCCATGGATGGCTTACAGTGGCTTCCAGACCAGAGCTGACACAAATCTTTCCACCATCTCAGGAAAGCAGGCCTTGGGGCAGGAAGGAATTTGCGTTTCGCTTCGGCCACACCTTTGCAATTCTTAAGCTCCTTGCTCCCAGAGCGCTACGCCAGAATGCAGTGCCAACCAGTCAATTATATGGCGCTTCTTTTTTCTTCTTTTTTACACATCTGATGGCGTTTATCACATTTGTCCTGTCTGGAGGTAACCAAGAAGGCTTCTTCCAAAAGCAGTTAATCATTTCCACAGAAAGAATCGCCTTCTTTCTGGGTTTCGGAGTGTTTTCTTTAAAAAAAGAAGAAGAAGCAAACAAAACAAAACCTTCAAAGCAAGTTATGCTTATTTCCAGTTTACAGATGGATAACTGAGATTTAAAATCGTAAAATCGTAGAGTTCTAGAGCTGGAAGGGACCCCCAGGGGTCATCCAGTCCAACCCCCTGCAATGCAGGAATCTCAGCTAAAGCATCCCTGACAGGTGGCCACCCAACCTCTGCTTGAAAACCTCCAAGAAAGGAGAGCCCACCACCTCCCGAGGGAGTCTGTTCCCCGGTTGAACAGCTCTTATCCTCAGAAAGTTCTTCCTGATGTTTAGTCAAAATCTCCTTTCTTGCCATTGGAATCCATTGTTTCAGGTTCTACCCTCTGAGTAAAACCTGAACCAACACATTTAGGACATGGGAAGACATTTAGGCTCCTTGACATTGACAAAGAGGGGGTAACCCCCCATGACCCCCTTTCAACCCTTGCTGTAGCTTTTAATACTACCGATCCATCCCACACTTTGAGTTTACTTCTTTCTCCCTTGGCATTCTAACTTGTTTGGTGAATCCTGCCCATCCAGCTGCCTTGTCCTCTCCGGCCGCAAACCTTCCAGTCCCCAGAGCTTGTTACGAAACCTCCAAGAATGGACTTTTTCCACCTTGAAAGGGAATTGACTTGGAAAGGAGCCGAGTGCCAGAAATAACGCTGAAAGGGTTCCCGGTTTCAGAAAATAATTTGTTTCCATCCTTTGGCTTAATAGAAAAAAAATACCTTTGAGGGGGGAAAAAAGAAAAAAAGGTTCTTTCCAAACTGTTTCCTGGTGCCTCGGTGTCTCATGAACAAAATCCCAGGCGCAGATCACAGCCAAAACCCAGTGCCACCAAGATAGTTTGGATGAAAACAGGCTCAGTGGAGCTCACCTCCCTCGGTCCACAAGACATTGCTTCTCTGTGTCTCCACCGGTCAGAGTGGCTCTGGAGGGTTGCCACACACAAAGGTCATTTCCACCCCTTGACATTCAACCCCTCCACCAACCCTCCCCAAATCCTTTCGGTTCCAATGGCATTGCTAAATTTCTCTCTCTTTCTCTCTCTCTCTCTCTGTGTGTGTTGACTGTCAACTTGGCTCTGAAAAGACTTTTCCGCCCAGAAGGGATTCTGGGAAATGGGGGCTTTCACTGTACGGTGTAGAAACAATTTGAGTCGAAAATAGTCGCTGGGTGGAAGCAAAAGAAACCCCGTTCGATCTTAGCGCAGTTCGTCAAGGTTAAAGGTTTGTGTTCATTGCTCCGGTCTTGCCAATGGAGCAAGCAGGTGCTGCATGTAACATAGAATCCGAGAATCCGAGAACTGGAAGGGACTCCGAAGAATAATCGAGCCCGAGCCCCTGCAATGCAAGAATCACAGCTAAGGAATCCTTGACAGTTGGCAATTTGGCATAACATAAGAAGATAAGGGGAGCCTGGTGGATTGGGCCAATGGCCTGTCTAGTCTAACAGTGGCCAACTGGGTGCCTGTGGGAAACCAGCAAGCAGGATTTGAACACAAGAGCAACTCTCCCCTCCTGTGGTTTCCAGCAACTGGTCTTCAGGAGCATTGCTGCCTCTGATTGTGAAGACAGAGCAGAGCCAGGAGCCATCAATAGCGCTCTCCTCTGTGAATCTGTCTAACCCTCTTTTAAAGGCGTCCAAGTCGGCTGGAGGAGTGAGTTCCATAGTTTGACTCTGTGCTGCATGAAGAAGGACTTTCTTCCAACATTCAGCTTCATTGGATGTCCACAAGTTGTAGTGTTATGAGAGAGGGAGAAAAACAGGTCCTTAGCCACTTTCTCCAGCCAGGCATAATCTTATAAACTTCTTTCGTGTCGCCTCTTACTTTCCTTTTCTCCCAGATGTTGCAACATTTCTTCATAGGGGAGTTGCTCCCTTGATCATGTTGGGTGTCCAACTTCTGTTTAAAAGCCTCCCGTGAAGCAGATTCCATCGCCTCCGAAGGGAGACCATTCCACAGTCAATCAGCTCTTACTGTAACAACAGTAACTGTGGAAGGTCTATCTCAGAAGGTGGTGGATTCTCCAGAAGAGACAAAAGAAAGTCCTTCATCACATTATGCAGTGGTTGCCATGAAAATGGCTTAGATGGTCATCCAGGGAAGAGGATGGGTCTCCTAATGGCTTGGAGCCAGCTCTACCATCCAAAGGATCTTCTGAATGTTCAGTTGGAATCTACTTGTCATTTGAATCCATTGCTTCGGGTCTTCCCCTCTGAAGCAACAGAAAACAAGCTTGCACCAACTTTCATATGACGGCCCTTTAGATATTTGAAGACGGGTATCCTATCACAACCTAGCAGTTCGAAAGCATGTCAAAGTGCAAGTAGATAAATAGGTACTGCTCTGACGGGAAGGTAAACGGCATTTCCATGCACTGCTCTGGTTTTGCCAGAAGTGGCTTAGTCATGCTGGCCACATGACCCAGGAAAACTGTCTCCGGACAAACGTCAGCTCCCTTGGCCAGTAAAGCGAGATGAGTGCCGCAACCCCAGAGTTGTTTGCGACTGGACTTTAGCTTTTTAAAAAAAATCCTATCCCAATATCCTAAAGTCATGGCTTGAGTCCAGACCATGTGAACTGAAGTTCAATTCCAGTGAACTCAATGGGGTGAGATATTCAGGATTAGAGCTGGAGAAGACATTGCATTCAATTCTGTTGATATGACAAAACCTGTACTTCCTAAAATGAGACAAGAACTGGAACTTAGCCAGCCTTGAAAATTCACCTTTATCCGAATTTTGCAATGCAGTTTTCCAGCCAAGCAATGATTTTCATGAAAATTCATCTCCATCTCCATAGAATTGTAGAGTTGGAAGGGACCCGGAGGGTCATGTAGTCCAACCCCCTGCAAGGCAGGACAGAGGGCACCCATGTCAATGTGAACTGCTGCACATATTTTTACAATACAATATGCCCTAATAGAATGCATTTTAGCACGTTATGTTACTAACATCTGCAATATTAATATATTACTAATATCTGCAATTGTTCACACACCTTACCGTAATATATGTACATAATTTTGCGCACATTACTGGAGATCTGCAGAATTCAGAGAAGGCAAATTTCAAAGGGTGGCTGTGATTTGGTTCATGCCATTTTTCAGGAAAAGGTGAATTAGGTATGGGTACAACTTCAAATGCCATGCCAAATTTCTCTTCCCTCCCCTACTAACAGGTAGGCGAGCAGAGAGTACTGCAGGCCTGATGCTCCAGGCATGCCCAGGCAGAACGAGAAGATTTGCAAAAAATTGCCTCCGTGCAAGGAAGACATTGTGTGTAGGGGAGGCGCTGACTGGCGCTCATCTGTGTAGCTCATTGATAAACAAGGTTGTAAAAGTGGAAGAGTCCAGGAATCCAGCCAGAGTTCGTGGAATCATCTGTGAGCAAGCTGTCTGTGTGTGCACAGTGACCCATTCTGCGGAGGCATGCAGAAGTTCATGAACCTGAGGGAAGCCTTCCAGGAGGCAGCAGATGGATGGAAGATGACTGCTTTCAAACAGCTTCTATACGAAACATCCAGAAAAGAACTGCCTACAGCCAATAGGTTTCTCCATCCATGTGTTGTCTTGCCCAATCATTCTGAATATATATCTATATATGGCTATAGGCAGATTCCTCTGCTTGCAACCATTCAGCTCATTATCATCACCTATGCGCTCTACGTGGGGCTCCCTTTGAAGGTGACCCGGAAACTGCAATTAATCCAGAATGCGGCAGCTAGACTGGTGACTGGGAGGCCGCCGGACCACATAACACCGGTCCTGAGAGATCTACATTGGCTCCCAGTACGTTTCCGAGCACAATTCAAAGTGTTGGTGCTGACCTTGAAAGCCCTAAACGGCCTCGGTCCTGTATACCTGAAGGAGCGTCTCCACCCCCATCGTTCTGGCCCGGACACTGAGGTCCAGCGCCGAGGGCCTTCTGGCGGTTCCCTCACTGCGAGAAGCAAAGCTACAGGGAACCAGGCAGAGGGCCTTCTCGGTAGTGGCACCCGCCCTGTGGAACCCTCCCATCAGAGGTCAAGAGATAAACAACTACCAGACATTTAGAGAAACTGAAGGCAGCCCTGTTTAGGGAAGCTTTTAATCTGTGATATTCTAATGTATTTTAATATTTGTTGGAGGCCGCCCAGAGTGGCCGGGGAGACCCAGCCAGATGGTTGGGGTACAATTAATAATTATTATTATTATTATTATTATTATTATTATTATTATTTTCCCTGCAACAAATGCATTCTCTTATGTCATGTCATCATTATTGAGCATAAGAACACTTCTTCTCTATAACAGTAGCATCTCCTGCCGGGGTTTGCTTCCAAAGGTTCCACATATATGCAAAATTGTGCCCATTAACACCCCACAAGCAAGGCAGAGAGCTCAAAAGATCTTTTTGCGCCAGGTAACTGAAGCAGACTTTGTGTGAAAAGAGCTTTGAAGGCAGGTGGTCCCAAAGTGTAGGGGCTGAAAGACTGAGACATGAAAGATATACAGGTGAAACTCGAAAAATTAGAATATCGTGGAAAGGTTCATTTCTTTCAGTAATTCAACTTAAAAGGTGAAACTAATATATGAGATAGACTCATGACATGCAAAGCGAGATATGTCAAGCCTTTATTTGTTATAATTGTGATGATTATGGCGTACAGCTGATGAGAACCCCAAATTAACAATTTCAACTTTGGGGTTTTCATCAGCTGTGCGCCATAATCATCACAATTATAACAAGCAAAGGCTTGACATATCTCGCTTTGCATGTCATGAGTCTATCTCATATATTAAACTCCAATAGCTAATGAAAACAATTGCTTACACAAATGGACTTTTCCACAATATTCTAATTTTTCGAGTTTCACCTGTATTGCAGCCATGGTTGGAGACGGGGGAGGTTCATAAGTGGGAGAGTTGCGTCCATGTGTCTTGCTTGTTGGCCACCATGAGAACAGGATGATGGACTTTGTGGGCCAATGGCCTGATCCAGCAGGCTGTTCTGAGGCAACCACAAGGGAGGTCTCTCCTTCTCGTGGTCTCTCAGCTTTCTCTCTCCTGCCTGCCTCTCTTTCCTGCCCAATGGCCTTGATGCATCTGGACCGCTCAGCTTCAAACGATCCAGAGTTTTCTCAACCCAACTTGAGCAAGGCCCCGATCCCTCCTCCTAGGCCTGATCTGTCCCAGGACCAGGAACTCGGTCAAATCATGTGTACAGCCCTAGCTGACGCACTAGTTAGGAATCTATTTTCCCGAGAAATGGAAAAGATGCCATACGAATTCTCCGGGAAGAACTCAAGAAAGAGTTAGGGGCTTTCTTCTGATGAACATTATCTAAGTGGAAGGATCTGTTTGCAATCTGCAGGCAAGAAAAAAAACACATGCCAGACAGAAGGGTTGGCAGAAGCTAGACTGATGCAATGGGTCTATGGAATTCCTTATTAGGCAGCTATGCAAAATCCCAGCACATGTGCACACCAGTTGTTGTACATTTTCCTACAACTGCAATTTCATTAGAAATCTGGAAATCTGAGAAAAGCGTGGGATTGCAGCTCAAGGAAGATGCTGAGAGCACTTTTCTTGGTATCAGAAGATCCCACAGTTGGAAGTCAACTGAGTCCAGCATCCAGTTTGCCATAGTGGGCAAGCAGGTGCCTGTGGGAAGCCCACAAGAACTCCATGTGCAGCACCAGATTTCGAGTGGTGTGGGTAGTTCTCCCACACAGGGTGCTGAGCCAAGGGGCTGCAAAACAACAACAGCAGAAGCAGCAACAATTATATTCCTGTTGGGTAAGATTTATATATATATATATAAGCAACTGTACCAAAATAAACTACAGTCGTACCTTGGAAGTCAAACGGAATCTGTTCTGGAAGTCTGTTCAACTTCCAAAACATTCAGAAACCAAAGTGTGGCTTCTGGTTGGCTGCAGGAAGCTCCTGCAGCCAATCAAGAATTTATTATTTTCCATTAACACAAAAGAAAAAGCATACAAATCAACATACACATTATAAAGAAACACAATACAAAAACACAATATAAACAACAACAATATAAAAACAAAAGAAAACACATACAAACCTTAAATCAACACCTATCTTTGTAATTTTTCTTGTTCTTATCTTCTTATTTAAGGGACTTCCCCTGCTCCCTCCACTGTCTTCACAATCATATATATATTATAGGTAGCTTTATCTCTTATTCCATTATCATATACCTTATTTCTTAATAATCTTAACTTTACTTACTTAATACACTTGACTTTACTTTATCAGATATAAATCAAAGTTTAAACCCAAAATCTTAACATATTCTTTAACAAATAAATCATTCACACCAGAAAAAGAAATATCTTCTTATCAATAATCTAACATAAAACTACTAAAGCCGCTATTCTATTTGATTCTGCTCAAATATTCAATTTAACTGATTTAACTAAATAGTCTTTAAATTTTTTCCAATCCTGTGACACCCTCTCCTCCCTCTGGTCCCGGATTCTGGCGGTCAGGTCTGCAAGTTCCATATATTCCATCATCTTCATCTGCCATTCTTCCACCGTTGGTATCTCTTCTCCTTTCCATGTTCTTGCCAATAAAATTCTAGCTGCTGTCGTGGCATACATAAAAAACACTCTATCCTGACTGGGTATCTCTTCATTGGTTATGCTCAGAAGGAATGCCTCTGGTTTCTTACAAAAGGTAACTTTCATTACCTTCTTAAGTTCATTATAAATCTTATCCCAGAAGGCATTCACCACTGGGCACAACCACCACATATGAAAAAAGGTACCTTTCGCATGTTTGCATTTCCAACATACATCTGACATTTTGGTGTTCATCTTAGCTATCTTAACTGGTGTCAAATACCATCTATACACCATTTTCATTATGTTTTCTCTTAAACTATGACAAGCAGTAAATTTGATACCTTTCTGCCACAATCTCTCCCAGTCATCCATCATAATATTATGTCCTACATCTTTCGCCCAATCTATCATTGACGATTTAACCAGTTCATCTTTCGTATGCCACTCTAGCAAAAGATTATACATTTTGGAAAGGTTCTTAAAGTTCGATTCTATCAGTTCTGTCTCCAGTTTTGATTTTTCTACTTGAAAACCAACTTTTTTGTCCATTTTAAATGTTTCATACACCTGATGGTACTGCAGCCAGTCGGGGACCTGACTTTTGACTTGATCATAACTTTTCAACTTAAATGCGTCCCCTTCCTGCTGCAATATGTCCATATATCTTAGCCAGTTCGCAGACATGTTTGGTCTCTTATAGGCCTTGGCCTCCACTGGAGAAATCCATCTAGGAGTCTTTCTCTCCAACAAGTCTTTATATCTAGTCCAAACCTGATACAAGGATTTTCTGACTATATGAGTCTTAAAAGTTCTGTGAATTTTAACCTTGTCGTACCAAAGGTATGCATGCCAACCAAACATATTGTCGTGTCCTTCCAAGTCCAACACATCAACATTTTCTAATTTAAACCAATCCTTTAACCAGCAAAAGGCTGCCGCTTCAAAGTAAAGTCTTAAGTCCGGCAGGGCAAAGCCTCCTCTCTCTTTAGAGTCTGTTAGGATCTTAAACTTGATTCTAGGCTTTTTGCCCTGCCATATAAACTTCGATAAGTCCTTTTGCCATTTCTTAAAACAGTCCAGTTTATCCAAAATCGGTATGGCTTGGAATAAAAACAGCATCCTTGGTAGGACATTCATTTTAACCACTGCTATTCTTCCCATTAACGACAATTTAAGTCTTGTCCAAATTTCCATATCTTTTTTTATCTCCATCCACAGTTTTTCATAGTTGTCCTTGTACAGGTTCAAATTCTTGGTTGTGAGATTGATACCTAGATATTTTACAGTTTTAACGAAATTAAGTCCAGTGGCTTCTTGTATTCTTTGAATCTGTTCTGCACTCAAGTTTTTGCCTAAAACTTTGGTTTTCTGTTTATTTAATTTGCAGCCAATCAAAAGCCACGGAAGCCTCATCAGACGTTCGGGTTCCAAAGAACATTCACAAACCAGAACACTCACTTCCGGGTTTGTGGCATTCAGGAGCCAAAATGTCTGAGTACCAAGGCATTCAGGATCCAAGGTATGACTATATTGTGAAAATCAGAAATATTTAAGGGAGGGGTGCCAAATTTTGTCCTCGTTCAGGGAGCCATATTACCAAAGTCCACCACCGCCATGTGGGCCAATGCTGCTTCCCTTCATTGATTGCCAGGGACTGGTATTCAGAGATACGGTGCCTCTGTTGCCGGGGCCATGATGGTCATTGAGAGGCTCATCCTCCGTGAGTTGGCCTAATCCCATCAAAGAATTGTAACGTGCGAAAGAACCTAGAGGCTCATCTACTCCAACCCCCTGCAATGCCGGAATCAGGGGGTTGTAGAGTTGGTAGGGATCCCGAAGCTCATCTAGTCTAACCCCCTGCAATGCAGGAATCCCAGCTTAAAAACACACACACACCAAGAACTCCGGCCAGCAATTTCTATACTAGGAATAAATCCTACTCATGAGTTGCAGTCAAATAAAGGTATATATTCTGGTAAGAGTTACAGGCTTGTAAATTCTACAACAAATGATGTATAAGTCCGTATCCAAAAGTATTCAAAAGGTCGTTTTGTACGTGGAGCCGGAGTCGAGAGTCGATTCAAAGAAAGAACCCAGGACAGAGCCCTGTTTCGGTATGAACACCCTCGTCAGCTAATGTGTGAGTTTGTGTTAATTAGTAAAGAACCAAGTGGTTCTATTTTTTTCAAATGTAGCATCTATGTATGAAGCGATCAATGTGTCTCTATGCGTTTTATTCCCAGTATTGAAATTGCTGGCCAGAGTTCTTGGTGTGTGTGTGTGTCTTTATTTTTGGTATATTAACAACAAGGAATCCCAGCTAAAGCATCCATGACAGACGACCATCCAATCTATATTTAAGAACCTCCAAGGAAGGACAATCCATCACCTTCTGAGGGAGCCTGCTGCACTGTCGAGCAGCTCCTACCGTCCGAAAGCTCTTCCTAATGTTTAGTCAGAATCTATTTTCTTGCCATTTGAATCCATTGGTTTGGGTCCTGCTCTCTAGAGCAGCAAAATACGACAACTAGGGGGTTATTGGAAATAAATAAAACAAGCTTGCTCCATGTTTCATGTGGCAGCCCTTTAGATATTTGAAGATGGTTATCGTATCGCCACACAGTTTCCTTTAGGTCAAACATGCCCAACTCCCTCAACCATTCCTCATCAGGCTTGACTTCCAGGCCCTTGATCATCCTGGTTGCACCCCCTGCCCTGCACATTTTCTTGCTTGTCGACATCCTTCTTAAATTGTGGTGCCCAGAAGTGGACGCAGGACTCCAGGCTTGGTCTGAAGATGGTGGAATAGAGCAGTATTATGATTTCCCTTGATCTGAACACCAGACACATTGATGCAGCCTGGAATAGCAGTAGCTTTTCTGTGTGTGTGCTTGTGCTCAAATCCTGCCTGAGGGTTTCCCACAGACATCTGGTCAACCGCTGTGAGAACAGGATGCTGGACCAGATAGGCCACCGGCCTGATCCAGCAGGTTCCTCTAGGATGACCTTACATTCTTATCTGGTGTGAAATAAGGGATGGCTGCGTGGCTCAGCTCAAAGGAGTCTCCTTCCGCATTTTCCTCACATCTCCAAATGCTTCACGAAGCAGGAAATGCCCTCATCTCCTCCTTTCTTTGTAAACTGGCAAACACTGACCTTCCTAGATTTGGCATCCCATGGGGGTTGGGGATTTGGTGAGCTGACTCAGAGGTGAAAAGGACACCGGGGTGGTGACTTCAGCCTCCGGTGACAATGCCTTACAAGACCCAGAGTCCAAACGGAGGATGCCAATCTCTTCTCCAAACAGAGGTCACCAAAGTAGCCTTGGAGTCATTTCCTTTGGCCGACTCCGAGATTACTTTGAGTTGCGCAAGGCAGGGCGAGCGGAATTCACAGGCCTCGGTCAGCTCCAGATGTACTAAAACGGGAAGCCAGCCGCCCCCAAAACACCACAAAGGCATCTCCAAAACAACCGTCAATCTGGGTTTCATTTAAAGCGCTCGCTCATTTGTCAGAATTTGGGTCTGTTTCAAGCCCTGTCCTCAGCTGAGTGCCACAGTTAGGGGAACCGAACGCTCGACAGAGAATCACAAGGCAAGGATTGCTTTTCTGTGACTCATAATAGCAAACTAGCGCGTTTAGCCTGAATGTAGCACTACAGAGTGTTTGGAGAGCTTGTCATTTACCGTTTCAGGAACGCCCCCAGACTGTGAAAATGGGGGTGGGTATGTAAGGATGTGACTAGATGCCACGAGAGGATATATTTATTAGAGATTATCCTCCCTTCCTCACGTTTGTGAGTTCAACACAGCACATCCCTTTGCAGCTTAAAAGGGAACCTTGGATAGGCTAGTTTAAGCTTTTTAGTTTAAGTAATCCTGGATGCCATCTTGAATTCAATCATGGAACAACAACAACAACAACAACAACAACAACAACAATTTTATTATTTGCACCCCACCATCTGTCTGGGTTTCCCCAGCCACTGTGGAAGGCTTACAGCATATCTAAAAACATTTAAAAGTGCAAAGGAAGCTGCAGAGCATATCTTACACCCTTTCCTTAACAATGGAGAGCGCCAATCATTCATTCCAAGGGATCCAGGGTAGGAAATGTGCTGCAGAGGACTCAGCCCACTGCGACACCAACAGAAGCCTAGTGTCCAGATCAAAGGGAGGAATAGCACAGCTGTCCCTCTCAATTCCCAGCTGGAGTCCGGTGTCCCATTCTGGGAGCCACAGTTAAAGAAGGAGATTGACAAGCTGGAACAGGCAGAAGAGATTCGCCAAAATAATGGAGAGCCTGGAAATCGAGACATACGAGGAATGATTAAGGGACCTGGGGAAGTTTCGTCTCGAGAAGAGAAGACCAAGGGTGGATAGGACAGCCGTCTTTAAATATCTGAAGGGCTGTCACATGCAAGATGGAACAAG
This sequence comes from Lacerta viridis, assembly GCA_900245905.1. NCBI lineage: Eukaryota > Metazoa > Chordata > Lepidosauria > Squamata > Lacertidae > Lacerta > Lacerta viridis. Next base: position 455,987 of record OFHU01004715.1, read on the forward strand.
CCTGATTTCCGCTGCTGCTGCGGTGTGTGTGTGTGTGTGTGTGTGTGTGTGTGTGCGCGTGCACCACGGACACCTGAACTGATTCATATGACGGAAAAGGTGATTCCAACCAAATATGAGGAAGAACTTTCTGAAGTCAACCGTCATTTGACAATGGAATGGGCCACATTGGAAGGTCATAGAATCATAGAATCCTAGAGTTGGAAGAGACCACAAGGGCCATCCAGTCCAACCCCCTGCCAAGCAGGAAACACCATCAAAGCATTCCTGACAGATGGCTGTCAAGCCTCCGCTTAAAGACCTCCAAAGAAGGAGACTCCACCACACTCCTTGGCAGCAAATTCCACTGTCGGAACAGCTCTTACTGTCAGGAAGTTCTTCCTAATGTTTAGGTGGAATCTTCTTTCTTGTAGTTTGAATCCATTGCCCCGTGTCCGCTTCTCTGGAGCAGCAGAAAACAACCTTTCACCCTCCTCTATATGACATCCTTTGATATCATATCACCCCTTAACCTTCTCTTCTCCAGGCTAAACATACCCAGCTCCCTAAGCCATACCTCATAAGGCATCGTTTCCAGGCCAGGTGATGGCCTCTCCTTCGTTGGAGGCCTTTAAACAGCGTTCGGATGGCCAGCGTTCGGATGACTGGTTCTTCAGCTGTGATTCCTGCATTGGAGGGGGTTGGACTAGATAAGCCTTGGGGGTCTCTTCCAACCCTACAATTCAATGGCACCTTGGGCCATCTCCTACTCTTCAGCACTTTCATCTAGCCAAAGGGACACGTGCAATTTAACCCTGAATTTTGTGCATCACCTACAAATATACACATAGACCCAACCCCCCACACCCGAACACACGCAGCCCCACTTGTTCCGCACCCATTGAAGGAAATTTAAGAATAAACCCTCGCCCCTCTGGTGGTTGTCGGGGGGGGGGGAATTGGTCTGCAGAGTCTGCCTTGTTGCAGATTGTATCTGTCAGTGGAAAGAAATGCCTTGGAAACCTCAGGCATATGGTAATGTTTGTTGTGCGCGGGGGGGGAGTAGGGAAGGGCTGGTGGGACGGAGAGGGGAGGAGGTAGCACCCGTGGTCAAGGCGAGGGCAAGAGTTCATGCATTTGGCGGTTTCTGAAAACGTGTTTTGTTTGTTCTGGATTAGGATGCGGATTCCTAAAAGAAAACATGTTTCAGTAAGATAATTTCACTTCAGGGGTGTTTGTGATGGGGGGGGGGGGGGGAGGAGAGGAGGAGGAGGAGGAGGAGGAGGAGGAGGAGGAGAGAAGCGGGGAGGTCAAGGGCAGAACATACGAGCATCTGGACATCAGGAGGCTGAAAGGCAATTCGGAAGAGATTTGAAAAGGAGGGAGGCAAAAATGTGGAAGTCTTTCCGCAGGGCGCAACCAATTGCACCAGGGAAATGCAGAGAAGTTGTCTCCCTTCTCCCTGGAGCTAAAACTCCTCCTGCTCCTCGTGGCTCCAAAGCGGCAGCAACGGAGGAGAAGGGCCCGTGGGACTTGCCACAAAAAGCTGCTGTTCCTCGTGGTCAACATCTTGCTGGTCTTTGGTTTTGCAGCCACCCTCCCTCCTGCTTCCCTCATGTTTCATTGTCCTGTGTCCCTTGAGCACACGCCATCCTCCTCTGCATTGGGATGTTATTTGTTTTTTTGGGGGGGGGGTGAGTGGAACTTCCCCAGGGCTTGGAGTTCCCCCAAGCTCTCGTCCGTGGGTGGTGCTGTTCTGGCCGCACTCTGGCAGCTGCACGCCATAACCTGAAGATTGGAAATAGAAGGAGACCTGTAACATAGCTGTCAACTTTTCCCTTTTTTAAAAGGGAAATTCCCTTATTCCGAATAGGATTCCTCGAAAGAAAAGGGAAAAGTTGACAGCTATGACCGGTAAACATCTCCTGAGTGAGGCCAATGGCCCACCAAGCACAGTACATACTCCTAAATATACACATCATTTTATTCGTATGCTGGCTTTCCGTGGTTAGAACCATGCTCAAGGTGGTTTACAACATGAAAAAATATTACAGAATTGCAAATGTAACAAAAATAGAAACAATAAATAAAACACATAAAAAGTGCACAACATTATTATTATTATTATTATTATTATTATTATTATTATTATTTTAAATGTGTATACCACCCTATACCCGTAGATCTCAGGGCAGTTCACAACATAAAAGCACAATATAAAAATGGAAAATACATAATTAACAATTTCCATATCATAAGAAGATCTAAAAGTAGAGATTGTTGTTGTTCAGTCGTTCAGTCATATCGTGACCCCATGGACCAGAGCACGCCAGGCACGCCTATCCTTCACTGCCTCTCGCAGTTTGGCCAAACTCATGTTAGTAGCTTCGAGAACACTGTCCAACCATCTCATCCTCTGTCGTCCCCTTCTCCTTGTGCCCTCCATCTTTCCCAACATCAGGGTCTTTTCTAGGGAGTCTTCTCTTCTCATGAGGTGGCCAAAGTACTGGAGCCTCAACTTCAGGATCTGTCCTTCTAGTGAGCACTCAGGGCTGATTTCTTTAAGAATGGATAGGTTTGATCTTCTTGCAGTCCATGGGACTCTCAAGAGTCTCCTCCAGCACCATAATTCAAAAGCATCAATTCTTTGGCGATCAGTCTTCTTTATGGTCCAGCTCTCACTTCCATACATCACTACTGGGAAAACCATAGCTTTAACTATATGGACCTTTGTTGGCAAGGTGATGTCTCTGCTTTTTAAGATGCTGTCTAGGTTTGTCATTGCTTTTCTCCCAAGAAGCAGGCGTCTTTTAATTTCGTGACTGCTGTCACCATCTGCAGTGATCATGGAGCCCAAGAAAGTAAAATCTCTCACTGCCTCCATTTCTTCTTTCGTAGAGATACCCCAGCCCAAGAGTCTGTTCAGCAGCCTCAGCTTTTGTAGCTGGAGTCAGTCCGGGCCGCATCCTCCCAGGTCAGATGGGAAAAGATCTGCCAGGTAGGGGACAGGTCATCCTGTGCTCACAAGGGCCAACCTGAAGTGGGAAACCCATAAGCCGGATTCAAGCCCAAGAGCAACTCTCCCCTCCTGTGGTTTCCAGCAACTGGGATCCAGAAGCCCTGATACCTCCTAATGTGGAAGCAGCCCTTGTGGCCAGGAGCCATCGAGAGCCCTCTCCTCTGTGAATCCTCTGTGCAGATGCAGAGGGTTTTTTTGGCAAGCAGAAGGAATCTCTAGGCAGGGCTGGGAAAGATCACCAGCCTGAACATCCTAGAGATCGACCCTGGAAGTCCGAGTGGGCAAAAGTGACCCAGATGGACTAATGGTCTAACTCAGCAGAAGGCAGCTTCCTCCTGTTCCTGCATTCTCTGATAGTCAGGATTATAATTATGATTATGATTATATTTTATTTGTACCCAGCCACACTGGGCAGCTTCCAACATAGATTAAAAACACATTAAAATATCAGACATTAAAAACTTCCCTAAACAGGGCTGCCTTCTGGTGTCTTCTAAATGTCAGATAGTTTATCTCTTTGACCTCTGGTGGGAGGGCGTTCCACAGGGCGGGCGCCACTACCGAGAAGGCCCTCTGCCTGGTTCCCTGTAGCTTTGCTTCTCGCAGTGAGGGAACCGCCAGAAGGCCCTCGGAGCTGGACCTCAGTGTCTGGTCTGAACAATGGGGGTGGAAATGCTCCTTCAGGTATACTGGGCCAAGGCTGTTTAGGGCTTTCAAGGTCAGCACCAACACTTTGAATTCTAGATTGTGTTTGCCATCGGTCAAAAGCTGCCCCCTGGTGATCTATTGATGGGGATCTGTTTACTGTATTTGGTTTCTTACCAACTTTTCACCCTCAGGTCCCAGGGTCTCAACAGGTTTAAAAGATAATATTAATTTTTCTTTTTTTTATTCCTCATTTCTTTATTTTCTACTCTTATAAATTCATATTTTAAAAAATAAAATAAAAGGCAATATTAAAAAGCAGTTAAAACAGATTGCAGTCAAGAAAATGACTTGGTAGACCACAAACTTGAAATGAGTCAACAGTGTGATGCAGCAGCTAAAAAAGCCAATGCAATTCTGGGCTGCATCAATAGGAGTATAGCGTCTAGATCAAGGGAAGTAATAGTACCACTGTATTCCGCTCTGGTCAGACCTCACCTGGAATACTGTGTCCAGTTCTGGGCACCACAGTTCAAGAAGGATACTGACAAGCTGGAACGTGTCCAGAGGAGGGCAACCAAAATGGTCAAAGGCCTGGAAACGATGCCTTATGAGGAACGGCTTAGGGAGCTGGGTATGTTTAGCCTGGAGAAGAGAAGGTTAAGGGGTGATATGATAGCCATGTTCAAATATATAAAAGGATGTCATATAGAGGAGGGTGAAAGGTTGTTTTCTGCTGCTCCAGAGAAGCGGACACGGGGCAATGGATTCAAACTACAAGAAAGAAGATTCCACCTAAACATTAGGAAGAACTTCCTGACAGTAAGAGCTGTTGGACAGTGGAATTTGCTGCCAAGGAGTGTGGTGGAGTCTCCTTCTTTGGAGGTCTTTAAGCGGAGGCTTGACAGCCATCTGTCAGGAATGCTTTGATGGTGTTTCCTGCTTGGCAGGGGGTTGGACTGGATGGCCCTTGGGGTCTCTTCCAACTCTAGGATTCTATGATTCTATAAAATAGGGTGGGTCCAGCGTATATCTCACAGGTGCCCCAAAGGGTTGTCCCTGGCACTGCCATACATTGCAGCTATGGCCATTAGGCTTTCAAAATTGGGGGTGCTCTGGTTGTGGAATGCTCTTTGGAGAAGGAGAAGGACAACCCTATGGACCAGCCTTTACACCTGAAGCAAATGATGGCAGCCCTATGGACCAGGTCAAGGGTCCATCTAGTCTGCTTTCCTGATGTATTGGTTGTTGTTCAGTCGTTCAGTCGTGTCCGACTCTTCGTGACCCCATGGACCAGAGCACACCAGGCACCCCTATCCTCCACTGCCTCCCACAGTTTGGCCAAACCTCATGCCAGTCGCTTCGAGAACACGGTCCAACCATCTCATCCTCTGTCGCCCCCTTCTCCTTGTGCCCTCCATGTATTGGTAGGGTAAGGAAAACAAAAGTAGGGAGGAAGCGCGGGACTTGCTTCTGTTTCTGCAGCCTAGGTGCCAGCATCTTCTCTACCCGATCCAGCTCGGAAGCATCTCCAGGGGAAGTTCTCCCTCGTGGAACTCCTCCTCCCAGATGATGGAGAGAGTCTGACCAAGAGGTCTGAGGGTAGCAAGGAAAACTGGGTCTCCTTGAAAGGAGAGCGCATTTGGCTGGGCCAAACTGAGTGTTTGCCGGGGGCGGGGGAGAGAGAAGCCACAATTAGATTTTATGGATGCTGTGCCATGAAACCCAATATCTTCTCCTTGATGGATTGTCCAGGTAGGAGCCCTGAGGGTTTTCACCCTACCAAGCATCCAAGGGGAGACTTTTGCCCGTCCTGGACATACATATCCTAAGCACTTCCAGAAACACTCTGCTTTTGAAATGTAGGAAGGAATTTGTGGTGGAAGGGGGGGCATTTCTGCCCTTGCCCTCCCCACCCCCATAAGCACAATGCATAAAAATGGAAAGGAACCAGATGCTCAACTCGTGTGCCTATTGTTACCTCAGAATCTAATGGGCCCTGCGTCTGAGGCAGGACCCACCTGTCTGGAGCCAGATCCTGAAGCAGGAAGGGCAGTTCTTCTTCTTCTTCTTCTTCTTCTTCTTCTTCTTCTTCTTCTTCTTCTTCTTCTTCTTCCTCCTCCTCCTCCTCCTCCTCCTCCTCCTCCTCCTCCTCCTCTATACTGGACTTTTTCTGAGGATCACAGGTTTAAAACATAAAAACACTAAAATGCAGACTATATTAACATAACAAAAACAATACCCCACCCATCAATGTTTTAATTAGCCAAAGGACTTAGGAGAAGGGGCACATTTTTGCCTGGAGCCTAAATGCAATGAAGTTCCCTGCACACCCCCTAAACTAGCCAGCAGTCCTCAAGTGTGCCAGGGGATGTGTGGAGCCAAGCAGGGCCATGCTGCGCCACCTGCCCAGCCACACAGCGGGAGCCCGGCCAGCCAACATGGCTGCTGCCACCCTGCACTGCAGCTTTGCAAATTGGTGTGGAGTTGGCAGGGCAGTGGTTGTGGTGTGAGTGCGCCCTTCAAAGTAGTCTGGTCCGACTGTTTTGAAGGGTGCACTGACAGCGCCCTGAGAGTCCAGCGCTGCTGAGTGAGACTCGCCCAAGCGGCGCAGGACTCGCAGGGCGCATGCCCGTTGCATTCTTCTCGAGCCACCCTCCAGCTAGAGAGCGGCGTGAGCAAAATGCAACAGCGGAGCTGGCAGGGCGTCGTGAGGATTGCGCCCCTCAAAAAACTGCGCCTGGGGTGAGGGGGCCCCCCAGCCCTGCCCATGCCATGTCTCAGCCAGACAGGAGATTACAGGAGAATGCCTCCCTGCAAACAAATCAGAATGAATGCTCAGCGAACCACACATATTGTCTAACCTCCTCGCTGCTTTTTGTAATGAATGCTCAATAAGCAGGTCACCTGGAAGTGGCCCCCATTTCCACACTATTTCATGATTATTATTGTTTCATTTAAAAAGGTCCTCATGAAAATTCATCCACCTTTGAGTGCGAATATCTCCTAATAAGCACATTGTCGTATGCCACTTTGCCTAATGTTCAGCCAGCTTGCGTGCAGAACTCAGAGGGGTACAGTTTTATACAGATTAAAGGTAAAGGACCCCTGACAGTTCAGTCCAGTCGCTGATGACTCTGGGGCAGGGGCGGAGCAAGGTGGGGGCGTTGGGGGCAGTTCACCCCGGGTGCCACCCTGGAGGGGGGTGACGCTCGGCGTGCCCCCCCCAGCTCCCAAGATGAGCCCCGCTGCCCAGTAAAAAAGCCTCACTCGTCAGCTTGTAAGGTTGCTGCGCACGAGCAGCAGCACGGATGGACACACGCCGTTTGTCGTGATGCATGCGTCATGCAATGTGACATCACGACGCACAACACATGCGTCACTACACATGACGCATGTGCGCTGCGGAGCGACACCCGCCCCAGGGGGTGCCCCTGCGTTTGCCGCTCCAGGCAGCCAGGCGGCTTTGTTCACCACTGCTCTGGGGTTGTGGCGCTCATCTCGCTTTACAGGCCAAGGGAGCCGGCGTTTGTCTGGAGACAGTTTTTCTGGGTCGTGTGGCCAGCATGACTAAGCCACTCCTGGCGCAATGGAACACCGAAACCAGAGCAGCGCACGGATTAGATTAGTTTCTGTTATATCTTAGTTTCTGATCATATTTTACTTTTATTTTATATTTTTTCATTTTTTAAGTTACTCATGATTATAATTGTTTTAATGTATAGATGAAATAGACCGTAAAGTTGATTGGAGGTTGTATTATACATGCACACACAGAGAGATACAAAATGGAAGTGCCCTTAATTTTAAATCTTATATCTTAATCTTATTCAGAACATGTACTCATTTTTCTAACGAGCCGTGACCGATAGAAAATTACCACCCTGATTCTCAAGATTATTCAAAATGATTCTCGTGCTAAAGCGCCTTCTTTCTTTTGTGCTGGAGAAAGATAATCAAAGATCGTTGCATTACTTGTTTTTGCGATTTAAAATAAATTCAGCAGTTTCAAGTTTTGTGCTCTTCATTTTTCCTGCATGATATCCGTTTTTGGAAATCGAAGTTTGCTAAAATAAATAAATAAATAAATAAGTGTGTGTGTGTGTGTGTGTGTGTGTGTGTGTGTGTGTATGCAAGTACAGCGGTACCCTAGTTTGCATATGTTTTGGATTACAAACATGTCAAACCCAGAAGTGCGCTGTAACCCACTGGCGAAAGCGCGCCTTGGGTTACAAACTGTTTTGTTTACAAACGGACCTCCGGAACAGATTATGGTTGTAATCCAAGGTACCACTGTAGTTAGTTTTGCCTAGGGTGCAAAACTGCCCGGCTCCAGTACTGTCATCTGTATATCTGTATATCTGTATCACTCTGTTTTTGTCTCTGTCTCTGTCTCTGTCTGCCAACCTATTTATCTTAAAGGGCCACCAATGATTTCTGGCAAAGTGTCTCAGAAGGGTTGCACCTGTCTCCCACAACTGGACTTCTTGGTCCTTGTGCAAAGCTCTGGGTTCCTCCACTCTGCCACTCAGGTGGCTTGGCTTGAAGACTCGCTACCCTGCTTCCTGCGACTGAACGCCGCAGCTGCTCCCCCCTCGGTTCGCTCCAGCCATCTCCTTGGCCTGGTGACAGCAGCTGATTCAGCAGAGCTCACCTCCTGTTTGCCCAGTCCTGTGTCAGGGCCGGGGCGAGAAACAGGCACCCGAGCCGCCTGCAAACAAAGGCCACTTGCAAGCGCGCCAGTCAGGATTCGGGGGGAGGCAGCGTCCCATTCCAGGCTCCCTGCGACTAAGTAACTGTTCTGTGATCTGCGGATGCCTGCTGCTGCCGTAACGGTCTGCCAGCGGAGGAATTGTTAGTATGTTAAAAATGCAACAGTTATCTTGTATTCTCCGCAGTATCAGAAATTCAACTCTCCTTGAACTGGGGCCCACGGCCAGGACAAAATAAAGACACGCAGGATGGCTCAGGCAGAGCGGGGGATCGATCCGGTTTATCTCGCAGGGCTTGGCCACCCACCTGAGTTCCCTGGTTGGAATGGAAAATCAAGCAGGGAATTATAGAGTCGTAAAGTTGGGAGTGGAGCGGGTGGCTCTGTGGGTTAAACCACAGAGCCTAGGGCTTGCCGATCAGAAGGTCGGCGGTTCGAATCCCCGCGATGGGGTGAGCTCCCGTTGTTCAGTCCCAGCTCCTGCCAACCTAGCAGTTCGAAAGCACGTCAAAGTGCAAGTAGATAAATAGGTACCGCTCCGGTGGGAAGGTAAACGGCGTTTCCGTGCGCTGCTCTGGTTCACCAGAAGTGGCTTAGTCATGCTGGCCACATGACCCGGAAGCTGTACACCAGCTCCCTCGGCCAATAAAGCGAGATGAGCGCCGCAACCCCAGAGTCAGGCGTCCCTTTACCTTTACCTTTAAAGTTGGGAGCGACCCCCAAAGGTAATCAAACCCAACTCCCTGGAACATAGGGATCACAACTAAAGTATCCTTGACAGGTGGCCATCCAACCTCTGTTGTTGTTGTTGTTGTTGTTGTTGTTGTTGTTGTTGTTGTTGTTGTTAAAGATTTTCTTGATTTACAAAAGTATGTGCAATGTCTCTCTCTCGTATTTTTTCCATATAACATTTTTACAAATCAGTTTCATTTGTTGAGACATCAGGGAGAAAAGGGGGGAAGAGGTGGACAGGGGGGAGAGATAGGTGGGGGGGGTCGGTTGGCAATGTTTCAATTTTACTTAATATATGTAGGGTTTGGTGTCAGCGTTGCTTGTGCAGGTTCTCTGTTGTTCGCTTGTGTTCCTTTGGTGGTGAGAGAGGTTGGGGTTGGCATAGGGTGTGATTGTTCATTTGTGGTTGGCTGTGGTGGTCTTTGATTTCATGTGGGGTGGGTGTTTTGGATCAGGTTAGCCATATTGGTTTGTATGCTGTTGGTGGATTCTTGTTACGCCTTCATCCCTTTATCACACACACATCCAACCTCTGTTGAAAAACCTTCAGAGAAGGAGAGTCCACCGCCTTCTGGGGGAGTCCGTCCCACTGCCAAACAGTTCTTACCATAATAAAGTTTTCCCTGATGTTTAGATGGAATCTCCTTTCTAGTCATTTGACTCCATTAGTATAGATCCTACCCTCTGGAGCAGCTTGCTCCATTTCCCATGTGACAGGTCTTCAGGTATTTGAAGTGGTTACCATATCTCCTCTCGGTTGCCTCTTTTCCAGGCTAAACATGCCCAGCTCCCTCAACCGTTCCTCATCAGGCTTGGTTTCCAGACCCTTGAACATTCTGGTCGCCCTCCTCTGCACACGTTCCACTTTGTCAAAATCCTTCTTAAATTGTGGCACCCAGAACTGAACACAGGACTTCAGGGTCTAGCCTTTTGCAGACTCAGTCGCTCCATAGACAGACAAAGCGAAAGACAAAGCTGGCTTGTACCATGTCAGATCTCTTGAAGAAATAGGCCCCCTTACCTCCTTGGAGACATGGGAGCCTGAGAGCTCCTGCTGAAAGTGGAGTAAACCTCCCATACAGACCTGCCTGGGCTCTGAGATCTTCAAGGGAAGCTCTTCTCTCATTGCTGCCACCCTCACAGACACCATTGGTGGGGACACAGGAGAGGACCTTCTCAGTGGTGGCTCCTCCCAGTGAAATTTCCTCCCTAGAGAAGCCAGACTGGCTCCCTCCTTGCTGTCCTGCTGGCAGGTGAAGACCTCATTTCATCAAGCCTTTGGCAAGTGACTGGTTTTCTAAGCAAAGGTCTTTGATAGTGCTCTGCTGCTTTTACCAACTGTATTTTAACAGATCTGTTTTTATATTACAGTTTAATCACAGGTAATTAATTAACTGTTATCTTTCACGTGTTTTTAACGGTGTTTCGTCTGCATTGTTTTAATTTGTGCAAGCTGCCCAGTCTGGGGAAACTCTTTTGATTTCAAAGGTAGCATCTTGTGTACTGCCTGAGGTTGTCACCTGATACAGTGAGGCAGGATACAAATGTTCGAAATGTGACTTTGCATCCCTTTGGGTTGGATCCTGCCTGGAATTTAGGGGCACAATATGAAGATTGGAGGGACCTTCTGCGGTGTTTTCTCCAAACAGTTCATCCCAAATCTTTAACTGGAAGGTCCCACCAAAAGTATCTACGTGGTCAAGACAGATCCCTTTGCTTGATCTGACAGCAGTCCATGAAATCCTGAACATTGTGTATGCACAGGATCTCAACACTAGATTCTCAGGATGCAGTCCCCCCCCGCCCCCCAGTTGGTCCCAAATTCACCAGTTCCTGAAACCACCCATCTTGCAAATATATTTGGGGACCTCCCCCTCATTTGTCTCGTGCTCTTTCAGGAGCTGAGTTTGGAAATGACTTCGCTCCTACTTAATGTTTCGACTTGCCGGCTTGACCTTCCAAGAGAGATGCCTTTTTAGAACCGAAGATCCCTACTTATCTGCACGGACTCTGCACCTGTAGCAAGAAAGGAAACAATGAGCCAGATCTCGGCTGCTGTCCAGCTGCAAGGGCCGGCGGCTACGCTCTTCCTTGCAACAATGTCTCTGGGAGATCAGTTCTCTGTTGCCTTGCAGATAAAGGAGTGGGGGGGGGCAAATCCTTGGAATTTCTCTCCTTATCCTGCCAAGGGCTGTGCACTGAGGACACACACAGGGAGCGACCAGCAACACAGGAAGCTGCCGTATATGCAGAAATAGAGTATTGGTCCATCCAGTAATGTCTACACCCAGGGGCGTCTTGCAAGTGGTGCAGGGTCCCAGGGCGCCAAGTTCTGGAGGGCGCCAGGGAAGAGGCGGAGGCTCGGTGCGGCATCAGCTCGCCTGCCTCACTGAAACAGCACCGCGCCCGGAGCCTCCGCCTCTTCCCTGCCGGAGCAGCCGCCCTCCAGCCACTGCCCGCCTCCTCCAGCCCCACAAAGCTGCCGGCAGTGCTGTAAAAAGTTCTGCAACTCTGGGAAAGGGGGGGGGGTTTGCTGCTGGAGGGATCTTTGCACCACGGCGCCGGATATCCTTAAGACAGCCCTGTCTACACCAGTGGTTCCCAACCTTTTTTTGGCCCAGCCCCACCTAAGCATCTCTACAATCCCGATGTCGCCAATCCCCGTGACATATACTTATTATTCAAAAAGCGAACTCCCATTCATGTGGAGGAAGCCTAAAAGGCCATTAACTCGGTCTAAACAAGCTTCCAAATTGCCCCTCCCCTTAAAAATCAATTTGCCCCCCTGTGGGGCGTGTGCCCCACGTTGGGAACCCCGGGTCTAAACTGACCGGCAGCAGCACTTTGGGGTTTCAAATGGAGGACATTCCCAGTTGTACATGGAGACGCTCTTGGGGGATGGAATTGGGGGGAAAGGTGTGACCCGGGGGCGTTTGAGCAGGTCAAGCAGCGGGGGACCTTTTTCAGCTGCTGGGACACATTCCCTCATGGGTAATAATAGCAATAATTTTATTATCTATACCCAACTCACCTAGCTGGGTTTTCCCAGCCACTCTGGGTGGCTTCCTTCCAGGGGCGTAGCAAGGGGGGTGGGGGGGCGGTCTGCCCCTGTTCCCATAATGGAGGGGGTGACAAATTATCAAGGACAATTTTTTTGGAAAATGAAATTTTTTTTTTTTTTTTGAAAATGCCTGCTCCAAAGGTCTTATCTTACTATACTAGGGATTATATAGCTATATATGAAATTTCATGCATATCGGTTAATATCTTGACCCTCCTCCACCAAAATAGCTGTTCACTTGGCTGTTTTCCTATGTCATGAAGGCTGAAATTTCAGTTCAGAGAACACTTACTGTTCCCAACCCTAACCCTGTGGAAAGCCATCTAATTAGACTTTAATTTGATTTTGAGATGTTTTTAGGAGGTAATTTAATTATTGTTTGATTTTATACCAATGTTATGTATCTGATGTTAGCCACCCTGAGCCCGACTTTGGCCGGGGAGGGCGGGATATAAATAAAAGTTTATTATTATTATTACTTGTTATTATTCCTTTGTAAGAAAATATGAAATAACGTAAAACCATTTTTGCGGGGGGGGACAAGAAATTTTCCACACCAGGTACCACCTGACCTTCCTATGCCTCGGGGGGGGGGGTGACAAAAACTTTTTTGCCCCTGGGTACCAATTTACTTTGCTATGCCCCTGCTTCCTTCCAGTGGTCACACACCAGTGGTGTATGTGTGTGTCAAAAGTGGGTGTGCTCAGAGGCACCCTCCATCCTCCTTCCAGGCAGGATTGCAGCACAAGAGCGATGCTCTCCCCTCCTGTTTATTTACTTATTTCATATACAGTATATACCACCTTTGTCTTTCAAGGAGCTTCAAGGTGGGTGTCCATGGTTCTCCTCCTCCCCATTTCATCCTCGCAACAACCCTGCGAGGTAGGTTAGGCTCAGAGACGGTGACTGGCCCAAGGTGAGTGAGCTTCGTGGCTGACTGTGGATTCGAACCCTGCTCTCCCAGGCCCTAGTCCAACACTCTAACCATTACACATTGCTGCGTCCAATATTGATTCTGAATTCCTCTGGAAGAATAGAGATAGGATTCCCCTTAACGGCTTGGCAACATGGGCATCATATGAATGGACAGCCTGTGGACGCAGACTTTCTTTGGACAAATGCAATGATATTTGGAAGGAGTTTACACAGAATATATCAGGCTGTTGACAATTTTATGTGTATTCGGATAACAAGAATATACGCATCTGTATATTAACATATAGTAATGTAACTGTATTTTTTTCTTTTATTTCATCCTCACTCTCTTTTTCTCACTCTGCCTTTTTATAAATGAAATTCTCTTAATTAAATACTACTACTAATAATAATAATAATAAAAGCTCTGAATTCCTGGAGGATTTACCGGTAATACAGTTTGGGAAAGGGCTGAGCCCTGGCCGGAGAAGAGAGCTTGTCCTGTGGAATGAAAAAGAATTACAGCTAGAGAGACCTGTCCCATCTCCATTTGACTTGCCGTCCGTCCGTCCCCCCCTTCTCCCCCTTCCTTTTCTGTTGGACCATGAAGAACAACCCTCTAGCAATTGTGGGGCTGCACCAGTTCATCTGCCCATCACCCCCGCAGCCCCAGGTAACCTCCGATCAAGCTGTCTTGGAGGGAATCTGCAGGAAATACTTTGGGGTAAAATTACTTGGCAGAGGTCGCCCTCTTTCCTCCTTCTGACAGGGGGCAAGATAAATACAGCCATGGCCGGTGCGGTTTGTAAGAAATGCAGCCACCCACTAAGAGCTATGGGGAGGGGGGCGGGGAGAGAGAGAGAGAGCAAGTTTCTCCTGACCTCAAGGAATGGGACATGCTGAACTCTCTTCTACCTCGAGAAAGGATGGATGCCAGGAGGAGAGAGCAGCAAGACTCCTCTTCCATTCGTCTCGGTTGAAATAGGTGACTGGCCGTGAGTGACGCCTGCCCTGAGATGAAGGTAGCTGAGGTACCTGGATGCAGGTGTGCAGTTCAGCGTGAGCTGCTGGGTGCAGATGAGAAGTTGTGAAAAGGTGGGAAGTGGGTGGGTGCTCTATGCTCAGATATGGGCCCCAGTGCTGGAAAGACCTATCAGGAGTAAACATGGACCAATGATACCAAGTAGTATGGGAAACAGCCCTGCTAGAAAAACTAACCAGTAACCTGAAACTGACACGGGGACAAACAGAAGAAGACACCTTCATGGTTCCCCTTCATCACACACACAGCCCAACAAGACAATGACAAAAATCTACCGACAGCATACAAATCAATATGGCTAACCTGATCAAAACACCACCCACCCCACTCACACAGGAAACCAAAGACCACCACAGCCAACCACAAATGAACAATCACACCCTACGCCAACCCCGACCTCTCTCACCACCAAAGGAGCACAAGCGAACAACAGAGAACGACGCTGACACCAACCCTACATATATTAAGTAAAATAGAAACATCGTCACCCCACCCATCCCCCCAACCCACCCACCTCTTCCCCCTTCTCTCCCTAATGTCTCAATAACCAAAACTGATTTGTAAAAATGTTACATGGAAAAAATACGAGAGACACATTGCACACACTTTTGTAAATCAAGAAAATCCTCAATTAAAAAAAAAAAAAGATATGGGCCCCATTCCTATTTTTCTAGAGAAAGAGGTGATGGAACTCACCACAAACACCTCCCTTGTTCTCTTAGAATGGCAATGGCACCCACCTGAGAGGGGCTGGAATGGAGTTGGGGGGGGGGAACACCCTGGATATGGCCAGTATCATAATACAAATTTATGGTACAACCGCATTTGGAAAACATTTGGAGTACACCTCTTAATACCTCACCTCAAAAAAGGTATTGTAGAGTTGAGGAAAGGGCAACTTCAACAATCAAGGGTAAGGTAGGCAAACTAAGGCCCGGGGGCCGGATCTGGCCCAATCGCCTTCTAAATCCGGCCCGCGGATGGTCCAGGAATCAGCATGTTTTTGCATGAGTAGAATGTGTGCTTTTATTTAAAATGCATCTCTGGGTTATTTGCGGGGCATAGGAATTCATTCATTACCTCCTCCAAAAATATATATATAGTCCACCGCCCCCCCAAGGTCTGATGGACAGTGGAATGGCCCCCTGCTGAAAAAGTTTGCTGACCCCTGATCAAGGGATGGAGCGACTCCCTATGAAGAAAGGTTGTAGCGTTTGGGACATTTGCAGTTTAGAAACATGACAAAGAAGAGGCAACATGCTAGATAGAAGTTTATAATGCGATGTTGAAAGATTCAGGACACTTAAAAGAAACTGTGCAAGAGGCAGAGATGACCATCAACTTGAATGGCTTTGAAAAAATATTAGACAAATTCCTGGAGGATAAGGCTTTTGATGGCTACTAGTCATGGTAGCTATGCTCTGCCTCCACAGAAGCACTGCTTCCGAAGACCGCTTTCTGACACTTCTGCTCAAATCCTGCTTGCTGGTTTCCCATGGAAGCATCTGGCTGGCTCTCCTCCAGGAATTTGTCTCCTGTTGGTCCTCCTTGTGGGTTTCCCACAGGCATCTGGTTGGCTATTGTATGGACAGGACGTTGGACCTGATGGGTCCTCGGCCTGACCCAGCAAGCTCTTCTGATGTTCTTCTGAGCCTGCAAGCCATTTGGGAATCACCTCTTCTGAGGAGGCTTCCTTATGGGCATCCTGGTGGGACTTTTGGCCTGATCCAGCCACAGGGAACTTCTGACATTCTCCTGAGAGTTCATTGGTGGTATTTGTGGCGGAGGTGGTTGCTGATGGGAAGCCGTGCCTCAGGGCGGACAGCTGGGCACAGATGCCTTCCAAGGCTGCCAGTCCTCTGACTCATTGCGGTTCCTAACCTGCAGATCTGCGGTGGCCAAGTTCCTGCGGCTGGCCCTCCGCTGCATCGCCAAACATGCAAACTGCCGGCCACCATCTCTGCAGCCCGCCTTCCTGCGATTCCATCCCGCTCTGACCTTTAAGCAGAGTAGCAGGCTGCCCGAGAAATCTGCCAGACCTGAGCGCTTTTCCAAACCCCTTTTTCTTCTCCCTGCCTCTCTCTGTTGCTGTTTGACTCACGCGCCGCCATCTCTCCAAGCACAGCCTGCTGCCAGGGTAGATTTCCAGGCGTTTTATGGGCTTCATAAAGGGGGGATCACAGAGCAATTTTTTCCCTGAAGGAAGAAAGGACAGAAGAGAGTGTAAGGAAAATAAAAAAAAAGAGGTGAAGAAAGATTTTCATTTAGAGAATGGGGCTCATTTGGGAATAAAAATAACTCATTTTTCCCCCTTTCTGAAATTTCCTCCTAACGGAGAGAGCCATGCCTAGTGATTCTAAGAGTTATTTTTAAGGTTTTTGCACTCTTACTCTCCGTCCCCCCTTTTCATTGTAATAATTTCATCCAGATGCTTCTGCTGCTTATACCTGGCAGTTTATTGGGGTTTTTTCTCCTTGAACAGTCCTGACTGTGCCACCATTTCCTTCTTCCAAGTAGCCAAGGATCGCTTTGTCCACCCTGAGTTATATCCAGTGATGAACAATGCCTGAGAACTGAATGTCTGATGTTGGCACGTAACATTCTACCTTGGAGAGAGAGAATCTACCTACCTACCTACCTACATACCTATCATCTATCTATCTATCTATCTATCTATCTATCTATCTATCTATCTATCTATCTATCATCTATCCATCCATCTATCTATGCATCCACCTACCTACCTATCTAGCTATCCATCCATCCATCCATCCATCCATCCATCCATCTATCCATCCATCCATCCATCTATCATCCATCATCCATCCATCCATCCATCCATCCATCCATCCATCCATCCACCCATTTATGCATCCACCTACCTACCTACCTACCCTATCTATCTATCTATCTATCTATCTATCTATCTATCATTTATCCATCTATCCATCTATCATCTATCTATCATCTATCTATCTCCATCAATAATCTTGTTCATACTCTTTTAACCACTGGAAACACCTCACCAAAATACTCCAGCAGATTTATTTAAAGAAAACCCAGGGACAAAATCCACCCTGTTCCTCCTTGCCAAACACCCATCGAAGTATATCCCAGTTCCAGTTCCTTCCCACTTCTTAATGGCAACATAGAATGATAGAATGGCAAAGTTTGAATGCACCCAAGGGTCATCTAGCCCAGCCCCCTGCAACATTCTTGCTGGATGGTGGAACTGGAGGCAATTCAAGCTAAGACACTTATCACTCTTGGTCAGTGCTGGTCCCAGGAATCATGTGGCCGCAGGTGGCCCATCCTTGGCCGTGACTAGCTTAAAATCCCAAAGTCTGCTTCCCCAGTGCGGATCGTCTTGTTGATGAACTGTCATTTATAGAAACACTCTGTTGGAAGGGGAGAGGGGAGATCCTTAATATGTCAGAAGGGGGATCACTTTGTGAGTTTCAAAGAGATTAGAATGGAATATTTTTTGCTCAACTCTTGCAATCCAGGGGGCTGGACTAAATGGCCTTTAGGGGCCCTTCCAACTCAATGATTCTATGCTTTCCTGTCTGGTAGCTAAATGCATTTTGCTGTGCTTTTAGATGCCAGGCTCTACCTTTTGTCTTGGGAGAAAAGCAATGACAAACCTAGACAGCATCTTAAAAAGCAAACACATCACCTTGCCGACAAAGGTCCGTATAGTTAAAGCTATGGTTTTCCCAGTAGTAATGTACGGAAGTGAGAGCTGGACCATAAAGAAGGCTGATCGCCAAAGAATTGATGCTTTTGAATTATGGTGCTGGAGGAGACTCTTGAGAGTCCCATGGACTGCAAGAAGATCAAACCTATCCATTCTCAAAGAAATCAGCCCTGAGTGCTCACTGAAGGACAGATCCTGAAGTTGAGGCTCCAGTACTTTGGCCACCTCATGAGAAGAGAAGACTCCCTAGAAAAGACCCTGATGTTGGGAAAGATGGAGGGCACAAGGAGAAGGGGACGACAGAGGATGAGATGGTTGGACAGTGTTCTCGAAGCTACTAACATGAGTTTGGCCAAACTGCGGGAGGCAGTGAAGGATAGGCGTGCCTGGCGTGCTCTGGTCCATGGGGTCACGAAGGGTCGGACACGACTGAACGACTGAACAGCAACAACAACCTTTTGTCGATGTGAGGTGAGCCACCTGGGGCATCCCTTTCCAAGAGAAAGCAGAAGAGCCACCGAACGCAAATAAACAAACAGAGGGCACCACCAAGTGGCCAAAAGTTGGGACTGTCACTGCTGGGTTGCTGGCTGAGATCCTTGCTAATGATCTCCGAAGGGGATCTGAAGAGCCTGACTGCTGGATCAGATCAATGGGCCCGGCCAATCCAGTATCCTGATCCCCCATCAGCCAATCAGATGCCTTTGCGGAAAGCCCACAACTCGGACATGAGGCCAACTGCCAGAACTTGGATGGGTTTAAAAGAGGATGGGACAAATTCCTGGAGGAGGAGAGGGCTATCGATGGCTCCTAGCCAGGATGGCTCTGCTCCGCCTCCATGGTCAGAAGCGATGCTTCTGAATCCCAGTTGCTGGAAACCTCAGAAGGGGAGTTGTGGCCTTTCTGCGAAGGCGTATGATTGGCTGTGCTCTCGGATGTCAAAGAGATAAATTATTGTACGACCTTCCGTAGACATCTGAAGGCAGCACTGTATCGGGACGCTTTTAATGTGTGATGTTCTGTTCTGTTGTTGTTGTGTTTTTGCATACCTTGTTGGAAGCCTCCCAGAGTGGCTGGGGCAACCCAGTCAGATTGGTAGGGCACACAAAAAATAAACTAATAAAAATGAAAATATCAAAACATTAAGCTTTCTGTATTCCAGCAACAGCCCCAGAAGGTATCTGAAGAAGTGTGCATGCACACGAAAGCTCATACCAAGAACAAACTTAGTTGGTCTCTAAGGTGCTACTGGAAGGATTTTTTAAAAAATTTATTTTGTTTAGCCCCAGAAGGGACGTCCAGCTTATAGCTCCCAGAATGCAGATGAGAATGGGGAGCCAAGACTGAGAGAAAGTGGCTTAGCCTCAACACCAACCAGAAAGGCGAAGCATCTACTTTGCATGCAGAAGCTCCCAGCTTTGATCCCTGGCATCTCCAGGTATATCCAGGGGGGACTTCATCCTAAAAACCAGTCAGGGTGGACCATATGGTGTCAGGTGGACCATGGGTCTGCCTCAATACAAAGCAGCTCCCCACATATCCCAATGGTTGAGCCAATTACCAGCATCTCTGGGCATGGCTGGGATTCCCTGGGAAAGGTTCCTCGCCTGAAACTCGAGAGCCGTTGCCAGATCAGTCAGGGCAGAGAAGACGGAGGACACTTCCAGTCTGTTGCTATTTTGGGGCTGAGATTCAGTCACATGTGGCAAATCCAGGCTGCGCAACGAAAGATGATCTGCAGCTCTTGTGCAACGGACCCAGACATTTTGCAATAAGGAAAGTGATGAGAAAATGAGCTGTGGGAAAGCACTTGCTTTTTCAAAAGGAAGCTTTTAACTGGGGTTTTTCCCCCCCTTCAAAGCTATTTGCAGAGGTTTTAATTGCATTTTTTTTCTTTTTGATGCATTTGCCTCCTTTGGGAGACCAGGACTGGATATACATTTAATTCATAAATAAAGGTGGTCTCGCCTCCCTACAAACCAGATGGAGTGAATGCTCGCAAAACAGCCAACTTTGCCTAATCTCCCTGCAAACAAATCAGGATAAGGCTCAAGAAATAGTTTGCCTGGAAGTGTCTTGAGGCAGCTGGGGCAATGGCCGGATTTGGAACATGGCCGCTTCCTACATTCCTAAGGCTGGCTCAGGAGATTCAAGAGGAGATCCAGCAGCAATCTGAATGTTGACAATG
This sequence comes from Lacerta viridis, assembly GCA_900245905.1. Lineage (NCBI taxonomy): Eukaryota > Metazoa > Chordata > Lepidosauria > Squamata > Lacertidae > Lacerta > Lacerta viridis. Next base: position 475,976 of record OFHU01004715.1, read on the forward strand.
TCAGAGAGTGGGAAGGAATTATCTCCCAGTCCACATAGGACCAAGCCGGGAGAGTAGGCACCGGATTATGAGACCCACATCTCTTAGGGGCCCCACAACAGTGGATCAAAATGACCTTGATTTGATCTTGAAAGAAAATCTCAAGCAAGATTTCTTAGTTTTCAATGCTATCCCACGAGAGGGTGTGCACGAGGGAAGCCCCAAGATTTCTACTGCCTAGGGGCCTCCAAAGGGTTTAATCCGGCACTGTGTGTATGTGTCAATGACTCACGAGAAGCAACATCAAGCAGCCTCCGCCCAAAGGCTGTTTTGTATGTGTCGTCCTCAGACTGGAGCTGTAGCCAACTTCCTATTCCGTAGTCACTACCGAGGAGTGCATTTGCTTGGCATGCAAATGGTCCCAGCTCCAAACCCTGGCAGCACCTCCAGGTAAAAACAGCCAGAATCCTTTTCTCACAGTGGGCAACCACATGCCTCTTTGGGGAAGCTCTCAAGCACGTTCTGAGCCCAAGAGCCCTCTCTCCTCCTGTGGCTTCCAGCAACGGGGATTCTGAAGCACTGCTGCGTCCAAGCCTAGTGGCAGAACAGAGCCATCCTGGCCAGCAGCCATCAACAGCTCTCTCCTCCATGAACATGCCTGATCCTCTTTTAAAGCTCTCCAAATTGGTGGCCATCACTGCTTCTTGTGGGGGCGAGTGTCACAGTTTTACTCTGTGATGTGCGAATAAAGACTTTCTTTCACCTGTCCTGAATCTTCCACTGCTCAATTTCATTGGATGCCCCTGTGTTCCCAGGTAAGTCGGGGAAGAACCTCTTTCAGAAATCCTGGAGAGGCTTTGCTCATCAGAGAGGACAGTACTGACCTAGGTGGACTCGGGCATAAAGGCAGCTTCCTGTGTTCCTTGAGATCTATGGTCCATCTTTTGTCCATCCATGCTCAGACCTTAGATCCATCTGCAAAAGCATCCTGTTCCCAGTCCTGGCTGGCTAGATAGATGTCCCCAGAATGTGATTCTGCCATGGACAGCCTGTCTAGCTACCCAAGTTAATAAATATTGCTTTTTTGCAAATAGTTGAGGAAAAGGGGAGTCTGAACTGAAAAGGGGCAAATCCCTCCTGCTTTGAGGACCACCCTCCATCGGAGAAGACACAGGACACATGTCACAAGAAAGAATGGGCAATCACTCTCCTGCTTCCCTGGGCCTCCCCAGTGCCCCTGAGCCAGGAGCTTGCGTTCCCTGGCTAGTTGAGTCCTTTCTGGCTGCAAACAGAAGGCAATTCCTGGACCAGCAGAGAGGAGGAAGGAGGGAGGGAGAGAAAAAAGGGACCTTGCAGCTCTCTGGCTTAGCCCTCTGTGAAACCAGAGCATTCCTTAGGAGAACTGGGCCGTTCATGCAGCATATTTTTGGTTTACCACACAGCTTTGGGAGGCCATCACCAGTGAGTGATCTGTCAAGGCTCCCACTTCAATCATTTTCTTTCTTTCTTTCTTTTTTATTAAAAAAAACCATATCACTCTTGGGTCACTCTGACTCAAAACGCCGGGCATTTTCAACTCCCATTAAAGCCACTGCTCATGCCCAGCCACTCATCAAACGTCAACAAGGAGAAGATGTGGCTGGGATTAATTTCACCCCTGAATCATCCAGGATCCCCGGTGGATTTGGGAAGATTGGAAAAGGCTGGCTGCTCTGCTCTGCTCTGCTCTCCTCTTCACCCCTGAATCACTCCGCCAGTGTGTGCCTGGCCTGACCACTTCTTCCCTCCCCAGGTTGACTGAGATCCAGAGACCTTGCAAGGAGTTTTTGTTTTGCTGCTGCTGTTTGACGGTGATGATGAGGATGTGGGGAAATTGGTCTTTCAACACAGAAAAGCAAAGAGGAACAAAGAAACCCTCATGATATTACAGAGAGAGAGAGAGAGAGAGAGAGAGAGAGAGAGAGAGAGAGAGAGATGGTTCTTTGGCATAGAGCTCCATGAATTGGGAGAGGGAGGCTCTCCTCGGATTTGTCCTGCTCAGTTAAGGCATTTTGGTTCATGAATAATATTTGCCCTTTTCTGAATGTTTGCCGTTCCTCTGGCTCGTAGGAGCACAGAACATAGAAGGTGGTTTCACACCAAATCAGAGCTTGGGCTCGCCTAGCTCAGTGCTGTAAGAACATAACAGCACAAGGAAAGGCTGTCTGAACAGGAAGGTTTTCCCATACAGAGAACCATCCCAAAAGATGTGACCAACTGAGCCTCCAAATCACTATTAGGAGTTCCACGAATGTGGGCGTGGGGCCACGGGAACTAGGCAGTTGACAGGAACCAATCATAGTGCCCCAAGGGTCATTGAGTCCAATTCTGCAAATCCATCCCTACCAGCTCTCTGCTTAAATCCACCAAGGAAGGAGAAGCCAGCACCTTCTGTCAAAGGAGAGCGATCAAGGTGATGATGAAGGGTCTGGAAGCCAAGCCTTATGAAGAGAGAGAGAGTTGAGAGAGTAGGGCATGTTTAGCCTGGGAAAGAGGAGACTGGGAGCAGATATGATAGCCATCTTCAAATATCGAAAGGACTGCCACATGGAAGATGGAGCAAACTTGTTCCCTGCTGCTCCAGAGGGTAGACCTGAACCAACAGATTCAAATTACATGAAAGGAGATTCTGACAAAACATCGGAAATAACTTTCTGGTAGTAAGAGGTGTTCAGCAGTAGAACGGTCTCCCTGGAGAGGTGGTGGACTCTCCTTCCTTTGAGGTTTTTAAGCAAGGGTTGGGTGACCATCTGCCACGGGTGGTTTAGTTGAGATTCCTGCATTGCACAGGGTTGAACTAAATGACCCTTGGGGTTACTTCCAATTCTACAATTCTATGAACAGCCTGAAACCTTCTTCCTAATGTTTAGGGAATAACCTGATGAAATCCAGAATAATTTGCCCCCAGTGCTTCAGGTTCCACCATCTGAATCAGCTTTCCTCAAATTGATGTTCTCTGGATGTTGCTGGACTCCAACTCCCACCAGCTTCAGCATGATAGGAGATGTAGTCGAAGAACATCCGAAAAGCACCAGGTAGGGTGCCTACCATTCATATGACAACCTTTCCAAAACCCCTCTCCATTAATCATCTCTTCTCTAGGCTAAATATATCCAGGTCCTTCTAACTTTCCTCTTATGATGTGGTCTCCAGCCCTGTGGTGAAAGGTTGATTGAAAGAATCGGGTTTGTTGAAAGGAAGTTGAAAGGCAGAGGATCAAACCTATCCAAAATGCTTGGGAGTTGTTTAAGATAGTAACATTAGTGGCTCAGCTGGAAAGTACACTGCAGACTAGGAAAGGTAGCACCAGGGCCAAGAGGAAGCCTGTGTGGTTAATGAGCAGAGTCCAGGATGCTCTTAGAGGCAAGAAGGTCTCCTTCAAAAAATGGAGACCTTGTCCAAATGAGGACAAAAAGGAACACAAACTTTGGTAAAATAAATGCAAGTGGACAATATGGGATGCTTAAAAAAGGATTTAAGGAGCTCATTGATTAAAAACAAACATAAAGACCAACAAGAAACAATTGTGTGAATACATCAGTAGCAGGAAACCAGCTAGGGAGGTGGTAGGATCTTTGGATGACAAGGAAGTCTCACTGGTGTGCTAAAGGAGGAGAAGGAGGCTGCAGAGAAGCTGAATGCAGTGGCGTAGCATGGGGGGGCATAGGGGCAATTGCCCCGCATGTAAAATTGTTAGGGGTGCAAAATTTCACCACCCAGTGCTTCCTCAATACAGCTGTGTGCTTCTGTAGCTGGGCTCTGTTGAAAATTGCTTCTTCATGTGAGCCAGGAAGTGACTTCTCTAGACAACAGAATGACTCTTCTTTTCTTACTTTAGCAGCTGTGATTTCCCGGGTGACATGGATGCTGTTAAGCAGTTGAATGCACTTGCGTACTCCAGCTATTTCCCTCCTTCCCTCCCACCCCTCTGCGTGGCTCTGGGTGCTGGCAACCCACGCTATGCCACTGGCAGAATGAATTCTTTCTATTTGTCTTCACAATGGAAGACACAGGGCAGATCCCAGTGCCTGAACTCTCTTTTTCAGGAGGGGATTCCGAGGGTCTGAGCCAGATAGTGGGGATGGGGAGAGATGAAGCTCTAGGTCTAATAGATAAAACAAAAACTTACAAATTGCCCAGTCTGGATGGCATCCAGCCAAGAGTTCCCAAAGAACTCAAAAGTGAAATTGCTGATCTTCTTACAAAAATCTGAAACTTGTCCCTCAAATCAGCTTCCCACTACTGGACTGGAAAGTAGCCAATTATTATTATTGATATTACTATTTATAGAATCATAGAACTGTAGTGGAGAAAGTAGAACTTTTGACAGATATTAATTGAATTCAGAAAAGAATAGAATGAAAGCAGAGTAGAGTAGAGAAGGAGGAAGAGGTAAAAGAAATAAGGAAACGTGTTTAAGTTAATTGGAAAAGTAACACAGTGCTAAGAGAACAGTTGGAAGTCAAGTCACTACGTGTGTGTGTAGGGTAAGTTTATAGGTATGTAGGCGCTGTGGTCTAAACCACAGAGCCTAGGGCTTGCCGATCAGAAGGTCAGTGGTTTGAATCCCTGTGACGGAGTAAGCTCCCGTTGCTCGGTCCCAGCTCCTGCCCACCTAGCAGTTCGAAAGCACGTCAAAGTGCAAATAGATAAATAGGTACTGCTCTAGCGGGAAGGTAAACGGTGTTTCTGTGCGCTGCTCTGGTTCGCCAGAAGCGGCTTAGTCATGCTGGCCACATGACCCGGAAGCTGTATGCCAACTCCCTAGGCCAGTAAAGCGAGATGAGTGCGCAACCGCAGAGTCGGACACGACTGGGCCTAACAGTCAGGGGTCCCTTTACCTTTATAGTATAGTTACGTGTAGGTATGTCTTTTGTTAAGAGGGTAAGGTATTGTATCATATCATATTATATTATATAATGTTGTATTGAATAATGTTGTATGTATGTATAAAAAATAATAATGGGGGGGGGGGATGATAGAACTGTAGAGTTGGAAGGGACCCCTAAGGGTCCCCTAGTCCAACTAACTCTCTGCAAGGCAGGAATCTTTTGCCCAACATGGGGCTTGAACCCACAACCCTGAGATTAAGAGTCTCATGCTCTACTACCAATTTTTCCTCGCAAGGCCCCTTGAACATCTTGGCCACCCTCTCTGTTTCAGATTCCTAATATCCTTCTTGGATATTATAGCCTTGGCCCAAATATCCCTGAAGGAGCGTCTCCACCCCCTTGGTCTGCCCGGACACTGAGGTCCTCCTCCGAGGGCCTTCTGGAGGTTCCCTCCCTGCGAGAAGAGAGGGTACAGGGAACCAGCAAGCAGAAGGCCTTCTCGGTAGTGGCGCCTGCCCTGTGGAACGCCCTCCCAGCAGATCTCAAGGCAATAAGCAAGTATTTTACTTTTAAAAGACATCTGAAGGCAGCCCTGTTTAGGGAAGTTTTATCACTTGATGATGATTATGATGATAGGAGCCACACAGAGTGGCTGGGGGAACCCAGTCAGATGGGTGGGGTATAAATAAATTATTATTATTATTATTATTATTAATTATTATTATTATTATTATTATTATTAAACTGTGGTGCCCAGAAGTGGACCTGGTACCCTAGGTTGGGTCTCACCAAGGCAGAATAGAGTGGTACGATGATGTTCCTTGATATGGATATGATACTTCTGTTGATGCAGCCTAGAAATGCATTATCTTCTCCCCACCCCCCCACCCAAAAAAATATAATGTGATTGTGCCCTTGCATGGCCAAAGGAGACAGGCTCCTTGAAGAATGGGAGGAAGAGCCAGGGAGGTTTGCTTAGGTCAATGATCTTTTTTTAAGTGTCTCACTCTCTTTGGTTTATTTTCCTTCCTCATCCTAGGGCTTAGCCCATCTCTCTGGGAGCTCACTGCGGAAACAGAGCAATAAACACACACGCCATCCTTGTGAAAACACAGCGGAGTCACTCGAGGTGGGGAGAAGCTGCCCTGAACACCGTAGAGATGATTATTTGGTTGAGGGAGTTGGGGATGTTTAGCCTTGTGAAGAGGAGACAGAGAATTGACCTCAGAGCCATCTTCAAATATCTCAAGGGCTTCCAGGTGGAAGGCGGAGCAAGCATGTTTTCTCCTGCTCCAGAAGGAAGGATGCAGAGCAATGTGTTCAAATTGCATGGAAGGAGATTCCAGCTAAACATTAGGAAGGAAATCCTGATGGCAAGAGCAGTTTGACAGTGGAGTGGACTGCCTCTCAAGGTGGTGGACGTTCCTTCCTTGGCAGTTTTTAAGGAGCAGTTGGATGGCCGTCAGTCAGGGATTCTTCACCTGTGATTCCTGTGTTTTGGGGGGTTGGGCTTGATGACGCTTGGGGATCCCTTCCAACTCTGCATTGGGGGGGGGGTTGGACTATATGACCCTCAGGATCCCAGTTCTACAATTCTAGGATTCCTCCTCCTCCCTTAGCAGTGCAGATCTGATGCCAGGAACCCCCATGCACCCCAAATTCTTGCAGCTAAGCCTCTGCAAAGTTGTGCTCCAGCTCCGCCACCCAGCTCAGCGGGTCCAGGGTTCAAGGCCAGGTCTTTCCTATTAGGGATCTGATTAAGCGGTTCCACAGCAGGAGCCCCCAATTTAACTCCATTTCCAGGCACGGGGTCAAGCTGGGGAGGTTAGATATGTTAAACGACCACTGGCCCAGAAGGAGTTTCAACCTGACATCTATTTTTAGGGGAGCTGCAGGAACACAGGTCATTAGGGGGTCATCTGTCAACCCAAATAACCCTCCGCATGGACTGGCGATGGCAATGCCCCACTCTGTATTTGCACCTTGCACCTCTGGCCGCCTCGGGCGGAAGCTCCTATGATTTGTCAGTTGATAAAATTTATACACCTCTTCATTGTAAAAAGCAAACCTCAAAGCAGTTTATGGGAAGATAAAGCAAGAAAATATTACAACAAAACGCACTGGGAGCCAATGTAGGTTTTTCAAGATGGTGGTCTTGGCAGCCACTCCCAGTCACCAGTCTAGCTGCCGCATTCTGGATTAGTTGCAGTTTCCGGGTCACCTTCAAAGGTAGCCCCACACAGAGAGCATTGCAGTAGTCCAAGCAGGACATAACCAGAGCCTGCACCACTCTGGTAAGACGGTCTGCAGGCAGGGAGGGTCTCAGCCTGCGTACCAGATGGAGCTGGTAAGACAGCTGCCCTGGACACAGAATTGACCTGCGCCTCCATGGACAGCTGTGAGTCCAAAATGACTCCCAGGCTGCGCACCTGGTCCTTCAGGGGCACAGTTACCCCATTCAGGACCAGGGAGTCCTCCACACCTGCCCGCCCCCTGTCCCCCAAAGAACAGTACTTCTGTCTTGTCAGGATTCAGTCTTCCAACACCCAGCTTACTTGGATGTCCACAAGTTTGAGTGTTTTGGGAGACAGGTGTAAACTGTTCTCCATCCGCTTTCTCCCTGCCCTGAGGGGTTTTATCAACTTCTAACCGTGTTTCCTCTTGGGACTCATGCACGCTTCCCTTTCCGCTGCATTTCTAGGCACCGGTCTTGGATTTCCAGGCCTGTGTCTAAGACCTTTATTTTATTTTATTTTGCCTTCCACTCTCCCCTTGAAAAACCCACTCTTTACTTTTGAATCGGAGCAAACAGCAATCCGTGGAAAACCCTGGATTTCTGCTTGTCCCGATTCAGCGTCAAAGTGTGGGTTTTTCACGGGGAAATCGGCAAGGCAAAAAAATATAAGTGCACGGATGCTGAAAATGCAAGCCTTTGCATGGGGCAAAAGGAAAGCGAGGGTGAGCCCTGACGTTTTCTCCGAACCAGAAAGTCCCAAAACCTGCCGCCTTTCCTCCTCCTGGAGTTGCCTCATCCCATTGATGGCATGCTCTGGCTTCTGCCGTGTCACAACCTCGCCACCCTCCCTCTGTTCTGAAGCGTGCTAAATTGCACCCTTTTATCAGACGGGATTAGAGGGGGCCGAGGCAGCTTTGCAGAGGGAGGAGGGCTGATGTTCACTCAGAACGACTTTCTGCCACAAGGTTCAAGACCTCTACGTCTCCCTCATTGGATTGTCGGTGGGGGAGACTTCTGACTCATTAACTCAGATCAGGAGGTCAAATAGGATTTAAAGCCCCCTTCTTGGGGTGAGGATGAACCAGGAAGCTTCAAGAAATTCTGCGTAAAACAATTTCCATGCCCTGAGATGAGATGAAAACGCCTGGAATTGGAGTGAGACATCCTTTGCCAACCTGGTGCTCTGAAAAGGTTTCATAGTACCAGTCCTAGCCACAACAGTCTCTCCCCCCCCCACACACACACAAAGCCCCACATCAAAGGCACTGGTGGTGGGCAGTGAGGTGTAGTGGTTAGAGTGTCAGACTAGGACTTGCAGGAGACCAATGTTCAAATCCCCACTCAGCCTTGAAGCTCACTGGGTGCCCTTGGCCAGACGCTGCCTCTCGGCCTAGACCACCTCGCAGGGTTGCTGGGAATGAATGAAAACCATGTGCCCCAAGGTGGAGGAAAAGTGGGATGTGCTGGCTGGGAGATGAAGGCTGTGATTGCCAGAAAAAGAAAGTTCCAAAGCAGATTTCAAGCCTTGAGCCGTCTGCTGCAAAGCGTCTGGAAGTAAAAAAAGAATTTCAGAGTTTCTTAGTTAGGATTCTGCACTGGTCAGCTATAAATATCTTCCTTCCAAGAGCCTCCCTTTCCAAGACATTCACAATACTTTATAATTTTCTCCCATATATATGTGTGTGTGTGTGTGTGTGTGTGTGTGTGTGTGTGTGTGTGTTACTCGAAAAATTAGAATATTGTGGAAAGGTTCATTTCTTTCAGTAATTCAACTTAAAAGGTGAAACTAATATATGAGATAGACTCATGACATGCAAAGCGAGATATGTCAAGCCTTTATTTGTTATAATTGTGATGATTATGGCATACAGCTGATGAGAACCCCAAATTAACAATTTCAACTTTGGGGTTTTCATCAGCTGTGCGCCATAATCATCACAATTATAACAAGCAAAGGCTTGACATATCTCGCTTTGCATGTCATGAGTCTATCTCATATATTAAACTCCAGTAGCTAATGAAAACAATTGCTTACATAAATGGACTTTTCCACAATATTCTAATTTTTCGAGTTTCACCTGTGTGTGTGTGTGTGTGTGTGTGTGTGTGTGTACACTTCATTCACCTCTTAATGATTTGTGATGTGGCTAACCAATCTATAAACACATTTAAAAATCTCTGCGAAATGCAAGATAGCAGCAAACACACACACACACACACACACACAAACCCAACACTGCAGGAATCTACTAGTCAAGATTCAATTTCCTAAGTGCACCATCGCACCATAGCTGTCAACCTTCCCTTTTTTTGCAGGAAATTCCCCTATCAGTACTATAGTCTGAATTTGGCGGAATTTCCCGCCAAAAAAGGAAAGGTTGACAGCTATGCATCACACCCAACAGGAAGCAGAGGAGAGCAAGGTGCCCTCAGGTGATTTATGAAAACCCACAACTCTATGATTCTGCGACACTATGTGTGTCTCTCTCATTGTGTGCTTCCTCCCCCCGTTATAAAAATTTAAGGTCTCAAATATATAAATTAAATGTTCATAAATTTACAAAGCAAACACATACGTAAGTATATAAACCATGTGTCTGAAATAGTACGGGAGAGCAATCCTGAAGCCATTTTGCCTCTCCCAAATTGACTTCAGATGTTTCTCTGCAAGGAGGAAGGAAATGGAAAAGCCTCTCCGTTGCCTTTTGCTTACCTGTCTTTAGGGCATCTTTGTGTGTGGACAGGGTGAGCCTGTCACCTGGATTCAGGAACGAAAGTATTAACCACCACAAAAGAATGCCCAGACTGCCCAAATATTGCAATCAGTGACCATTATCAGGTAATCTGGCAGACAGGATTTCTGTTGTAGACTGCCTCCTTCTGTGATGTATGTATGGTGTTTTTGGGGGTGGTCTTGAGCTACAGGGTGGGCAATTTCAAAATATATAAGGGCTTGCACACCATTGTTCAGGGTTCCTCCTCCCTCCTGCATGGGGTGAGTGAGGACCGTGTTGCAACATTTGAATAAAGATCAGGCCTAATAGCCGCTTTGCTCCGACTTGGCTATGGTTGATCTCTAGGTAACCTTTTAGGTTCTTATACGGGTTTCCTGGTAAGCCTCCTACAGGAAGGGAAACAGGTTTACTGAATTCCGTTTTCACCCCAAAAACCTCTGTTAAAACCAGGAATTGGGGGGGCAGTTAAACGACTCCAAGTCCCCACCACAGCCTCTAACTAAGGCCAGGACAATGACACAGGCACCATACATAAACAACAGCGAAGGGGACCAGAAAGGCAGTCTATAAAATTGTAGCAATAAGCGGATACCAAGAATCGTACTGTTTCCTCTGACTACCCAATATAGCAGTGTTTTTCAACCACTGTTCCGTGGCACACTAGTGTGCCGCGAGATGTTGCCTGGTGTGCCGTGGGAAAAATTGAAAAATTCAAGAGAATTACTTTATATATAGTCAATATAGGCACAGAGTTAATTTTTTTAACATTTTCTAATGGTGGTGTGCCTCGTGATTTTTTTCATGAAACAAGTGTGCCTTTGCCCAAAAAAGGTTGAAAAACACTGCAATATAGAATCAAATAATCGCCAAAATTCAACAGCTTGACCGATTTCCTTGGTTCCAACAGCTAATAAAGAAGGGAACCCAGGGCTCCCCCAACTCCACAATCCCTTAAGCATAAGGTCAAATACTCCTTCACAAGGTGTGAACTTGGCCGCACAATAGGAGGCAGGAGGCAATCGAGGGCAGCACATGCCCCAGACAGAAATCCACCTGGGGGATGTTGGGTTGAATCCTGATGCTTTCAAAGGAGAAGCAACCCTTGCAGCCAGGGGGATGTGTCAATACTTTTATTGTTCTTTGGGGAAGAGGGTAGTTAAAAGGTGTCGGGAACTGGGGGTATTGACAGGGGTGGGTGATGGGCTCATGTTTCTACATGCCAAACATGCATCTGAAGAAGTGTGCATGCACATGAAAGCTCATTCCAAGAACTAACTTAGTTGGTCTCTAAGGTGCTACTGGAAGGAATTTTTTATTTTATTTTGTTTTGACTCCCACTTTGTGACATATTTGTGATGTATCAATGATGCTGTTGAAAAATGTATTATGGACAAAAATCTACCGACAGCATACAAATCAATATGGCTAACCTGATCCAAAACACCCACCCACCCCACTCACACAGGAAACCAAAGACCACCACAGCCAACCACAAATGAACAATCACACCCTACGCCAACCCGACCTCTCTCACCGCCAAAGGAGCACAAGCGAACAACAGAGAACCTGCACAAACAACGCTGACACCAAACCCTACTCATATTAAGTAAAACAGAAACATCGTCACCCCACCCCACCTATCTCCCCATCCCACCCACCTCTCTCCCCCTTTTCTTCCTAATGTCTCAACAACAAAAACTGATTTGTAAAAATGTTATATGGAAAAATACGAGAGAGACATTGCACTACCTTTGTAAATCAAGAAAATCTTTAATAAAAAAAATGTATTATGGGAAATGGGAAGAGGTCTTAAAAGTTCACACAACCCCATGCTCGGGGTTCCTACTCTTTATGTGTTTGAACCTTGTTTGCAACAAATAAAGATCAGATCTACTGACCGCTGTTTGGCTGGAGACTCCTTCTTTTGCTGTCCGGAAAGACCCGTGGGGAGTGGCACCAGGGGTGGAGCAAGTGGGGCAGGAGGGGTGGTCTGCCCTGGGTTCCAGGGGAGGGGGGTGACACTTTGGCTGCCCCTCCTACCCCACCCCGCCGGGCGGGCCCCGAATGGGGGCATGCCGCCTTTTCCCCCTTCCAGCAGCTTTTTTTTCTGCGCTGGGCCCGCAATGCTTCCCTTCTTTTCCCCTGAGGCACGAAGGGGTGCTGGGCAGTGGCTTCGGGAGCCTGCAGAGACTCCTGAAGCCGCTGCCCGGCATCCCCGAGGGTGGGGTGTTGCGCTGTGCACGTGTGTCATGACGTCATGACGCATGCACACGCCGCAATGCCCTGACCCCAGGGTGCCTCTATGGCTTTCCGCCCCAGGCACCCCAACAAGCTGGGCAGTGGAGTAAATCCTGTCCCCAGGAGTTTTCCTTATCAACTCACATTGTATTCAATGGGGGCTCATTCTCAAGGAAGTTCCGCAGCTTTTTATCCACCAATGAGGAACGTCAGAGAGACCAGGGCTTCGCTTCTCTGTGTTAGTATCTAAACCCTTCACCTTTTGGGGTGCTTGGTGGCCGACTGGAAGAATCTCAAGCTGGGTTGCAGCGACACAGAGCCCTATTCTTCAGCCATGCACCTCCAGCAGATCCCGGACAATGGCCGTAAATTAGAGCAAGCCTGTTAGCTGTGCTCCCCTGTGCCCTGGGACCCAGCCACTGCCGGCCAAGTCAAGCTCTCTTTGTTGCACCTTTCAGCGCTCTTCCGCCCCCTTCATTTGAGCCTGCATTCTGCGCAGGCCAAGAAAACAGTCGGCAATTGGAAGGGCGATTAGTCGAGAAGAGAAAGGCAGGGGGAAGAAAGGAAGCCATCTTCGGCGGTTTCATCAGATAAACGCTGTCGTAATGGGGCCCTTTCTCTGGAACTCTCTTTCTCAGCGGCAGGAATGGGAGGAAATATACAATTAGGGTGGCTATTAAAAATGGCCCTGGCCGTTGTCGTAGGGCGGCGGCAAGGCTGTGCCAATGGGAGGAGAGAAATCCTAAGCCGCAAGAGACCTTTATCTCCCGCTAATGACTCTCACTGAAAAGGGTTTTCAAACAGCTGGTCTTGTCCTCCAAGCCTGGGAAGATTCTGTTCTCAAGACCCCGGAGAACAGGAGTCGCTGTCCATTTGCATCCTTCAGATAAATGCACAACACTGAACTCTTGTTCGTGCGTTTGAGGGGCTCCGCTGTGGCATTTGACGGCAATGAAAAGGAGAAACACGAGAAGGGCTCGTTGTCTCTGCAAATCTCTGCCCTTCCTTTAACCACGCAGAGAAGGATCGTTTCTATCGCCTCGAAGTCATCAGAGCATCGTAGTAGCCATTTAAATTGGCGGTCCATCATCGGATCTGTTGTCCTGCTGCAAAGCCGCTGTTGGGGTGCACTCAGCCACTATGGGGAGATGGACAGATAAGGAGGAGTACCGCTTGCAGGGGAAACTTGAAGGTTCTGCTCTCCAAATCCCAAGCAACGTGCTTCCATGGGAACACGACCTTTCCTGGATCGGCCTCCAGGTCTACTAGACCTCATGACCGTCCAATGAAGCAGAACGTTGGAAGATTTAGGACAGATAAAAGAAAGTCCTGCTTTACTCAGTGTGTAGTTAAACTATGGAATTCCCCCCTGCAGGAGGCAGTGATGGCCACCAACTGGGATGGTTTTAACTCATAGAGGAGAGGGCCATCAACAGCCCTTAGCCAGGATGGCCATGTACTACCTTCAAAGTTGGAAGCAGCCAGTCTTGTATGGGTCCATCCATCCCTCACCCCTGCTCATTCCTTGTGGTGCAAAGGACCTGCGAAAGAGCAAAGTCAAGTTGGCTTGAATTCCTTTGCTGTGATTCCTGCCTTGCAGGGGGTTGGACTAGATGACCCCTGGTGTCCCTTACATCTCTATAGTTCTAGGATTCTGTGAAAGAGAAGAGTTCTGCACGGGAGGCTTGCCATGCTGCCTGCAAGATGAATTTTCTTGGATGTTTCCCATGGAATTTCCACAACCCATTGAGATGCATGGCTGATGAATGTTGGCTATGTACTAGCCTGGTTCCCTGATCTTTGCTCAGCAAAGGGATATTTTGTGTGGCAAGAAAGAAAGAACAGGCGAAAGAAAGAGGCAGCACTCTCGACGTTGTAATAGACCCGGCGCGCTCTATTCTAACAGTTTCCGCATTGTTCTGCAGCAAAGTATCCTTTGCAAACACACACACCCCCTGACAGGGCTGAGTTGCAATTAAGTGGTTTCAGGTTGGCTGGCTGCTCTCTTCGAGTTCCAGCTGAGGTGAGACTTAAACCTCCAAGTCTGAGAAGTGACATTATCGGATCTGTTCTCAGGGAAACTTTATTGTCCCCAAACAAGAAGCGAAAGGAGCTAAAAATACAGGCCGGGGAGGATAAAGATGTCTTTCTCAAGCTTAACAAAGGGCTGAGAGGGCAAGGGCCCTCGGCGGAAACTCGATCCGTCAAAGCGGCAGGTACTGACTGCGACCCCTCTGACTCCCCGAGTAAATTAGGACCTGAAAGGGGAGTTAATGCACCTCTCCCAGATAAAGGGATCGTTTAGAGAGGGCGGGGGGGGTGAATGGGGAGGAATGTCTCCCAAGGTTGGACCACGTCCATCACAGTTGGGCTAATGAGGTGGGCTCCGAGAAACATCTCCCAGCCGCACAAAGCTGCAATGAAGTGCCAACAGGAGGACAAGGGCCCTGGGAAGCCGTTGGCTCCTGCCAAGGAAGGAGAGAGGAGTCACACGCTCTCGCATCCCAGGGCCAAAGATGGAGGGTGGAGTGACTCTGAGCACAAGCGTTTCGTGCCGACAGGGTCTCACCCCTGCCGACAATTATGCCACAACACCCTGCACTTGCTAAGAGCTTCCTTAGGAGAGCCTGCTGGATCAGGCCAATGACCCATCTAGTCCAGTATCCTGTTCTCACATTGGCCATCAAGATGCCTGTGGGACACAAGAGCAACTCTCCCCTCCTCTGGTTTCCATCAACCAGCTTTCAGAAGCATCGCTGCGTCTGACTATGAAGGCAGAGCAGAGCCATCCTCGCTTGAAGCAGTGGTGTAGCTAACCGCTTGGGTGCCTGGTGTGGCGTGCACGTCCTGCAGCAGGGGACGGGGCGAGCCACCCATGGGGGTGGGGTGAGCTGCATGGACCCTCTCCGCCGCCTTCCTCTCAGCTGTAGGGCGGCTGAGGGAGAGGCAGTAGGCAGACGCAAGCCCCACGCTGCCATTTCAGGCAGCTCGGAGCCTGCAGGTGCCCAAGCCACCACGTCACTCCTAGGAGAGAT
Source organism: Lacerta viridis (assembly GCA_900245905.1). Taxonomy (NCBI): domain Eukaryota; kingdom Metazoa; phylum Chordata; class Lepidosauria; order Squamata; family Lacertidae; genus Lacerta; species Lacerta viridis. Next base: position 491,070 of record OFHU01004715.1, read on the forward strand.
GTGTGGCTCGTCCATGGTGCAGCCCCCAAGGTAAGCGTGGTGCCAGTATGGTGTAGTAGTTAAGAGTGGTGGACTTGTAATCTGGTGAACCGGGTTCGCTTCCTCCGCTCCTCCACATGCAGCTGCTGGGTGACCTTGGGCTAGTCACACTTCTCTGAAGTCTCTCAGCCCCACTCACCTCACAGAGTGTTTGTTGTGGGGGAGGAAGGGAAAGGAGAATGTTAGCCGCTTTGAGACTCCTTCGGGTAGTGATAAAGAGGGATACCAAATCCAAACTCTTCTACACTCCTCTTCTTCTTAGTTACAGGGAACCAGGCAGGGGGCCTTCTCAGTAGTGGCACCTGCCCTGAGGAATGCCCTCCCACCAGATGTCAAAGGGAACAACAACTACCAGACTTTTAGAAGACATCTGAAGGCAGCCCTGTTTAGGGAAGCTTTTAATGTTTGATGGATTATTGTATTTTAATATTTTGTTGGAAGCCACCCAGAGTGGCTGGGGAAGCCCAGCCAGATTGGTGGGGTATAAATAAATTAATTATTATTATTATTATTATTATTATTATTATTATTACCAACCGCCATGGTGTGGAGCCCAGTGCCAGCCACATTTTGTTATGTTTCTTGACTGAACTAAAAAGTTTTGTGAGCCCATTAAAAAAAAAAACCACTCATATTTTTGTCACACACACCCCCTCAGTGATGACACCCGGGGCAGTCCGCACCCACCGCACCCCCTTCCTCCGCCACTGGCTAGAAGCCCTTGATAGCCCGCTCTGCCATGAATTTGTCTAATCCTTTTAAAAAGCTAGCCAAGTTGGTGGTCATCTCTGCCTCCTGTGGCAGGGAGTTCCACAGCTGAACTATGTTCTGCATGAAGAAGTAGTTTCTTTTATCTGTCACAAATCTTCCAACATTCAACTTCCCTAACTTCAGCTTCCTGATGTGTCGAGTGCATTGTGGTCATCTAATCTAGTTAGGATCACCACCAGCAGGTTGGGAACTGCTTTCCTTTTGGGTGAAGACAGAGGCATAAGGAGTGTGTTGCTGGATCAGGCCAATGGCCCATCTAGTCCAGCATCCTGTGGCCAACTGGATGCCTGTGGGAAACAGGCAAGCAAGACCGCACCACAAGAGCATTCTCCTAGCCACCCTAGCTAGGAGCCGCTGATAGTTCCCTCGTCCTCCAGAAATTTGTCAGATACTCTTTGAAAGGAGTAGCCCTCTGCACCCTTAGGATCTGGACCTGACAAACTTTAGACTGCACATCATTCCTTCTAACAGGGAATTCGGGTCGTGAATGCCTACAGGAATTGAGTTGCCATAAACCAAGAAACCCTGAGGTTGAACCGATACGGATGACACTGTGTCGCCAACTTTCTGATTATTGCCTTGTGGCACCCTGCAGTTAAGCTGCCAAGATGTAGACATGTGGTTGCCCATATGCCATTCTCTGGCACCGGCCACAAAGGTAGGAGCAGAAGCGCTGGAATACTGTGCCTCCAACTCCCAACACACAGGGACAGTCCAGGAAGATGCTATGGTGACTGGTATCAAAAGCCACTCAAAGACCCAACAGCAATGAAAGGGTTGGACTCCCCCATCACTCCTTCAACGGAGGTCATATGTGAGGGTGACCGGACCCAACTCCATGACTTACCCAGGCTTGAGCCCAGACTGGCATGGATCCTGATCATGGGTCCTTCTGTCTTCGTGCATGATGATGGATCAAAGCATGGTCAAGACCGTTCTCCCATGGCCCAAGTTCTGGGGACCAGAGGTGTTCTTCATCTCCCAAATGCGTGGAACCATTTCATGCACCTCCTGGAAGTCTTTCTCCTCTGGCAGCAGGTTCCACAATCCCTGAACCTTACTTTGTCCTCTAGACTCCTCCAATCGCCCCTTGACTAGCAGGGTGGCAGAAATACAGCTTCTCCATTTTTTTTTAATACATCACCTTGATTGCTTTGGAGAAGGCGCATAAAGAGTTAGTGCGCTGGAAAAAGTGAATGGGGCATATAAATCAGGGTCACAGCTTTTGCCACCGGTGCAAAGAAAGGGCAATATAAGTAACCAGAGTGGGGGATTGGATCCTGCATTTGCATCCTCCTTACCTGTGGTAGTAGAGGGGCCATAACTCAAGGCCAGGAGCAGATCCCCCACCCCCACCCCCCGCTTATGAAGTCTGAAGTTCAGCTCTCTGCATCTCCAGTTAAAAGGCCCAGGGGAGGTCAGGGGAGAAAAAAAACCCTCTTTGTTCGGGAGCCTGCAAAACTGGTGGGACTTCTATTAAAAGTTTGTTCCTTATTTTAAATAGTTACTTTTCACTGTTTTTACCAATATTTTATTGTTATACTCTTTTCTCAACCTGCTTTGAAGATAGGTAGATAGGTTGGTAGGTAGGTAGGTAGGTAGTAGGTAGGTAGGTAGGTAGGTAGGTAGGTAGGTAGGTAGGTAGATGATAGATAACAATCAGGCAGTGTACAAATTTTATTAAACAAATTTTATTAAACAAACAAGCAATTAAGCAGGTTACAGGAGACATAAAATTGTGTGTGTGGAGAATGTGAACAGAGAATAAAATTTCTTTCTATCTCATAGCACTAGAACTCCTGGTCTTCCTGTGAAGCTGGATTTGGGCAGATTCAGGGAAGTCCTTTTTTCACCCAGCACAAAGTTAACCCATAGACTTCACTCCTACAAGAAGTAAGTGGTGACCACCCAGGGGGGTGGCTTTAAAAGGGGCTAGATCAATGCATGGAGGAGAAGGCATCAACGGCTACGAACCATGATGGCCCCGCTCCACCTGCACTGTCAGCATTCCTTTGAATCCCAGTTGCTGAGAAATACAGGTGGGCGGAGGGCGGTTGTGCTCATGTCATGCTTGTGGGCTTCCCACAGGCGTCTGGTTGGCCACTGTGAGAACAGGATGCCGGGCAATGGGGGGTCCTTAGCCTGATCCAACAGGGCTCTTCTGATGTTCTTCTGACATCAGTTGGGTGTCAGCAACGACGGGCCAGGAGGGAAGGGAGCAATGGATGGGAGAGGGGGCAAGCAGCACTGGGTGGCTGTCTGTCATGGATGCTTCGGCTGAGATTCCTGCATTGCAGGGGGTTGGAGCAGCTGATCATTAGGGTCCCTGTTGTTGTTGTTGTTGTTGTTGTTCAGTCATTCAGTCGTGTCCGCCTCTTCGTGACCCCATGGACCAGAGCACGCCAGGCACGCCTATCTTTCACTGCCTCCCGCAGTTTGGCCAAACTCATGCCAGTCGCTTCGAGAACACTGTCCAACCATCTCATCCTCTGTCGTCCCCTTCTCCTTGTGCCCTCCATCTTTCCCAACATCAGGGTCTTTTCCAGGGAGTCTTCTCTTCTCATGAGGTGGCCAAAGTATTATAGAATCATAGAATCATAGAGTTGGAAGAGACCACAAGGGCCATCCAGTCCAACCCCCTGCCAAGCAGGAAACACCATCAAAGTATTGGAGCCTCAACTGCAGGATCTGCCCTTCCAGTGAACACTCAGGGCTGATTTCTTTAAGGATGGATAAGTTTGATCTTCTTGCAGTCCATGGGACTCTCAAGAGTCTCCTCCAGCACCATAATTCAAAAGCATCAATTCTTCGGCGATCAGTCTTCTTTATGGTCCAGCTCTCACTTCCATACATTACTACTGGGAAAACCAGAGCTTGAAGTATACGGACCTTTGTCGGCAAGGTGATGTCTGCCAACTTTACAATTCTATGATTCCATAAGGGGCCAGAGCAAAATGGCAAAGCACAGGTTCCATTGCCAAAGGCCCCAGGTCGAATCGCTGGCAACTGTTAAAAAGCACTGGTTAGTGAATGATGCCTAAGACCCTGGACAGCTCAGAACAGAGAGACTAGACACGGGAGTAGGCAGAATGAACAAACAGTCAGAGTTAATAGGGCAGCTTCCTCTGATCCCAATGGTAGGATTCAGTACTGTGGCATGTCACCCCCATCTCTGAGCAGAGAGAGATTCCAGGGGGTTCCAGGAGCTCACCCAGGGTTAGGTTCCCTTGGAATGAAGGTAAGTGGAGACTGTGGCGTCCTTAGGCTATATGGTTTTATTTACACACATATACAACCTGAGCCTAAGATGGAGGGGTTCGCGGCATAAACCCCACAATAGATCTTGCTCCTCCATTAGCCAGAGGTTTGGATCCATCTCAGAAACTGAGCATGTCGGTGCAGGAAGATTGGGGGGGAAATTAAAATATATTTAAGGAAACTGTGTAGTATTTGAAAGGTTGAGATTCTGAGGAAACACCTAGAGGTTCCTGGAGAAAAATAAGGTTAAGAAAAGTATAGAAGATTAAAAGGTAATGACAATGGGTAATAAATTTAAATCAGATAGTTTGTTAAAGTATAAAAATGAAAGTATGAAATTGCTTAGATAAGAGTTAAATTGGAAACCAGGAAGGGGGGGATCGGGGGAGGTCCCAATAAGATGTAAATGGAAAATGGATGTACTTAGGATTTTTGTTGTTTTGTTGTATTGTTTGTATGTGGTGTAATGTTGTGTGATTGTGTGCTATGCTTTATATTACATAAAATTAATAAAAAATTATTTTTTTAAAAAAAAAAAACCAAGCATGTCTGTCTCCAAGCTTCTCAGCCTTAGCTCAGCTCAGATGACACCACATCAACTACTGTTCCTCTGTCTGCCAGTCAGGAGACAGTGGGGACATTGGCGGAGGAACCCTCTCCGGCATCCGCGGCAGCGCAGCCCATACGGGATGCTGCTTGCACAGTGACCGTACACGCAAGCAAGCGCCCTTGGCCCCTCTACAGCTGGAGGGAGGCAGGGGCCATCTTGTCACCCCTCCCAGAGTGGAACCCGGGGAATCCCACCCCCTCTGCCCCTCCCTTCCTATGCTCCTGAGTGGGGAAGAGGCCCTCCCATTTGCCCTATACATACACAAACACATAACCCATTTCCACGTATGCCGAAAACCTTATGGGGGAAGAGTTGCTCTTGTGCTCGGATCCTGCTTGCAGGCTTCCCTTGGAGGCATCTGGTTGGCCACTGAGAGAACAGGATGCTGGACTAAATGAGCCATTGGCCTGATCCAGCAGGCTCCCATAATGTTCTTGCGTCCCTAAGGGTCAGGTGAGGCTCTCCTGCCCACACAGCACACGGAGAAAAGGATGCTCCAAGCTGAGGTAGTCTTTGGTTCTTCATAGGAACCTTCCAGGCCCCTGGGCAACTCCTGGGATGCTTTCACAATGACCTTGATTGTGGATTTTTCCACCTGACAACAGAAAGTCTGAAAACTCTACTTTTCTTGCAATGTAACACTGGAGGGAGGGAGGTGGGGGGGGGGCAGTCGGACGTGAAGTAAAATAACAAGGAAAGCTGAATTTCAATAAGATGGCCAACAGCTTTTCCCAAGCACCCGGTGCTATAAATCTCGCCTGGAATTGTCAGAGACATAAAGTATTTTGATGAAACGCCATCGGAAAAATCATATTTATCGGGATGATTTGTTGATTCTGAATCTCTAAACAGTCTGCCATGCAGTAAAGCTTGGGGGACGGGGTGATTTATCGCCAAGGCTGGCGATGCATTCCCAAATACTCCGTCTGGCAAGGTGAGAGAAGGAAAACAAAGATTTGGGATGGGAGCTGGACTTTGTTTGGGCAGAAACTCACCAAGGCTCAGAAGTTGCAAACCTTGGCTGTCACTGGCAGGACTCGGCCGTATGACCTGGGGAAGTAGCATTAAGTAACTCCAAAAAGTAACTTCCTACTAAAGGGAAGAGGGGTCTTGTGTTTGAATCCCACTCGTGGGTTTTCTATTTGGGTATCTGGCTGGCCACTGTGAGAACAGAATGCCATCAACCTGAGCCAGGAGGCTCTCTTATGTTCTTTAGAGAATATCTCTGCGCATGTGCAGAATTACTTTCGATGAGCACCGAAGTTGTTGTTGTTGTTCAGTTGTTCAGTCGTGTTCAACTCTTTGTGACCCCATGGACCAGAGCACGCCAGGCACCCCTATCCTCCACTGCCTCCATGAGTCACAGTTTGGTCAGCAACTCATGTTGGTAGCTTCGTCAGAACACTGTCCAACCATCTCATCCAAGGCCTGGAAACTCTGCTTCGTCCCCTCAGTCTCCTTGTGCCCTCCATCTTTCCCAACATCAGGGTCTTTTCTAGGGAGTCTTCTCTTCTCATGAGGTGGCCAAAGTACTGGAGCCTCAACTTCAGCACCCAAGTAGCCACTGCCAAATCCAACACCCTGGGGACAAGGGGTGGTGGCCGGAGCAAGACATGTTACTTCAGGAGGCAAAGGCTAAACTGGCACCCTCCATTCCACAGGCAGAATCCCACCACATCGGCAGATAATTCTGCCTTGGTCAGACCACACCTGGAATACTGTGTCCAGTTCTGGACACCACAGTTTAAGAAGGATGTTAACAATCTGGAAGGTGTGCAGAGGAGGGCAACCCAGATGATCAGGGGTCTGGAAACCAAGCCTTATGAGGAACGGTTGAAGGAGCTGGAAAAGAGGAGACTGAGAGGAGATATATGATAGCCATCTTCAAACATCCCAAGGGCTGTCACATTCAGGAGAGAGCATGCATTGGAGGATAGAACTTGAATCAATAGCTTTGTTAGCTCCAAGAAAGGAGATTCCGACTAAAAATCAGGAAGAACTTTCTGACACTAACAGCTGTTCAACAGTGGAGGTGTTGGACTCTCCTTCCTTGGAGGTTTTGAAGCAGAGTTTGGGTGGCCATCTGTCATGGATGCATTGCAGGGGGTTGGACTAGATGACCCTTGGAGTCACTTCCAACTCTACCATTCTATTATTCTTTGAATCTTCCTAGCAGTGGAATAGTGTCCCCTGGTGCCCCAGACCAGAGCAGCAGACTGCCTTAGGGGGGTACAGAACTCACTCACTTTGGGGGATCAGGGGGAGCATGCAAATAGCACTGAAGCTGGATCAGGCCAGTGGTGTCCAACTTGTCCAGCTTCCTGTTCTCCCGGTGGGCAATCGGAGGCCCCAAAGGGAACCCTGCAAGCAGGACCTGAGTGCAGCAGCAATACTCTCTCCACTTGCAAGCATGCAGCCTCTGACCATGGAAGTAGAGCCTACTCGTTTGCGGTTATTGGCCATTGATAAAAGTGGCTGTCCAGCCACAGAAAGAGAAACCCTATAAATCCAATAGGTTTCCCCCTCTGTGGCTAAAAAAAGGGATTCCAGGGGGGGGATTGGGATTGAAGCCGCATTGCTGGAAGAAAATATGGGGTCCCTCCTCCTATCACCCCTGCACTGCAGTCCAGATGCAAAGCAGGGACTTTCCTTGTGATGTTCATGCCAAATATACATCTCACCGAGCGTTTTGAGTTGTTCCCATCGCAGAACTCCAACACAGCTTAATAATGCAAGCACTACAAGCTTCAGCTCAGCCACATCTTATCTTTTGACTCTGAATCTTCCCACCTTCTTATATTTTATTCTGATCTGGGCAAGACGGAGTCCGTGATGAGTTATTGTTGTTATGGCAAGTTCCCTCTTTGCCTGAAATGCAGTTCCTGGTTCTTAAATTATCCACTTAACCTCCTGTCTTCGTCCTCCGGCTGCCACTGGAGTGCCGCTCTTGAGGAGATGCTGGAAAGCATCAGCGAGGCTTCGGAGCGGTAAGTGCGCCTTGAGAAGAATAGTACAACCATTCAGTGGCGCCCAGCCAGATTGCCTCAATATAAGGAAGAAACAGGAAGGAAATGGCTGCCTCGCTCAGCAAGGAATGGTTCCCTTTCTGATCAGGATGATCCCTTGAGATTCTCCCCTGTGCGCAACCACTGGACACCTTCAAAAGCTCACCCTTTTCTTTTTAGAGTCAATTTTTTTAATATTAAACTTTAAAATCTTTACATACATATTCCATATTCCAAATTTGTTATATGTTTCTCTTTAAACATTGACTTCCTGCTTTCCCCTCCCCATACTGTTCTTAATCCCATCCCATTACATATTTGTTGTTTAGTCTTTCAGTCGTGTCCGACTCTTCGTGACCCCATGGACCAGAGCACGCCAGGCACACCTATCTTTCACTGCCTCCCGCAGTTTGGTCAAACTCATGCTGGTCGCTTCGAGAACACTGTCCAACCATCTCGTCCTCTGTCGTCCCCTTCTCCTTGTGCCCTCCATCTTTCCCAACATCAGGGTCTTTTCCAGGGAGTCTTCTCTTCTCATGAGGTGGCCAAAGTCTTGGAGCCTCAGCTTCAGGATCTGTCCTTCCAGTGAGCACTCAGGGCTGATTTCCTTCAGAATGGATAGGTTTGATCTTCTTGCAGTCCATGGGACTCTCAAGAGTCTCCTCCAGCACCATAATTCAAAAGCATCAATTCTTCTTCACCTGGAGCAGGAACTGGCAAGCCACTCCAGTATCCCTGCCAAGAAAACTCCATGGACAAAGACAACAGTCATTACATACTGCATTCTGATAAACATTTCACCTAAAGCCATATTCTTTTATTTCATACATTATCAATCGTCTACCGCTGCTCATATTTCAAATCCTGCTCGCAATTTCATCTCATTATGATATTTTTTCAGATATTCCAAGAAGGGCTTACCTTCTTCCATGAATAGTCCATCATGTTTGTTTCTTATTTTTGTTGTTAGTTTTGCCAGATCCACAGAGTCCATTAGTTTAAAATCCATTCTTCTTTCATTGGTGTCTTCTCTTCTTTCCAGTTCTGCACATACAAGATTCTGGCTGCTGTCGTTGCCGAGATAAATGATTTAATCATCTTTTGGGGAGGAATGTCCATTTTAAACTTCTTTTTATTTCATTGTGTGTCATTTCCCATAAACTTTTGGCTTTTCCCCACGTCATATATGAAAAAACAAAACCATGTTGTTGTTGTTGTTGTTGTTGTTGTTGTTGTTGTTGTTATTATTATTATTATTATTTTATTTATACCCCACCCATCTGGCTGGGCTTCCCCAGCCACTCTGGGCAGCTTCCAACAAAATATTAAAATGCAATAATCCATCAAACATTAAAAGCTTTCCTAAACAGGGCTGCCTTCAGATGTCTTCTAAAAGTAAGATAGCTGATTATTGCTCTTAAGACTCCCAGAAGCGCATCTCTAGGAAGGACAAGGGAAGCAGCCACACAGTTCTCAACAGGCAGACAGGATTTCAGGGAGACCTCGTGAAGGCGAGGTTTTGAGCTGGCTGTGGTTGTTGTTATCCACCCATCCTTCATCCCAAGGACTCAAAGTGGGGTGCAACAATTTAAATTACAACATCGAAATCAGTTTGACAAACGTATTCACAGAAAAATGCAATCACAAACAGGGGCGTACCCAGGACCAAAACTGTGGGGGGCAAGCCATTAAAAAAAATGCTTCTAGGGGGGAGCAGCTGCCCCCCTCGCTGGGTACGGCCATGATCACAAATAACAAGGTGGGCTGGAAATATACATCTCAGGTGTCAAAGACGAGAGTGAAAAGCAGAATTTGTGCAATGAAGGCGCCACCTGTGTAGGAGTCCCACAACTTAGGGGCCACCACAGTTAAGGCCCTCTCCTCTGAGGTTCCTTCACCCCTTGAGCCATTGTGGGTGAAGGAACTACCGAGACGGCACCCCTCTGCAGATCTTGGCACCCAAGGGGGTCTGTAGGGAAGGAGGGGGTCTCTCAGGTATTTGGGGCTTAAATGTCAACATGAGCACCTTGAATTGAGCCTGGAAATCATAGAATGCATAGAATTGTAGAGTTGGAAGGGACCCCAAGGGTCCTTTAGTCCAACCCCCTGCAATGCTGAGGAATTTCAGCTAAAGCATCTATGATAAATGGCCATAAACCTCTGCTTAGAATTCTTCAAGGAAGGAGAGCAGACAGTTCTCTGGCCATTGCATTTTGGAGCAATTGAAGTTTCCAAGTCATCATCTTTTTTTAAAAAAAATGCAGTTTCGACTGAGAATTTTCAAGAGCACAGAAATACAGGAAAAGGGGGAAACAGGCTGTTTAGTGAAAGTCACCGGGAGCCTTACAAAATATTATGCACAGAAAATAGACCTGTCTGGCAGTCAGGAGCAGTGAAAGAACAAATCATTCAACACAACATAGAGCAAATAAAATTTTCAATGTAAGTATGGATCAAATTGCCATTTCTCATGTGGGGATTTAGGGAGATGGTGGGGAGGTAGGGGGAGGGGGAAGGGGGACAAATTAAACAGAGTTCCAAGAGTCTCTCCAGAATGAGGCCTGGGACCCAAAAACTTTGCCCTGGCGGCCAAGAGTTTAATGAAGGACAAAAATGGAAAGTGGACATCAGATAGGGTCAAGCTTGACCTGGCCCCTCAGTTGTTGAATATTATGGGTTAGCTTTTCACATCATGTGATCTGCCATTTCCTCTCGGAGTATCTAACGACAGAGAAATCCAAGGCTGTCTTGCACCAACTAGCAATTGGGTGGAACGAACAGTCGGAGGCAGCCATGCTTCCCAATCCCAGTTGCTGGAAACCACAGGAGGGAAGAGTTGCTCTTGGGCTCAGATCCTGCTTGCAGGTTTCCCATTGGTGAAAACAGGGTGGGGGACTGGATGGGCCATTGGCCTGATCCAGCTGGTCTCTTCCTATGCTCTTATGTTTAATAAAGAATGCAGCAGTCTTATGCAAGACCTCTTCATCACTCTTGGGCAGTGGCTATCATGCTACTGGAAGAGATCAGCATTAAAAATGTAAAAAAAAAAAGTAAAAAATAAATGGATATTACTTCCTTACACCCTCCACAAATAAACAGAGCAAAAGCCTCCATTTTGCTCACTGCAAAACATGGTAATTTATGCCCATAACATTTGGCATTCTGCCTGATAAGGAAAAATCCAAGCGTGTGGATTTACTCCACTGTCCAGCTCTTCGGGGGGCCACACCCCGCGGGTCTCTCTGCTCAGTAAAACAAGGAAGCCAGTAGACCTGATCTTTATTTGTTGCAACAAGGTCCAAACACACAAAGAGTAGGAACCCCAACCATGGGGTTGCGTGAACTTTTAAGACCTCTCCCCATTTCCCATAATACATTTTCATCGATGCATCACAAGTATGTCATAAAGTGGGAGTGTTTGGCATGTAGAAACATGAGCCCATCACCCACCCCTGTCAATAACCCCAGTTCCCGACACCCTTTAACTACCCCCTTCCCCAAAGAACAATAAGTGTATTGACACATCCCCCTAGATGCAAGGCTTGTTTCTCCTTTGAAAGTATCAGGATTCAATCCACCAACCCAACATTAGGAAGAACTTCCTGACAGTAAGAGCTGTTCGGCAGTGGGATTTGCTGCCAAGGAGTGTGGTGGAGTCTCCTTCTTTGGAGGTCTTTAAGCGGAGGCTTGACAGCCATCTGTCAGGAATGCTTTGATGGTGTTTCCTGCTTGGCAGGGGGTTGGACTGGATGGCCCTTGGGGTCTCTTTCAACTCTAGGATTCTAGGATTCTATCCCCGAGATGGATTTCTGTCTGGGGCATGGTATGCCCTATTGTGTGGCCAAGTTCACATCTTGTGGAGAGGGAAGGAGTATGTGACCTTATGCTTAAGGGATTATGGATTCCCCTCTTCCAGAGGAGTCATTAGCCCTTGGAACCAAGGAAATGGGTCAAGCCATTGAATTTTGATGATTATTTGAAGTAGGAAGTGAGAGCTGGACTATAAAGAAGACTGATCGCCGAAGAATTGATGCTTTTGAATTATGGTGCTGGAGGAGACTCTTGAGAGTCCCATGGACTGCAAGAAGATCAAACTTATCCATCCTTAAAGAAATCAGCCCTGAGTGCTCACTGGAAGGACAGATCCTGAAGCTGAGGCTCCAATACTTTGGCCACCTCATGAGAAGAGAAGACTCCCTGGAAAAGACCCTGATGTTGGGAAAGATGGAGGGCACAAGGAGAAGGGGACGACAGAGGATGAGATGGTTGGACAGTGTTCTCGAAGCGACTGGCATGAGTTTGGCCAAACTGCGGGAGGCAGTGGAGGATAGGGTGCCTGGCGTGCTCTGGTCCATGGGGTCATGAAGAGTTGGACACGACTGAACAACAACAATGCAGGTTTCCTCAACCTCGGCCCTCCAGATGTTTTGGGACTACAATTCCCATCATCCCTGACCACTGGTCCTGCTAGCTAGGGATCATGGGAGTTGTAGGCCAAAAACATCTGGAGGGCCGAGTTTGAGGAAGCCTGCAGTAATGGCTTCACGATGGACTGTGATGCTGTGCCATTTGAAGGAATTCCATCCCATTATTTCAGCAACCGGACGACTAAATTAGCTTGGAGTTTAGAATTGAAGGTCTGCTACTCCCATTCCTTCCCCTTTCCTATGTCTGTGGAGCACATTAGAGTTAATCCGAGCCTTCTCCCCCCCCCCCCCATAAAGTTATTAATCATTTTCCGCTGCACCAACCCCTCGCACATTTTTTCCAAAACTGTAAAAGGGATATTCTGTAACAAGAAGTTTGTTTTAGGGAGCACATTCATTCTAACAGCCATCCCTTTTCCTGAAAAAAAGATCTTTTTAAAGGCCATTGAAGTGAACAATATTTTAATAAAATTAAACACTCTAATGTTACACAGCTCCTGGAGGGGGGGGGGAGTGTTACATTTCCTGGCGGTTTTTTGGGTTCTTAATCCATGAGATAAAAGCATAGCTGTCAACTTTTCCCTTTTCTTGTGAGGAATCCTATTTGGAATGAGGGAATTTCCCTTTAAAAAAGGGAAAAGCTGACAGCTATGGATAAAAGTCTAATAATTCACTTGGGGGGGTGTGGATCTTGTAGCTGGTAACTTCTGCTAAGGAATCGACAGGCCTGTGGTAGTTTCGCCCCCAGCTTTATCATTCTGATGATTCCAAAAACATGCGCAGAGTACTTTTTCAAGAATGGCCCGGTTTGTGCATTCTTGGCCTTTCCTTCCCCTTGTGGACAGCGGATGTGAGGAGACAGTCCAGGGGTGACTTCCGCAGGGGACATCCAGTTCAAGACCTGCCATGGCTTCTTGAAGGTCAAACGCATCGGGACAAATGGCATACAGAATCATAGAAACAGTAGAGCCAGCATGGTCTAGTGGTTGGAGTGTCGGACTAAAATTAGGACCCAGGAGACCAGGGTTCGAATCCCCACTCAGCTATGAAACTCCCTGGGTGACCTTGGGCCAGTCACTCCCTCTCAGCCCAACCGACCTCACAGGGTTGTTGAATGCAACCTTGAGTTCATTGGAGGAAAAGGTGGGATTTGTTGTTGAGTCGTTTAGTCGTGCCCGACTCTTCATGACCCCATGGACCTGAGCACGCCAGGCACTCCTGTCTTCCACTTCCTCCCGCAGTTTGGCCAAACACATGCTAGTCGCTTCGAGAACATTGTCCAACCATCTCATCCTCTGTCGTCCCCTTCTCCTTGTGCCCTCCATCTTTCCCAGCATCAGGGTCTTTTCCAGGGAGTCTTCTCTTCTCATGAGGTGGCCAAAGTATTGGAGCCTCAGCTTCAGGATCTGTCCTTCCAGTGAGCACTCAGGGCTGATTTCCTTCAGAATGGATAGGTTAGATCTCCTTGCAGTCCATGGGATATAAATGCAATAAATAAATAAATGGAGTTTGAAGGGTCCCCAAGAGTCATCTAGACCAGGGATGTCCAACAGGTTGATCGCGATCTACTGGTCCATCCCCTGGAAGCTTAGGTAGATTGCGGGAGATCGCTGGCCCCACCATCCGGCCCCGCCCCCTCGCCCCGTCCTCTAGATCGCTGACTGCTTCACTAGTGATCTGTTGGGGAGCGACTTTTCCATGTATTCCTTTGCCCTGATCAATCACCCCTTTAAAAATGGAACACCCCCTAAAAAAACGCAAATCAACTACTATGACCTGAACCCCCCAAAATGAGGCTTTCCTCCCTGAAAAAACCTCAACAACTTTGACTTGAACCCCAAAAAGGCTAGATCACTGCCAGTTTTTAATTGTGTGAGTAGATCACAGTGTCTTGGAAGTTGGCCGTCCCTGGTCTAGTCTAATCCCCCCCGCGTCCCTCTCCCAGCTCTCAGTTTCTAGATCCATTTCCATCAGAATTAAGGCCTGAATTTGACCCCGAGGCAGCTTTGGTGAAACGTGTGAGGGGCCTATGTTGGGAGGAGAGACAGGAAGAGAAGGACCTTGTGATCTCCTGGACTCCTCAGTGGCTTTTGATACCGTCATCCAGAGGACCAATTTGGATAACCCAAAATTAGGAACCTTGGTCCTGGGACAGAAGGTCTGCAATTCTTCTCAGCCTGATACCCAGAGGACACCTCCATCTCTTTGGCTGTGGGCCTGGATGCCCATTCTAATCCACCCCCCCCCCAAGATTTATACCACCACCTGAATGTAAAAAAAAAGAAGAAGAACCTCAGAGCCGTTTACAAGAAGAAGACAAAGCAATGAAATAATCAATAAGGACAATGAACAACAACAATCTGAAACTTTCCAAAAGCTAAAACAGCAAAAGACTAAGAATGGAGGAAAACTCGCATTGACTCTCAGCTGGACTTGTCTGAACAAGAATGTATTTAGCAAGCGCCAACAAGAGCTCAGCAAAGGCCTGATGTCAAGAGGCAGGGGGTTCCAAAGGGCAGATGCTGCCACACTAGAAGACTAAGAGATGTGAAATGATTGTTAGGTGGCAACCAGGGCAGGCAGGTCAAGGGGCCGTCGAGGGGGCAAGGTGATCTTGGAAGAGGAGGAGGAGGAGGAGGAAGAAGAAGAAGAAGAGAAGAAGAAGAAGAATTTATTATTTATACCCTGCCCATTCGGTGTCCCCAGCCACTCTAGGCGGCTCCCAACAGATTAAAAGCAGAATAAAACATCAAACATTAAAAATGTCCCTAAACAGGGAATGTCTTCAGATGTCTTCTAAAAGTCAGGTAGTTGTTTATTTCCTTGACATCTGATGGGAGGGCGTTCCACAGGGTGGGCACCACCACCGAGAAGGCCCTCTGCCTGGTTCCCTGTAACCTCACTTCTTGCAGGGAGGGAACTGCCAGAAGGCCCTCGGAGCTGGACCTCAGTGTCGGGGCTGAGCGACGGGGGTGGAGATGCTCCTTCAGGACAGCTCAGTTGGTGGTGCTGATAATCAGCTGCATTGCAAGGGGTTGGACTGGATGACCCTCAGGGTCTCTTCCAATTATTTGGAATCTCTGTCCCTTCTTCCACCATCGCAGCAAAGAAGGCAGCCCCAGCCGCCTCCGTGCCTGGAGAGACCCTCCTCTCTCTCTCTCTCTCTCTCTCTCTCTCTCTCTCCCCCGTGCTAATTTATGGCCACGGTCCGCTCTCAGAATTCCTCGGAGAGAGGGGTGACGGTGATTTATTTCGCAGCAACCTTGGCAGCCTTCCGCCGGGAGCTTTTATCATAATTACAGGTGTAAAATGTCAGGGTCCGTAATTTCTCAAAGAAATTGCGGGGATTACATTTCTCTTCCTGAACACGCCAGGCATTTGATGTGCAAACCCAGCGGCTCTCAAACAGACGCCTGACTGACAGAGGAGACGGGCGTGAGATGCTTGTGCACTCTAGCATGGCGGGCGGGACGCAACCCCACCCCAAAGCCAGGCATGCATGTTCTCCCCGGGCCCCGATTCGCTGGAGGCGCTCCCTGCTTCCTGGCCTCTGTCCCAGGCAGACCCCTGTCCCTGACCTGGCCTCCTGCTTCCTGCCTTTGGGGGAATGTCATGTCAAAACGTGCCCGGGGGTGGAGATGCTGGAGCCCGTGGCTCTTGCAGGGTCTCCTCCCACGGCATCCTGCCCTTCCGTCGCTCACAAGGGTTGCACCTTCTCACTAATGTGCTCCAAACAATGCGAGACTTTGAGAAGCGCTTATATATATATAGGAATAGGAATAATTTATTATTGGCCAAGTACATTTTCCAACATACTTGGAATTTGTTTCGGCTACATTGCAATGTAAACATACAGACACTGTTCCTCTCACAATACAAAGAAGCAAAGAAACCCCACCCATAATTTTACCTCCCCTTCAGCTATACAACTACGAATTTAACAATTTAATGGCACAAGGGAAAAAACTATTCTTGTGCCTGGCCGATTTTGTATATGAAGTCCTGTAGCGACGTCCAGATGGAAGTAAATCAAGCAGATGATGACCGGGATGTAAAGGATCTGCTACAATTCTCTCTGCTCTCTTCCTAACTCGGGTAGCATAAATTGTCTCTATTGAAGGCAAGCTAACACCAATTACCCTTTCTGCAATTTTTACAGCTTTATTTATATTTTTTATTTTATTTATATTTATATTTATATATAATTTATATCCTGCCTTTGTCCTGACAGCAACTCAAGGCGACATACAGATAGAAGCAGCTAAAAACATGGAGGGGGGAGCATTAAAATCAATTAAACACTACTTACAACAGGGGTAGGCAACCTAAGGCCCGTGGGCCAGATGCGGCCCAATTGCCTTCTCAATCCGGCCCGCGGACGGTCCTGGAATCAGTGTGTTTTTGTACGAGTACAATGCGTCCTCTTATTTAAAATGCATCTCTGGGTTACTTGTGGGAAATATAGTCTGGCCCCCCCACATGGTCTGAGGGACGGTGGACCGGCCCACAGCTAAAAAAGGTTGCTGACCCCTGACTTAGAATGAATACGTGTGTGTGTGTGTGTGTGTAAAAATCTATTAAAAATGGGCTTTTTTCAGAGGGAACTCACAGGAACTCAGTTCCAGTCCCTCTCAGGTGAGTGCCGTTGCCATTCTAAGACAATGAGGGACGTGTTCATGGGGAGCTCCGGAACCTCTTTTTCTAGAAAAACAGCCCTGATTAAAACATACAGATCATTGCAATAAAAACTTCACAGCACCAGCCCTTTTCTTAAAATGCAGTCAGTTCCCTGTTGGAAAAAGAAAGTTTTCACCTGCCAGTGGGGGACTTGGGTCTTTCAGATAACCTGGATCATAAGCCGGAGAAGTCCAAACCAAACATCTCTTTGGCTCATCCACACTCTCAACTGACCTGTGTCTTGATCGTATTGTGTACCAATTAATTCCCCTGAGGCTGAAAGCTTTTCTCATTGTTTGTACCCTCAAAAATCCGATCTTTCCTGCCGAATCGGCTCTTGTCAGATGTGAGGAATATCAGAAGAGAGATTTTGCTTAACCGAGCTTCAGTTCAGAGGCGTGAGATCAGGTTCATAGAATCATAGAATCCTAGAGTTGGAAGAGACCCCAAGGGCCATCCAGTCCAACCCCCTGCCAAGCAGGAAACACCATCAAAGCATTCCTGACAGATGGCTGTCAAGCCTCCGCTTAAAGACCTCCAAAGAAGGAGACTCCACCACACTCCTTGGCAGCAAATTCCACTGTCCAACAGCTCTTACTGTCAGGAAGTTCTTCCTAATGTTTAGGTGGAATCTTCTTTCTTGTAGTTTGAATCCATTGCCCAATGGATTTCACAAGGTTTTCACAAGGCACAGCAGTGGAACAACGAAAAAGCTCTTGGACTCAGAGGTGTGACATTTCTTCTTTGTCTTGATTTAGCCTGATTTCGGTTCCTTTGGTTTCATGTTCTTCATGAGAGTTGGTGAAACTTTTCTCCCCTGTTTATGGTCTGGAGCACTTCCTGGGAAGCTACCTTAGGTCAAGTCTATTCAGGTAAGCACTTATAGAATCAGAGTTGAAAGGGCTGCTTCCGTGCCATTCCTGCAACTGGATGGCCCTTGGGGTCCCTTCCATCTCCTCCATTCTATGATCCTATGACCTCTGCTTTACACCGACTGGAAGTGGCACTCCAGAGTTTTGGGCAGGAGTCTTTTCTGGCCCTGCCTGAGACGCTACTGGAGACTGAACCGGTAGACCTCCTCCTCAAAGCAGGTCTTGAAGGAGGAACATCGGAAGCTGCTGCCTCACCCCTTGCCTGAATTCTCCTACTAAAGCTACATTTCTCGCAGTTCTGATGTGGAAACCAGAGCCGCGAGGAACCCGGTCCCAACAGCTGGATCTTAAAATATCCATTTGACTTCTTGCACCATGGATCGGGCACGCTAAAAAAAGATCAAAATTTCTCAAAAAGATAAATAAACTTGCAGAGCTCTCGGAATCGTGTTACAAAGATGCCTGGTAGCTTGGCGGCGCATTAGGGAGCACGCTCAGGGCTGCAGGTGCCCCTTCCCAACCAGAACAGCTGCTGCTTTGAGCCCAAGACATCTCTGTTGCAGGAGCGACTCCTGTTGCTCAAGCCCTGTCGGACGTCGAGGATCCCAAAGGGAGCCACCGGGACCTGCCGGGACAGAAAGACTCTCTCTCGACCTTGCTGACGTCTGAGATGCTGTTTCATCCGCGGCCTCTCCTCCCGCTCCATCTCACGACCGCAAGGAGCACAGGGTTATCCCAACATGTTATAATACACTCTGGGGTGTCTTATTACTTGAAATATGCTGCACAAATATAACTCGGATAGCTTACCTTGGCCCGGCTGCGTTCTATAAAAAGTCTCCCAGCGCCGGACTTGGGGGCTCCCTCCTTGTTCCAGGAGAATCTGTTGCCTCCCTCTCCTTCCAGAGTTATTCCGACCAGAGTTTTTCCTCTCTCTCCCTCTCTGCTCTCCGTGTTTACTCTGGGACTACCAGAAGTCAAGCTGCCGGTTTTGTGGGCCACCTGAGGGCTCAACGACAAGCCCTTTTGGCTGCTGCTACCGTAGCTCATCGGCCCTGAATTGCCGGAAGACAGAGAAAGGCTCAAACTGGCCAGGAACTCACAACCTCTGGGCTGGAAGGCCTTCCTCTCCCAAATGCGTTGGGGGCATGGCCGGGTGCAGCGGTGAAAGAAAATGGCGGGCACATGGCAACTGGGAAGGAGTCAGTCGGAGAGTCAGGCAGAAATGAAGGCAGACTGGAGTTTTGTGATACAGAATCAGCTGGCTTCCCTTGAGAGCAAGGTGTTCAGGCGAAGAAAGTGGAGCAGTTTGTCGGTGGCACAGGATTGGCCCTGCCAAGTTACCTTTTTGCACAGATCAAGAAGGGTTTGGCTTTGCAACACTTGTGCCCCATGCTGAACTGCCTGTTGGAAAACTCAGCACAGACAAAGATAGTCCTTCTTCACGCAGCACAAACTCTGGAACTTGCTCTGCCAGGAGGCAGGGATGGCAGAGAGGACTATCGATGGCTGCTAGCCAGGATGTCCATGCTTCTGCCCTCCACAGTTGGAGACAGTAACATGCCTGGATAACACTTACGGGAAACCACAGAAGGGGAGAAAGTGCTCTTGTGCTCGAATCCTGCTTGTGGGTTCCTCACAGGCATCTGGATAGCCACTGTGAGAACAGGATGTTGGACTAGGTGGGCCATTGGCCTGATCCAGAGGGCTCTTCTCATGTTCTTACCTGGAACATGTCAGGAAGCAGGAGAGGGACTTGGAAGAGACCGAGTCCTGCTATTAGGAAACTTCAAAGGAGTTAGGGAGCCTTTAGCCCAGAGGAGGGGCAGATTCAGGACAGGTTCATTGGTCACATTCCAATGTTTGTTGCCATGTGGACAAAGGAAGAGTTTTGTTTCCTGTTGCTCCTGAAGGGAGGGTCCTGTTAACAAGAAATGGGATTTTGACTAAACATTAGGAAGCGCTGCCTGATGGGGCAAATTGAGAGCCAGTGTGGTGTAGTGGTTAAGAGCGGTGGACTCGTAATCTGGTGAACCGGGTTCGCATCCCCACTCCTCCACATGCAGCTGCTGGGTGACCTTGGGCTAGTCACACTTCTTTGAAGTCTCTCAGCCCCACTCACCTCACAGAGTGTTTGTTGTGGGGGAGGAAGGGAAAGGAGAATGTTAGCCGCTTGGAGACTCCTTCGGGTAGTGATAAAGCGGGATACCATCAAATCCAAACTCTTCTATACTCCTCTTCTTCTAAGTTACAGGGAACCAGGCAGAGGGCCTTCTCAGTAGTGGCACCTGCCCTGTGGAATGCCCTCCCACCAGATGTCAAAGGAGAACAACAACTACCAGACTTTTAGAAGACATCTGAAGGCAGCCCTGTTTAGGGAAGCTTTTAATGTTTGATGGATTATTGTATTTTAATATTTTGTTGGATCGCCTTTGAGGCCCTTCCAACGCTACAATCCTGCCATTCTAATCTATGATTCTACGCCTGCAGTTTTGTCCTCCAACCAGCAAGCTCCGATGGTGCCGGAATCAGGGGCCCGGTGCTGATCTGTGAGCAACAGAGAGATGAAAGGGATTCAGCATCTCCTGGCAAGTTCAAAACTGATGCACCTCACTCGTCTAGTCCTGGGATTAGAGATGATGTAAACAGCAGCCAGGGGTGTTGACATGCTCCCCGGTGACACCCGGTGACTTGTGAATGACCCGAGAAAGCCAACAAGGGTGTGTGGGGCTGAAACACCCTGGAAATCCGTGTTCTGAGTAGATGCTGACTACCATCTCAGGGAACCTTTCCTTACAAGCCTGAGATAACAGCCTCTGAAAGCTGGTTCTGGGAAACAGATCTGGACTCTCCACCAAAAACGTTAATGATGTCCTCCTTTTGTTCCTCCCTCTTTGTTCCTCGCTTCCTTTCCTTGCCCAGACTCTGAAGGGAAGGTGGTGTGCACCTGGGCCCCGTTCTGGTTTCGGATTTTTATTATTTCATTATTATTCCGTTTTTTTAAAAAGATCTGTTTGACCTCCCCATCCACTTCAAAGGTGGAAGGCCTTCTCCGCAGGCGAGCTTTACAAGGATCTTAACAACCCCTGCGATTATTCCTGAAAGGAAAGAAGCTGTTTTCTTGTTCCTAATCAACATGGATCTGGCGAGCGACCCAGGCCAGCATCTGGAGTTTTCCACATGTCAGCTAATAGCCGTATCCTATTTTACAATTGGGGGGTATTCCCAGCGCAGGCTCCCGAGACTGGGCCCTTCGCTTTGTTATGCTTCCAACCCTCAGGTCTGGGCATTCTCTTCTGATTTTTAAAGGCCCCTGGGGGAGTTCAGCACATCAACTTCTGTTCCTGCACGGTGCAGGGGGGGGGGCACGCTCCCAAACGGCTCGACTCTAGAGCGGGTGAGGTCATTTTCGATCCCAGAATAAACTTCCATTTATCTCGCAACCACAAACCAGCGGGGACGAAAGATGCTCGGGAGCAACCGGAATGTTTTCTCCACATGCATCTCGCTGCTCTTTCCAGGGTAGCTCTCTCTCCCTCCAAACCACTGAAGGAGAGCTGCCTGCCCCCCAGTCTGGCAACCGGCAGGCGCAGACTATCCACCAGAGAGAAGCCTTCTTGGTGAAAACCACAACCCCCATAATTGAAAACATTTCCCCTCGCTCCCCTTTTGCAAGCCCCCTCTCTCGCGGCTTTCAAGTGCTGCTTTCGCCATTGCTCCCGGCTTGCTCAAAATTTGCTCGGTGCCTTAGGGCAGAGAGAATGAACGCCATGTTGCATCTGCGGCAGCACAACCAGACGCCTTCATCTGCCCCGGCTGCAACAAAACATGTCTCTCTCGCATCGGTCTCTGCATCCACAACAGGGGCTGCAACATGCCAGCGGTGTGACCTCACCCCCAAAGGTAGACTCCTCCATTGTCTCCCGAGACAGATGGATGCCAGCCCTTAGGAAATGATGATTATATAGTGGCCGCCGAAACCATATTACACCAGTCCTGAAAGACCTACATTGTCTCCCAGTACATTTCCGAGCACATTTCAAAGTGTTGGTGCTGACCTTTAAAGCCCTAAATGGCCTCGGCCCAGTATACCTGAAGGAGCATCTCCACCCCCATCGTTCTGCCCAGACACTGAGGTCCAGCTCCGAGGGCCTTCTGGTGGTTCCCTCCCTGTGAGAAGCGAGGTTACAGGGAACCAGGCAGAGGGCCTTCTCGGTGGTGGCACCCGCCCTGTGGAACGCCCTCCCATCAGATGTCAAGGAAATAAACAACTACCTGACTTTTAGAAGACATCTGAAGACAGCCCTGTTTAGGGAAGTTTTTGATGTTTAATGCTGTATTGTGTTTTTAATATTGTGTTGGGAGCCACCCAGAGTGGCTGGGGAGGCCCAGCCAGATGGACGGGGTATAAATTAACAACAACAACAACAACAACAACAACAACAACAACAACAACAACAACAACAACAACAACAGTTACCATTGGATTTTGAACAAGTGCTCAATTGTTACCATTTTGAATTTTATCGTGTTACTTTCTCAGCCCCACTCACCTCCCAGAGTGTTTGTTGGGGGGGGAGGAAGGGAAAGGAGAATGTTAGCCGCTTTGAGACTCCTTCGGGTAGTGATAAAGCAGGATATCAAATCCAAACTCCTCCTCCTCCTCCTCCTCCTCCTCCTCCTCCTCCTCCTCCTCCTCCTCCTCCTCCTCTTCTTCCTTAGTGGATCGTACAAACCTCTATTCTGAATAATGCTTTTTATGGGGTTGGGGGCACTGGGGTTGCACTTATGGAACCAAGGAGGTGGAAGCCTGCAAATGTTTGGGAACCGCTTCTCCCACTACCACGATTGAACTTTCCAGGGAGTTGCAGCTTTCCCGTTCTTGCTCCGCAAAGAGAGGAAGAGTGAGTCTTCTTCCCAGAGTTCACAAGTGTCTCCTTAAGGAGAAGAATGGTGCCAGCCACTTCTACTTATCAGAAGATGCACTTTTCCTGGGGAACCAGAGAAGAGGTTGCTTATCAGGGCTGACCAAGGGGGGTGGGGTGGACGGAGGGGTGGAATTGGGGTGGGGGTGGGGATCAGAGCAAAACAGGAGATTAGCACTCCAACTAAAGAGGACCCTGCCTTAACACTGGGAAATAATGGAATATCTTCTTTCCAATCCCATGCCATCCCCAGGCAGACTTGACGAGAAAACAAACAACAGGTTCAGCTGGCCAAAGGACGACATCTTCCGCATGGTTCACGAGACTTCCTGGAGTTTCCAAAAGAAGCCCCTAAATTGTTATGGAGATTCTGGACACAGAAAAGGAAGTCTGTCTCCATGCAGAGCATAGTTACGCTATGGAACTCCCTGCCACAGGATGCTGGACTGGGTGGGCTATTGGTCTTCTTATGTTCTTGCTTTTAACTACGGCATATTAGGGTTCTATTTGACCCCAATATCAGATCAGCGAAGTGTTTCTACAAGTGTGGGACAACTTTAGAAATAGCCAGTGTTGTCCATGCGCGCTCCAGAAACCTCTGTTCCACATGCTGTTCCTGTCTCCACGTGAGGTGTGGCGGCCCTTTGATAAATGTCCCCTCGACTCGCCACCATCCAACCAAGGCACAGATAATGAATTGCAATTTTCTGACGATGCTTTGAAACTTGTTGCCTTCTCTGTTTACCCTTTTGGATGCTTGGAGGGGGAAAGCATTCAGAACAAATTTGAGCTGTCGCACACTCCGAAGAACAAATGAACTGTTCTCTCTCTCTCTCTCTCTCTCTCTCTCTCTTTGGTGCTAAAGATGAAAGTTTTAAAACGCAATAATGTTTTGTCTAAATTCTTGTGGAAATAGCTTATGACCTTTCGTAAAGCGATGTGGTTTCGGCTTTCCAGTAAGAGAGCTCCCAGCTAATGATTTAGCTCTATTTTCTAATAAATATTTGGCAAGAGACGAGCTCTCTTATAGCCTCTGGTCATTAGGGACCTATTATTTATGAGTCAGGAGTGAATCATTACACTTGGCAAACACCGCTGGCTTTGTGGACAATGTATTTTTCCACTCGGTAGCAGCAAATGCTTGTAAATTCTTCCTCAATATTACCATTAAACTATCTCAAAACAAACTCCTTCCCACTTTGCCATAAATTCTCCCCATTTTCTCGAGCGCCGGTGGTCTCGCTGCCAACGCCAGGGAGCCGGGATAGAGGTATCACCGCTCTCTTTGGTCCTCCCTGGGTTTGCCTTTGGCCAATTATCCCCCCATTTAAGACGGCAAATGGGTTTTGCTTTGCTCCCCTCCCTCGCAGGGAGGGAAATATTTCTTCCCCCGACATCCTTGGAAGCTGCGGACTTGGGAGGCAAATGGAATAGACCTGTGAGGTCACACAGTGTGCAGGAAGCGAAGCGGGTATCTCCTCGCCGAGGGCATCGGAAGGTCGCACGTCCTGTGGCAACAGCAACGGGGCAGGCTGGGGGAAAGCAGGCATGAATCACTCGAGTAGTAAGCTGGCTTCCAAAAAAGAAAAGGGAAAAAAAAGAGAAAGAAATCCTCCAATGTGCGGACAGAGGAAAGGAATCTATCCCGATCTGGAAATGCTTGACCGCCTGACCTTCCTTTGGAGTCTCGGTATTTTGTGTTCTTGGAACGTTGCTTATGGAATAGAAGTGATATCATCTCCGTGATGCATTTGTTTATTGAGGTTTCTATTTGTTTGGTTGGTTGTGGTGGGGACACGCACACACACACACACACAGCGACAGCAGGGTGCAATAAACAGCAACACAATCGCATCATCACAAAATCAGAAAGATGACAGTGCAAAGCAAAGTAGCTCACA
The DNA here is from genome assembly GCA_900245905.1 of Lacerta viridis. Taxonomy (NCBI): domain Eukaryota; kingdom Metazoa; phylum Chordata; class Lepidosauria; order Squamata; family Lacertidae; genus Lacerta; species Lacerta viridis. Next base: position 515,555 of record OFHU01004715.1, read on the forward strand.
GCCCCAGAGCCTGCTTAAAGAGACTGCCTATTATTAATAATAATAATAATAATAATATTTGTTATTTGTACCCCGCCCATCTGGCTGGATTTCCCCAGCCACTCTGGGCGGCTCCAACAGAAATAAAAATACAAAAACATCAAACATTAAAAACTTCCCTAAAATTATTATTATTATTATTATATTATTATTATTATTATTATTATTATTATTTCCACATGCCTCACCCTAAGAATAGCAGCCTGTTGGTTTGGGGTGAGTTTTATTCGAAAGGTTGAGAGTCGCTCATTAATGCCAATAGGGACTTCTGACAAGAGCTTCACAAGATCATTTTTGATAGCAAAGCCCACTCCATGTATGTAATGTTCTTGTTCAGGTAGACCCAGGGGCGGAGGAAGCCGCTTGGCCGCCCGGGGCAGCAAACGCCATGAGGAGGCACCACCCTGGGGGCGGGGAGTCCTCACGCGTGCGTCGTGACGTCCTGACACACGTCGGACGGACTGCGCATGTGCGGAAATGCCGCGCATACGCAGTCCATCTGGGCTGGCGCTGCAGCGAGCCACCGAGAGAGCGGCAGGTCGTGGGGCTGCCCCATCCATGCTGCTTTCCGGGAGCAGCAGCACCGACTCGGATGGACTGCGCATGCCCAGAATTTCCAGGAATGCGCAGTGCATCCGGGCCGGCGCTGCTGCTCCTGTGGCGACCGAGCAAGCCACTGAGCGAGCAGCGGCTTGTGGGGCTGACCCGTCTGTCTGTAAAGCAGCACAGATGGGGTGCCGGGAGGCGGGGCTCGGCTTGGGGAGTGGCGGGAGGGGCCGCCGAGTGTCACCCCCCTCCCCTGGAACCCAGGGTGTACCGCCCCCATCGCCCCTCCCTTGCTACGCCACTGGGTAGACCTTTCCAGAAGAAATCATAGCCTTCTTTTTCTTCCTTCAGTTGTCCCTTACCTGCTCTTCGAGTTTCTTGAAGCGCTGCAATATCAGTGTTAAAACATCACAGCTCTCTTGCAATGATGGGAGTTCTGCGTTGGGAGCTGAAGTCCAGCAACATCTAGAGTGCCAGAAATTAGCTACCCAGGTTTAGGGCCACAGCTGTAATGTAGGAATTCTTGGAGAAGCTAGGCACCTGCGTACAAACCCCTGACGTAAAACTAAAATGAGAGAGAAGGCACTTGCTTTTCATGCAAAAGGCCTCAGGTTAATGCTTAATTATCCAGTTGGTTTGTGGGTTGGAGTAGGACCTGTGAATGCCCCCTCCTGCAGTTACTTGCATAGTAGAGGGATTGTGATGGCATCTTGAGAAGGGAGAAGGAGGCAAGGAAGGCATGGGCAATGCTCAAAAGCAGACCACCAAACAGCCTCAGGATTCTTCTTCCGAAGAGGAGGGAGGCCCAGACATGAGGTCTGCTGGAGAAGAAAAAGAAGAAGAAGAAGAAGAGTTTGGATTTAATATCCCGCTTTATCACTACCCAAAGGAGTCTCCAAGCGGCTCACATTCTCCTTTCCCTTCCTCCCCCACAACAAACACTCTGTGAGGTGAGTGGGGCTGAGAGACTTCAGAGAAGTGTGACTAGCCCAAGGTCACCCAGCAGCTGCATGTGGAGGAGCGGAGACGCGAACCCGGTTCCCCAGATTACGAGTCTACCACTCTTAACCACTACACCACACTGGAGGCCACAGAGTGGGTAGCGAGTAAGAAGCCCAGGGTGGGTTGCAACATGAAAACCCAATATTTAAAACAGTTCAAAGCAAGTGACAATCAAGACAATGCAATCATAGAAATAAGGTCGGTCTTGAAAATATCCTGCAAGCAGTCAAACGCTCGGTCAAGTAGAGGAGTGTTCCAGAGGGCACATTTCATGCCTAGAAATTGGGATGGTTCTCAGAGAATAAGCTATACAGGAAAGATCTCGCAGGGCGGGAAGTTCTTGTTCAGTTTGCATTAATTAGGGAAAGGATCCCAAGGAAACTGCCACCGAGCAACTTGCCATCGAGCGATTCAAAGGAGAAATAATACAGTGACCCTAAATTAAAAGGCAAGGCAGCTTGAAACTATCTGACACCAGGAGAGCTTTCGTGCATGTAATAAATGAATAAATCTTAGTTCTCCTACAGAACTTGGGGTGAAGATTCTATAGCAGCCTGGTTTTCCTGCAGAGATGGTTCTGCCATTAGCATCAGGGCCGGCCCACCCATGAGACAAGGTGGCGCATCGGACTCAGGTGGCAGGTTCCACGGGGGCAGCAGACCCTCCCTGTAGATCTTTATTCCACCCTTGTCCCTGACGTAGCTCTTCACTCAACCCTTCTTCCCTGGCAGTGAGTGGGGCATCGTTTTGTGCTTCACCTCAGGTACCAAAATGTCTTGGGCGGGGCCAGATGAGCATTGTGCCGAAATCTGCTCCCCGATTTCTCCCGTGTTTTCTTCTCCCACAAAGAAAGGACTCCCATTTCTCATCCTCAGAGGGCTTCAGAATTTCTTTCGGATTTCAGTGAGAGCAAGGTTTTGAGGTTACCTTATCACTGTATCTTTTTGCTCCTGCATCCTGCAGCCTGCACTTCCTGGTCTGCGAGAAAGAAGCAAGTGGGAGGAGTCACTTTGCGATGTCTCCGCCCCCTCCCCATATGGGAAGCCGCCAATACATCGTGCGTTGGCCCAATGGTTCGGTTGTAACACTTTAAGAATAAAAACCTTGACCCAGGGAGGCTATGCTTTATCGATCCAGTTGTTGTTCTGTACGCAGCCAACGCAGCTTGGGTGGCAAGCGACTCCGACGAGGAACATTTCATTCGTTCCTTTCTTGCCTTCAGTCACTTTTTCCTGCTTCCTTTCAATTTGTGGCTTTTAAAAGAACATTTTATTATGACATTCTAACACAACAATACTCCAGCTGAAGTCTTCGCTGAATCCAACTCGGTCTCCAAAGCTGAAATCAGCAGAACAGTAAATGAGAACATAATGGAAACGGACACCGTTCCCTCATGGAAAAAGCAGACTTGCCTATAAAGTAGCTTTTGCCAGCTTGGTGTCCTCCAGATCTTTTGGAATACAGCTTCTATCAGCCCCAGCCAGCACTACTGGGAGCAGTTGCCCAACATATCTGGAGGGCGCCAGTTTGGTGAAGGCTGCTATAAATGGGTTTAATCTGGGGGTGGGGGGTGGGCCTGAAGGAAACCTGTGCATATAACTTGAAGCAACCCCGGAGTGAACCGAAGTCGAGGTCTTTTCCCACGTCCTAATGTTTTGATTGTGCTTCTAACATTTCCAGTTCAGGCTGGGTTCTGAGGAAGACATCCCAGGAGACCCCCAATAGCGTGGGGGAAGAAGGAAACGCCCCAAGAACAAGGACCCCCCCCAAGGCGGTTCTGCCTCGGAAGTTTCAAAACACCCACCCCACTCCTCATTTGGACAAGAGCCGATCCTCCCCCCCCCCCAATGAGGGCAGGACTCTTGACACATTGCTGGACCGCTTCCTTCTCCCCTTCCAAGGGCTGCTCAAGAATAACAAGGCCTTGAAATATGCCCTCATCGATCACTGAAGACGGTAAGGATCCAAAGAGAAGGGGGAAAGAGGAAAGGAAATGGACGGCTTCGGAAGATGGGCAAAGCCACCCTCGTTCTGGCTCCAGAGCCCTCCTTTGTCATTTGCTGCTGCCCCTTGTTCACACACACACCAGAAAAATAAATAAAATGACTAGGGACTTTGTTGACCCAGGCTGAACTGGAAGCAGGATGAGGGCTTCTGACTTCCTGATGAGCGAGAGAGATGTTGGTTAGGCTTCATTTCTGCCAAGAACATGGCCTTCCCAGAGAGGTCCTCCGAGTCCAGGGCTTGGCGAGTTAAGAGTGCTACATTCCCTTCTCTTTTCCTAACCTTTGGATGTTTTGCATCATGGCCGCTGGGTAGCCAAAAACAGGGAACTCTGGAATGTTTAGCCTACATGCACGGAGGGGAGGGAGAGAAGGGCAGCTTTTCCAGAGAATAACAGAATTGTAAATAAGAACATGAGAAGAGCCTGCTGGGTCAATGGCCCATCTAGTCTCGCATCCTGTTCTCACAGTGGCCAACCTGATGCCTGTGGGAAACTGGCAAGAACAAGAGAACAAGAGAACCATAGAACTGAAGAGTTGGAAGGGACCCTGAGGATCATCTAGTCCCACCCCCTACAGAGCAGGAATCTGCAGCTGTTCCATACGGGGATTGAACCTCCACACTCTACCCAATTCTCCCCTCCTGTGGTTTTCCAGCAGCTGGTATCCAGAAGCATTTTTGCCTCCATCTGTGGAAGTAGAAGAAAGCCAAAATGGCTAGTAGCCATTGATCTAATTCTACCCCCTACAGTGCAGGAATCACAACTAAAGAACCACTGACAAATGGCCACCCAACAACTGCTTAAAAAGCTTCCAAGGAAGGAGAGTCCGCCACCACCCAAGGCAAATCCATCCCATTGTTGAGCAGCTCTCGCCACCAGAAAGTTCTTCCTAACTTTGAGTCAGAATCTCCTTTTTTGTCATTTGCATGCATCGTTTCTGGTCCTACTCCCCAGAGCATGAGAAAACAAGCAAGCTCTGTCGTCCGTGTGACAACCCTTTAAATATTTGAAGATGGCTCTCACCTCACCCCTCCATCTTCTCTTCTCCAGGCTGAACAGCCCCAACTCCCTCAACCATTCCTCATAAGGCTTGGCTTCCAGAACGTTTCAGCTTTTAGGACATGTCAGGAAGTTTTCATGAACGACTTGGAAATTGTGTCCACGCAAACCGGAAAGGAAGTGCAATTTATGCTGTAGGAAGAAAGAATAAAACCGTATGGACATCCTGGTTTGTACCACATAAAGAAACAGCCAGAGAGTCAAGGAAAGAAAACAGCGAGCCAACCAGCCATTTACCCAGGGAGATCGGTGCTTTCCCCAAGGGTGAGCAACGAGGGCCCAAAATTGTTCCGCCATGCATTATTCTTAACAATTTGCAAAGCTGGAACTCTCCGCTTTATGATGAGTAATGGCACCCTTTCCCCCACTGGGTGGAAGACCGATTCACATGATTTCCCCAGATGTGGGGGAGAAATTTGATTCGGTTTGCATTGAAAAGTGAACCTACCAAATTAAGACTTTCTGAAACAATATGTGAAACACAATCCAGCCATCCTCAAAATGAACACCTCTCTAAATTGTGCAATGCAATGTGTAAAAAACTTCATGCACTAGAGTATGGTGTGCATTTCAGTGCATATGTAACATGCAAAAAGGTGTTACGTTGGAATGAGATGTTTTGCAAAAATATGTGATTGGGAACTTATCCACACTTCTGTTTTCTCTGCTGCAGGAAAACCCCTGGTTTAGTGTCGAATGGGAGCAGACGGTATTTGGATTTTCTGCAGATTGCCTTTTGTTCCAATTTATAGCTAAAGAGTGGGTTTTCCAGGGGAAAGCAGCAAAGCAAAAGCCCAAAGCTCTTGGACCCAGACTTTCTAGGCATGGGGAAAGCAGAAATGTGGACAAGCCCTTGGACAAACAAGTATACACAGATGTATTTAGTAAGAGAAATTGGGGTAAAATGCTGGTTAATTTTCACAAGGCTTTTTTTTAAAAGCATACTGATGTGGAGATGAGAAGGAAATAAGACGAAAAAATTGAGAAGATGGCAGAAAACAAAATTGGCAGCTTTCCCCATCGCAGTGTTTTCCAGAGCCCAAAATGGTACAGTCTCAGCCAGGAGAGGCCCGCTCAGTTGGTTAGAGCATGGTGCTGATAATGCCAAGGTCGCAGGTTCGATCCCCATATGGGACGGCTGCATATTCCTGCATTGCAGGGGGGCTGGACTAGATCAGGGGTCAGCAAACTTTTTCAGCAGGGGGCCGGTCCATTGTCCCTCAGACCTTGTGGGGGGCCGGACTATATTTTGGAAAAAAATATGAACAAATTCCTATGCCCCACAAATAACCCAGAGATGCATTTTAAATAAAAGCACACATTCTACTCATGTAAAAACATGCTGATTCCCGGACCGTCCGCGGGCCGCATTTAGAAGGCGATTGGGCCGCATCTAGCCCCCGGGCCTTAGTTTGGGGACCCCTGGACTAGATGACCCTCAGGGTCCCTTCCAGCTCTACAGTTCTACGATCGATGATCTCATTTGCCAAAGAGCAGACAAACAGCCCTTCAAGACTCGGCCAGAAATCAATGCACCCATTCTCTAGCCATTCTCTGGACTGGTACTTTATGGCACTGAGTGCATCCTGCAACACGCTCTTGGCACAATAATAGAATAGATTTCTTTTTGAAGAGCAGAGTTCAACTATGGAACTCCTTCCTTCAGGAGAGACTGGAGGCCTCCAACCCCTTTAAAAGATGACGGGGCAAATTGATGGAGGAGACGGACACTGAAGATAGCAATGCTTCTGAACACCAGCTGCAGAAGACCACAGGAGGTGAGGGGGCTCTCGCGCTTGGATCCTGGAAACTTTTCTTATATGCTACTGTTGCTGCGAGGATACTCATAGCAAAATATTGGAAGAGCGACACAATTCCAACTAAACCTGAGTGGATATTTAAGTCGGTAGAATATGCTGAGTTACCTAACCTCTCTGAAAAGATCCAAGATAAGCCTAAACAAGAGTTTATTTCAAACTGGGAATCTCTGAAGAGATATTTTTTTAAAAAAAAATTGCCATAATCTGAACACAGTTGTAGCCTTTGAGTAATTTCTGTAAAAAGTGTATGTCAAAGGAAAATGTATATGTTTTTAAATATATATATATATTGTTAAATAAATAGTTAAGATAAGCAACAAGCTAATTAAAAAGAAAGGAATATGGAAAGAACGGGAAGTCAAATGTGGATGAAGAACATTTATTGTTAGAAAATAACAATAAATGTATATTTTCCTTTTTTATGACTTTGAGTTGTGGATAACAATGAATTCAAGTTGTTGATGTTGTATGGATGCAATTATGAACAATAAAGAGAGAGAGAGAGAGAGAGAACATGAGATGGGCCACCATTGGCCTGATGCAGCCGGGTCTTCTGATGTTCTTATGCCTGGGGCCGTCAGTGGCGTAGCATGGGTTGCCAGTGCCTGGGGCCGTGCAAAAGGTAGTTCAGGTGCTGGGATCTGCCCTGGGTCTTCCATTGTGAAGACGGATACAAAAAAAATCATTCAGCCAGTGGCACAGCGTGGGTGGGAAGGAGGGAAATGGACGAATTACGCATGCACATTCAGCTGCCTAACAGCCTCTGCATCACCGAGAAGATCACAGAGATAAGAAAAGAAGAGTCGTTCCATTGTCTGGAGGGGTCTCTTCCTGATTCGCACGGAGAAGCCGTTTTCAACGATGATGGAAGCACGCAGCTGTATCAAGGCAGAACCAGGTGTTGGAATTTTGCGCGCCTGACAATTTTGCACCTGGGGCAACCACACACTAAGCCACTGGTGACTGTGACATCCTTGCAGAGCCTCCAGGAGATACGGGTTGAGGATTGAGGTTACAGAAAAGGGGCTCTTTGCTTCAGAATTAACCCCCCGACACTTCCCCGCACGTGCCTCTCAGACAAAGCTCCTGCTGCCAACGAACTGCAAGCCGGCCGACGCGAATGAATGAGGAGGTAACATCCCCAAGTATCTTTAACATATGAGCTTTATACTTCACACTGTCAGGACCTTCCGCTCCAAAACATACATTTGCTCACTTAAGAAAACAGCTGAAATCTGGTTAGGACTTGGGAACAATAAACTTAGTGTTGCCCAGATCCATTTACATTGGCTCGGATAAACACAGAGAACTGACATTATATATAATTTTTTGTGTGTCGGCTTCTCTTCTAACATTCATGTGTCCCCTAGTTGCGTTAAAGGAACATTTGCCTTGGATTGAGGGGGACCTACTTAGAGCTAAGGGCCACTTATTTTTATATTGATCTGCCACCCCCTTTACCAGGGGACGCGGGAGGCGCTGTGAGTTAAACCACTGAGCCTAGGGCTTGCCGATCAGAAGGTTGGCGGTTCGAATCCCTGCGACGGGGTGAGCTCCCGTTGCTCGGTCCCAGCTCCTGCCCACCTAGCAGTTCGAAAGCACGTCAAAGTGCAAGTAGATAAATAGGTACCGCTCTGGCGGGAAGGTAAATGGCGTTTCTGTGTGCTGCTCTGGTTTGCCAGAAGCGGCTTAGTCATGCTGGCCACATGACCCGGAAGCTGTACACCAGCTCCCTCAGCCAGTAAAGCGAGATGAGCGCCGCAACCCCAGAGTTGGACACGACTGGACCTAATGGTCAGGGGTCCCTTTACCTTTACCTTTACCACTTGGTGCCAGTCACGGTCTCGCTCCCTGTTCCCCATTGAAAGATGACCCCCTTCATCGATCCTTGCTCCTCCTCTGCCCACCCCACACATCCTCCTCATGCCCGAGGGAAGGAATTTAGTTATTATTATTTATCATTATTATTAATTGAATTTATATCTCGCCCTATACCCAGAGGTCTCGGGGTGGTTCACAGAAAAGATCGACATAAGAACCACAGTATATATAATCAAAATAAAAGCGACAATCCAATAACACACACACACACCCCAAAAAAACATTTTAAAAGGCCATAGGATGTCAATCAAATCAACCCAAGGCCTGGTTAAAAAGGAATGCTTTTGCCTGGCGCCTAAAGGTGTATAATGAAGGTGCCAGGCGAACTTCCCTGGGGAGAGCCTTCCACAGAAAGGGAGCCGCTACAGAGAAGGCCCCGTTCTCGTGTTGCCACCCTCTGGACCTCTCGAAGAGGGGGCACACGGAGGAGAGACTCAGAAGATGATCTCAGGGTCTGGATAGGTTCATATGGAAAGAGGCGGCCTTCGAAGTATTGCGGTCCTGAGCCGTTTAAAGCTTTGTAGGTCAAAACCAGCACTTTGAATTGGGCCTGGAAACTCATTGGTAGCAAGTGCAGTCAGAGCAGAAATGGTGTCGTATGATTCCTGCATGGCAGGGGGTTGGACTGGATGGCCCTTGGGGGTCCCTTCCAACTCTCCAGTTCTGTGATTCTTTGGACACACACTCATGGGTGCTATTTAACTGCCAGCGGGACTTGATCACTTGGCCATAGCCGAAGGATGGCACGCGTTCCTGCAGGAGGCAAGGACGACGGCCACCAACCGGCATGGCTCTGCCCTGCCTCCATAGTCAGAGGTAGCAATGCTTCTGAATCCCAGTTGCTGGAAACCGCAGGAGGGGAGAGTCGCTCTTGTGTTCGGATCTCGCTTGTAGGTTTCCCATTGGGGCATCTGGTTGGCCCTTGTGAGAACAGGATGCTGGACTGGAAGGGCCATTGGCCTGATCCAGAAGGATCTTCTCATATTCATCGAGAACAACCTGTTGGGGTTAGCCATGCAGGCGGGCGTCCTGTTGTGAGCAGAGTCCCCCAGGAAAGAGGCCCAATGTCAGCACGGGGCTCCCTCTCCTTTCTTCGTCTACTCAAGACGTTCCTCGCCAGCTCTTGATGTGGTCGCCTTGGCCATAATAGGCCTGGCGGTGGCGACGGAGGGGAGAATGCAACGCAGGAGGGTCAAAGGGGAAGCCACAGCGCATCTCTATTTTTAGCCGTCCTCTCGGAGGCTGCCACTTATAGCTGCGCATTCCTGGGGCGGGAAGGAAAACCAAGCGGGGCCTTGGAAATAGCTCCCAAGACTTTGGCTGTAATTACGCAGCCGTGTCTCTGGTTAGCCACGCAGACACGGACCTTGAAGGGTGCGGAGGAGCGGAGGAGGAGAGAGCCGTGGCTGACCTTAGAAGCGTAGAACTGAATCGCAGAAGGGACCCCTGGCGTTCATCTAGTCCAACCCCCTGCAAAGCCAAGTAGGGTTGCCCGTCCTCCAAGTCTCCAGGCTTGGCTGGCCTCATCCAACGGCAAGTGGAGGTCTTGAATTCCCAGGTGGCCAAGAGTATAGATATACACAGTGCTCTTTTTTTCTTTAAAAAAATATATGTTTAGGGGTACTCTCATTTTGACTCAAGAAAATTGCCATTTTATAGTTCAAACTGGGGGCAAGGGGATTCAGTAAATGGACACTGGGAATAGCAATGGAACTGATGATTCACCATGCTAGAGAAGAAATTAACATTTTAATTTTTTATTTTTCGTTTCTTCTCCTGTTAGATTCACAAAATGTTTAGGGGTATGTGTACCCCTGCATCCCCCCCAACAAAGAAAAAAGCACTGTATGCAGATATAAATATGGCATAGCCTCCAAATGTCCTGATTTTCCAGGGACTGTCCCGGAATTGCAAAAGCCGTGCCAGCTTCTGATTTGACCCCAGAAGGTCCCTATTTTCCCAGCCCAGGGCCGTCGCTGCCAAGCTCAGGGTGGACCGTGAGCCGGCGCTTCTCCCAATAAATAAATACCGTAAATACAGTAAGATAAATAATAAAATAAAGGGGAATCTCCACCGGAGTGCTGATGGGCGGGGCGGGTCATATAAAAGGCATCTTTCGAAATGACAGGTGCGGGTAATGCTAAGGGAAGAAAGTCTTTCGAAGTTTCCTCTCTGCACTTCCAACATCTGGGCTGGCCAAGGATCTCTGCCTCCCCCCCCTTCCCCTCCCCTCCCCCGGCCTCTTCCAGGATCTGCTACGTTGCAAAGCTGAGGATAAGTCGGAAGATAAGTTTCGCTCCAGATGCTGCAGCTGGCAGAACCGCCGCGGTCGCTTCTTGTAACGAAAGAACGAGCGGCTCAGATGCGACTCTGCTGACAGCGCTGAAAGGCAGCCTCCGTGAGTCAAGGCTGTGGCGAGGAGGTTATCAGAGCCTCCGGTTCACCCGCCTCCTCATCGGGACCAGAGGCTGGGGCGACTCTGCTGACAGCGCTGAAAGGCAGCCTCCGTGAGTCAAGGCTGTGGCGAGGAGGTTATCAGAGCCTCCGGTTCACCCGCCTCCTCATCGGGACCAGAGGCTGGGGAGGAGCAAGGGGGGGAGGCCTCTCCTCGAAAAGGAGGTGGCAGGGCTGGGAAAGCTCCCAGAAAGGTCGGCCCAGGTGACCAACTGGATCTTGGGGAGACTCACCTGGGATTATTATTATTATTATTATTATTATTTGTTATTATTATTATTATTTATTATTTGTACCCCGCCCATCTGGCTAGGTCCCCCAAGCCACTCTGGGCGGCTTCCAACAAATATTAAAATACATTAAAATGTCACAGATTAAAAACTTCCCTAAACAGGGCTGCCTTCAGGTATTTTCTGAATGTCAGGTAGTTGTTTTTCTCTTTGACATCTGGTGGGAGGGCGTTCCACAGGGCGGGTGCCACTACCGAGAAGGCCCTCTGCCTGGTTCCCTGTAACCTCGCTTCTCGCAGGGAGGGAACCGCCAGAAGGCCCTCGAGCTGGACCTCAGTGTCCGGGCTGAACGATGGGGGTGGAGACGCTCCTTCAGGTATACTGGGCCAAGGCCATTTAGGGCTTTCAAGGTCAGCACCAACACTTTGAATTGTGCTCAGAAACGTACTGGGATGAAAGATCTCAGCGTTGGACACTTTTGAGCTGAGAGAAAATGCGAGGAAGATGTGATGGATATGTGTAAAATTGTACGTGGCATCAAGAGAGTAGAGAATGCCAGATTCAGTTAAAGTAAATTACTTTTTCATGTGCTGCATAGTTAACCTATGGAACTCATTCCTGCAGGAGGCAGTAATGGCACACACAGCATTCCCACCATTATTTTCATGACTATGAGCTTCTTCTTCTTTTTCTTCTCCATATTCATGTTATTTTTCTTTACATCACAAAACCCGCAGGTCTGCGATTTCCCAAGGATCGCTGTGTTTCGGTTTGCGAATTTGTTTTGTGGCGTGTGAACTGAACAATTTTCTCCCTCGTCCTTAGTAGGAAGGAAGGAAAGCGCTCTCTCCACTTCCGGGATGCAACTGCTGCACTTGTCATTTGTAGCTGGGATTCACGGGGGCTCCAGTCATGCAGGCGGGAGAACCCTGCTCACCCCGGGAAGCTTCCACAATAACTGTTTGCTTTGCTGAAGAGGCAAGCAACTTTGAACTGAAAAGTGGCTTGCTTCTTCAGCATGTGGAAGTAGTATTAAAGACACTTCTTTCCCTCCAGTTTCCCCCCCCCCTACAATTTTCATCATGGTCTGGGGATCATCGAAATGCACCAGGGACCGCCCATGGTCCCGATGCTACAACTTATGACCCAATTGTTTAATTAGAAGAAAAAAATGACGAGTTGCAAGAACGTGCGCACATGTGCGTGCCGAACGCTGGGGTAGTTTTCCTTTTAAAGATGTGCTTCTCCCTCGTCGAAAGCGCAGAACCCACATGCCTTCTCAAATAATCCTTTCCACGTTCGAAACATTGAGACGTGAGGTCTCCAAGAAAGATAGGCGTAAACAGAGCTCACTGAGCCAATGCGGGGGAACAGCTTTAAGGAATTATGAAACAGATATAGGATGCCCTTTTGAATGACAGGTACTTGGGAGCCATGAGATCACCATTAAAACGGCTTAGGAGTTTCCAGACCATCCAGCACATTCAATTAGACTCTGGTTTGGGGAGTGGATGCTGTGCCAAGCAATTTGGGCTGCATGACGTGGAGATCCTACGAGGAACCAGAAATAGCAGACGCTCTGAGTTGCTCAGAAGGAGCACTGCGGTTGAGAGTCAAACCTCAGCCGAAAAACCGCTTTCATAGAAATGAAACTCAGAGAGGGAATTCAGGCCTGCCCTTTTGTTCAGCAACTGAGAGGCACACACTCGGCTGCAGGCAACGGGAGCTGTGCAAGTCCACTGCAAGGTCCCTGTTCCTTGGAAGGGGGCTTGTGCAAGAGAATGCCCCTGCGGATCGTGCCTTGTTATTGGCCGCACCGAGTGCTAGGGCTGATGGGATCTAGATGGAGCCCAATGACCAATGGATGGCTGCATTCCCACAGCTAGATGGACCAAATGCCCTGGCCAAAATTGATAGATCATGGAAGGTTGATCAAAGATCAAAGAATCATAGAGTTGGAAGGGACCCCAAGGGTCATCTAGTCCAACCCCTTGCAATGCATGAATCTTTTTGCCCGACGTGGGGCTCAAATCTATGATCCTGAGATTAAAGGTCTCATGCTCTGCAAGATTGAGCTATGTCAATGTGAGTTTCCCCCCAAGCAAAAATTAGAGTAAGAGGGCATGTTTGAGAATCTGCATCCCTTTCTAATGTTCAAACATGGGATGGAAGAAATTGCAGCCTGTTTTCCTTTTGGATCCTCTCTGTGCACCGCAGCGTGTTGGACTGGATGACCTTTGGAGTTCCTTCCAACTCTGCGATTCAGTGATTCCATGGCAAAGTCCGGGAGCCTGACAGCATCTGCCTCTGGGAGCTGATCTGTCATCGTGGCCGGCACCTGAAGAGGGATCAACCAATTTGTTTCGTGCTCCGCACAGATCCTTTTCCACTCAAGCCTGCCTGTGGTTTGGCAGCTTTGGGCTCGCCAGGCCAACATTTACACAAGCTGGCAAGGTCAGCACACCCTCAACCCACAGAAATGCTGCTGGCTATATATGGTCGGGGACACCTCTTTCCGACAGAGAGCAGCTTGTGAATTTATTCGCTAATTTGGGAGTGCAAAGGCTGAAGTGGATCTTGGCATGGCAAGGCCAGCTGGTGGCACCTTCTGATCAGGGACCTCGCTGCGCCGATGCCCCGGTGGCACTCCTGCTTGGGAGAGCAAAACCACTCCAATCTGCAGCCCATTAAAGAGCCTTTTAGCATAGCTGGGTTTCTGTTTCCCATGAAGTGGCGGAGCTGGGAACCTCAGGACGTTGGCAAAAAGACGGCAGAGAAATTGCACCACGTCGCTCCCTCGCAAAGCTTGCCATCGCATTCCAGTTTCATGAGGTATTGATTGTGCTTGCCCCCGACCCCAAGGGGAGCCTGGGGGCTCTCGTGGCAGCCTCTGATCTCCCCATGTGCCCCATGGAGGGTTCCCAGCCTTTAGACTGATGAAATGCTGGACAGGTCAGGCAAAATAAGGACAGGTCACGGATGGGGGTTGGTGGGCACATACCATCTCATGACACCCAAATCTCCCTCCCTTCAGGGGGGTTCCCCTGCATTCAGCCTCCCCCCCCGGCTCCGCTCTTCCCTTCAACTCATCTAAATGGGCAAGGGACTGGGGTAGATGGCCCCAGCTTCTCCCCCCTGCTGGCATCGGAAGAGACACAAGGCTGGAGGAAGAGGAGTGAGGAGGAGAGGTCAGGTGGGGTAGCAGAGGGGCCCAAGTGGTGATGGACCTGTACCAGGCTGGGCCAGTGGGCAGCGCTTGAGGAGGAGCACCAGTAAGAGGGAAGGAAGGAGGCGGGAGAGACGGAGAGAAGGTTGCGCCTTCTCTGTATTGTCCCTTTCGCTGGGCCATGCTCCTCGCCAGCAACGCAACCATTGTTTGGGGTGGGCCGATCTCAAATACACGGGGGAAAGGTGCCCTGTTTGAAGTCCAAATGGAATAGGGAACACTTTTGTCCAAAAACGGGTCATTTTCCTAGGGATGGGTGGCAAGCCTAGCTCCATGGAAGGGTGCGGGAGTGTTGCTTTGTTGTTGCAAGGACTCTGGTCATCTCCTGCAAACGAACACAGCCTCTGCTTTGCTGGTCTTCACTCCATTGGAATGTGGTCGAGACCATATAACACTGGTCCTGAAAGACCTACGTCGGCTCCTGGTACGCTTCGGAGCACAATTCAAAGTGTTGGTGCTGATACTGAAAGCCCTGAATGTTCTTTGTCCTGAAGGAGCATCTCCACCCCCATCGCATAGCTGTCAAGTTTCGGATTTGAGAATAAGGGATCAGCAGCCTCACCTATCCCGGGGACAGTCACATGGCAGTGGTGGGCGGAGCCAGAAGCAAAAGTGGGCGGCACTGGTGTGAACGCGCGCAGTAGGCTTACTGTATTTTGGAAACGCTGCCCGTGGGCTACGACGCCTGTAAGCGCGGGAAATGGCTCCCGCTTGCTTTGAGGCTGCAAGGAGGCGAGGTCTTCCCAGTCCCTGGCCAGCAGGGGGAGGGAGAGGAGCTGCTTCCTTTGAAAAAACGGGAAATTAAAGGGATATAAAAAATAAGGGATAGCAGCGGGAAACTGCTTGAAATAAGGGAGATTCCCAGGGAAAACGGGATACTTGACAGCACTGCCCCATCGTTCTGCCCGGACCCTGAGATCCAGCTCCAAGAGCCTTCTGGCAGTTCCCTCCCTGCGAGAAAGTGAGGTTACAGGGAACCAGGCAGAGGGCCTTCTCGGTGGTGGTGCCCCTGTGGAATGCCCTCCCATCAGATGTCAAGGAAATAAACAACTATCTGACTTTTAGAAGACATCTGAAGGCAGCCCTGTTTAGGGAAGTTTTTAATGTTTGATGTTTTATTGTGCTTTTAATTCTGTTGGGAGCTGCCCAGAGTGGCTGGGAAACCCAGCCAGATGGGCGGGGTATAAATAATAAATTGTTGTTGTTGTTGTTGTTGTTGTTGTTGTTGTTGTTGTCCATCCCAGTTCCTGAAGAAATAATCTTTGGTCCCCGTGATCCAGCAAGCAGGCTTCCGACTCTCCATCTCCAGTTAGAAAATGGTGGTCTCTCCTTCCTTGGAGGTTTTTAAGCAGAGGTTGTGGAATGTGATACATAAGTAGCAGTCAAGTACAACATTCCTTGTTTTCCTAGAGAAGACATGTGGGGGAATGTTTGATCCAGCCAGTCGAAAACTTCCTGTTTCCTCCTTGCCTGGAGCATCCTTCCTCTTGCATGTGACTAGAGGTGGGTGTGACATTACCTGCCCAGGTAACAAAAGGGCAAGGCACGCAGCACACACACCTCTCTCTCTCTCTCTCTCTCTCTCTCTCTCTCTCTCTCTCTCTCTCTCTCTGACTTCCTCTTTTCCATCTTCCTTTCGTCATGTGAACTGCAGTGACTGCCAGTCTGCAGTCACTGGGATTATCCCCCATATGGGGTAGATCCACATATACATATTTGTAACTAAGTCTGCCTTCAGGGATCCATCTGTGAACTGAATGTGTGAGTAAACTTCTTTTATATACTTTACACAAGATTGTGGCGTGTTTATTCTTTTAAGAGGGATATAAGGGAACTTACCAGGAATCTGAAATTGAGAGGCTTAAACAAGCCTGCAACCAGCTACCTGCTGTGCGTTTAAAAGGGGAATGTAAAACTCTGCTAACCATGATGCTTATGGCGGTGCTTGGGTTAGAAAATCCAAAGGGCACCGCAAACTCACTAACCTGGGGACACAATCCACAGAGACATTTGCCTGCACACACTCTGCTGCAGCCAATGGGAGCTAAGCAAGTCCCCGCTCCTTACAATGGGGCTTGTGCAAGAGAACGTCTGGAGGATCGTGCCCCGTAAGCAGAATCTGCCCTTCCCTGCTGCCCGCCATGGCCTCGCGTGGCCTCTCAGTAACGGTTGCCCCTGCAGCTACCTCCAGCGCGGACATTCCTTTCCCAATTATCCCTGATCTAAATTAAATCTAGGGACGCGCCGTAAGCCGTAAAGAGCAGAGGCTTCGGCCGCGGAATAACAACAGGCCCTTTGACAAGTCTCTGGAAGGCAGGAGAGGCTGCGCCGAGCAATCTGGGCCTCGCCATCACCCGAGCTGGAATAAATACGTTCAGAGCACAGTTCTGGGAACGGAAAATCTTGGGAATTTAAAAGGGGAAATTAGATCTCACGTCGGCTGGAGCCAGAGAGCTTTTCGGCAGAGTGTGCCTGAGACGAGCTTCGTGAACCTGGGAAAAGGTCCCGGGGCCTTTCTGCAAAATGCCGCTGGAGGAAGGGAAATGGTGGCGGGGAGCTTTCAAGGAGCAGCCGGCCAGAGTCTGCTCACGAGGTTTCGCTGCTGCAACACCAACCCCTTTTGTGCAAGGCGGGGCTGATAAATGAATTCATTTCTTTTAAATATTATTTATAAGAATATTTGTATGCCGCTGTATTGTTATATAAAAAAAACCAAAAGGATAAAAACATAACACGATAAACTGCAATAAAACAGTATAAAACATTTCAAAAGAAGTTAAAAAGAGACACCAACTGACCATTGTTTTATTCCAACAGGCCTTTGTAAACCAGCTGTCCTTTCAATAGTGCTGCGCTGCTTTTACGAACTGTATTTTATTATTTTATTAATTACTATTGTTGTTGTTATAAATTGTAATAGATATTTTTCATTGTTTTAATTCTTGTAGAGTTTGGTTACTATTTTCTTTTCTTTTTTAGCTTTCTGTGTTTTACTTGTGCTTGTTTAAACCTTTGTAAGACCCCTAGGATGGGATGTGGGTGGCGCTGTGGGTTAAACCACAGAACCTAGGGCTAGCCGATCAGAAGGTCGCCGGTTCGAATCTCCGCAATGACGGGGTGAGCTCCTGTTGCTCGGTCCCTGCTCCTGCCAACCTAGCAGTTTGAAAGCACATCAAAGTGCAAGTAGATAAATAGGTACCGCTCTGGTGGGAAGGTAAACAGCGTTTCCGTGCGCTGCTCTGGTTCGCCAGAAGCGGCTTAGTCATGCTGGCCACATGACCCGGAAGCTGTACGCTGGCTCCCTCGCCAGTAACGCGAGATGAGCGCTGCAACCCCAGAGTCGGACACAACTGGACCTAATGGTCAGGGGTCCCTTTACCTTTACCTTTTAAGACCCCTTGGTTCCTGATCTGGCGAAAAGGCAGTAACAACAACAACAATTCTCAGAATTAATGGGCAATGCACATTTTATACCCATGAGGCTTGGACAGGATACTTTCCTGCTGGATCATGGCCTTTTCACTGTCAGAAACTGAATGTACAAAAAGCAATAGCAAAATGTTTGTTTTGATGTTGTTGTTGTTTTAAAAAAAGGTGGATAAGAATTGTTAACTGCTGTTGGTGGAACATTTTTGCAACAACACCCTCCTCTGGCTCTGCGCAGCGCCAAGGATGTTTGCATGTTTCTCCATGTTCAGAGCACTCTGAGTGAAGAAAACCTTCCCCACTCTAAATGATTTTAAGCCTCTCCAGGGAGCCTCCATCATCAGGACATCTTTCTACAGTTTGGACTGCTGAATTTGTCCGTGCTGAATTTTTCTCGCAACTGAGAAAACAGCGTAGCAGGGAGGGGGGCGGAGAGAGAGAGAGAGGAAAAGTGGACTGCCAAGCCAAAGGCATCAATATGAAAAATGGAAATGATCGGCCTTGATTTTTCACAGTTGTTACTCGGAGGCCAGGATTACGGGTTCACGCTGAGGCCACTGGCTCGTACCCGAGTCTGAAGCTAAAGCTGTTCCATGCAGAAACTGACTTTCTCAAAGCTCTCCAAGTCCAAGGAATCGTGAGGATAACTTGAAGTTATTATCCGAGGAACTAATTGGAGGGGACAAGGGAGGAGCCACCTGAATAGACAACCCACCCACCCCTTTTTGCAACAATAGGTTCTCTGCCTGGCGGGAAGTTCGGGGCCACTTCTCTGAAGCCAAGCTCCTTTCGGAGGTAGAAGCGTTTTCCTTTTACAGCAAAAAAAATCAAGTCTAATTTGGAGGTCCTGCCTTGAAATTTCCAAGGAACCAAAAATGACTTGTAATAGGAATCAGAAAACATTTCCTCCCCAACAGAGTTCACACACACAAATGCTGCCTGAAATGTCTCAACTGAGTTTTGCCTACAGGGAAATTCAATATGGATTCGGAGATTTATGCTTGGATGCAAAACATGTGCAGAATCTTGAGGAAAGAGCTTCTGTAGGAGGACAGGATTTCTCCCAACTGAATCTGATGCAGGGATTGTTTGGGGACTTTGGCCAACTTATGCCCCCCGCCCCCCAAAAAATGTGTTGATATGTCCATGGAGGGTTAAGGAGTAAGGGGAGCAGTCTGCAAAAACCGAAATAGTCTGCAATGCAGAAAACAGCAACAGCTTTGCATAGACCTCCCAAACAAGGAGCCCAGGGCTACACACACATCTTCCCATGTGCTATGGGCAAGACATGAGGAAGAAACAACCTGAGAAAATGTTAAAATGGTTGTAGAATAATAGAATTGTAGAGTTCCTCGCTCACTTCCCTTGTGACCAGAATCCCTAGCCCAAATAGATTTCCTGCTTGATGCCTTTAAACATCCCCTTGGTTTATTTCTGCCTACTTGTGCCACCTGAATCCTGACTTGCCAAGTATTTGCTGCCATGTCACACCCTCCATCACCCAGCACCAGACCCTCCCAGAGCTGTCATTCTACACGGTTCCCGGTGCTGATTCACACCAACCGCACAACCAGACCTCTAAAGGGTGGCATGCCCAAGACTGAAAGTGAATAGATAATATTGTCCACAGCATTTAAAAACCAGACTCCTTCCACCCACCCCTAACGACCCCAGGAATGCCAGTGCGATGTGCTTCCATGCCTGATGTGGAAGAAATTCCTCGGGGGTGGGGGGGTCGGGTAGGGAGGTTCGCAAGAAATTCCCAATTAGCCAGACTTTATTCAGTAGTGCACTGCTGAACAAAGTCCTAGGATAAAAAATTCCTTCCAGTAGCACCTTAGAGACCAACTAAGTTTGTTCTTGGTATGAGCTTTCGTGTGCATGCACACTTCTTCAGATACACTGAAACGGAAGTCACCAGACCCTTATATATAGTGAGGGAGTGGGGAGGGTATTTATCTCACTATATTTAAGGGTCTGGTGACTTCTGTTTCAGTGTATCTGAAGAAGTGTGCATGCACACGAAAGCTCATACCAAGAACAAACTTAGTTGGTCTCTAAGGTGCTACTGGAAGGAATTTTTTTTTTTATTTTATTTTGACTATGGCAGACCAACACAGCTACCTACCTGTAACTCAAAGTCCTAGGAGTCTGCAAGAACTTGGCTGGTCCATCCTCTGGCCAACCACCACCTGCCACCCCCTCGCTCCACCAGCTCTCATCCAACGACAGTCCTTGAAAACAGTTACTCAGTCCAATTTATTTACTGTATATGGAGAGCCCTCCTTGCACCTTATCTGGAGTTGTTAAGCTGTTAACTTCCTCCTAAACTGGTTCTTACCAGTCTTGAGGTCCGGCCACACTTTTGCCTGCATGACACTGGCCTCCCTAATAATGAGTTGAACAGAAATTCTTCATCACTGACAGGCCACCTGCTTCTCTCTGTTCCCGGCATGCCAAGATCTTTCATGTTTCAGCACCAATAGATGACACGTGTATTCAAACAAGTGTTTCGTGAGCGGAAGTTTCTTCCATTCTCTCTCCCCCCCCCCAAAAAAAAGTATCCTTGCAAGTGTTTTACTTTGGACATACATTACAGTAAATATTCTTCGATATTCAGTTCTTCTGAAATTGGTATTTTGAGAAGTGGGCCGAATGACCCTTTGGGTTCCTTCGAACTCTACAGTTTTATGATTCATTAACCCTCTTTCCAGAGCAAATAGGAGGAACCTATGAGCCTTCATTCTTGACCATCATCCATGCTGGATGAGTGACAGAGCCCAACAACATCTGGAGAGGTGCAGATGTTGCCCAGCCCCATTCAAGAGCTTCTTCAGGGATATTTGGAGATCACTGGAAGGACGGAGCCTTCCTTTCCGGTCGTTTCAACACTTCCGATGTCCAAGAGCAAGATCTGTCGGTGGCCACCAAAGAAGCCTTCAACCACAGTGCCTGAAGGGAACTGCCCCTCTATCGTATCGTCCTCAGGGGCGGGGGGAGACAGAGAGAGACTCTCTTAAGTGAAGCATCTTTGGTGCTCTCCTGTCTCTCACCTTGAAAAGGCATAACAAAAGCCAGTCTTCCCAAACGATCTTCTGGAACGAAAAGAGAAGAGTGAAAACATGAGTTGAAGGATGTGGAGACCTTCCAACAAGGCTCCCGGTATTTCTGGGAATCGGCGTTTCCACTCGCATTATTTCAAGGAAGAGGTGTAAATCTATGATTGGCAGAAGCTCAGGGGCCATAAAAGCCCAGGATCGGATGAGGCTCCAGAGGCTGAACTAGCTTTCTCCAGCTCCTCTTGGCCTTGCCGTTGCATCTCCTTTGGGTTTGATAATAGCCTCCGTGTGTCAGGGACAGGAAAGGTGGCATCACACCAGAGGTCCAGCAAGTCTCCTACGTGACGTGAGATGCCTTTATCTGCAGGAGTGCAGGCAGGGACAAGGTTTAAGCACAGTGCTCTTTAACGCAGCAACAAGGGCCATAGCAGAGAGCTCAAGGAAGCTAGACAGACACATCCAAGGGCTGCCAACAGGACTTTTTGCCAAGGTCAAGCAGGCCCTGCCTGCCTCCCCACTACCTCCTAATCAGGGGCGTAGCAAGGGGGCGGGGGGGCGGGCCGCCCCATCTTCCATAATGGAGGGGGTGACAAATTGTCAAGGAACAATATTTTTTTAAAAAAATATTTTTTTTAAAATGCCTGCTCCGAAGGTCTTATCTTACATATGAAATTTCATGCATATCGGTTAATATCTTGACCCTCCTCCACCAAAACAGCTGTTCACTTGGCTGTTTTCCTATGTCGTGAAGGCTGAAATTTCAGTTCAGTGGAGCACTTACTGTTCCCAACCCTAACCCTGTGGAAAGCCATCTAATTAGACTTTAATTTGATTTTGAGATGTTTTTAGGAGGTAATTTAATTATTGTTTGATTTTATACCAATGTTATGTATCTGATGTTAGCCACCCTGAGCCCGACTTCGGCCGGGGAGGGCGGGATATAAATAAAAGTTTATTATTATTATTACTTGTTATTATTCCTTTGTAAGAAAATATGAAATAACGTAAAACCATTTTTGCAGGGGGGGGGATCAATGGGGGGGGTTTGACAAGAAATTTCCCACACCAGGTACCACCTGACCTTCCCACGCCTCTGGGGTGGGTTGACAAAAAAATTGCCCCCGGGTACCAATTTACCTTGCTACGCTCCTAAGAACTAGCTGGATGACAAAGTGCTTTCAAAATGCTTCCATGCTCCAGAGGCTCATAGGCTGCCACGTCAGCAATTTCTCAACCCTTCCACTAGCAGGCGGATCTTGGTGCACACTTCCCTGTAACACAGTTGTATGTGCGTTCCTACCACGCTTCCTCTTAAGAACATTAGGAAGAGCCTTCTGGATGAGGCCAATGGCCAATCCAGTCCAGCATCCTGTCTCACTTTGGCCAGCCAGAGGCCCCAATGGGAAACCGGCAAGCAAGATCCGAGCACAAGGGCAACTCTCCCTTCCTGTGGGATTCAGAAGCATTGCTGCCTCTGAGCCTGGAGAAAAGCATCGCCATTGTGGCTATTAGCAGGGGCAGACTTGGGTCTTCCATAGTTCAGCAGCACCCTGTGCAAGGCCAAAATTTGGTACCCCTGACCTCTTGCCTTCCGCTTTGCATGTGCGCTATGTCATAGCAGCTGTGTCCAGTGGGACACTCCTTGGCTCAGCACCCAGTGCAGGGGAACCGGTCATGCTGCTGTAAATCAACCTCTGCTAGTAGCCATCGATAGCCCTCTCCTCCTCCTCCATGAATTTGTCCCATCCTCTTTTAAAGGCATCCAACTTGGCCGCCGTCACTGCCTCCTGTGGCAGGGAGTTCCACAGTTGAACTCTGCACTGCTGTCTGGTTGGCTAGGGTCACTCTGGGAAGGAACAGGAAACAAATGCTCTTCGGAAAGGGTTGGAAAAGGCATCTATTTCCATAGAGATTTCCCATGAAATATTCCATTCAAAAAGCATTAATCCCCCAACCAAAATATGAGTGAACGTTCGATGCAGCCCAAGCCTATCTCCATCTCCTAGCAGGCTTATCTTTTTTAAAAAATATTCATGCCAACTGTGTGCACACTCCCTCTCACACACACATCTCTAAGATTATGCAGAGCATTTTAAACTCTGGTGATTTTCCACCCAGTGCTATAAATCTTGCCTGGAGGAGGACCAAGCCTATGTCTTATTAGAGACTGTTTTTTTCTTCTTTAATTATCTGATTGCTTTTGCAGACTTCATAGCCCGCCTCCAAGGGACCATGAGTTCAGAGATCAAATAAATTGCCTGGCAGATTTATCAGGTCCCAGGGTGGGCAGCCCCACAGGAAGACGCCTTGGCTTTCCCTCTTTGCTTTCTGATTCATCGGCGGAGGGCACCGAAGAAAACACCCCATCGCTGACTCACCCGCCTGTCACCGTGGTGCTTTGACAAGGCAAAAATCCCATAAGTGCAATGGGGGTGAAGCTGCTGGGAGGTGATGACAGCAAAGCTCAGAGGACATGAGGTTTTCTTGTCCTCGGAAGATTGTATCAGAAAGAAACCAGCAGCGTCCGTGTCTCATTTCCAGGACTGTTCTGTGCCGTTCCAGTTCTGCACAGATGCATGTTATCAAGTCCTGTCTGTTTGGCTGCATGAAATCAGCTCTCCAGCGCATGACAGCAGGGGGTGCAGAGACCCGCCCTTTGGGGAAAAGTTACAACAGCTGAGGTTTCTTAGTTTAGGCAGGGTTTCCCAAACTTGGGTCTCTGGCCGATTTTGGACTACAACTCCCATCATCCTTGGCTAGCAGGAGATGATGGAAATTGGAGTCCAAAACCAGCTGGAGACCCAGGTTTGGGAAACGCTGGTTTCGAGAAAAGGTGAGTTAGAGGAGATAGGATAAAGATGTTGAAATTATAAGAACGTGAAAACATCTAAAGACCTTGGTGGATCAGGCCAATGGCAATGCAAGCAGGATGTGACCACAAGCACAACTGTCTCCTCTTGAGGTTTCCAGCAACTGGGATTCAGAAGCCTTGCTTGTTCCCACTGTGGAGGCAGAGCACACCCATCCTGGCTAGTGACCTTCAAGAGCCCTTTCTTCCATGGCCCCCTCAAATATTTTATTGAGGGGGGGGGAACGAAGGGACCTCAGCCCCTAGGAGCTGTCCCTCATGAATGTGGGTATAAATAAATGAGTTACAGGTAGGTAGCCGTGTTGGTCTGCCCTAGTCAAAAAAAAAAAAAATTCCTCCTCCAGTAGCACCTTAGAGACCAACTAAGTTTGTTCTTGGTATGAGCTTTCGTGTGCATGCACACTTCTTCAGATACACTGAAACAGAAGTCACCAGACCCTTATATATAGTGAGAGAGTGGGGAGGGGTATTACTCAGAAGGGTGGTGGGAATGGGTGATTGGCTGATAGGTGTGGAAAACCTGTTGACGACTGTTAACGACTGCAATTGGTCTTACAGGAAAAAGCAAGGGGTGAGATGGCTAAAGATAGCTTTGTCATGTATAATGAGATAAGAATCCAATGTCTCTATTCAGACCAGGTCTCTCCATGGTTTTAAGTTTGGTAATAAGTTGCAATTCAGCAACTTCTCTTTCCAGTCTATTTCTGAAATTCCTTTGTATTAAGACAGCTACTTTGAGATCTTGTATAGAATGTCCTGGGAGATTGAAGTGTTCTCCTACTGGTTTCTCTGTCTTGTGATTCCTGATATCAGATTTATGTCCATTTATCCTTTGGCGTAGGGTTTGGCCTGTTTGTCCAATATAGAGAGCTGAAGGGCACTGTTGGCATTTGATGGCATACACAATGTTAGAAGATGAGCAATTAAATAGTCCTGAGATGGTATGTTTGATGTTGTTGGGGCCAGTAATGGTGTTGTCCGGGTGTATGTGGCAGCAAAGTTGGCATCTGGGTTTATTGCAGGCTCTGGTACCAGTGTCCATGTTGAGTCCTGTTGTTGTATTATTGTGGGTGAGGAGCTGTTTGAGATTGGGTGGCTGTCTGTAGGCGATGAAGGGTCTTCCTCCCAGAGCTTGAGAAAGAGAACTGTCATTGTCTAGGAGAGGTTGTAGATCTCTGATGATGCGTTGTACTGTTTTAACTTGGGAGTTGTATGTGATTACTAGTGGTGTTCTGTTATTTTCTTTTTTGGGTCTGTCTTGCAGCAAGTTCTCTCTGGGTATCAGTCTGGCTCTGTTGATCTGTTGTTTAACTTCATCAGGTGGATATTTTAGTTCTAAAAAGGTTTACTATAAAAATACAGGATGGACACATAGACACCACCTTATACTGTAAACCAACTGACTGACAAACATATCTACATGCTTCTAGCTACCATCCCAAACATACCAAACAATCCATTGTATATAGCCAGGCCCTACGTTACAGCCGCATCTGTTCCAACTCTACAGACAGAGACTCTCACCTAAGAGATCTACAGCAAACCTTTTTAGAACTAAAATATCCACCTGATGAAGTTAAACAACAGATCAACAGAGCCAGACTGATACCCAGAGAGAACTTGCTGCAAGACAGACCCAAAAAAGAAAATAACAGAACGCCGCTAGTATGTCACGGCTCATTCTGCCTTGGAGTAACTCTTCCGGATTCCACTCTGCCCATCTCTCTTAAACCGAGGGAGCCTTCCTCCGCCAGTGGCGATAGCAGCAAAATCTCAAGGGACAGTAGAGTTGGAAGGGACCCCGAGGGCCATCTAGTCCGACCCCCTGCAACGCAAGGATCACAGCTCCAGAATCGCTGGCAGATCTAGCCTGTTTCCCTCTGTTTGCTCCCCCTGGCAAACGAAGCTGTCAGAAGAGAAATGTTTTCTGCATCAAGCCTTTGAGAGACTGCAGATCCCCCTGCAAGTATTTTCACGGAGGGAGTTTGCTCTCGTTCCGAACTGTAAATACTTTATGCTTTCCAGGTGCGGCTGCCGCTGGTGCCGCCGAGCCTGCAGCTGGACTCCGCAGGTGTGCGGACTTGGCTGTCAGGGTGAGGCTAAGCAGCCGCTTGGCCGGGAGAAACCGAGGGTCCCTCCCCGGCTTAACAGAGGTGGCTTCTGATTCGAGTGGAAGCCACGGGGGCATCGGCTGCTGAGGGCACGAGGCAGGCGAGCTTTTCGGCGAGGAGCGCCTCTTCCCCCGCCGGTCCCGGAGAGCTTTGCCGAATTAAGCGCGGCCGAGCAGCCAGCGGTGTGTGGTAAGGGAGGTGATGGAAAGCAGAACCACGGGAATGGATTGCAGCCGCCAGGCCTGACCAAACAGCCCTGCACTCCAGAGGCAGAAAGGAATCAAGAGCAGAAAGAAATGGCAAGCGTAGAAAATAAATAAAAGGCAGAGAGACTCGGCTCTGGCCAAGGTTTGGAGAGAGGGAAGCGGACGGCCTCTCCAAGCAGTCAGAAAAGACTTCTTCCAGACAGGAGCTGATGGAGCCCCTATTCTGCCACCACCATGTTGTTGCTGTTGTTAGAATCATAAAATTGTGGAGCTGGAAGGTACCCCCAAGGGTCATCTATTCCAACCCCCTGCAATGCAGGAATCTCAGCTAAAGAACCCGTGACTGGTGGCCATCCTGTTTCAAAACCCCCAATGAAGGAGCGTGCACAACTTTTCAAGAGAGTCTGCCGAACAGTTCTTACCACCTGCAGAACTAGGCCAGTCTAGTCCGGCATCCTGTTCTCACAGTGGCCAAGCAGATACTCCAATGGGAAGGCTTTGAAAAAGGACTCCTCTGTGGTTACCAGCCATGGGGGCTGTGCTGGGAATCACGGTGGGGACAGTGCTCTTGGGCTTGTCTCGTCCTTGTGGGCTTCCTCTAACGGGCATCTGGTTGACTACTCTAAGAACAGGATGTTAGACTAAGGGCCCATCAATACCTCGTGGATTGGTAGAGTTGGAAGGGACCCCCAGGGGCCATCTAGTCCAACCCCCTGCAACTCAGGAAACTCAGCTAAAGCATCCCTGACAGATGGCCATCCAACCTCTGCTTAAAAACCTCCGATTGTTGCCATTGACAAGCTGGAAGGTGTGCAGAGGAGGGGGGAAACCAAGATGCTCAAGGGTCTGGAAGCCAAAGCTGATGAGGAACGGTTGAAGGAGCTGGATATGTTTAGCCTGGGAAAGGGGAGACTGAGGGGGGACATGAGGTCCATCTTCAGGGATCTGAAAGGCTGGCATGTGGAAGATGGAGCCAGCTTGCTTTCCCCTGCTCCAGAGGGGAGGACCCAAACCAAGGTGTCAAATGATAAGAAAGCAGATCCCCACTAACGTTTAGGACAAACTTTCTGAGGCTAAGAGCTGTTCGACAGTGGAACTGATTCTCTTGGAACATGGTGGACTCTCCTTCCTTGGAGGGTTCTAAGCAGAGGCTGGCTGGCCATATGTCAGGGATTCTTTAGCTGGGATTCCTGCATTGCAGGGGGTTGTACTAGATGACCCTTGAGGTACCTTCCAAGTCTACAGTTCTATGATTCTATTGAATGCATGCAGGTAACCTCAAATCACCCAGTTCTGCAATTCCATTATTCTCTTTCGAACGTAATCCGTTCCAGAAGACCGTTCGACTTCCGAAATGTTCGAAAACCGAGGCGCAAAGGGCAACCTGCAAATTTACAGGGGAAAAATTAAGAAAAATGCAGTGGTAGTTCGAAAATGGAAGCATTTACTTCCGAGTTTTCGGCGTTCGAGTTCCAAAACGTTCATCAATGGAGACGTTCAAAAACCGAGGTACCACTCTATTTACATCCTGTCTTTCTCCCAGACCAGGACTCAAGGTGGCTTACACAAATTAAAACAATGCAAATAAAATACCAAAACATACAGAATAAAATACAGAAACCTATAAAACATAATCAGTAAAAAGTAATTATTGGATTATCGCTGTAGTTGAGGCCTGATCCAGAGTGCCAAAATACAATGGCATAGTGTATTCAGGGGACACTGTCTCAGACCAGCCTCTGAAAAAAATCCCTAGGGCTTTTTTTTTAAGGGTTCGTGGAGAGGGGGAGAGAGAGTGTGTGTCAGCTTTCTGAAGAAAGGCAAGACCCCAGCCAAATGCAAGGTGCTGGCCTGAATAGTGGAATTTTTATTTTATTTTTCTCTCTGAGCAGCTTTTTACAACCAGCTTTAATTAATTGTAAGGAGTTCTGTTTATACACCTCGCGGCCAGAGGCCAGTCACAAGATGTTGCGTGTGAAATGGAAAAGAAAATATTCTGTAGGGAAGGGACGAGAAAATGTGAATCACACGGAGAACATTTCAGCGCGGCCTTTGCATGCGACTCTGGAACCCTTGCCCCCAAAGGAACCTGCATAATGGTCAGCTTCACAGTCCTTTGCATTAGCTGAGCTACACATCTGGATGAGCTTGCCAAGGACCGAGGTGGATCAGGTCCTCTGCCACACACCAAATAGATACAAGCAGATACAGCCTTGGTGGAAAAGCAGGTTTTCTTTGCGGTCCTGGTTGCCACTGAATGGACTTGATAATGAGCTCTGAACTGTGTTCTCGTCAGTTTTGGGACAAGCCTTCTTCCCCTCGAGAGTCTTCACTCTAGCTGCCTTCTAGAGTTGCCAAGTCAGGACTGCAGGGATAAAATGGTCTTCGCCTGCTGGCAGGAGGAAAGCAAGGTGGGATCCAGTCTTGCTTCTCCCAGAAGCGAACTCCAAAGTTGTCTGGGAGAAGCCACCGATGAGAGCTTCTCCCCAGCAAAGTCCTCTCCGCAACAAGCAAACCTGTGAGTGTGACAGAGAAGAACGTGGCCTGAAGATCTCATGGCCCAGGCAGAGATATATGGCCCCTCACATGGCCTGGGCCAAACCAGCACTTTGAATATGTTGGATGCAGGTGATTTGGGGAAGCATTTGAATCAAATGGTCCTCAAGGCCTCCCAGCATACAGTTGGGAGTTTGACCCCCTATACACCCCATACGGTAAGTGAGCAGCCACAAACTTCCCGTCCCGCCAAGAGTTATTAGGAACGTGCTGTCCGAGGCTCGCAGACCAGTTGTTCTCCACAGTGTGCTGGTAAGCCGAAGGCTTCCAACACTTTCCATGATTCCCACGGAACAGCCAAGAGTTCCCTAATAAATCCAAGCAGCTTGAGTTAATAGGGAACGGGATTAGTGCCTCTTATCACTCAATTACTGGCTGAAGGCCTCCAAAGGTCCAAACAGCTGAAGGTCCAGAGAACTGCACGGAAGGGGCCAGGCACAGGCGTTGCTGTGTTGGAGCAAATGTTGGCAGCGAGATCCCTGAGTGGCTTCAGACGTGGTGGGAGAGGGAGAGGGAGGGAGGGAGGGAGCAGCCGGAGCTGGAACAATAGAGATGGCGGTAGGGGACTTGGGCAACGCTGCATTTATTTCCTAGAATCATAGAACTGTGGAGCTGGAAGGAATCCCTGTGGGTCGTGCAAGGCCCTGCAAGGCAGGAATCCCAGCTGGAGAACCCCTGACAGATGGCCACCCAACCTCTGCTTCAAAAACATCCTGTGGAGATCATAAGGAGAGCCAGCTGGATCAGGCCAGTGCCCCATCTAGTCCAGAGTCCTGTTCTAAACTGGTGCCAGTGGGAATCCTAGAATCCTAGAGTTGGAAGAGACCCCAAGGGCCATCCAGTCCAACCCCCTGCCAAGCAGGAAACACCATCAAAGCATTCCTGACAGATGGCTGTCAAGCCTCCGCTTAAAGACCTCCAAAGAAGGAGACTCCACCACACTCCTTGGCAGCAAATTCCACTGTCCAACAGCTCTTCACTGTCAGGAAGTTCTTCCTAATGTTTAGGTGGAATCTTCTTTCTTGTAGTTTGAATCCATTGCCCCGTGTCCGCTTCTCTGGAGCAGCAGAAAACAACCTTTCACCCTCCTCTATATGACATCCTTTGATATATTTGAACATGGCTATCATATCACCCCTTAACCTTCTCTTCTCCAGGCTAAACATACCCAGCTCCCTAAGCCGTTCCTCATAAGGCATCGTTTCCAGGCCTTGGACCATTTTGGTTGCCCTCCTCTGGACACGTTCCAGCTTGTCAGTATCCTTCTTGAACTGTGGTGCCCAGAACTGGACACAGTATTCCAGGTGAGGTCTGACCAGAGTGGAATACAGTGGTACTATTACTTCCCTTGATCTAGATGCTATACTCCGGGAAACAGGATCCGAGCACAAGAGCAGGACTCTCCCCTCCTGTGGTTTCCAGCAGCTGGTCTTCAGAAACATCTCTGCCTCCAGTCGTGAAGGCAGAGCACAAACATCATGGCTGGGAGCCACCCATAGCCCTCTCCTCCATGATTGGGAGAACAGCATCATCACCATATTTACAGTATATGCCTCCCATCTGACTGGTTGCCCCAGGCGCTCTTGGTGGCTTCCAACAATGACCGCTCCCCACATTAAATGGGGGGCGACGTTTGCGTGGTCGCGCGCAGCCCCCTGAATTCCTGGGTGACACCTGGTAGTTCGGCTGGCTGTGCCCTCCCCCAGAAGGGATACCTGGGGTCTCCGCCTGCCCAGTTAACTGTCCAATCCCGCCTGGGGGAGGCGTTGCCAAGGGATTGGCCAGGTAAGGGGAGGGACTACCCAGCCCACACAATACAGAGTGTAGCTTACCTGGAAGCAGCAGTCGGCTCCAGAGCTTCTCCCACCCTCCACTCCCTCAATTAACGCTTATTTTGCAGGTTAACCTTTTTCCACAGGCGCAGGCGCTGCTATGTCAAGGCCGCTGTTGAAGGGCCGGAAAGGAATTTCCCTGCATTGGCAGGTTTCGCCTTTCCCGTAGCAATTCATCACAACTTTGGCAGTTGCAGGCCTTGGGCGGAATCCTTTAGTCATCTTCCTAAATGGGGGGGGGCATTGACTCCGCGCCCCCAGTGTGGCGGCGATAACAGGGCTGATTTCCTTTCACAGATGGATAGGTTTGATCTTTTTGCAGTCCATGGGACTCTCAAGAGTCTCCTCCAGCACCATAATTCAAAAGCATCAATTCTTCGGCGATCAGTCTTCTTTATGGTCCAGCTCTCACTTCCATACATTACTACTGGGAAAACCATAGCTTTAACTATACGGACCTTTGTCGGCAAGGTGATGTCTCTGCTTTTTAAGATGCTGTCTAGGTTTGTCATTGCTTTCCTCCCAAGAAGCAGGCGTCTTTTAATTTCGTGACTGCTGTCACCATCTGCAGTGATCATGGAGCCCAAGAAAGTAAAATCTCTCACTGCCTCCATTTCTTCCCTTCTATTTGCCAGGAGGTGATGGGACCAGTGGCCATGATCTTAGTTTTTTTGATGTTGAGCTTCACATTGAATAAAGAATAATAATTAAAAAATGAACCATCATCCTATTGGAGCTTCTGTTCCGGCATTAAATGGGCTGTTTTGCTGCTGGGCCATCCCTGGAAAGCAGGTAGGAGGCATGGAAAACACACATATATATGTAATTATTAACTGGCCTAATTTCCCCAATGAATGAGGGAAATGGGAGTGGGGAGCAAGGAAACCTGCAAAGAATCTCATCGCCCAGATTTCTCAGCTGCGAGCCAGAGTCACAGAAGCCTGTGCATATCGCCAGGCAAAGCTCACAGCCTCTTGATAAATGTTTAGAATGGACGGAAACGTCGTTTTCCCTTCCAGTATTTGAAGAGAAAACGAAGGACTTTGCTTCTGCTGTGAGGGTTTCTTCGACTCCCCTCACCACCACCACCCCCAGCAGTTCCTTCGTTCTTTTCCAGCTTTACTGAAAGAGAGCAAATTCCTTTGGGGTAAAATGTGGGTGAGGAATCAAAACTCCCATCTGGACGCCTGGCATCTCAGGTGCTCCAGCTAAGAGGCTGGGATGACCCGGGTTCAACTCTCACTTTGGCCAAGAAGGCATAGGAACATCAGAAGAGCCCGGCTGGATGAGGCCCAGGGTCCATTAGCCCAGCGTCCTTTGAATTCTCTCAGCCTCAAGCCCAGCACCTTGGACTACAATCAGAACAAAAAATGCAAATGGCTGCAGAAATGCAGAGAAATTAAAACTCTCCGTGTTTGGGGGCTGCCTATATTTATTTTGCAAAGAATTGTGGTCTTGGGTGGCACTCCAAGGCTCATCTAGTCCAAGCCTTTGCAATGCATCAATCGTTGCTGGAATAATCCCTGTCAGATGGCCATCAAACCTCCAAGGAAGACCATAAGGAGAGTCTGCTGGATCAGGCCCAAGGCCTATCTATTCCAGTATCCTGTTCTCACAGTGGCCAACCAGATGCCCCAGTGGGGAACCAGTAAACAGGATCCGAGTGCGAGAATCCTCTCTCCTCCTGTGGTTTCCAGCAACTGGTGTTCAGAAGTGCTGACTGGCTCCAACTCCACCTGAATCCCCGGTTTTTTAAATTGTGTTCCAGGGATCCCGGGTGTGCAATGCCTAAGTGTTGTAGAGCCAAGGGAAGACCGACCGGGCTATTTGCAGAAGGCCAGGTCCTCCCTTTCTGCAGAACTCATCCTGACTGGTCCAAATGGCCTGTCAGTCGGCGCTGAGCCACGACGACCCACCCATCACTGGCCAGCACAACGCTCTCCTTTGCGGGGGGTGATACCAGACCCGCTTTGTCCTGTTTGGATCGCGCTGCAAGCCCTCCGCCCCTGAAAGCAGGAAGACTCTTAACACTTTGCTCCTAATGGAATCCAGGCTCTGTAGTCAGCCCATAATACCCCACAAGCAGCGGCCTCCATGCCATCAAAAAAACTATTATTACGTTTTCTCGCTCTCGTTCTCGTTTCAAATCATCTCGAGGCTCCAGAGGATGAAATGAAACAAGGCATCTCTGCCTGCCGAGCGGCTGGGCCTGGCCGAGACCCAGGCCAGGAAACTGGCCCTGAAAAAGCCGCCAAGCAGCAGGGAAATCAAATTCAAATTCTTTATTTGCGTAGCCGACTGGCCATAGCATCTAAAAGACAAACACCAACAAAAATACAACAAATAGGTTACCAATAAAACCTTATAACCTATTAAAACCAGGAAAGCTCCTGGAACTTAACATAAATAGTAAAATGATAATAATAATGATAATAATAAAATCCTATGCTGGAAATCCGGATGACTACACTGTTGTCATTCAGATAGCAGCTCTCAATCTCATTGCTCTCTCGATAGCAGGGAAATCTCGTGGGCTCCCTCCAAGAGACGAGCGATTCAGGAGGCAGCCAAATGACACTATCAGCCGGAGAGGCCTGGCAAGCGGAATCGCACAGACGACGCTGCCCGCCAGAGCTCGTAGGTGGTCTTTGCAGGTGGGGGAGATGAGCATTCCCTCATTCTGAGCGTCAGTTTGCCTGGGGAAATGCTGCCCACCCTTCTCCTGTAAAGTTACCTGTTGCAATAAAGGGAGTGAGAGATTTATCATATCATCATCATCATCATCACTACAACTATTTAGATCCCACTTTCCCTCCCGACAGGAACTCAAGGCAGCTTACAGAGAAAATTGCAACAGCAGCCGAATGTTGGGCTAAAGATTCCCACACCCCAAAGAGTTGCACTAGACGATCCTTGTTTCTCCCTTCCAACCCTATCATTCTATTATTCTATTATTCTTAAATCATAGACCCAGGAAATCATTTAAAAAAGCAATTTTTAAAAATTGGATTTTATTGCACCAGCCAAAGGCCATGGCAACATCCGAAGAAGGAAAAGAAAAGTGTGTGTGGGGGGGGGGAAACAGCAGTGGCTACTAATGCAGTAAAACCACGGGCAAAAGCACCCAAATTTCTTATGACACAGAATAAAAACTCATTCTCAAATAAAATGTGCAAATAAAAAAGCAAGCAAATATATATATATATATATATATATATGTGTGTGTGTGTGTGTGAGTGATGTGTAAAACTTTTCGGAGACACTGTGATGGAGTCTTTCAAGAAGTTGGAGATGGCGTTTGTAGGTGGTCCATGTTTCACAAGCATATAGTAAGGTTGGTAGTACAATAGCTTTGTAAACAAGCATTTTGGTTTCCCTGCAAATCTCCTGGTCCTCAAATACATGATTCTTCAACATCAGCTTTGTTGGACTGGTCATGTTGTGCAGATGCCTGACTATCGTCTTCCAAAGCAACTACTCTATCCCAAACTTAAAAATGGAAAGCGTAATGCTGGTGGTCAACAAAAGAGGTTTAAAGACTCTCTCAAGGCAAATCTAAAAAAAATGTAGTATAAACACCAACAACTGGGAAACACTGGCCTGCGAGCGCTCCAATTGGAGAACAGCCTTTACCAAAGGTGTCATGGGCTTTGAAGACACTCGAACTCAGGACAAAAGGGAGAAACATGCTAAGAGGAAGGCACACTTGGCAAACCCTCACCATGATCAACTCCCACCCGGAAACCAATATCCCCACTGTGGAAGGATGTGTGGATCCAGAATTGGCCTCCACAGTCACTTACGGACTCATTGTTAAAACCGTTAACTGTCCTGGGCTGCAAGTCTGGGCAGTGTGCGTGGAGGTCCTGGGCTGCCCAGAAGACCCCTTTTTAGTATAGAGTAAAGGCAAGTAATGGGGGATAAGATAGAAGTTTATTAATGATGTATAGCATGGAGAAAAGTTTCCGTCTATCGTAACCCGAGAACTTGGGGGTGTCCAGTGAAGCTGAACGCTGGAAGATTCGGGACTCATAAATGAAAGTCCTTCCTCACACAATGCAGAGTTAAACTCCTTCCCAATTGTTTTAAGCAATGTGGACTGAAGTCGCTTCTCGGGTCCCCTCCGATTTTAGGGGCCCTGAAGCTGAAGCTTTGTTGTAGACCTGCCCCTGACTAAAAGGAAATCCTTCATGCATTGCAAACGGTGGAACTCCCTGCTATAGGAGGCGGCAATGGCCAACAACTTGGGTGGCTTTCGAAGAGGAGCTGGCCAATTCATGGAGGAGGAGAGGGCTATCAACGGGCTCCTAGCCAGGATGACTCTACGCTCTGTCTCCTCCACGCTAAAAGTCAGCAATGCTTCCAAATTCTAGTTCCTGGAATTTCTCAGAGACTGCTGTGGTGCTCCTGCCCTGCTTTTGAGTTTCCTGTTGGGTTGTCTGGTTGGCCACCATAAGAGCTGGATGCTGGCCTTGATGGGCCCCCTTGGGCTCGATCCAGCAGACAGGCTCTTCTTGCATGTGGCAAACCATGCACGCTCCATTTCCAAAATTTATTTCCAAATTCTCCCAGACTAGGATTCAGAAGGAATGGAATGCAGGGCACAGGCAACCAGAGGAAGGGAAGTGCTGCTGGCCCAAAGCCTCCAGTGCTCTCTTTTCTAAACCAGAACACTGATTCTATATTTAAAGGCCAGGGGTGCATCACTGCTCTTGTTCTCACTTGCCGTTCATTTGCCGGTTCTTTTGGTCCATTTTTTTGAGATGGGGGCCCCTGCTGCACATGAGACCAAGGAGGCATTGGTCTGGGGATGGGAGATGCTTTAGGGTGAGGAGAGGGAAGCAACACTACAATTTGGTTTTTTTAAAAAAAATAATAATAATTTTTATTGATTTTCCATTTTATAATATACAATCGGGACGCGGGTGGTGCCTAAGGCTTTCCGATCAGAAGTTCGGCTGTTCGAATCCCCGTGACAGGGTGAGCTCCCATTGCTCGGTCCCAGCTCCTGCCCAACTAGCAGTTCGAAAGCACGTCAAAGTGCAAGTAGATAAATAGGTACCACTCCGGCGGGAAGGTAAACGGTGTTTCCGTGCACTGCTCTGGTTCTCCGGAAGCGGCTTAGTTATGCTGGCCACATGACCCGGAAGCTGTATGCCGGCTCCTTCGGCCAGTAAAGTGAGATGAGCCCCACAACCCCAGAGTCATCCCCGACTGGACTTAACTGTCAGGGGTCCTTTACCTTTACCTTTAATATATAATCACATGGTTGCTATCCCCACTTTACTTCTCTTGCTCTTTTAGAGCCTAACGACTTCCTTCCCTCCCTCCCCATCACTTTCAAAATTAACCTTTATGTCATAGCATTCATCCATTTTCCAATTCAAATTTCACTCATTAAAAAATACCACCATATTTAAATAAATATAAAAAGGGGAAACATTTGTCATTACAAGTCTTCTGACAACCCTGCTAGTGATGTTAATTGCTTACAATCGTCCTTCAAATATTGTATAAATTTACTCCAGTCTTTTTGGAATACTTGATGACGCTGGTTTCAAATTTTTCCCGTCAGCTTTGCCAGTTCTGCAAAGTCCATCATCTTCATCTGCCACTCTTCTTTCATTGGGATTTCTTGTTGCTTTCACAGTTGCTACATACATAAACAGGGTTTTTTTTTTTTACCTCCCCTTGGTATCTCTTCCCTCACTATACCCTGTAAAAAAGCTTCTGTTTTTTTCCACAAAAGTATTCTTTAACTCATTATATATCATTTCCCAGAAAGCTTTTACCTCTTTGCAAGTCCACCACATGTGATAAAAGATAGAATCCTTTTTCTTTGCATTTCCAACAGTCATTTTTGTCCTAACAGATATATATATATATATATATATATATATATATATATATATATATATATATATTCCTTCCAGTAGCACCTTAGAGAGAACAGCTAAGTTTGTTATTGGTCGAAACAAAATAGAAAAT
This sequence comes from Lacerta viridis, assembly GCA_900245905.1. Lineage (NCBI taxonomy): Eukaryota > Metazoa > Chordata > Lepidosauria > Squamata > Lacertidae > Lacerta > Lacerta viridis. Next base: position 551,864 of record OFHU01004715.1, read on the forward strand.
TCTTTCCAGTAGCACCTTAGAGACCAACTGAGTTTGTTCTTGGTATGAGCTTTCGTGTGCATGCACACTTCTTCAGATACATTCAGATTCATTCTTGTCCTATACATTTTAGCAAGTTTAGATGGTGTTAGATACCACCTATACATCATTTTCAAAACATTTTATTTTAGTGCACTGCATGCAGTAACATTGATACCCTCCTTCCATAACCCTTCCCAAGATTCTAACTGAATGTTATATCCAAAAACTTCTAGCCCATTGCAATACTACAATTTGGATCACCTTGACTGCAGTCCAAGCCTCTCTCTTTATCTGCAATGGAAGGGCTCCCTCTACAGCACTCAGGGCACCTTTAAATCCCCTTTTCACCACTTCAGAAAGTGCCGCTGCAGCAGCTACTGGAATGAGCAAAGGCAGGGACAACCGTGGGACATCTCAAGAGGCTTGGGTGCTGCTTATTCAGAGAGGTACTGAAATAGTCCAGGTATACTCAGAAAGAAATTGTGAAATGTGGTGTTCAGCTACTCCAAGACTTCTGGTGATGGGGGAGAAATTCAATTCTATTTCTATTCTAAAGGGAAACTAATTTGCATTTTTTGAACCATACAGCCACTGGAACACAGCCATCTTTTGAAATTTGCCTTTTTTCTGAATTTTGCAATGCAGTTCTACAACCACACAGTTTGTACAAAGATGCATAGATTAGGGAGACATGTACATAGCAACACATACATTGCTTGCGAAAATGTGGGTATTACAGCTGCCTATGAAAATGTATTTATCAGGGGGAATTTGCACCGTAAAAATTCACTGGCGAATTTTCGTGAGTTTTTTAAAAAAGAAAATTTGCAAATTGCTGCATAAATGTGGAGAACTGGATTTAAAACGAGAAGCTGGGGAACCAAAATTGACAGATTTCGCCCATGCCTATCAGTTTGTCATTGTGCAAAAAGATTCCCAATGGTAGGGCTGTGTTAGAAAGACCCACCCGGTCCGTCCTGAGAAGAAGGTTTCTTCCCCTGAAATTCTGAAGCGTGAACCAACCGAGCACATCACGCCACATTCAATGCAGGCGGCAATGCAGACGGGCAAGTTTAGACCCCAGACTTTGTGGGGAAAGGTTTGTCTAAAGAAAAACAAGGAAGGGGTTTTAGCAGACAACGAAAGCACCACAGCAGCCTTCCATCAATGGGCAGGGAGTTCCAGACACTGAAGAAGTGTGGGATGGACCTTCTCGGCATTTGTATATTATATATAATGTTCTGTGTGCATATACATTCCAGCTTTCCCAAAGTAACCAACACATAAACACAATGCACAAAACTTTTGTAATAAAGCGTATGTGTTAGCATTTATTTTTGGGTTGCCCTGTTTCAAAAAGTGACGATCCAGAGCTCTCGTTTTTTGGCGAAAATTGTTGGGGGGGGTTTGTTGTTGTTTTTGGTTTTGCCCAAAGTTGTTGAGCTCTTTTTGCAAAATCTAAATAATGAGAATAAGAAATAAGAAAAAGGAAGTTTGGGGGCTATTTTTTAAGGAAATTCGCCAAAATCTACACATATGGGTTGCCATATGTCCGGATTCTCCCAGACGTTCCAGCGATTTCCGCTCGGACTCAGTTTCCGACAGCTGAATCCTGGCTAGGTCTGGGAAATTCCAGCTGTATGGCGATCCTAACACATAATTTAGATGTTTAGAAATGCTAATAAATAAATAAATAAATAAATAAATAAATAAATGCAAATAAATAAATGCAAATAAATAAATAGGAAGACTGCAAGCGCAGTGACTCCTCCATCAGCTGCAATTCCCACAGCATTACCACCTCCAATGGCTAATAATACTATTCCATAAATTTGATTTGTTTTAAACTGTTTTAAATATTGAATAATTCTGTGTTCTAATATTAATATGTGTTAATAGGGGTAGGCAACCTAAGGCCCGGGGGCCGGATCTGGCCCAATTGCCTTCTAAACCCAGCCCACGGATTCTACATGAGTAGAAAGTGTCCTTTTATTTAAAATGTATCTCTGTGTTATTTGTGGGGCATAGGAATTCATTCATTTCCCCCCCAAAATATATTCTAGCCCACCACATGGTCTGAGGGACAGTGGACTGGCCCACAGCTGGAAAAGGTTGCTGACCCCTGTGTTAATGGATGCACACACCCCCAGTGACCTTGGGGTGAAGGGCAGGTAATCATAGAATTGCAGAGTTGGACGGGATTCCCTGTAATGACAGCTAAAGAATCCCTGACAGAAGGCCATCCAACCTCTGCTTTAAAACTTCTACTAATGGAGAGTCTGTGGAGGCAGGAGAGGATATATTGTTTATTAATATCCTTCCTAACTTGTGCTAGCAAGTTCTATAACTTAGCAGAGTTTTACATTCCCCTTTTAAACACACAGCAGGTAGATGGATGCAGGCTTGTTTGAGCCTCTCAATATCAGATTCCTGGTAAGTTCCCTTATATCCCTCTTAAAAGAATAAACACGCCACAATCTTGTGTAAAGTATATAAAAGAAGTTTACTCACACATTCAGTTCACAGATGGATCCCTGAAGGCAGACTAAGTTACAAAGTATATACATGTGGATCTATCCCATATGGAAATAAATTTAAAAATTAACACTTCTTCAGATACCACACGAAAGCCTATACCCAGAACAAACTTAGTTGGTCTCTAAGGTGCTACTGGACAATTTTTTAATTTATTTCGACTGCATCAGACCAACACGGCTACCTACCTGCATCTATCCCATACGGAATCCAACAGAGCATTTCTAGCTAAAAGCTGCTGCTCCGGCGATGGAGGAAGTCAAAGAGAGAAAGGGTGTTGCATGCCTTGTCTTTTTGTTACCTGGACAGGTAAGGTCATGCCCACCTCTAGTCACATGCAAGAAGGAGGGTGCTCCAAGGCCAGGAGGAAGCAGGAAGTTTTTGACTGGCTGGACCAAACATTCCCTCGCATGTCCACTCTAGGAAAACAAGGAATATTCTACTTGACTGCTGTTTATGTATCACATGCCACAGATCCCACCACCTTCTGAGTGGGTCCTTTCCACTCTAATAAACTGTAGTAATAATCATCATCTGGCTACTTGTTAGCATCATCATTCCATGGTTACACGCTCTCCAGCAGTTCCCATTCATTTCGATTGTGCAAGTGGATTTCTCACTGCAAGATGCCCTGTGTACGGAATCCATAATTTGACCCCCAAACCTGCGAAAGATGAAAAGGCTCAAGGAACATCAGAAGATAGGGAGAGCCTGCTGGATCAGGCCAGGAGCCCATCTAGTCCAGCACTCTCTTCTCATCATGGACAACCGGGTGCCTATTATGGGGAACCAAAAGCAGAACCTGAGCACGAGAGCCTTCTCCCCTCCTGAGGTTTCCAGCAACTGGGATTCTGAAGCCTCGCTCATCAGAGAAGACCAGCCCAATGCCTTGACATGCAACCCACGACCTTCCACCGCAGGTCTGCATTTCAAAATGCCCTCGTGGGGCTGCAGCCCCCCAGAGCAGCCTAGAGCATTTGGAAAAGCAAACTTTGCCTCCCAAGGAAGCGAACAGGGCATCCTGAGTTCAGTGGAGCCTCTCCAGGTAAAGAGAAGGTTAGTGCATCTCCAGGGAAGGCCCATTTGCTTATGAGCTCTTGGTTTCATACTAGAAGAAGAAGAAAAAAAAAACATTTACTGGAATTTTTAGTGCCTTGGCTGGCTCGGGGTTGTGGTCAGCCTCCTGGCCTTCTTGAATCAGCCTTGCTGCGGCAAAAAGAAAAAAGAAAGAAAGAAAGAAAGAAAGAAAGAAAGAAAGAAAGAAAGAAAGGGAGCGATCTTTCCAGAGCTTCCTTTGGCCAACTTTGCGAAAGAGAAACCATAAATGATTCTACGGAGCAGGAATGATAGGTGGCGAGAAATCTGGGTTTTCGCTTTGCGGATGATGAGAGCGTTTAACCCTCGCCTGGCGGGCAGAGAGCGTTACTTAATCGAGGGAGCGGACCGGGCTCCCTTCAGACAGAAACTATTCTAAACAATTCTGTCATCCTTTGGAACACGAGATCGTAAAGAATTGCCTCGCTGAATCAGTCCAAAGTTTCGCTCTGTCCAGCAGCGGGTTTGCAAGCGCGGCCAGCGAGGGGCCCCCGGAAAGTTCACGCGCAGGGCATGGAAGCATTGAATCGCCGTGTTGCAGAGCAGGGGAAGGGGGCCTTGGGGGTCATCCAGCCTAACCCCGACCTCTTCGCCCTGTTGACTTTGGATGCCTCTGGTAGCAAGACCCAACCTATTCTTTTGTTTGCAAATTGTTTCAACTGATTTTAATATTGTATCCTTCCTCTGTTGTGAAGAGCAGAAAAGGCATTATGATGAAGAGCAGATGTAGCATAATAATAGTAATAATAACTATAATAATAATGATAAAATTAATACAGCCCCAGAGTGCCCCAGCGTGGCTGGGGCAACCCAGTCACATGGGCAGAGTACAAATAATAAAATTATGTAAAAAAAATAATTACTAATAATATTAATGCAGGATTTCAGCATGGCCACCCAGACACTGCTTAAATCCTGTTGTTGTTGTTGTTGTTGTTGTTGTTGTTGTTGTTGTTGTTGATATTCAGGACAGATAAAAGAAAGGGCTTTCTTCACACAGTGCATAGTTTAAACTATGGCCACCTACTTGGACAACTGTAAAAGAGGATTAGACAAATTCATGGAGCAGGAGAGGGCTATCGATGGCTGCTAGCTCGGATGGCTCTGCTCTGCCCTCCAGATTCAGAGGCAGAAATGCTTCCGAATCCCAGTTTCTGGAAACCGCAGGAGGGGAGAGATGCTCTTGTGCTCGGATCCCACTCGCAAGTTTCCCGCAGGCGTCTGCTTGGCCCCTGTGAGAACAGGAAGCCGGACTGGATGGGCCATGGGCCTGATCCAACAGGCTCTTCTTCTACTCCTATGAAAGCGAGCCAACATCGCTCTTGGAAGGAGTAGCGAATCCTGTCCGATGTGCAACATCTGACTTACTCTAATGCGCTTTCAAATGGGGAGATGTTTTTGCAGTAAGCTCGGCTTCTGGGGCAGGGGGCGACTTTAGCTCCATGGCAAACGCCGTTATTTAAGAAACCTCAAGCATCTGGTAGGGGAAAGTTGGACAACCTGCTTTCAGGGAGGGGGGGGGAGGTCAGCCTTCTAACCAGGCGCCTCTGGTTCAGAGTCAGAAAGCTGGCAGGTGTGCCAAGGCCGAGAGGAACCTGCTGTCACATATTTATACCCTTTAAGATCAGCCCTTCCAGGCCAAGGAGGGGTGGCACACCCTGAAACCTAAGCACCATTTCTCAGGTTGTCTGCATTTTTAGGCTAATGAATCCCATGTGTGCATCGCAGACGTCCTTCTCGCTGGAAGGGAAGCCTGTGAGGTTCTCAGAAAAGCACGGAGATTCCGGGTGCCTGCTGTCCTGATTATGATGTCAAGAAGCTAGGTGTGAAATCAGAGGCGCCCATCTCTCCTTCCCTTCTGAATCCGCAGACACCCTTCCAATCCTTTCCCCCATCCTCTTTCATCCCCTCGCAGCATCTTGGACGCCCCTTCCAGCCTAATGCAAGGCGTCTGCTTGCCGGCGTCGCGCACAAACTGCAGAACCCTTTTGGAAAGGTTCGGCCTTCTCTCGTTCTGGATGAGGGAGAGGTTAGAGCAGCTGTTTATGTGGAAAGGAAAATCTTGGATTAAGGACGGGGCGAGCACCTGAAACCGTTCAGCTCCTGATGGAGGCCTGCGTTGGGTGGAAAACAAAAAAGCAAAAATCCTGGTAGCTCCTCGATGCTCAGATGGCTGCTGCATTTCTCATAGCATGAAGGGTTGGGTATTGGGGGGGGGTGGAAATTCAGATTGTGCAGACAAAGGGTGCCACTTCTTCATGATGGGCTTTCTGGGGTGTGGGTGTCTGGTGTGGGAATATTAAGGATAGTAGGAAAAGAAATATTGGTTAAGTATTATCCTTCCTTCAATCACGCTAGTGAGTGATGTAGCAGACCAGATTCCCCTCAATATAGCAGGAAGCTAGTTTGCAGATTCGTTTGGATCTCTTTAGTTAAGTAATCCAATCTGGCTTGGCCAGGTGGATTATTCCCGGGGTGTCCCCTTTTATCCCTCTTAAAAGAATAAAGAGACAAAAGTCTTTCCTTTCGAATTAACAAGAGGTTTACTCACATTTCAGTTCACGATTTGATCCATGAAAGGTAGATTTTGCTTAGTAGTTACAGAACAATCTGTGAGTTCATCTCACATGGAGACTGAGCTCATGTGCTGCTGGCTGAGAGCCAGCAGACAGCAAAATTACATTAAGAGAACAAAATGCCTGCAGGAGAGTAGCAAGCAAGAGATGAGAGAGAGAGAGAGAGAGAGAGAGAGAGAGAGAGAGAGAGAAATGGCTGCATGACTTGGCTCTTTTATGGAGTCAGCCAGAGCCATGCCCATCTCCCAGGTCACATGCAGGGGGAAGGATGCTCCAGACCAGTGGAACAGGAAGTTATACTGACTGGATGTCTCCCTGCTTGTGCCCACACTAGGGAAATAAGGAATGTTGCATTTGACTGCACCACTGGGTTGCATCCCACAACTGGGGCTCTGCAAATTTGCACCTTCAACATACCCTCTCCAGCATCATCACAATGCGCATGACCCAGAAAGCATGGGGCTGTGGTTGGAGAACCAGGAGAGTGAATATTTGATGTGATTATTATAATTGGAAAATTTAATAAATATAATTGGCAAAATAAGGAGAACTAGGAGAGCATCTGGGCCAAGGAATTATACACACACACACACACACACACACACACACACACATATATATATATATATATATATGTGTTTAGGGAAGTTTTTAATGACTGATGTTTTAATGTATTTTTAATTTTTGTTGGGAGCCGCCCAGAGTGGCTGGGGAAACCCAGCCAGAATGGGTAGAAATAATAATAATAATAATAATATATTCTTATTAAGATAGAGTTGTCCCAGACATATGCAACCTGCATCAGAAGTCTTGATTTTGCCAAATTAACTTCAGTGCATTTTAAGACTTTTCACACACATTTTAAGACTTTTCACACACAAAAAGCTCAACAACTTTGCCCAAAAAAGGCTCAACAATGTTTGTGTCCAGATTTTCACTTGTATAAGTTTGGCAATCCTATAGAGGCGGCACGATAGACGTTTCTAAGCTGATGCACTGCATGGAGAAAGCAGATGGAGAATAGTTTTTCATTCTCTGTTGTAACGCTGTAACTCACAGGGGCAGATCTATCATGAAGGTAATGTTCCTTAAGCTTCAGTGCTCCAAATCCCGGAGGGGCCCCAAACGCAACTTTAGTTTACATTGCTTAAAATATTTGGGTCGAGTAGACCCAGTTTGAGTTGGACGGCACACATTGGTTTTGGGGGTATGTACTTCAAAAATCCCAAAGTTTGAGAGTCAGTAGCCCAGATGTTGTAAAAGTAATGGGGAAACCCCTTTGAAGAAGATAACAGGGACCCCCCCCCGACCTCATTGCTGGGTGTGATGGGGCCCCCGTGACAGTTTAGGCTTCAGGGCTCCCCAAAATCTAGGTCCTTCATTGAGAACTCATGGGCACCGCAAGAAGCTGGAAGGACAGATCCTGAAGCTGAGGCTCCAAGACATTGGCCACCTCATGAGAAGAGAAGACTCCCTAGAAAAGACCCTGATGTTGGGAAAGATGGAGGGCACAAGGAGAAGGGACGACAGAGGATGAGATGGTTGGACAGTGTTCTCGAAGCGACTAGCATGAGTTTGGCCAAACTGCGGGAGGCAGTGGAAGACAGGAGTGCCTGGCGTGCTCTGGTCCATGGGGTCACGAAGAGTCGGACACGACTGAACGACTGAACAACAACAACATACCTGGGAAGCAGCCATTGGATTCAGAGCTTCCCCACCCTCCACTCCCTCAATTGTTGTTTACGTTGCAGGTTAATCACCTTTTCCACAGCCACACAGGCACGCAGGCGCTGCTATGTCAAGGTCGCTGTTGAAGGGCCGGAAAGGACTTCCCTGCATTGGCAGGTTTCGCCTTTCCCGTAGCAATTCGTCACAACTTTGGCGGTTGCAGGCCTTGGGCGGAATCCTTTAGTCATCTACAAAATTGGGGGGTGGGGCGGTGACCCCCGCCCCCATTGCGGCGGCAATAACAGGGTTCCCGTTAAAGGGGTCTCAGGGGGAGGCATTGGCCATACGCCCAGAGGTCGTCATTGCCCTCCCCCTCCAGCGGCGGCGAACAGGGGGGTGGGCTATCTGCTTGAACATATGTTCTCCAGAGTTAGCCCACTCCCCACTCATGCTGGATAACCCTGATATTACCCAGAACCCCGGCTGGGGGGCTGGGAAGGATAAACGCCCAATGCCTGAGCCAAGGTCTCCCTACATCTGAATATTAATAAAGTTGTGGCCAATATAATCCCATAGAACGTTGTCATGCACCGTTATTTCCCCCAGGGTCTGCCCCGGGGTTCGGGGGACTCCGCCTGGCCGCACAAAAAGGTTTGTGATTTTCTGCATTATGGAGAAGCCTTCCTTGCTTCCTTGCTCAGGGTCCAGCTTTGCTACACCTTTCTGCCCTTGCCTGTATTCCCATCCATTCTCGCCCCCCCAACCCCCAACCCCAGTTTCCCTTCACCATTTGCTTGCTCTCTCTCTCCTTTTTACATTGTTTCTCTGCCCTTGCGTGACCCTCATTAATACAAGCAGAAAAGCCATTTGTCTACGGAGGAGGATTTTTCCAGCTTTCTCCCATTCCTCTCCCCTCCAGCTCTTCCCTCCCCATTCTCGGGATCGTAATATTTTATGGCTTGAGTGATTTCGAGTGACTATTTTGCAGGATGCCTTCATTATTTCCATGTCGGGCTTTATGGCAGGTCAGGAGGAAACAAGCAACATTTGTTCCCGTCACTGCGGCAGTCCCTGTTGAGAAGGGTTTCTTGGGGGGGGAGTCTTTGCCCCAAGTTGAGCTTCTGCTCACATCTGATGCCCTGTGGCATTTTTGTGGTGGCAGGCTAGTGAAAGCAAGCGGCTTGGCAGGAGAAAGGTGCCAGCTTTGGGTGTGGCTCAGGTGTGTGCTACACACTTGCGATGTCCTCTGTTTAAACGTTGAGAAGGCCGGAGAAGTCAAACAATTTAAGGAGATTGACAAGCTGGGAGATGTGCGCAGGAGGGCAGCCAAGATGGTAGAGGGTCTGGAAACCAAGCATGGTGAGGAAAGGTTGAGAGAAATGGGTGTGTTTAGCCTAGAAAAGAGGAGAGAAGATATGAGAGCCATCTTCAGACATCTAAACAGCTGTCACATGGAGGATGGAGCAAGCTGGGTTTTCTGCTGCAACAGAGCGTAGAACCCGAACCAAAAGATTCTGTTTCAGTGTATCTGAAGAAGTGTGCATGCACACGAAAGCTCATACCAAGAACAAACTCAGTTGGTCTCTAAGGTGCTACTGGAAAGAATTTTCATTTTGTTTCAAAAGATTCAAGTTATAAGAAAGGAAACTCCAGCTAAACATTGTTGTTATTTAGTCATTTAGTCGTGTCCGACTCTTCGTGACCCCATGGACCAGAGCACGCCAGGCACTCCTGTCTTCCACTGCCTCCCGCAGTTTGGCCAAACTCATGCTAGTCGCTTCGAGAACACTGTCCAACCATCTCATCCTCTGTCGTCCCCTTCTCCTTGTGCCCTCCATCTTTCCCAACATCAGGGTCTTTTCCAGGGAGTCTTCTCTTCTCATGAGGTGGCCAAAGTACTGGAGCCTCAGCTTCAGGATCTGTCCTTCCAGTGAGCACTCAGGGCTGATTTCCTTCAGAATGGATAGGTTTGATCTTCCTGCAGTCCATGGGACTCTCAAGAGTCTCCTCCAGCACTTGGGGGTCGCTTCCAACTCTACAATTCTATAATTCTATGGTTCCATGAAATCGTTTTATTAACGAGCTAAAGGTCTTCTCTCCCTCGGCTAAATAATCACTCTGCTTCCAGACCTGCCACCTGCTTGAGACACATCTCCTCACCTAGATATGGAACATGCCCATAAAGGTAGAGTCACACTTTTTCTATTGCCAGAAGAGCACGAGAAAAGGGCCCATCTGGCCCAGGACCCTCTTCTCACAGCGGCCAGCCAGATGCTCCTCGCAAACCCACAGGCAGAATTCAAGCACAAGAGCATCTCTCCCCTCCCGTGGTTCCCAGCAACTGATATCCATAAGCATTGTTGCCTCCAGAGCAGAGCCATCCTGCCTAGTAGCCATCAAGAGCCCTCTCCAGGCTGGTGACCATCACTGCTTCCTGAGGTAGGGAGTTCCATCATTTAACGATGCACTGCAAGCCAGTGTGGTGTAGTGGTTAAGAGCGGTAGACTCGTAATCTGGGGAACCGGGTTCGCGTCTCCGCTCCTCCACATGCAGCTGCTGGGTGACCTTGGGCTAGTCACACTTCTCTGAAGTCTCTCAGCCCCACTCACCTCACAGAGTGTTTGTTGTGGGGGAGGAAGGGAAAGGAGAATGTGAGCCGCTTTGAGACTCCTTCGGGTAGTGATAAAGCGGGATGTCAAATCCAAACTCTTCTTCTCTTCTTCTCCTTGAATGGTGAAGCATATTGGAAGGCGGTGGACTCTTCTTCATTGAGGATGGAGGCACAAGCAGTGTTCGGATGCTGGAAAACGGGATTTCCAAATCGGCATTTGTGTGCCTGTGGGGTGAATTTAGATCGCCTTTGAGGCCCTTCCAATGCTACAATCCTGCCATTCTAATCTATGATTCTACAACTGCAGTTTTGTCCTCCAACCAGCAAGCTCCGATGGTGCTGGAATCAGGAAGAGAAAGGAGAATGTTAGCTGCTTTGAGACTCCTTCGGGTATTGATAAAGCAGGATATCAAATCCAAACTCTTCTTCTTCTTCTTCTTCTTCTTCTTCTTCTTCTCTTCTTCTTCTTCTTCTTCTGCCTTAGGCTTTAAGTCAAGATACAATTACTCTTATTATTTGCACTTTTGCAAGCAATTGCTCTTAATAGACTGCAACACTATACATTATTTTCAGAAACACACACATTTTGAGCACCATCACCCAATAGGGGTTCATTGTTTTGCATTTTTTTGTTTGGGTCAGAGAACAGCACTGCTCAATTCTCTGCATTTCAAGCAAAATACAGCAATACCTCGATTCTCGTAAACGTAAATATTCGAAAACTGAGTCACAAAGGGCTGGCTGCAAGTTCAGCTGGAAAAAATTGAAAAACACGCAGTGGAAGCTGTTCGACTTCGAAAACGGAAGCAATTATTAAACTGTATTAAAAAAATTATTGTATGATTGAAAATTAGATATAAATTTGGAAGAAAAGCTAGACTGTAGATTTAGAGTTTGGTTAAGTGTGTTGGAATTGTGAGAGAATGAGTTAAGGTAATAGATAAGATTAATGATTTTTTATAGTAAAATAAGATTTTTTAAGATGGTAAGAAATTACTAAAGATGATTGACAAGGAACGCAGGAAGTGGAGATGAGAGGAAGTCAAGATACAATGTAAAGGATAGAAGTGAGTGATAGTAATAAGTTTTTTGTTTCTAATGTAGGTTTGTTTTTGTTTTGTTTTTATGGTTGTATTGTTTTGTATTTGTTTGTTTTTATGGATTGTTGTTTTTACAAATTTAATAAATATATTTTAAAAGGAAAAAAGGAAAAAAAGAAAGAAAACCAAAGCAATTACTTCTGGGTTTTCAGCGTTCGAAAACCGAAACGTTTGGTTTCTGATATGCTCAAAAAACGAGGTACCACTGTATGAATTAGGCAGGCTCGCCTTAAAAATGTGACCCCAACAAATTTCTCCCTCATCCCAAGTCAGGAAAGAAGATTCAGGATTCCTGTGGAAAGTGATGGACTTTCCTTCATTGGGGACTGGGTTTTCCACCAGGGATTCTTTTGCTGCGAATCCTGCACTGTAGCTCACTGGGCTAGATGACCCTTGGAGATCCCCCCGAGCTCCACAAAGTCTATGATTCCATGGAATCAAGCAATTTCCGCTATCTTGGGCCTGCAAGCCCCCGTGTGTCTTCTCTGCCAGCAGCACCGAGGTTCCTCGATGCCCCTCGCCTCCGCCAAGGCGGGGCACTTGGGTCAAAGGTTGGAGGGGAAGGCAAATGGCCCAGACCTGGATTACTTTCCGTGTAATGTCTCTGCCGCTTGAAAGAAAAGCAGAACAATACCTGGAAGGTACAGGCAGTAAAAAGTTACGAGCCGTGCCTAAGAACCTGGAAACAATATCGCGCTCGGCTGTAACCCACAACTCTCGTATAAATCATGACTTAAAAACCTGCAGAGGACACCTGGTTTTCTTTAGGCCCGTGCACCGTCTCAACGGCCGAAAACACAAATTCAGGTCACGGCAGCTGCTATCTGAAAGAGCTGAGCCTTTCTCCCTGGTATGTTCACACATGTGCAAACACACTTTGGATGCCAAGGCTCTCGGGTCATGTCTTGGGGAAGGGAAGGTGCTTTGGATTCTAGGTCAGCGGCAGAGGCGTAGCAAGGTCAGGTGGTACCCAGTGGGGGGGGGAAATTGTCACACACATCCACGTTGCAATTTTTGGGAACGTTGCCCAGAGTTGTTGAGCTTTTTTTAGGGAAGGTTGGAAGGATCACAAAAAACCGCCCAATGGGGAGTGCCAGGCTGATCGCCGGAGGTGTTTCAGCAATCAGCTTGAAGATTTTCACAACAATTGCACCAATCGTGAAAATGATTTTGTGACATGATAGCCATGTTCAAATATATCAAAGGATGTCATCTAGAGGAGGGTGAAAGGTTGTTTTCTGCTGCTCCAGAGAAGCGGACACGGGCAATGGATTCAAACTACAAGAAAGAAGATTCCACCTAAACATTAGGAAGAACTTCCTGACAGTGAGAGCTGTTCGGCAGTGGAATTTGCTGCCAAGGAGTGTGGTGGAGTCTCCTTCTTTGGAGGTCTTTAAGCGGAGGCTTGACAGCCATCTGTCAGGAATGCTTTGTGGTGTTTCCTGCTTGGCAGGGGGTTGGACTGGATGGCCCTTGGGTCTCTTCCAACTCTAGGATTCTAGGATTCCTTGACATCTGATGGGAGGGTGTTCCACAGGGCGGGCGCCACTACCAAAAGGCCCTCTGCCTGGTTCCCTGTAACCTCACTTCTCACAGTGAGGGAACCACCAGAAGGCCCTCGAGCTGGACCTCAGTGTCCGGCTGAACGATGGGGGTGGAGACGCTCCTTCAGGTCTACTGGGCCTTTGAGGCCATTTAGGGCTTTCAAGGTCAGCACCAACACTTTGAATTGTGCTCGGAAACGTACTGGGAGCCAATGTAGGTCATTCAGGACCGGTGCTATGTGGTCGTGGCGGACGCTCCCAGTCACCAGTCCAGCTGACGCATTCTGGATTAGTTGCAGTTTCCGGGTCACCTTCAGAGGTAGCCCCACATAGAGCTCATTGCAGTAACGCAAGAGGGAGATAACCGTGACTGATGGCCACGTTATCATGTTGGTTCCCCCCACCCCCGACTGTCAGCATTTTGCAGAAGGAATCCAAGCCCATTCCAGAAACTTTTGGTCCACACAATCAAAGTGCATTTGATGTCTCTGTCGCCCTTCATGGACTCAAAACCTTTTGGACAGGTGCAGGGGAAATGAATGAGGGCCTTTACCTGGAATCTGCCGACATGGTGGCACCGTGTTCATGGTTTTCGTGCTGCCCTTGTTTACAGCTGCTTCCGATATAGTTTTAGAAAGGTTTTGCGAAATGGAATTGCATTTCAAAATCTCGCAAGACGCTTGGTGAAGGATTTCCTCAAAGAGCGGAGCTTATAACCCCCTTGAATAAATATACTCGTAGCATCGGGCCTTTGTAATTTGGTTTTTAAGTGTCCTTGGGTTGGCCTTCTTGCCCACAGCTCATTTCAATGGGCTTTGCACAAGAGAACGTCTCACCAGATGGTGCCTGGTGCTTTTTAAAAATTTAAAATTTAGCCATTTATACTCGTTTGGGCCTAAGTCCTGCCCAACACGTGCAGAGAGAGCCTTTTTACAGCAGCTTACCCTCACAAGAAGTTTTTTTCTTGCTTGGCCAGCATTTCTCTAACTGTGAATCTCCATATTATTTATTTATTTATTTATTTATTTATTTATTTATTTATTTATTTATTTTTATTAAAGGAGTACGACAAGGCTGTATATTGTCTCCCTGCTTATTTAACTTATATGCAGAATTCATCATGCGAAAGGCTGGACTGGATGAATCCCAAACCGGAATTAAGATTGCCGGAAGAAATATCAACAACCTCAGATATGCTGATGACACAACCTTGATGGCAGAAAGTGAGGAGGAATTAAAGAACCTTTTAATGAGGGTGAAAGAGGAGAGCGCAAAATATGGTCTGAAGCTCAACATCAAAAAAACTAAGATCATGGCCACTGGTCCCATCACCTCCTGGCAAATAGAAGGGGAAGAAATGGAGGCAGTGAGAGATTTTACTTTCTTGGGTTCCATGATCACTGCAGATGGTGACAGCAGTCACGAAATTAGAAGACGCCTGCTTCTTGGGAGGAAAGCAATGACAAACCTAGACAGCATCTTAAAAAGCAGAGACATCACCTTGCCGACAAAGGTCCGTATAGTTAAAGCTATGGTTTTCCCAGTAGTAATGTATGGAAGTGAGAGCTGGACCATAAAGAAGACTGATCGCCGAAGAATTGATGCTTTTGAATTATGGTGCTGGAGGAGACTCTTGAGAGTCCCATGGACTGCAAAAAGATCAAACCTATCCATTCTGAAGGAAATCAGCCCTGAGTGCTCACTGGAAGGACAGATCCTGAAGCTGAGGCTCCAATACTTTGGCCACCTCATGAGAAGAGAAGACTCCCTGGAAAAGACCCTGATGTTGGGAAAGATGGAGGGCACAAGGAGAAGGGGACGACAGAGGATGAGATGGTTGGACAGTGTTCTCGAAGCTACTAACATGAGTCTGGACCAAACTGCGAGAGGCAGTGAAGGATAGGCGTGCCTGGCGTGCTCTGGTCCATGGGGTCACGAAGAGGCGGACATGACTGAACAACAACAACACTTACTTACTTATTATTTCTTTATTGCATTGATATCCAACCTTTTCCTCCAGGAAGCATGGTTTTCTCCCCTTCCTCATTCAACCTCCCACTACATTGCCGGATACCAACGTAACCCAGACAGTTTCATGGCACAGCATGAAACCCACTGGATCTCCTTCCTATGTTCTTAGGATTACTCATTATTTTATCAGTGTGTTGCTTTGCACAGGAACAGTCTCAGAGCAGAGGCAGACCTTGGGGTCTCAAATTCCAGCGTCACCCTCTGCAACGCCCAAATTCGGCACACACGCCCTGCCTCTTGCACTCCAGTCAAAAACATCATTTTGGCGTTCCCCTGAGGCATCCCTGAGGCTCAGCTCCCAGTGCAACCGAACCGGCAGCACTCCCCTAAATCCGTCTCTGCTCAGAGCAACTCACCCAAAGGATTGATATGTGGGGCTTCCCTTGCGCTCAGTCCCAGAGCTGCAGAGAGCTATGATTCATGCAGTCCGACCCCATGCCATGCAAAAATCATGGGTAAAGAATCCCAGATCATCTAGACTCCCCTGGAATTTGGTGGACTCTCTTTCCTGGGAGGTTTTTAAGCAGAGGATGGATGCTTGAGATGAGATTCCTGAATTGAAGAGGGTTAGACTGAATGACCCCCCAGGGTAGAACTCTACAATTCTAGGTTGTTGCCTCCTCCTCCTCTCCGATTCTATGAATCTAAAAATGGAGGGAGGGAAATTAACCTGCAGGTGGGACTCCTCCGCCCCCTTGCCTCTTTCTCCCCGAGCCCCCTGCACAGTAGCCGGCTCCCCCTGCCCCCGTCATTTTGACAAGGTTAACAAGGCGAGCTTGACCCGGCAGTCCTCGAGGTGCAATTAGCTTGCCGATTCGTGTCATGTGTGGCCGGGAACCTTTTTATGGGAGGAAAGTCTGACTCACTCCTTTAGCCGTTCACATTTGGAGGGGGGGAGAGAGAAGGCGGGAAGGGGGGGCTCTTCTTCCTCCCTTTCATCCGCGCCTTGTTATGGGGGGCTCCCGGCAAGGCGGAATGGAACTTTCCTTGACGTGTCGGGGAGGCTCAGCCCCGTCTTGGAAGGCGCCCTGGTTGGCTGGGCCAAAGAAAACGCCTTGGGCCACCAGGGCGATGGCCAGAGTTATTATTCCAGGGGAGCGTGTTGGATGGAAACAATTAACAGGTTTTAAAAATTCTTTGATTGAAGGTTTTGTTCTATAAATAGCGGGGTGGGAGGGGGGCTGAGAAGAAAGAAAGAGAGGAGAGAGAGAGAGAGAGAGAGAGAGAGAGAGAGAGAGAGAGAGAAAGAAAGAAAGAAAGAAAGAAAGAAAGAAAGAAAGAAAGAAAGAAAGAAAAGGACAAGGAAGGAAGGAAGGAAGGAAGGAAGGAAGGAGACATAGGAAGGGGACATAGGAAGGGAATTCAGGGTGCTTGCCTTGACAAGAGTTCAATTATTATTATTATTATTATTATTATTATTATTATTATTATTATTATTAAAATTTGTATACTGCCCTTCATCCGTAGATCGCAGGGCGGTTCACAACATAAAAATACAAAACGAAAGACCTGAAACACATAATAAAAACAAGAACGAAACAACACACACACACCCTTTACTCAAAAATGTTTCTCAGCCATATTTTTGTGGCAGACGCTTCACCCCGACTGCCCACCCGCTTCAGTACCATACCTGTCTGCCCAGGCAAGGAGCCCATCCTGGCTTGTGCTTCAGGGCGCCTGGTGCTCAGTGGTGCTAAGATCTGCTGGGCTAAGGATCCACTGCCCACATCTCTCCTCATTGGCCAAACCTTTCTAGTTGTGCAGGGACCAGGCAGTCGTGTGTTTCCGCCACTGCTTTATTCAATGGTGATTCCACCCCACCCCCCAATTTTTTCTAACAAAAAACCCGGGACACCCCGGCACCCTGCCGCCCCCCAACCACTCAGGCCACCTCAGCCCACTGCCACCCCCTGCTCCCCGCTCACCCTCCCTGCCCGCTCAGGCTGCCTTGGTCTGCTGCTACCCCTGCCATCTTCGATTGGGGAGGGGGCTCTCTCTGCCTCCTCCATCTCTTCTGCTGGCATACTTCCAGAAACCGGCACCATGCTTCCGGGTGGTGCCTAGTTTCTCAAAGCTGGTTTCTTGAAGCACGGCGGCAGCTTCACCAGGCTGAGGCCTGGCCCCGGGGCACCCAGCGTATAAAATGGAAGCCGGAACAGCTTCTGCAGATCCAGGATGTCCCGCTCAAAGTGAGACAGTGGCAGGTACACAATTCAGGACCACTGCATTTTCGGAGGGGTGTTTTAACCTTTCACAGCATGGTGTAGTGGTAAAGAGCGGTAGACTTGTAATCTGGTGAACCGGGTTCGTGTCTCCTCTCCTCCACATGCAGCTGCTGGGTGACCTTGGGCTAGTCACACTTCTTTGTTTTGTTTTGTTTTAAGATTTTTTATTATTTTCCAATAAAACAGAACAAAACAAAAAAACAACATTACAGAAACATAAACACATTAAAAACATAATACATAAAAACATAATACATAATAAACAATACACAACATAAAAATATACAAACCTTAATAAACACCTATCTGTTTTTCTTCTTGTTTTTAACTTCTTCAGGGACTTCCCCTGTTCCCTCCACTGCCTTTCAAATCTAATATATTATTTAGGTAGCTGTATTTCTTTTCCCTTTAACTTTTACCGAATTTCTGAAAATTTAAAATTGCTTAATCTATATATCATATCTTATATTCTATATCTTAAAACCTTCTATATCATAAAATCTAACACATCAAAAATTTCTCCTGAATCATATTATCTAACATTAACCTGCTAAAGCCGATTCTTCTAGATAATTCTGCTCAAATATTCAAACATTCAATTTAACACATTTCAATAAATAGTCCTTAAATTTCTTCCAATCTTGCGACACCTTCTCCTCCCTCTGGTCTCGGATTCTAGCGGTCAGTTCTGCGAGTTCCATGTATTCCATTAACTTCATCTGCCATTCTTCCACTGTTGGTATCTCTTCACCCTTCCAGTTCTTGCCAATAAAATTCTAGCTGCTGTTGTGGCATACATAAAAAATACTCTATCCTGACTGGGTATCTCTTCGTTGGTCATGCTCAAGAGGAATGCCTCTGGTTTCTTACCAAAGGTAACTTTCATTACCTTTTTAAGCTCATTATAAATCTTATCCCAGAAAGCATTTACCCCTGGACTAGTCACACTTCTCTGAAGTCTCTCAGCCCCACTCACCTCACAGAGTGTTTGTTGTGGGGGAGGAAGGGAAAGGAGAATGTTGAGCCGCTTTGAGACTCCTTCAGGTAGTGATAAAGCGGGATATCAAATCCAAACTCCTCCTCCTACTCCTCTTCTTCTTCTTCTTCTTCTTCCCAGTCACAATCCTAACAAAAATCCCCCTCCCTAGCCAGGCATGCCTACAAGATGTTTTAAAAGGGGCTCCGTTCCTGTGGAGTTGCTTATGACATTATTATTATTATTATTATTATTATTATTATTATTATTATTATTCTGAACATGATGGGAATAAATGGGATTCTGGCAAACTGGCTGAACCCTTCCACCCAGAAGGCAACAGACATCTGTGCTCACTCAGTGTAATCAGGAATTTATTTTGTGGTTATATCGTTAGTTGTGATTATGTTAAAAATGATGTAAAATTCAATAACAATTGTTATTTTTTCAAAAAAAAACCCACAGTGAATTGCCTTTTAGGCTTTCTGCACATGAAAAGGAGTTCACTTTTTGAATAATAATTATTATATGTCACAGCGGGGAGGGGGGCACCAGGATTTTAGAGATCCCTAGGTGGGGCATGGCCCTCAAAAAAGTTGGGAGCCACTGATCTAGCCACTCTGGGGAGATCAAACAACGGCAAGCTCGTGCGAGATTGCACTGCAGGGGTGGACTAGATGTCCCTTGGTGTTCCTTCCCACTCTATGATCCTCCGAATGGTGGACTTGAGCCGTATAATTCAATTATGAAAATAAGCGGCTTTGGGGACGAAAAGGAAAGCTGTGAATTTTCAAGCGAAAATTCTCCCTCCTGAGATGAAATGAGAAACTCCAAGCGTGTGAACGGAGAATGCAAATGTGTAAAAATCTCCCCGCAGTCCCCCAACTGCCAAGCCCCAAAGTTATCTGCTGTTGTTTGGCAAGGAAACCAGAAAATTCTCCTCCTGTAAATGGAATAACGTTTCCCATTTTCAGGCTCCCCTCCCTGCCTCCTATTTCGTCCTCCCCACCCCCACCCCCAATTTGCGGTTTGTTGTCAGTTTGGTTCCAGACCTCATAAAATAAGTGCCTTCTCTTGAGAAATGGCAAATTACAACCTACAAATTAGCAAAGCCCCGACACACTTGCCTCCTGCTCTGTCTTTCCAATTTAAGCAGGGAAAAGCTGCCGCCCCATAGAACATGTGTGAAATGACTTGATCGATTCCCTGCCCCCGCCCCAATCTCCATCCCTATTGCAAGGCCTTTGGTCAGATATAAGAATCCAAGAAGAGCCAGTGGGAAACCAGCAAGCGGGATTCGAACACAAGACCCCTCTCCCCTCCTGTGGCTTCCAGCAACTAGGATTCAGAAGCATCGCTGCCTCTGACCATGGATCTGGAGAAGTGTGCATGCACACGAAAGCTGGTACCCAGAACAAACTTTGTTGGTCTCTAAGGTGCTACTGGACAATTTCTTATTTTTATTTATTTATTCTGACCATGGAGGCAGAGAAGAGCCATCCTGACTAGGAGCCACCCATAGTCCTCTCCTCCTCCAGGAATTTGTCAAGTCCCCTTCCCAAGCCATCCCGGTTGGTGGCCATCCCTGCATCCTGCAGCAGCGAGTTCCATAGTTTAACTGTGCGCTGCGTGAAAAAGGACTTTCTTTTCTCTGTCCTGATTCTCCCAGCCTTCCTCTTCATCAGATGCGTTGTGCGAGAGGGAGCAAAATGTCTCTCTATCCACTGCCTCCGTGCTATGCGTGGTTTTAAAAACAAATTTCTACCACGTCACTTCTTTGTTGCCCTTTCTCCAAAAATTTCTTCTTTCATTTCATGGCAGTAACATAATTTCCTATCTATGGAGCATGGGAGTAGCCAGTGCAACATTTTGGGAAAGAGACGCGCTAACTGGCCTGTTCCCTGCCCTTGGGATATGGGTAGCTGAGGGTTCCAAGAGAGCATCTCCTGCCTCCCTGTTTTCTACAGGGACTAATCCCAGGGACATACAAAGGGGGGGGTGGAGGGGGTGGGCCGCCCCATGTACCACTCTGAGGCGGTGACAAGATGGCCCCCTGCCGCCCCCCAGCTGTAGACATGCACTTCAAATTGTGAAAAGAAAGGAATTTGCATAGCATTTATGTTCAATTTGGTGGGACTTCCTTTCTTACATTTCGGGTCATGCCCTGAAAGACTCCTTCCCCACACCATGGAGAAAAATATGACCCCCCCTGATTAATTTATAAATATAATTGTACTTTAATCAATTATTTTATTTTTACTGCACCCATCTGGCTGGGTTGCCCCAGACGCTCTGCACAACACGAACATCTCGGTGACAACTTTCCAACCATTGACATGTCGGCGTTGGTGGTTATTTGCAAATGATAAAATGTGATATTATTCACTTTGCAAAGAGACCAGTAAATGCAGCAAATCAATGGGGGGTGGGGGTGGGGGTTGGACCTCAGGCACACAAAGCCCAGGAGTCTGCTACTTGGGGGTTACGAGAGTTCATCTTGCTTGCGGTGTGGCAGCCGGCCAGCGTCTAATCCTGGCAGCCCTCCGCCTCGCCAGGCCGAACCGACACCCGCACAGGAACACAAAGGTATGCTGTTGTGGCCGCCCCTACGGGCAGGCAGCACACTCCATAATTCCAGCCTTCAATTACGCACAACACAAGAGTTAAAGACCAAGGAAATAATATGAAAACAAGCATCACAAACTTCGCTAAGCAGTGGAACATTCTGCAATTAACTTTTATGCGCACACGAGAGACAGCGCTCCGGGCCACGGCGGCACTTCGTATGCCTTTTCCTCGCGCGCTTACGTGCTCGCATGTGCAGACGGACCAGGCAGGAATGAAAGTGCAGCGGAGGGGGACACAAATCTCGGCAACGTCTGCTGCCATCACAAAATGAATAAGTAAACCTCCCCCTGTGTGACCTTCTCATTTGGTATCTCCCCTCACCCACTCACAGCATACCCTCCAACATTTCTCCCATGAAAACAGGGACGTCCCATTCCGTCATGATAATTTTACTTTTTATACCCCACCCATCTGACTGGGTTGCCCCGGCTACTCTGGGCAGCTTCCAACATATATAGAAAACATAATAAAAAACTTTATTTATTCATTTATTTATTTTTTAAAAAACTTCCCAATACAGGATTGCTCGGGGGTCAGATCACTCCATACCCTCCAGCATTAATGTAATGAAAATAGGGACATCCTAAGGAAAAGCAGGACATTCCGGGATCAAATCAGAAACCAGGGTGGCTTTTCTAAATTGGAGGTGTCCCTGGAAAATAGGGACACTTGGGAGGTCTGCCACACCAGGATTACAAGCTGAATTGAGGAGGAGGGGGGGAGGAGGAGGAGGAGGAAGAAGAAGAAGAAGAGGAGGAGGAGGAGAGGTTGGATTTGATATCCCGCTTTATCACTACCCGAAGGAGTCTCAAAGCGGCTCACATTCTCCTTTCCCTTCCTCCCCCACAACAAACACTCTGTGAGGTGAGTGGGGCTGAGAGACTTCAGAGAAGTGTGACTAGCCCAAGGTCACCCAGCAGCTGCATGTGGAGGAGCGGAGACACGAACCCGGTTCACCAGATTACGAGTCGACCGCTCTTAACCACTACACCACACTGGCTCCCGCTTTTTTCCAAGTGTGAAAGGGCACTCTGGAAGGTTGCCTCTGGACAAAAAAACACTCAATTTGACATATACACTCCTTGGATCTGAATGGGAAGTTATGGACCAGGAATGAGACCTTGGGATCATAGGAAAGAGTTTGATGGAGATGTCCGCCCTTCCGTGGAGACCTTCGAAACCATGGGGCTCTGCCACTTTCCTCTTGCCTCAATCCTTTCCAATGGAAAGCCTGCTCTTTAGAGATACACTAAAGGCAATCCGGGGGGAAACCCAAATTGCCGTTTGCTCCAATCTATGGCTAAAGAGCAGGAGGAAGGATGGACGAGCTCCCAGTCTGTGGGGTGGAAAAGATCAATTCCATGCTGGCGATCATGAGGGAAGAAATTGAAAATGAAACTACCAATATCATGATGCCATTATACCATCTATGGTTTGAGCACATTTGGAGGACGGGACCCAGTTCTGGTTGCCTCACCTCAGAAAGGAGATGGTAGAGTTGGAAAAGGTTGAGAAAAGGGCAACCCAAATGCTCAGGGTTTGGAGAGACTTCCCCATGGGGAAAGGCTGCAACTTGACAGGGGTTTATAGAATTATGCATGGCCTGGAGAAAGAAGAATAATGTCCCGTGATCTCGTAACACTAGAATGTGTGGACATCGCATGAAGATGAATACTGGAATATTTTTCACCGTGTAGGTCTTTAGGCAGCTCACAACAATAAAAAATATAATATGAAAGAAAATTGAGATCTACATTAATCCCCCACAAATCAATTCAAAACCTCAAGAATTCAAAATCTTTAAAAAGTGTAGAACATTTGAGAAGCATTGAGGGTGCCTCCCAAAATAAAACAGCTCTGACCCTCAATAGGGATGGTTCCTTTCTCACTTCTCCTAGAAGGAAGTTCCATAGAGTTGGAAATTCTACACCACAGATGCCATGCTTCAGGCTGATAGGGACTTGGAGTGTCGGGAATAAGGCCCTAAGATATTCAGGGTTTTGTACACCCGTCTATGGGCCTTGAACCTGGCTCGGTAGGAGACAGGAAGGTGGGGCAGGACTTTTAACACTGGGGTCAAGTGTTGGCGGTCATCTGTTCCCATCGCCAGTCTAACCACAACATCGTGCACTAGCTGAAACCTCCAGACCAGACCCAAGGGCAGCCCCACATGGAGTGCATTGCAGTAATCCAGCCTTGAGGTTCCCAAGGAATGAACTAGAGTGGGCAGGTGAGCCTTGTCCAGAGATGGCCTTACTATTTTATTCTTCTGAAAAAGTCAGTCTATAGCCTGGGAAAAGATGGAGGAACCACCCAGAAAATACAGGAGGATAATGATTGGGTGTGGAGGCCCCGTATAAAATGAGTGAACAAAGCATAGGGATCCCATGGGCACTAAACTCCTTGTGGGGAAGGCCCCAAACACTACATAGACAGCTTCTCTCCCCTCATCCTCAACTTTCTTGCTTTCATCTCTCCTTCTCTCGGCTCGTACAACCATCTCATCTCCTTCGACCCCTGAGAGAACTGTTCCCACGCTCTACCACTCAGTAGGCTCATGGTCTTTAGGTTCATATGATCACAGAATTGCAGAGTCAGAAGATACCCCAAGGGCAGTCTAGTCAACTCCCTACAATGCCAGAATCCCAGCTAAAGAATCCCCAGCTGACGCCCGACCAACCGCTGCTTAGAAACCTCCAAGGACGGAGGCTGGTTTGTTTTGAAATGACTTTTCATTCTGGTATGTTCTTGTCTCGGTTGCAGCCCATCCGGAATTTTTGGGACCGAACCAGCCTGATGGGGGGAAATCCGACCATCTCGTGGGTTGATCTTTTCAAGGGGCGCCCTGCAAAAAGCATTACGAGCAAAGCTCGGCTCAGACAGGCCCGTGGCAATTATTACGTGATGGGAGAGGTATGGGCAAGCAGCCGGGAAGATGGTGTGGGAGGCCGTCAGAGGGTTCCTGGCAGGAGATCTCCCCGGCGGCAGCAGGGGCACACTTCCACGGCGGGTCTGAAATGATTCCAACATAAAGCCAAGGAGTGTGCAGCGACGTGGCTGCCTTCCTGGAGAGCGCCCTTGCCAGAGGATTACCTGCCTCCCTTCCCCTCCCACTGGGGGGAGAGAGAGCGCATGCTTGGGTTTGCAAAAATGATGCACCGGGTGGAGAAAGCAGGTGGGGAGTCTTTTTCGTCTCCTAACAGCAAATCACAAGTGCACTGATAAGGAGAGCTCATACAGCTGGAGAGTTGGAAGGCACCCCAAGGGTCATCCAGTCCAATCCCCTGCAATGCGGGAATCAAGCTAAACAATCCTTGGCAGGTGGCTTAAAAACCTCCAAGGAAGGAGAGTCTACCATTTTCCAAGGGACACCATTCCACAGTCGATCAGCACTTACTGTAACGACAGTGACTGGGGAAAGTCCATCTCAGAAGGTAAATGGCTTGGACGGCCATCAACGGAAGAGGATGGGTCTCTTAATGGATAGGAGCCAGGATAGCCAAAATAGGATTTCCACAAAGCTCTGAATAATTCCCAGAAGTGGAGATGGCGGGTGGGAACGATGACACAAACCTACCTCTTGGTTGATTCCCATTTATTCATGATGAAGATTTATACCCCACCTTTCCAATACTGCTATCACTGTTCCCACTTACCCTTCTGAGCACGTAAGAAAAGCCCTGCAGCTGGATCAGGCCAAAGGCCTCTCTATCCAGCACGTGGCTCCCCAAAGGGACCGATGAGATGCCCCAAGGGGGGAAAGTCAATGATCTTGAGTGCAGGAACCCACTCCTGCCTGTGGCTCCAGCAACCGTTATTCAGAGAGGCCCTCTGCCTCTGGTGTGGCAGGTCATAGCATGCCAAAATGTCTCCTAGCCACAAATTGCCTTATTCTCTGTGAATTAGTCTAACCCCCTTATATGAACATGAATGAGCAGGAGGGAAAAGGGAATCCCAGAACTGACCAAGCTGGCACAACTATGCTTAACAAAATATGTATTTCATCTTCAACACACACACAATTATGAATAGAGGCTTGCGAAATTGCCGCGAACCAAGAGTCTCTGAGCATTTCCGACTCCGTACGAACTTTCGCTCGTGCTCCTGGACCTTGTGCCCGCACGGTCCCCCCTCACGATGAGCAGTCCCCTTCGGAGGTTTCCGTAAGAAATGTGTTTGCATGACGCGTGTTGTCTTGTATGATGCATACAGGTTCCACGTTTAAAGTGCATGGTTCATTCAGCAACGATTATTTGGACGATGCTAATGTTATCAATACTAGCCATTAGGAACGTAATATTCTCAACAGGGTTGAATGCGATCATATTTATATGCAATCATATTTATTATTGGTGTAGAAATGAGATCACGCTTTTGATTTATATAAATAATTTTAACCACTCTGCCCTTTCTGAGGGGGCCTCTAAATCGTTTCTCACCAGGGCATGAACCCTATCCCAGCAGCCCTGGGGACCCCACAGAGGATAACAGGGCTGCCTGCCCACCCCAACCCTCTGCCCCCCTTACAACTTCAGCAGTGCCTCTGGGTACCAGATGCCAACCGAGGACGGACAAAGCAGTCCGGAAAAGCCATCCCCGCCATGCCTTGCTTGGCAACTTGGCATGTGCTTCACTGTGCTTAAACCCAAGACTTGATGGACCCACCTTAGTCTAATCCAAAAGGACGGGATTTGGGTTTTATTTTCTTTTTTTGCATGCAGAGGACCTGCCATTCCACAGCAACTCTTGCAGAATGTGCAGGGAAAGGCCTCTCCTTGAACCCACCAGGAGAGCTGCTGGCATTTGAGAGAAAAGAATCCTGAGACGTCCCATCTTCTTCACCCAAGGCAATGGAGATAAAACAAGATGGCGACACACCTCCGTTTGATTCCCTGATAAGTGGCATCAGATGCAATGGCTCTCCATGTGTTTGGGGGGGGGGGTTGGGGGAGATGGGGGAGCTATAAACACCCCACCCTCCCCCCCCCACCAGCACACCCCTGAGCTTCATATTCTGGAAAATAAAACACCAGAGGCATGCAGGAGGTTTAATAGGATTTCATTGGTAACCGCAATGCAATTGCGATATTGCTTCCAAGGCAAATACAGGTGATACAGAAAACTCCCAGCCACCTCCCTTTCAAAGAGCCCTGAGCTCTGGAGCGGCTCTGAAGCAGTTTTATATGTGGCTTCTGGTTTGTCTCAGCTGCAGCAAAGATCAGGCCTGCAGAAGGTGCTCCATAATATTGCATGAGTAAAATAAAATGCAAAACTGATTGGGGCTCGCTCCCTCTGGACGGGGCAGGAAGCCTAGCCTGAGCACCCAGGCCAGGAAACAGAATAAACCTTTTGAGCAAGCAAGAGGTGGGTCCCAGGGGTCTGTTGAGGTTATGCTAAATCAAACGCCTCTGCATGGGTTGTCCAAGAGGATTCATGTGGGCTGCTGTCAGCAGAATCATTCCCCCAACTGCTGAATGGTTGCCATTTGGTGGGGCCATTGCTAGGCATGGGCGAATTTCTCTCGGTTTCTCGTTTTTCCACTCTGAAGTTCCAAGTCCTCATGGACACCCGTCATCATTTTAGCGTAAATTTCTTCTAACAATCTCAATTTGGGGGGGGGGGTTTGCAATTCTGCCTAACACACACATTCCTGCAAAGCAAACCTCCCCCCTTTACATAGTGAATCTTTTCATATTCCTTTCACAAACATATGCATTTTTAGTCGCCTCGCCTGAGACTGGAGAACAGCATTGCAAAATTCAGAAAAGAGCGAATTTTGGCGGATGACGGCATTTCGATTCCCTTCTTGTTTCAGAAAGTGAGAATTAGGTAGGTTCACTTTTAAACATGAACCAGATTGCATTTCTGCCCCATCCCTGGCAGCCAACCAGTGAAATAAATTGTCAGCAAATTAAATTGCTCAATTGCTAAGAGGTGAAAGCACTGTTTAAATCTACACCTATTTGCATAAGAAGTAAAAACAATTGTTCTGGAGGGAGGAAAGCAAACTTTGAGTCCCCAGAGAAGGCACAGCAGTCAGAAAAAAACTTGGATGAGGAAAAAAAAAACCAATTGCAGCTTGTCTTGAAATTGGCAGCCCAGTTGACCAAAAGGTTCTCCTTTAATTTACATGGTTATGGCTGTGATCCTAAGCACACTTTTCTCGGAGTAAGTCCTATGGGATTCAGAGGGGTTTGCTTCTGAGCAGACAGGCAAAGGCTTGCTCAACAAGGCAAATCTGCCATTAAAGTTTTTGCAGATTTGCTGATGGGGGAACAGTCACATTACGCTGGCCAAAGTAGGTCGGTTGATGGGAGGTCCAGGCTTTGGACTGGGAAACGGGCAGAGGCAGGTTGGAAGCATGTCAGGAGTTGCTAGAAAAAATAAAAATAAAAAGAATTGGGGCACTCTGTGTGTGTGTGTGTGTGTGTGTGTGTGTTCTCCTTTGCAGCCCAATAATAACTTAGTCCAGCCTGCCATCAGTCGACAGCTGTGGCAGGTCCAGCTGCCAGAGGGCAGATCTGAAATAAGCATTTCTCACCAATGTGAAACCTGGCAACATTTTCAATCTCTTCACATTTTGAAACTTGACAACTTTGCATTAAGGGGGGGGGGAAGCAGCCTCTGTCTTCAGCCCCGTTGCAAGGTCTTTGCAAACGCTGTCCAAAATAAATTGCCTAGTCCTGTACTTATTTTTGAAATGTTTGGAAGTCAATCTAAGCTTGGTGAATTTTAACCCTGATCATCTACTTCTCAAGAGCATGATCCAGTGAGGAGTTCTCCTGCTCCAGCCCTGCAGAAGTGCATGGGGTTGGCACAAGAACATAGAATGAAGCTGCAGCGGGAGAACATCCACCCGGATGGTCCTTGAAATTTGTTTCTGCTCCATCAGAGATGATTATCCCATTTTCCTGGAGCCTGACAATGTTTCTCTTTCCTCTCTGGTCTTCTACCAGTCCTCTTATCTCTTGCCTTTGTTTGGCCAAATATGTTAGTTTCTCACCAATTCCTGCTCCTTTCACCTGACCTGAATTCTGTAACAGTCTAATTTATCTTATCAGAATTTGAACAATTTGATTGCCTGTGACAACTGTGGAATTAGTTAGACGCGGGATAGACAAATCTGTCTGTTTCGGTTTCTATGGTTTCCCCTTTTTCTGATCTTAAAATCAGTTCTCCACATTTTGGCAACAATTTGCTATTTCTTTTTTAAAATCCACATGGGCATTTTAGTTCCTCCTAGTGTACACATTTTTGTATGCAATTTTGACTAATATGCCCATTTTTGCAAAGCAATTTTCTCCAGCCTAATGCGTTTTTGAATGCCAGTTTCACCATTATCTGCACACACTTCCTTTCTAATATATGGCATTTTGTACACACTGTTTGGCTGGGGAACTGTCAGTCAAAACTCAGAGAAGTGCGAATTTCAAAGAATAGGTGTGTTTCAATTTGCAGATCAGAAAGTGTGCATTGGATAGTTTCTCATTAAAATAAAAATAAAATTGAATCCCTGGTTATGAGCGCAGGGATTTTGGGTGCTGTCAAACAGTTCACAGGTGAAATAATACACACCCCAATTCTCATTAAACGTGGATCTTCTCCATCTGCTCTGCTCATTAATTCTTTTCCAAGCACCACAGATTTTTTAACAAATAGAGTATTTGTTCCAAAGAAAAATGTCGTCGCCCTCCGATCTTTGGCCAACAGCACAAAATATACTTTAAGTGCCACAGTGCAGAAAATGGCGACCCAGGCACGAGAGGTGTGTGCACCAGAAATTTCAGCCCTAGAGACACTGGAGAGGGGGTAGTGGAGAAGGGGGCTGAGACTTGAAGAAGCTCACACGAATATTTGCATAAGGCACCCCGGAAATCGACACAATCAAAGCAGAGTTGTTGTTTTTCCAGGGGGAGGGATCGTGAAACAGGACCCAACCCTGGTAAGCAGGAACGCTGGGGAGTATCTGTATTCTGGGGTGTGGAGGATTCCGGGGTCCAGATCCTAAAAACCCACCGGACCATGCTTTTCCCGTTTCCAAGAGGCTTCGTGCACCTTGCCGATGCCGGAAGAGGAAGTCGCATGTGGGGATCCAGCTCTCCACCTGGGCCGGCTACCGTTGGGCAAGAAGCGAGCATCTTCTTGTCCCGGTGTCTGAGGGAGGTCTCACGGGAGCTCTTTCAGCTTCTCTATACAGAAAACAAGCCTGCAGAGGGTTGGGGGAAAGGCCAGCTTTGGTATACCAGTTCAGTCACCTGAGCAGCAGTCGCAGGGTTGGAGAAGTGGGAAGGGAGGGTTTTGTGTGTGTGTGTGTGTGTGTGTGTGTGTAAGAGTGAAGTTTCTGCACCGCCAATCCCTTTCCCCCTTTGCACAGCGTGGCAGAGGTCTGGCCGTGCCTTTGGAAAGGTGCCACCATCCGCGGATCTCAGCGGGTTCTCCGGCTCCTTCCCAGCAGCTCTTTCTCCTCCCTGGCCCACGTTCAGCTGAAGGGCTTCACCAGTTTCATGGCAGCATAATTCTGCAGGGAGGTAAAGGCAGCCGGGTGAGGAAAGCTCGCTCTGAGCAATTACTGCAGTTCAATTTATTTTTTAATTTATAGTTTTCAGATATATGCATTTCACTGATTTCAAAACCATTTTGACATTTTAAAACTTGACTTCCTTCCCCCTCTTTCTGTGGTTCCTTAAATTTATTTTTAATATCTTCTGCATATCCAAATTAACATAACTCATTTCTTTATCTTTTTTTAAATATATACTCTTATGTAGCTGCAGGCTATTGCAACAATCCTGCCAGTGTTTTTATCTGTTTACAATTTAGCTGTAAATATTCAATAAATCATTTCCATTCCTTTATAAAAAGTTTGTTATCTTGATTTCTTATTCTTCCGGCAAGTTTTGCCATTTCTGCATATTCCATAAGCTTTTGTATCCATTCTTCCTTTGATGGGAATTCTGCTTCTTTCCATTTTGGGGCAAGGATGTGGCCACAGCTGTCTGTTCTGTGGCCCTGAAGTCATTTCATTTATCATTATTATTATTATTATTATTATTATTATTATTATTATTATTTATTTATACCGCCCATCTGCTGGGTTTCCCCAGCCACTCTGGGCAGCTTCCAACAAAAGATTAAAAATACATTAAAACATCAGTCATTAAAAACTTCCCTAAACAGGGTTGCCTTCAGATGTCTTCTAAAAGTCAGATAGTTGCTTATTTCCTTGACATCTGATGGGAGGGCGCCACTGCCGAGAAGCCTCTCTGCCTAGTTCCCTGTAACCTCACTTTCTTGCAGTGAGGGAACCGCCAGAAGGCCCTTGGAGCTGGACCTCAGTGTCCGGGCTGAACGATGGGGGTGGAGACGCTCCTTCAGGTATACTTCAGGTATACACCTTCCAGGAAGGTGCTCCCAAAATCCGCAGCCCCCTCTCCTTCCTCAAAAGTGGCTCTTTCCCCTCCCCAAAACAAGAGCAATTTGCAGAAAACAACAAGTGTTCCTGAAGAAACAACCCATGTGGAAATACCTAATAGCACAGATTTCTTTTTATATATATAAAAAAATTAACATTACTGGCCTGGCAGAGAATACTTCTGATATATTCATTTCCAGGAACAGTTTTGCTTCATCTCTTCCATATGTTAGAAGAAGAAGAAGAAGAAAACACCCCTTGTCCATAAACAGATTCTGAGCGCCAGTTAAAATCTTCCAAACTGCCGATAACTTTTCCCAGCAGGCGAGAGCAGCTGCCTCTTTCGCTCTGCTAATAATGTCTGCCACCGGGAGAGGCCTTTGCCAGAGGATGGACTGGGCAGGAGAGAAAGGTCCAGACAGGGGAGAAAGAAACAGATCACCCCTCGGCCTTTCAGGGAGCGTTTGGCTTTCCCATCCATTCTTAGGGACTTCTTGTCCTCTTTCCTGCAGATTTTTTTAAATGTACACAGCTTAGAAATTTTTTTGGGGGGGCGGGGCGGAGGAAATTAAGCCGGCAGTTCCCAAAGCGCAGGGCTGCCATACGCCCGGAATTTCCCAGACGTAGCCGGGATTCATCTGCCGGAAATAGCGTCTGGGTGGAATCTCTGAAAATCAGCAGAAATGTCCGGGGAAACTCAGGTATAGGGCAACCCATGTCGGAGGAAGGGGGGGGGGGTTAAGCTCAACAACCTTGGCCCCAAAATAAATAAATAGATGGATAAATAAATAAATAAATAAATTTTCAGTTATACCCCGCCCTCCCCAGCCAAGACCGGGCTCAGGGCGGCTCACACCGGGTATAAAAACAATTGATTAAAATACAACTTAAAAACAAGATTAAAACACAACATTAAAATATATGTGGCAACTCTACCAAAGCAGGCAGGACCACCCTTGGGAGGAGGGGAGCGGGGATCTCCACGGGGGTGGGGGTGCCAAGAGCCATAGATGACCCCCCGACTTTGAAAAGCTGCTGTCACTGGGTCAAGTTCACCCATTCTGTTGAATCAATCAAACTTGAATAGTTTTAATTCGGTTTTGAATAAACGTGCAATGAATGGTGACCGCTTCGAATTTTCTCGTGTCGCCGTCTTCCTTAGCGGGTTGCGCAAGCCGCTGTTAGGAATGATGCTTTTTATAGGGTATGGGGATGAGTTTATGGACCCAGGGGGTGAGTTGAGGGAGGGCCTTCTTGGTAGTGGCCCCCTCCCTGAGGAATGTCCAGGAGATGAAGAACGACTCAGCTTTTAGAAGAAATCTGAAGGCAGCTCTGTGTCGGGAGGTTTTTAATGGTCTACGTTTTTATGTATGTTGGAATCCACCCAGATTTAATAGTATATAATAATAATAATAATAATAATAATAATAATAATAATAATAATAATTATACCAACTTATAGGGGTGGGGGGTCTTCAGCCCCCCCCCCCCCGTGTTTGTTGGGATAGAGCTGAGCCCCCCAATTTTGAGGGGGTGCAGGAGGCCACACACAGA
The DNA here is from genome assembly GCA_900245905.1 of Lacerta viridis. Taxonomy (NCBI): domain Eukaryota; kingdom Metazoa; phylum Chordata; class Lepidosauria; order Squamata; family Lacertidae; genus Lacerta; species Lacerta viridis. The sequence goes on from OFHU01004715.1 coordinate 583,843, forward strand.
GCCAGGCTCTGCACTCGGCCTCCTCCCAACGGTCAGCCTTCTCCCCATGCAATGGTCAGCCCCCCACCCCAACACACCGCCTTGTTCCCTAAGCAAACTCCAGTCAACATTGTCGCTTCCCCTTGTAGGGAAGACACACATAACTGCAGCCCCTCCAAGGCTTGCCCAGTGCCTTTCTGGCGACGGGGCGGCAGGAACTGTCCGGAGGATCCTGGGGGGGCATTTTGCTGTGGGAGTGCAGCAGAGCCGTCTTAAGGGAATCTGCCGCCCTGGCGCGGCTATCCCTCCGGCGCCCCCGCCATGCCGCCTCTCCGCCGCCTCCCTCCCGCGCTTGCCGCCCCTTGGGAGGGGGGTGGGCGAGCGGGGGATGAGGGGCGTGGCGCTGGAGCGGCGCGGGGCTCTGCGCGCCCTTCCAGCGCTTCCGGGACGGGAGGCGAGGGCGGCCGGCTCGCGCTCCCGCGCGCATCCGGATGGCGCGGCGCAGCCGGCTGGGCAGCTTGTGCTCCATCGGGTGGGCGGCCGGCTGCGCGCGGGAGCGCGAGCCGGCCGCCCTCGCCTCCCGTCCCGGAAGCGCTGGAAGGGCGCGCAGAGCTGTGCTCCTGTGCTCTGCTGGGCAGCCAGAGGGCGTGGCGTGGCCGGCCAGCTCCCTTGCCGGGAGTCAGAGGGCGCTGCCGGCAGGCGCTGCCAGCGGGGCTGGAGGACGGAGGCGCCCTCCAGGCCATTGCGCCCTGGCGCGCCGCGCCACCAGCCCCAATGGATGAGACGGCTCTGGAGTGCAGGATTATTTATACTCCGGCCACTCTGGGCGGCTTACAGCCATATATAGAACACAGCAAGGCACCAAACGTTCTGCCTCCCAACAGGTCGCTGCCTCTGCTGTGCCTCTCGGTCCAGCCTCCAGGGCGGGAAGAGTGGGGACAAGGGGTCGCATCCTGCCCCAGCGCCACCCACCCCATCTGCCATGCTCACTTCCCCTGCAGGGCCAGTCGTGCCGAGGTCAGAGAGCCAGGAGCATGCGCAAATAAATGCTGTGCGGCCAGACTCCACGGTCAGCCTCCTCCCGCTAACAGCCTCCTCCCGACACGATGGTCACATGAGCATGATGGGGCCCCCAAATGTCAAGTGCAATGTGGCACCCCTGAAGGTAAAAAAAGGTAAAAAGGTATAGGACCCCTGGACAGTTAATAATAATAACAATAATAGTTTATTATTTATACCCCACACATCTGGCTGGGTTTCCCCAGCCACTCTTCTCGCATTCAGGCCAAGGGAGCTGGCGTTTGTCCACAGACAGCTTTCTGGGTCATGTGCCCAGCAGGACTAAACCGCTTCTGGTGCAACGGGACATCGTGACGGAAACCAGAGCGCACGGAAATGCCGTTTACCTTTCCGCCACAGCAATACCTATTTATCTAGTTGCCCTGGCGTGCTTTCGAACTGCTAGGTTGGCAGGAGCTGGGACAGAGCAACGGGAGCTCACTCCGTCGTGGGGATTCGAACCGCCGACCTTCCGATCGGCAAGCCCAAGAGGCTCAGTGGTTTAGACCACAGTGCCACCTGAGCCCGGTGCCTCTGAACGGAACCAGGGGCTCTGTGGCTTGAAAAAAAGTCTTCAAACTGCTGAAGGTCTTCAATAAATAAGCCCCCGGTGCATGTCCTCAGATCTCCACCCCGACCCCCAACTCTGGCCGCCTCTGGACTATTCTCCCCTCTGTGGCCGTCCATCTTCCCAGCACGGAGCCCGTCACATAAATATTCCAAACGCTTCCCTTATTAAATTTGTAGCAAAGCCAAGCTGACATCCATGTTTATGCTGCTTGGAAAGAGGTGGGAAGCGGCTCAGATTCACACATGCACACGGCTTGGCGGAGGCAGGCAGTTCCCTTCCAAACCCGCTGGATTTAATTGGGACGGGCTGATAGCCACCGCTTGGCCTGTTCTGTTCCCCCCCACCCCACCCTAAAAAAAGCAACGTTGTTGGAAGGAGAGCGAGAGGAACCAGAGCCAATCGGGAAGGGGTGGTGCAGGGAAGTGTGACCCCAGGCAGTGTAATAAATTGCCGCTCACACCGGCTTGCAGGGCACTCTTCCCATTGGGGGGGGATGAGGGCTGGGTGGGGGGAGGAACGCCCTCCGCCCCAGAAAGCAAGGCACATCATCGCGCACCATTAGCAAGCTCCCTCGGCGGAACACGAGAGCCTCCTAATTAATTTCGCACCGTTTGTCTTTCGGGAAGCTTCCTCCAGAATATTGCCACTGTCGTTTTTAGGGCTTGTCTGCGAGGCTGGGGTGGGGAGGGGGTCCTCCCATCTGGGTGGGAAAGGCACTTGGAGGGATGTCGGAAGCCAAAAAGGCATCATCGCCCAAGACGGGGAGAAAGAGGTCCTGGGAAGTTGCAGCAGGAGATGCTCCTTGTGGGTGGTGCCCATGTTCGCTCCATGTGGGAATGATGCGCACGATCTCGCTCTGCAGTTTGGGTTTGTTTCTGTGGCTAAGTCTGACAGAAGCCGGGAGCGCAAGAACATCCAGAGAGCCTTTAGCCTCCCTGCTGCACACCAAGAGGGGATGGTTCTCTGGGTTTAGAATCACAGACTCATAGAGTTGGAAGGGGCCGTGAGGGTCATCTGGTCTGACCCCCTGCGATGCAGGAATCTTTTGCCCAATGGGGGGCTCGAACCCACGGCCCTGAGATTAGGTGTCTCCTGCTCTAATGCCTGAGCTATCCAGTTTGAGACCAGGGTCTTTCCCAGCCCAGGATGGTGCTGCCATCAAGGAAGGAACCTGGGTCCTTTCGCATGGACAGTGCATGCTCCGCCACTGAGCACTGACCCTCTTCCCCCTGGGACTTGGAGAGCATCAGAAGGGGGATTCTCAAGGCCCCTGTCGGCCACTGGGCAGGGCTGCTGGGCTACCCTGGGCAGGCCTGTCTTGTAGGAAAGAGGCGGCCATGGAAGAACAGTATAGTCTCCCACCCACCTGTTCCAGCAAGGCAGCAAACTGAATAATAATAATAATAATAATAATAATAATAATAATAATAATTTATTATTTGTACCCCGCCCATCTGGCTGGGTCTCCCCAGCCACTCTGGGCGGCTTCCACCAAACATTAAAATACATTTAAAATATCACAGTTTAAAAACTTCCCTAAACAGGGCTGCCTTCAGGTATTTTCTGAATGTCAGGTAGTTGTTTATTCCCTTGACTTCTGATGGGAGGGCGTTCCACAGGGCGGGCGCCACTACCGAGAAGGCCCTCTGCCTGGTTCCCTGTAGTTTTGCTTCTCGCAGTGAGGGAACCGACAGAAGGCCCTCGGCGCTGGATCTCAGTGTCCGGGCTGAATGATGGGGGTGGAGACGCTCCTTCAGGTATACAGGACCGAGGCCGTTTAGGGCTTTAAAGGTCAGCACCAACACTTTGAATTGTGCTCGGAAACGTACTGGGAGCCAATGCAGATCTCTCAGGACCGGTGTTATGTGGTCCCGGTGGCCACTCCCAGTCACCAGTCTAGCTGCCGCATTCTGGATTAATTGCAGTTTCCAGGTCACCTTCAAAGGTAGCCCCACATAGAGCGCATTGCAGTAGTCCAAGCGGGAGATAACCAGAGCATGTACCACTCTGGCAAGACAGTCTGTGGGCAGGGAGGGTCTCAGCCTGCACACCAGATGCAGCTGGTAGACAGCCGCCCTGGACACAGAATCATAGGATTGTAGAATTGTAGAGTTGGAAGGTACCTCAAACATCATATGGTCCAACTCCTGGCCTTGCAAGAATCTGAAGGAGCGTCTCCACCCCCATCATTCTGCCCGGACACTGAGGTCCAGCGCCGAGGGCCTTCTGGCAGTTCCCTCCCTGTGAGAAGTGAGGTTACAGGGAACCAGGCAGAGGGCCTTCTCGGTGGTGGCGCCCTCCCATCAGATGTCAAGGAAATAAACAACTATCTGACTTTTAGAAGACATCTGAAGGCAGCCCTGTTTAGGGAAGTTAATACTGTTCGATGTTTTATCATGTTATTAATATTCTGTTGGGAGCCGCCCAGAGTGGCTGGGGAAACCGAGCTGGGTGGGCGGGGTATTATTATTATTATTATTATTATTATTATTATTATTACCCTGACAGGTTGGCCATCCAACCTCACGAGAGTCCACCACTTTCCAACAGAGTCCGTTCCACTGCTGAACAGCTCTCACCACCAGAAAGTTCTCCCTGATGTTTAGTCGGAGTCTCCTTTCTTAGAATTTGAACCCATCGGCCGGGATCCAGCCCTGTGGAGCCGCAGGGAGCCAGCTTGATCCATCTCCCATGTATGAGCTGAACAGCATTTTCAAAAGCCGGCCGTTGTGCAATTTTCCATCTGCATCCACTCTGATATGAAGCAAGAAATCACTTCTAGGGGCCTTGCCAGGCCTCTTCGTGTTTGGGGGCATCCCTGATACTCGGAGCGTCACCATTTCCTCCCCCCCCCACCACCACCCTTCCCCAATACTAGCATTATTGCCAAAGAGTAATGGGTAACAGAGCAGGGAAAGGGAACCCTGTTCCAGGACGAGACATTCAAGTCAGCAACCTCAATAAATGGGGAGAGGGAAGGGGATGGGGGGCGGGCAGGGGAACGATTCTAAATAAATGAAAGCAGAAAAATTCCATGACATGCCTCAGTTGCTTTTCAGAAATACGAGTCGGGCTGCCCCACCCCCACCCCCATTTTCACATATGCAGCTCAATTTCTGCTCTGCTTCATCCCAGGGACTCAGGGGCTGCTTCCACCATCCAAATTGCCATGAAATACAACCTCAGGCAGTAGACATGGACACCAAAGCCAGATTGAAGTCCTGAGCCATTTTACCTGGGAGTGAGCCCCGGTGAATCCAATAGGATCTACTTCTGGGTACGCACAGTTCGGCTTGTGCCCTAAGTCTCAGAGGGCCCTCACTTATACCGAGTCCATCTTTCTCAGTGCTGTCTGCACAGACTGGCAGCCACCTTGCCAGGATTTCAGGCAAGCATCGCTCACAGCCCTAGCGAGAGAAAGTCGTCGGGGATCGAACCTGAGACCTTCTTCTTGCCAGGCAGATGCTCTGCCAATGAGCTACGGCTCTTACACCCAAGCGAAGGATCTGGTTCCATATCCTTAAAAGATCTGGGGAGTGCAGGGTTGCCATATTTCAAAAAAGTGAAAATCCACACACAAAAATTGCAGAGTTTTCGTGTCTAAAGAGAAGTTTTTCACCTTTTTTTTTAAAAAAAAATGAAAAACAAAAAAAGCAACACTTCCGATATGGGCTGCCATAAGCCCAGGTTTTCCTGGACATTTTAGCCGCTTTTCAAAAATTCCGCCCGGACGCCATTTTCAGCAGACGAAATGGCAACCCTAGGGGAGGGATGGAATCTTAAGGAAGCGGAGATTTTCCTGCGGTTTTATAGCTCCTGCCAAGAGTCACAGAGCCATTGGGCTGAAGCGTAGCTGATGGTCGCTGGGTCTCTCCCTCCACTGGTGAGGCCAGGAAGGACCTCTGCTTGGCTTTAGAAGTGGATTAGACAAAGTCAAGCTCACCAATGGCTGCTAACCATTGAGAGCCATCGAGAGCCAGTGTGGTGTAGTGGTTAAGAGTGGCGGACTCGTAATCTGGTGAACCGGGTTCGCGTCTCCCCTCCTCCACATGCAGCTGCTGGGTGACCTTGGGCCAGTCACACTTCTCTGAAGTCTCTCAGCCCCACTCATATGCACGGATTGGAAACGAGCCAGGGTGCCCGCCTTGAATTTTCTGCAGGATCCAAGCAGTAATGAACGAGGGTTTGCCAAGGGTAAGATCTGTTCTCCAGCAGAACCTGCCCTCTTGGAAGACTGACTCTCCTTCCTTGGAGGTTTCTAAGCAGCTGTTGGATGGGCATCTGACAGGGACGTTTCAGTTGCGATTCCTGCCTTGCAGGGGGTTGGACTGGATGACCCCGGGGGTCCCCTCAACCCTACAATTCTATGCATAACTTCCGCAATATCATCATGCGCAGAAATGGATGCACACTGAAAAGGACATCAGGATAGGTGCCCAGCAGCCTCATCCCGACAACAACACTTTCGCTGGCTGCTTTGGGTTCACCTGGGAAGCTCATCAGAAAAAGGAGGCTGGGCTTCTCCAGGCAGCTAATGAGTCAGGGACGCATTCCTGGGCAGCTAATGTGTCCAGGGTGACAGGGGAATAAAAACATGGGGAGTCTGAGCCCTGAAAGGAACTGGGATCCCAAAAGGATCCGAACGCTTGTCACCTCATTTGCCTGGCCACCTTGGTCTCCGTTCTCCAGGCCAAGCAGGTATGTTTTTAATATCCCAGGCGCAGAATTTGTTATGTGTGGGACCAGGGCAAGTGGGTCGTTTTTCTTATCGGGGTTTGTGCAGGAGGACATCTCGCGGCACCGCATGAATTATTTCGGTGCTTAGAAACGGAGGTCCTTGGGAGCTTTGCCCCGTACCAAGCTGGGCAGGTGGAATGTAGATAGGACTGGCCTGGCTCTTGCAGATCGAGGGGGTGGGGAGGGAACTCTGCCGTCCAGATTAATGAGGCGGCAGCCCCTTCCTCCACATTTGGGCCTCGGGAGGGGGCAGAGAATGCTCCTTTCAAGCCCCAGGAACGAGCAACCCAGCCTGCATGACTCTCCATAAAGCATCCTGCTCCATCTTTAAGCGATTCAAGCTGGGAACACTTTCCAGGAGACTCTCCACCCAGAGCGCCGAGAAGGAGTTGAGCTCCCAAGCAAACTGCTTTCTTGCTATGCTTCTCTTAGAGACTCCTATGATCCTCAGGGTCCCTTCCAACCTAAGAAATCTAGGATTCCCTGTTGAGAAATGGCACCTTGAAAGTGGACCTGGAGGGAAAACCAACCGTCAGTGTTCAGGGGAGGCTGAAAGGGGTCCTGAGAGATTTACATTGGCTCCCAGTACGTTTCCGAGCACAATTCAAAGTGTTGGTGCTGACCTTTAAAGCCCTAAATGGCCTCGGCCCAGTATACCTGAAGGAGTGTCTCCACCCCCATCGTTCAGCCCGGACACTGAGGTCCAGCTCCGAGGGCCTTCTGGCGGTTCCCTCACTGCGAGAAGTGAGGTTACAGGGAACCAGGCAGAGGGCCTTCTCGGTGGTGGCGCCCACCCTGTGGAACCCCCTCCACCAGATGTCAAGGAAATAAGCATCTGAAATATCTGAAGAAGTGTGCATGCACATGAAAGCTCATACCAAGAACAAACTTAGTTGGTCTCTAAGGTGCTACAGGAAGGATTTTTTGATTTTATCTTTTGTTTTGACTATGGCAGACCAACACGGCTACCTACCTGTAAAAGGAAATAAGCAGCTATCGTATTTTTGAAAGACATCTGAAGGCAGCCCTGTTTAGGGGAGTTTTTAATATTTAATGCTGTATTGTTTTAACAGCCGATTGGGAGCCACCCAGAGTGGCTAAGGAAACTCAGCCAGATGGGTGGGGTACAAATGATAAATTATTATTATTATTATTAGTAGTAGTAGTAGTAGTAGTAGTAGTATCCCTCACCCCTGCTATAAAGAGATGCTCATTTGGTTGAGATTCCTGCATTGCAGGGGGTTGGACTAGATGACCCTCGGTGTCCCTTCCACCTCTACGATTCTATGACTTTGGACATGGAGCGTGCGTGCGTTTCATCATCTAACCAATTCCCTGTGGTTCTTACCGGGAAGGCATAGATGAAGATCCCCAGGAAGAGCAGCACAATGAAGATTAAGAGGAAGACGAGGAAGACCCACTTGAACCGTCTCCACAGGATATACTTCAGAGTCTTGTACGGGGAGGTAAACCACAGGAAGGAGGTCTCTGGACGCCTGCAGACAAAGAGAGACACAGCTAGGCCCAGAAATCCTGGAAGAGGTGCCGGGATGGGCCAGATACCCTTCAGAAGGGCAGTGCCCTTGGGTGGAGTGGGCAAGGCTGGCATTAATGTGGCAGAGCCATCCCCTGGCGCTAATGTGGGTAATCACAGCAGGTGAGACAGGGCAGGGTTGAGGTGGAAGGTCCCAGCAACCACAGGCTTTTCAGAAGCCCAGAGACAGGCATGGGTGGGACCAGGGTGATAACCTCCGCCTCTGTCTCCTTCACTGTAAAATTATTCTGCACTAAGGTCTTCTGCAGGGACACAGGTGGCACTGTGGGTTAAACCACAGAGCCTAGGGCTTGCTGATCAGAAGGTCGGCGGTTTGAATCCCCGCGACGGGGTGAGCTCCCATTGTTCGGTCCCAGCTCCTGCCCACCTAGCAGTTCAAAAGCACATCAAAGTGCAAGTAGATAAATAGGTACCGCTCCGGCGGGAAGGTAAACGGCGTTTCCGTGCGCTGCTCTGGTTTGCCAGAAGCAGCTTAGTCATGCTGGCCACATGACCCGGAAGCTGTACGCCGGCTCCCTCGGCCAGTAAAGCGAGATGAGCACTGCAACCCCAGAGTCGGACACGACTGGACCTAACGGTCAGGGGTCCCTTTACCTTTACCTTTAAGGTCTTCTGCGGTCTTCTAAGGTCTCAAGCTACCCAGAACCTGTGGACTGCCTCCCCAACTATACCGCCGGGTGATAGTGCCATGCGAGAGATGGGACAATGAAATAGAAGGGGTGTTGCAATGGGATAAAACAACAGACTGCAATACCAGTGCAAGGAGTGTCCTGTTGCATTGCATGGCATCTCCCCAAAACCCGCTTCATGCGCTTCCCAATGTTTGCTTCAGCATGGACTGAGGGAGCACAGGCGCAGAGCCCCTTTTCTTTACACCCCAAGGCTACTGCGAACTCCTCTTACTTTGGGTCTTCCAGCTTGGGATTCATGTTCGGCTCATCTCGGCCCAACCCAGCCGGCCTTTCTTCATGCTCTTGCTCGTTGATGATCTCCAGGGTCATTTCCAACTTTCCCTGTATGGGAGAGGAGGGGGATTTTGAGGACTGAGATGCAAAGACCACACCACTGATCTGAAGAGACCGAGGGCAGGAGGTGCAGCTCTGTTGCAGGCAGAAGGCCCCGGGTTCGGTGCTCACGGCCACCTCCCATCTCTCAGGAAGCAGGGGGTGTGAGAGACCCTTCTCTGCCTGAGACCCTGGAGCGCCAAGGCCAGTCAGGGCGGGGAACCCTGGCTGGATATACAAAGGGTTGTATCCAACATCAGTCCTAGTCAGCACAGACCCGCTGATATTAATAGACAAATTTCCTGCCCCTTAATTTTAATGGCTCTGCCCTGAGTAGGACTTAGTTAGATGTAGCCCAAGGAGTCTAATTCCCCTGGAATATTTAGGTATGTTTTCAGGATGGTGTAAAGGCCCAGAACGGCCACCCCAGAAAACCTCTGTGATGTTTAGCTTCCTTTTTAGTTGCCGCTTTTTTCGTAGCGACTTAAAGACTGCAATTCCTTCACTGATGATTTGCTCATTGTTCTCTATGATTTACGTCGTACTTGCGCCGTTCAGTTCTGTTACGGTTATCTCTTGTTCGTAAGGCACTTTGGGATTCATTTGAATGGAAAGAATCATAGAAATACAACTAATCCATCAAATTCCGCAATCTATCTATGCACTGTGTGTGTGAAGAAGCACTTTCTTTCGTCTGCCCTGAAACTTCCAGCCTTCAGCTTCCCCAGGTGACTGTTTGGTTCTAGCGTTCGGCTTCTTCCGATCTGCTTTCATTACAACTTGTAAAATCTTCTCCACCCCCACCCCCACTTTTTTCTAAGCTAAAAATATGCAAATGCAACCTTTCCTCCACCCGCTTGAACTTTTCTGAACTTCCCTCAATTCTACCATATCCAGAACTGCACACATCGCAGATTTGTATAATGATTTGCATATCTGAGACTGGCAGGCATATTTTCTAAGGCCTTTCCAAATGATCCCTAGACATGGAATTTTCCCTTTTCACAGCCGCTGTACGCTAGGGAGACATTTTCATTGAGTGATCCACCACGATCCCAAGGTCTCTTTCCTGACAAGCTCAGACCCCACAATCATGGCCCGGATCCTGCCACCCCCGCTCAACACAGAGAAGGCTTTCATTGTGCAATGAGAAGAGAGGGACCTACTCCGATGGTCTTCTCCCCATTCTCCTCTGCCACGCATGGCCACCAGCCCTTCACTGTCTTCTGCTCGAAGAGCGAGACCACCCTCTCCGTGGCATCAAGGAGGTCCACTGTGCACTTCTCGGCTGTCTTGACAGGCTTCAGCATGCAGTTGAGATCCAGCTGGATGGAACCTACAAGGTGGGAAGAAAGGATGAGCCCAGCACTGTGAATGAAGCAGGATGGATAGAATCATAGAATCATAGAGTTGGAAGAGACCACAAGGGCCATCCAGTCCAACCCCCTGCCAAGCAGGAAACACCATCAAAGCATTCCTGACAGATGGCTGTCAAGCCTCCGCTTAAAGACCTCCAAAGAAGGAGACTCCACCACACTCCTTGGTAGCAAATTCCACTGCCGAACAGCTCTCACTGTCAGGAAGTTCTTCCTAATGTTTAGGTGGAATCTTCTTTCTTGTAGTTTGAATCCATTGCCCCGTGTCCGCTTCTCTGGAGCAGCAGAAAACAACCTTTCACCCTCCTCTAGATGACATCCTTTTATATATTTGAACATGGCTATCATATCACCCCTTAACCTTCTCTTCTCCAGGCTAAACATACCCAGCTCCCTAAGCCGTTCCTCATAAGGCATCGTTTCCAGGCCTTTGACCATTTTGGTTGCCCTCCTCTGGACACGTTCCAGCTTGTCAGTATCCTTCTTGAACTGTGGTGCCCAGAACTGGACACAGTATTCCAGGTGAGGTCTGACCAGAGCGGAATACAGTGGTACTATTACTTCCCTTGATCTAGATCAGGGGTGGCCAACTTCCAGGAGACTGCGATCTACTCACAGAGTTAAAAAACTGGCAGTGATCTACCCCCTTTTGGGGGGTTCAGGTCGAGGTTGTTGAGCTTTTTTTAGGAAGGAAAGCCCTGTTTTGGGGGCTTCAGGGCAAAGATGTAGAGCTTTTTTTAGGGGAGCCAAAGTTGCTGAGCTTCTTTGGGGGGAGCCAGTGATCTACCAGTGATCTACCACAGACGTCCAGTGATCTACCAGTAGATCATGATCTACCTGTTGGACACATCTAGATGCTATACTCCTATTGATGCAGCCCAGAATTGCATTGGCTTTTTTAGCTGCTGCATCACACTGTTGACTCATGTCAAGTTTATGGTCTACCAAGACTCCTAGATCCTTTTCACATGTACTGCTCTCAAGCCAGGTGTCACCCATCCTGTATTTGTGCCTTTCATTTTTTAGCTGAAGAGGACTCGGGTTAGGCAAGCTTCCGCCAGCAACAGGGGTTTTATTTGCCTTGGTGTGGAAGCCAACACCCACTGACTCCATGCATGAAGCATGGTTCTGCACAATACTGGAAACATAGGTTGCTTTCGCCATCGCCACCATTGACCGGAAAGGCGGTCTGCTGAAGTTACTGGCATGCAGGGATTTTTAACAGCCCAGCTGCCCACAGGTATAGATGTCAGTTATTTGTGACCGAAACAGAGAAGAAAGACCTGGCTTTCATAAATGCTTTCATTCTGGTCACCTGGAAGGAATGATAGAATTGTAGAGTTAGAAGGTACACCCAGGGGTCATCTAGTCCAACCCCCTGCAATGCAGGAATCACAGATAGAAAAGAATTGACAGGTGGCCACCCAACATCTGTTTAAACACCTCCAAGAGAGGAGAGTCCACCATCTTCCAAGGTAGTCTGTTCCACAGTTGGACAGCTCTCACCATCAGAAAGTTCTTCCTAAAGTTTAGTTAGAATCTCCTTTCTTGTCATTGGAATCCATTGGTTTGCATCTGGAGCAACAGAAAGCAAGCTTGTTCCATCTTCCACGTGGCAGGAAGTGTTCCTCATAGGGCAAGGTTCCCAGACCCTTGATCATCTTGGTCACCCTCCTTTGCACATGTTCCAGCTTGTCAATATCTGTCTTAAATTGTGGTGCCCAGAATTGGACACTGGACTCCAGGTGTGGACTGCCCAAAGCAGAATAGAGCAGGACTATGACTTTCCTTGATCTGGACACTGCACTTCTGTGGATGAAGCCTAGAACAGCATTAGCACGATTTTTTTTTTTTTTTTTGCTGCTGCTGCATCACACTGTGGACTCATGGCAACTTATGGTCTACTAAGAATCCACACTGGCACCAGGTGATTAGAGGAATGGCAATTTGCAAGGCCAATGTTGAATGGTTGTACCTTGGAAGCCAAACGCCTTGAGAGTCTAATGTTTTCGCTCCCGAACGCCGCAAACCCAGAAGTGCGTATTCTGGTTTGCGAATGTTCTTTGGAACCCCAACGTCCAACGCGGCTTAAGCTCCTGCAGCCAATCCGAAGCCGTGCCTTGGTTTCCGAATGTTTTGGAAGTCAAACGGACTTCCGGAGCGGATTCCGTTCGACTTCCGAGGTACCACTGTATGGGGGTCACTCAGTGCCACTGGAAGGCAATTGAGATTGAACGCATGATTGACAAGAAAAGGAAGGCCTTTCGGACCTGGCAAAGAGACAGAAATTGTGCCACTAAGAAAAAAACCTATGCCAACGCTAAGGCTGAGGTTCAAAGGAGAACCAGAGAACTAAAAAAAAAAAAACACCTGGTGGATAAAAAAGCTCAAGAGATCCAGCACTTCGCCAGCACTCATGATCCACAGAGTTTCTTTAAAGCCACAACGACCATCTATGGGCCAATAAATCATGGCATATGCCCCCTACGCTCAGCAGATGGTACCACACTTCTAAAAGATAAAGAAGCTATTGCACTGCGCTGGAAAGAACACTACCAACATCTCCTTAACCGCAACTCCCCTGTAGCTGCTGAGGTCCTCTCACAAATTCCGCAAAAACAAGTTAGAGATGAGCTTGCAGTATCTCCAAATCTGGGAGAGTTGTGTGCAGCTGTTAACCAAATGAAAAACAACAAAGCCAGTAGACCTGATGGGATACCTGCTGAAATCTTCAAAGTGGGTGGAATTGAACTTACACAACAACTTCACAAGGTCATCGAAAAAATCTGGGAAAGAGAAGCGATCCCAGCAGGCTTTAGGGATTCCAAAATTATCAATCTCTTTTTAAAAAGGTGACAGAACTGATTGCGGAAACTATCAAACTATTGAAGTGCAGTGTGTCTGAGGACCAGGGAAACCAAAATGCTTGTTTACAAAGCTGTTGTACTACCAACCTTACTGTATGCTTGTGAAACGTGGACCACTTACAAATGCCACCTCCAACTTCTTGAAAAATTCCATCAACGTTGTCTCCAAAAAATCTTACACATCACTTGAGAAGACAGGCGAGCTAATACCAGTGTACTGGATGAAGCAATGATTCTTCAACATCAACTTCGTTGGACTGGTCATGTTGTGCGGATGCCTGATTATCGTCTTCCAAAGCAACTACTCTATTCTGAACTTAAAAATGGAAAGCGTAATGCTGGTGGTCAACAAAAGAGGTTTAAAGACTCTCTCAAGGCAAATCTTTAAAAATGTAGTATAAACACCGACAACTGGGAAACACTGGCCTGCGAGCGCTCCAGTTGGAGAACAGCCTTTACCAAAGGTGTCATGGGCTTTGAAGACGCTCGAACTCAGGACGCAAGGGAGAAACGTGCTAAGAGGAAGGCACGCTTGGCAAATCCACACCGTGATCAACTCCCCCGGAAACCAATGTCCCCACTGTGGAAGGATGTGTGGATCCAGAATTGGCCTCCACAGTCACTTATGGACTCATTGTTAAAACTGTGTTTATGGAAGACAATCTTACTTGGCGAAGAAGAAGAAGAAGAAGAAGAAGAAGAAGAAGAAGAAGAAGAAGAAGAAGAAGAAGAAGAAGAAGAACTTGTGAACAGAAGAAACGCCTTTCCTCTTTGGAAGACGAAGGAACACCTACTCAGCCCTGCTGGGCATGCGCCAACCAGTGTTGGGAAGAACAGAAAACGAGGTCAACCACCTCTCAAAAGGAGACTGTCTGGGTCTGCTTTATGGGCCACCACATAAGTTACAGCTGCCAGACAGCTGCCAGTTTGATCAGTTCCATATTGTGGCTGCCAAGCATTGGCAGGTCACCTATGCACAGTGGTTCACCTGTACACAGGACTGGGAAATTCTCCTGAATTTAAATTCTGGGCTTTGTTCCAGCTGCTCAAAGCACACAGATTTGCTCCAGCTTTCAATGTGCCTCTTGGTTTTTGCTCTGGGCTCCATACGCAACGCCGCTTCTTTGCGTTGACGATGTCTTGGCACAGGAAAAAATCCTGATGCCACATCGAGTTTCCGTTCTGTGCTTCCTTTCAATGCATGTGCATAGGTAGCCTGTAAAGAAATCAAAGAGTCCGAGGGAAAACTATGCCTGGCTGTGCATCCGCCAATCCTGAAACTAATTTTTGGAAATGCTACAAGTTAACCAACGAGGACAGCAGAGCGAAATGCAGGGCAAGGAGACACTTCCCACTCACCCAAGTAGTCATCAAAAGAAAACTTGTCGTTGTCCCAGATCTGAAGGACCAGCTGCGGACGAACTTTGTTCTCTGTCTTGTCCAGGCTCCAGAAATGCTCCTGCATTTGTACATACACGGGAAGACAGGAAATGCTCCTTTAGAAGGATGAATATTCTGGTTTCTTTCATTTTATCAGCTAAACTGAAGGCTAGGTTTGAGTGTTTGGCATCCACCAACGTCAAGAATCCCAGCATTTAAACAGGGCGGCAGCATTTTTAAGGATGAAGAGATGGACTCTAATAATAATAATATTTATTTATGCATGCCCCGCCCATCTGGCTGGGTTTCCCCTGCTACTCTGGGCGGCTTCCAACAGAATATTAAAATACAATAGTCTATTAAACATTAAAAGCTTCCCTAAACAGGGCTGCCTTCAGATGTCTTCTAAAAGTCTGGTAGATGTTTTTCTCTTTGACATCTGGTCACAGCATGGGCGCCACCACCGAGAAGGCCCTCTGCCTGGTTCCCTGTAAATTGGCTTCTCGCAGTGAGGGAACTGCCAGAAGACCCTCAGCGCTGGACCTCAGTGTCCAGGCAGAATGATGAGGGTGGAGACGCTCCTTCAGGTATACAGGACCGAGGCCGTTTAGGGCTTTAAAGGTCAGCACCAACACTTTGAATTGTGCTCAGAAATGTACTGGGAGCCAATGTAGGTCTTTCAGGACCGGTGTTATGTGGTCTCGGCGGCCGCTCCCAGTCACCAGTCTAGCTGCCGCATTCTGGATTAGTTGTAGTTTCCGGGTCACCTTCAAAGGTAGCCCCACATAGAGCACATTGCAGTAGTCCAAGCAGGAGATAACCGGAGCATGCACAACTCTGGCGAGACAGTCCGCTGGCAGGTAGGGTCTCAGCCTGCGTACCAGATGCAGCTGGTAGACAGCTGCCCTGGACACAGAATTGACCTGTGCCTCCATGGACAGCTGTGAGTCCAAAATGACTCCCAGGCTGCACACCTGGTCCTTCAGGGACACAGTTACAGGTGGGTAGCCGTGTTGGTCTGCCATAGTCAAAACAAAATCAAAAATTCTTTCCAGTAGCACCTTAGAGACCAACTGAGTTTGTTCTTGGTATGAGCTTTCGTGTATCTGAAGAAGTGTGCATGCACACGAAAGCTCATACCAAGAACAAACTCAGTTGGTCTCTAAGGTGCTACTGGAAAGAATTTTTGATTTTGTTCAGGGACACAGTTACCCATTCAGGACCAGGGAGTCCCCCACACCCTGCCCGCCCCCTGTCCCCCAAAAACAGTACTTCTGTCTTGTCAGGATTCAACCTCAATCCGGTAGCCACCATCCATCCCCCAACCGCCAGAAGCTGGCATTAGGAGTTGAGCATGAATTACAGCGGGCAACGGGTGGGCGCCTGCCCCCATCTGAATCAATCGCCCCTCCCCCATCACATTTATCTATTTATCATTTGCACTTCACCAAATCGTCCCAGGGAAGGATCCAGAAATAACACATTTAAAACAAGTGCAGGCGATGTTGAAACAAAGCCACAAAACTAACCAGTAGATATAGACTAATCGAGGCAGGATTGGGCAAATTTATTTAATTTCCATCATTTAATCCGGATGTAGAATTAATATTTTCTCAGTACATAATGTTTT